>CM056590.1:50218451-50943451 GCA_029721435.1 Gymnothorax reevesii
GAGATTGAAAGGGAGGAAAGAGAAAAAGAAAGGGAGGAAAAAGAAAAACAAAGAGAATTTGAGAGGGAAGAAAAAGAAAAACAAAGGCAGTTTGAGTTAGAAAAATTAGCAAGAGAAGAAAAACAAAGAGAATTTGAGTTAGAAAAATTTGCAAGACAGAGAGATTTTGAATTAGAGAAATTCGATAGAGAAGAAAGACTCCAAATGGAGCAACTAAAAATAAAAATTCAAACTGAAAATAAATTTCGGGCTAGCCAGGAGGTAAAACTGGTGCCTCCATTTTCGGAAAAGGATGTTGACAACTATTTCCAGTGTTTTGAAAAGGTAGCAAAGAGTTGCCAGTGGCCAAAGGAACACTGGCCTCTGATGTTGCAAACTGTCCTCAAGGGTAAAGCTCAACAAGCCTATTCGGCTTTGTCTGCAGATGATTCCTCTGATTATGAGGTTGTCAAAAAGGTTATTATGAGAGCTTATGAGTTGGTTCCAGAGGCTTACCGACAGAAATTCAGAGGTCTGAAGAAATCTGAAAATCAGACTTATGTTGAATTTGCTAATGAAAAGCAGGTTTGCTTTGAGCGCTGGTGTACTTCTATGGAGGTCAAGGATGATTTCAACTCACTAAAAGAGATGGTGTTAGTTGAAGAATTCAAGAACTGTGTTAAGGATGATGTTAAGACCTACCTTAATGAGAAGCAAGCACTGAACTTGCAATCAGCTGCCAAATTTGCAGATGAATATGTTCTCACTCATAAGTCCAAATTTCAGTCTAGCAGTAACAATAAATGGTCCCAATTTCAGAAAAAGGGTTACGGTGATACCCAAGATTCCTCACCCAAAGACAAAGACAAATCTGGTGATGGTGCTCAGAAATCCAGTAACAGGTCTGATCAAAGTGTGAAAGCTGACAGTGACAGAAGTGGTCTAGTTTGCAGTTATTGCAAGAAATCTGGTCATGTTACAACTAACTGTTGGTTCCTTAAAGCTAAGAAAGAAAAAGAAAAGGATACCAAACCAAATGCCTTTGTGAAAACAAGGTTAGAAACCCCTGTAGTGGATAACCAATCTGCTAAATTGCCTGCTTCTTGTGGGGCTAAAAAGCCTAATACAGCTGACTTTGTGAGGGAGGAATTTCTTCCATTTGTGTCAGAGGGATTTGTGGCTCTGAATGAGCATACTACTCCTGTCCCCATATATATCCTAAGGGATACCGGAGCTTCTCAGTCACTTTTGTTGATGGACTCTTTGGAGTTACGTGATGAGGCCGCTTCAGGGGATTTCATACTTGTACAAGGTATTGAAGGGAGGACTGTATCTGTACCCCTGCGCTCTATATTCTTGAAGTCAGATTTAGTTACAGGACAGGTAAAGGTGGGACTTATGTCAAGTCTACCTATAAAGGGTGTTTCTCTGTTGCTAGGCAATGACCTGGCTGGGGGCAAAGTAGTTCCGCCTGTACATCTTACTTCACAGCCGAGCACTGAAAATGGGGATGAGGACCCATCTCTGTATCCTTCTTGCGCAGTGACTCGTGCTATGGCCAAGAAGGCTAAAGAAGATGATGTTGTGGTGCCGTCCAGTACATTGAATAGTCAGGACTCAGGTGGTTCGCCTCATGACTCTGATTGGCCTATTATGGTTTCTCCGTTTGAGGACTTATCAGATACTTTTATCAGTTCTCTATTCAGCCAGCCGGATGGGTCTGGTGATTCTGATGTGTCTGGAGACTTGTCTCTGTCCAGAAAGCGGTTGATTGAGGAGCAAACTAATGATCCTGAAATTGGTGTACTAAAGAGGAGAGCCCTTCCTGAAAAAGAAATAGATGCAGTTCCAGTTGGGTATTATCTCAAGGATGGTGTGTTGATGCGGAAGTGGCGCCCTCCTGATATCCCTGCCAATGCAGATTGGGCAGTGGTCAGGCAAATTGTTGTTCCGAAGGTCTACAGGAAGGAGATCTTAACAATGGCTCATAGTTTACCTTTAGGAGGTCATCTTGGTGTTAACAAGACTGTTAATAAGATCATGAAACACTTCTTTTGGCCTGGGCTTCGGAAAGACGTTTCCAACTTTTGCAAAACCTGTCACACTTGTCAGGTAGTTGGAAAACACCAGTTAGACCCACCTGTAGCTCCATTGCAGCCTATCCCAGCATTTGGGGAGCCATTCTCTAGGGTCATTGTTGATTGCGTTGGTCCATTACCCAAGACTAGATCTGGAAATCAGTACTTGTTGACAATCATGTGTGCATCTACCAGATTCCCCGAAGCCATACCTCTACGTAACATCAAGGCAACTGCAATCTCGAAGGCTTTGATAAAGTTCTTCACGTTGTTTGGTCTTCCCAGGGAAATTCAGTCAGACCAAGGTAGCAATTTCACTTCAGGATTGTTTCAGCAGGTTGTGTATGAACTAGGTGCAAAACAGATTCTTTCTAGTGCCTATCATCCAGAAAGTCAGGGTGCCTTAGAGCGGTTTCATTCCACTCTCAAGACAATGATGAGGACTTATTGTTATGACCATGAGAAAGACTGGGATGAAGGGGTTCATTTGCTGTTGTTTGCAGCTAGAGAAGCAGTGCAGGAGTCTACTGGATTCAGTCCATTTGAGCTAGTGTTTGGTCATGAAGTGAGAGGACCTTTGCTATTATTGAGTGAACAATGGCAAGAGAAAGAGCCGCATATCAGTCTGTTAGACTATGTTAGCAAGTTCAAGGAAAGATTGCGTGCAGCTTGTGACCTTGCCAAAGAGAACTTGAAATCAAGTCAGGGAAAAATGAAAACTTGGTATGATCATAAGGCTAGAAGCCGTGAGTTTAAACCAGGAGAAATGGTCCTTGTGTTGTTTCCCTTGCAGTCCAATCCATTGCAGGCTAGATTTCATGGTCCTTATGAAATTCTGACAAAACTCAATGATCTCAATTACATTGTGAAGACTCCAGATAGGAGAAAACCAAAACAATTGTGTCATATTAACATGCTAAAGCCTTATCATGACAGAAATGCTAGGGTTGCAGCTGTCACTTCAGATTCTCCAATGGTCGAAACGTGTGAAGATGAGGGGGAGTTTCAAGATGATGAACCAAGAATTAAAGCTGAAGTTCTTTCATGTAAATTGTCAAACACTGAAGTGTTGCAAAATCTTGATGTAAAACTCCAGCACTTAGAACCCTCACAGAGAGATCAGTTTGAAAGGTTGATCAAGAAATATGAGGATTTGTTTCCTGATGTTCCAAAGAGAGTTACTATAGCCTCTCATGATGTAGATGTTGGTGATGCCAAACCAATAAAACAGCATCCATACCGGATGAATCCTGAAAAGAGAAAGATTGCTGAGAAAGAGGTTGAGTACATGTTAAAACATGATATTATCAGACCCTCCAACTCCGATTGGAGTTCACCCTGTGTGCTAGTTCCAAAACCTGATGGAAGTACTAGATTCTGTACAGATTATCGCAAAGTCAATGCTGTAACTAGAACTGATGTGTTTCCAATACCTAGGATTGATGATTGTATTGATTGTGTAGGGCAAGCAAAGTTTCTGACCAAGATTGATTTATTGAAGGGTTATTGGTGTGTGCCTTTAACTGAGAGGGCCAAGAGCATCTCTGCTTTTGCCACACCATCTGGATTGTACCAGTATGAAGTCCTACCCTTTGGCATGAAAAATGCCCCAGCCACGTTCCAAAGGATGATACAGTCTACAATCGCCGGATTGCCACACACGGGTGCATACATCGATGACCTGATCACATGGAGTGACTCCTGGGAAGAACATCTAAAAGATGTAGAGACGTTGTTCCAGCGCCTGACCCAGGCTAACCTGACTGTTAACCTGAACAAGAGTGACTTTGGTTGTGCTACTGTCACCTATCTTGGCTACGTCATAGGCCAGGGTAAGGTGGCACCCATAAATGCTAAAGTCCAAGCCATCATGGACTTTCCAGTTCCTGACAACAAAAAAGCTTTGCGCCGCTTCCTTGGAATGATCGGGTACTACCGCAAGTTCTGCAAGAACTTTGCTGAGATTGCTCTCAGTCTAACTAACCAACTGAAGAAAGGCGTAAAGTTCACCTGGGATGGTGCATGCCAGAGAGCCTTCGATCACCTGAAGTCTCTGCTGTGTCACTTCCCCGTGCTCAAATCTCCTGACTTCAACAAACCGTTCTCCATCGCGGTCGATGCTAGCGACCAAGCTTGTGGATCTGTGCTCCTACAGAGAAGTGACTCTGATGACATTGAGCATCCCGTGGCATACTTCTCCAGGAAGTTCAATCGCCACCAAAGGAACTATTCCACAATAGAGAAGGAACTGTTGTGTCTGGTCCTTTCTTTACAACACTTTGAGGTTTATGTTTGTACAGGACAAAAGCCAATGATTGTGTACACTGACCACAATCCGTTAATGTTTTTGAGTAAGATGAAAAACAAGAATCGGAGATTGTTGAATTGGAGTTTGATTTTACAGGAGTTTGACTTGGAAATTAAGCATGTGAAGGGTACAGACAATGTAATTGCTGATTGCTTATCCCGTGTTTGAATGTGTATATATATATCATGTGTTTGAATATTGTATGATATGTATATATAGACAAGTGTTCACTTAACCATTTTGTATTGAAAAGAAAAATTTTGCCTTTATGAGTCAAAATTTTTCCCTTTTGGAATGGAGGTGTAATGTGAATATAGGCCACTAGATGGCAGTATTTACCTTTTTTTTGTTAAGCTCAGACTGGAGTCATGTTTAGACATGTCCTGGACATGTCTGGGGCAAGTCTCAGAAAGTAAAAAAAAAAAAGAGGTCTAAATGTGGGTGGGGTCTGAAAGAGAGTATATAAGGAAAAGAATTGAGACAGTAAAGTAGTAGGAGAAATTGCAAGAAGATGACCAGACCTGCCATTCTGTTCAAGACCTGTGACGTTTCTTTTGTGGATTTCTTTGACTGTGTTTGAGCATTTTCTTCATCCAGGACATCACCAAGCCACCCCACTAAAAAGGGACTGTAATTATTTCTGTTTTTTTTCTTATTTATCAATCTTGGTCTTTAGTTGTAGGTTGTTATTAGTCTTTGTTAAAAATTAAATGTGTTTTAGTTGTTAAAACTGTGTTTGTCATCCCTTGCTGTTGCTGTTGTGTTATAAATGTAATAACAAATTGGGGCCATAACACGCTCTTCTGGCACAATGACAGATGTCGGGTATATCGTTGTGCTGGTGAAGGTCATGCAGATCTGTGTCGTCCAGTGTGATCGTTTTGGTGGCTGTGGTGTCATGGTGTGGACTGGCATGCACTACGGTTGGAGGTCTCCTTTGGTTATCGCGGAGGGAGCACGAAATGTACGCCGCTATACTGATGTCATTCTTCGAGATCGCGTGGTGCCTCATGTAAACCGCAACACCGACATGCTGTTTATGCATGTCACTGCTTGCCCTCACATTGCACTGATGTGTGTCAATTTCTTGGACCAACATGGTGTTGAAGTCTTGGGCAGGTCCCCATATTTGCCCGACACGAACCCAACAGAGCATCTGTGGGATACGCAGGATCGGCGTGTTCGCCAGAGGCCAGCTCCTCCACAAAACCTTGCCCAGCTGCGAGCAGCTCTTCTGGAGGAACGGGACAACATTCCTCAGTGAGAAATAAACAATTAGGTCGGATCTATGCCACGCAGGATCAGTGCTTGTGTGACAGTTGAAGGGTCCTGTCACTAGAAGTGTCTCCTAATAAGTACATGCCCTGGCTACCTTGCCAACGAGCCTGGCTCTTTGGCGATGTGGTCAGCGTGCATGACTCTTACCCGGGAGTCTGGAGGTTCAAGTCCCCGCCCAGGCCCTCCTTCGGCCTGCTACACTTGTATAGCAGCAAATGGTTGACAAACAAGGTACTGATTCCATTCAGAGGGGTCAGGTGCTCTACGAGGTTCTAGTGAGGTTGATTTCATCATTATTGAAATGAAAATGATCGAATAATAAACAATAGAAATTTGTTAATAAAGTTGATCTAAATATCGTATGTGGCTCCCCCCCCGAGTTGAACTTTATGTTGCGTAATTAAAGTCCTTAAGTATATTTGGGTATCAGATAGAGAAGATTCTACGCTTTTTTTGGTGTACAATACGAAGTTATCACATGTATTGAAGAAATACAATCGCGGAAAGTTTGATAACCTTTCTCGCTAGTCATATTCTTACTGAGATTTTGCAATGCCGTCAGGAAAGATAACCCCGCGCTGCCACAGGTTGGCCGCCTGTGTAATGGACTGTATCTCCTTTGGATAGAGGCATTAGCGCAATCGCTGTGGTGTTACTCGCACAGGCATATACATTCTAACAGTTTCCCCAAATACTGGGAGGCTGTGTGTACAGAATCTGTATGCAGTGTGCATTTGGAGTTTCAGAGACACAGAGAACAAAGTTCCCTCTTTTTCTGTTGACGCTGTCAGGTGTTTGATGTCAGGCGCAGTGTTGATGCCTTAGTCGTCCCAGAGAGCCAGAATATGCCATGTGAGCGAGAGAAGTCTTTGTATTGCTGCTGTCAAATCTGTCCACTCTAAAAACTGTCTTAAAAGAAGTCTTTAAATCTTATCGTGAGAATTGTCATCATATTTTTCTCTGTAAAGTTGAAATTAGGAGCTTGTTCTAGGTCGCAATGTGCTAGACAAGTGAAATTTTGTTTTCATTTCAGCAAATGTGGGAATAAGTCGTAGTATCCAACCTCAGTGGCGGAATTTTTTATTTTTTTTAGGAAGTAGTATTGAAGAAAGATTTAAGGTCAAAATTTGGGACTAAAATACTGGTAAGATGGACTCTTTCCATTTTTTTTGCAGTGTGAACAGCTGTTCATCAACTGCAGGGGTTCCCAACTCAATTCTGGGCCTCCACTGTGTATGCTGGATTTTGTTTCAACCACAATTTCAATCATTAGGATTTTAACGAGTTATAAATTTGTCGTAATAAGGCTAATTTCATGTTGAAAGCAGTTATATGTGGTCCTGTGCTACATTTTGACAGCAATGCCTGTGTGTGCCATGAAGACGAAGCATGACTTTTCTACATTGCAAGCAATTACGGGGACCAACATTTTGAATAGATCCAATATCACACTGAGAAAATCAGTAAGCTCCAAATTAGGTTGGTGAACACAGGTGTTTAGAGTTCTTTCAACATAATTTGCTTCAGCTTACTAACATAAATATTATCACAACACTATCATTTGCTTGCTTGAATAAATTGCTGAAATAAATACATTTTTTACCTTTGTCTTAAATCTACATGGTGTAAATGTCAGTCTAAATGTGGCTTAAGAAGATAAATAACAGCTCCAAACATAGATGAAGCAATTTAAGGCAATCCTGGATGGAATAAAAACTAGCATAACACAGGGACCCCAGGACCGAGTTTAGGAACCTCTGTTCTATGATATTGGCATAAAATTACAATAAAATAATTTTATAACGCAGAAGTTCGTGGGAGGATGGGGTCATCCTCAGAGGGTTTCAAATTCAGTCGTCGAGGAGCCGAGATGTGCCTGTTTTTTTTTTTTTTTTCCAGCTGCAGCTAAAACCCTTTATTGATTGAAAAAAACTCATATTTTCATTTAAAACTTAATATCTGCTGAAGAAGTGTGAATTTACAGTAGTATTATATGGGAAATCACAAACAGATTCTTGCTTCAGCCTCTCTCAGTCTGTGTGAAACATTGATCGCATATTAATGGAAATGATAAAAATGTTGTTCTAAATATACATAGTACATTTAAAATATCCATATTTTATGTGTTCTGTCCCTTTACGCAGTATTGCAGGTGTAGCAGAACAAATTGTCCTGAAATTGTGTTTGTCAGGTTGGTTGGAGTTGTGACTTTACTTTCTTGCTTTGGGTCAGACATGTAAAATGAATGCACTCTGTTCTCCTTCTGTGTTCAAGGGCACTTGGACTGACATCGATCAAATTCAAACGTCTGTGGCAGATGCGATAATTTTATCGTCAGTCACTTTGTGAAGCTGAACAGTGTCAGGAGTTTGTGTTCTGGCGCTTTCCTACATTTCATGCTATGTTTTAACTTGGGCGACTGAGCGTGCTTATCATTTATTGCTCGCATAATCCTTATCTTTGAGGATCCTTATCTTAAGACTATTCACGTTCAAAACAGTAATTCATTAAGAGGGTAGCAGCCATTTTAAAAATTCCTCTTTACGGTGAATCTTGAGATACTTCATTTACAGCTGCACCATGCAGTATTTTTGGCAAATCATTTTTGTAATACTTGTGAATTCTTTCATCCTGTTTCTTGGTATTTTGCCAAACTCTTTAAATATATTTCTTTTTACCAAAATGCTTGACACTTCGATGTCCTGAAATTTATTAGGACAAGGGTGTGCGAATATAAATTGAATCTAGACTTGTGTCTGGCTGTCTCGTCTTTAGGACACATTTGAGCAAGAGCAGCTTATATGCGCTCGTCATAATGTGGAATAGCAGTTTATTAGCATTTGGATGAATAATTAGATGAATGATATGTCAGCAAGTTGCCTGATCAAGACACCAAAGGACTGTTCTGTCATTGAGAACTCCTGCATGACCCAGAGAATAATCCTGCCAACTGCAATCCATCATACTTTCAAGCCGTACATTTACCAAGCGTGAGATTGAACACCAGACACTCAAAAATATGAATGAGTACTTCATGATATAAATCACCGAACAAGGTTACAAGATACCATTAAAGTCCTTAGTGATAGCAGGTTTCTCCTTGGAAAACAGGAAGCAAAGTGGAAATACCTCAGTGGTCAAGCAGACCTGGTATAAAGCAACACGCCAACATCTGAACGGGTGAAAGTATAACTACTAAATGCAAGATTTATCAAATATCACAAATCAATAGGATGAGCCATTGCGTGATTATGAAGATCTGACTGTCAGGTTTCACTTACTGCTGTATGAAGCTGCAGTGCTAATTTTACTCAAAGCTGAAATGTTGCGTATTCACTGAAATAACCGGAGCTTTTTTAGGAAGGGAATTTATATGGAGGAATAACAAGCCCTATTTACTAGTTATTATGCCTTTAGAAAACCCTTTTTTTTTAAATGGTGCACATAAAATTCATCAGTGTGTTCAGGGACTCATTTCTCAGCTCAGAAGATCTGCTCATTATGATTCACATTTATAGACAAGGACATTGAGTGCAGATATGATGATACGAAGCGTATTTTCTTTTTCTGAAATTGATTTTCGCTTTTCAGCCTGACAACTTTTTCAATCAAGTAAGCCTGTTTCCTCCATAAAGGGCCTTCATTAAAGCTGGAGAGAGCATTGCCAATGGTTGTCTGATGCCGTTGTCTAACTCTAACAGCGAAACAGTGACTCACTGGCTGGCTGGCTGGCCACATTAATTTGAACATCCCAGTATGAAATCGGTGAAATATAAATTTGATGACAGAAACAGAGGTCTTTGTTGAAACACTGGTGTTATTACTAGGTTGTGGTATACTTTACTTATTATGCTCTGCTTGGCCCGCTTTTGATGTTGTTAACTTTCAAGTCACCTACTAAAGTACAGTAGCTCTGACTACAGCAAAGAGGCTGTCCCAATTAATTTGAATCTCATGCTGCAAATGCAGACAAGCAAAGTGATACATTAAATGAAGCATCAGAGTGATGTCATACTAATAATCATCACTCCTAGAAGGCTCCCTGTCCAACCAGGATGCACGAACGGAACTAACTGTTGTTCAATAGAAAATACATTCCAGTGTATGTGAGGCATGATCAATAGTCACCACATCCCAGTGTGCTGTGTGTATTGTGTTTTGTGAGGAGACGTCTCCCATGTTTACATGTTATTGCTTCTCCCACAGATTCTGCTGAGACGCTGTAGGGAAGTAATGTGTAACATTGTCAGCACTGATGCCTGGAGCAAGTGAGATGGCAATAGTGTCAAATAAGTGTCTTTTGTGTTCAACTGGAGAATATGTCACCGCAGAAGAATATGAATATGTACTAACCTGGGCCTGGAATGCTAAAATACTATATATGTATGTATACGTGTGTGCGTGTGTGCGTGTGTGTGTGTGTGTGTGTGCGTGTGTGCGTGCGTGTGTGCGTGCGTGTGTGCGTGCGTGTGTTGTATCAGTCCATTTCATTAAATTCATGCCAGTAAGGGGAGCAAAGAACTAGGACTTGAAAACACTACATACAAACAGTGGGGACACTTCCTTGGCGCCTGCTAATGTTTACATTTGTCACTCAGTAAGTGCTCCATCACTGCCTTATCCCATGGTGCGGGGTTTTGAGGAGTCTCTTTAGCAGGGTTTAAAGGAATCCCTTTTGCAGGGTTTTAAGGAGTTTCTTTAGCAGGGTTTAAAGGAATCTCTTTTACAGGGTTTTAAGGAATCCTTTTTGCAGGGTTTGAAGGAGTCTCTTCTGCAGGGTTTTAAGGAGTCTCTTTAGCAGGGTTTTAAGGAGTCTCCTTAGCAGGGTTTTATGAAGTCCCTTTCGCTGGGTTATAAGCAGTCCCTGTGGATGACTCATTGACACTGCTGTGGACAGCAGGGTGTGAAATGAACAATTGGAGTGACGTGGTCACTAAACAAAATGGCGGCCTTATTCACTACCCATGATTGGCAGTTGGAGAATGGTGTAACAACTCATTGTACATTTTTAGGTTTGCTAATTTATTCCTTTACTTGGATCCACATTAGCTGCCACTAGCATAGCAGCTACGTTTCCTGGGGTCCACTCACAACTAGACATGACATATAAACAAGACATGTAAAAGGAAAAACATGTTAAAATATATGTTAGAAAAAGTGTCATTAAAACATGTACAAGTCAACATAATATCATACGACATCAAACTGTATTTCAGGTGTTAAAGTCATTCTTTTAAGTTATGGTTATTATTTACATATTAATATATTTTTTCAGTGGTCCTTTAAAACTTGCCCTGCTTGGTGCTTCAATAGTTGATAACTTGTTACCGCCACCAAGGCGGTAATGTTTTTGCCAGCATTGGTTTGTCTGTCTGTCTGTTTGTGTGCAAGATAACTCAAAATGTATCGAACGCATTTCTTTGAAATTTTGTGGGTGGGTTGCTGTTACATCAGGGATGGACCCGATTGACTTTGACGCGATCAGTCAAACAATATGGCTGCCATGGCAGCCATCTTGAAATGCTATGACGTGCGATAACTGAACCTCGCTCCCAGTGATATCACTCAGATTTCATGGGGTTGATTGGTCTCACATCAGGGACGGAACCAGTCAGTTTGGAACACGCTACATCAAACAATACGGCCGCCATGGGAGCCATCTTTAAATCCTATGTTGCAGATTCCTCAAATTTCTTATGTGCCACTCAGCAAGATGTCGACCGTGCTGCCTTGACGGAGGTTTGCACTCTCGGAGTGCCTCTAGTTCCACATTGTGATAGCTCTATAGTTGCACAACATTTAAAAGAATGAGATGTGTGGATGTTCAAATTTTACTATTTGTAATTTTGTGAACTGAAAACATTTTAGAAATTATGTCTCCCCCGAAGGGAGGGGGGACATATTGTTTTTGTCCAATTTCCCGTGTCCGTGCACATCCATGTTGGCGTTCCCACCATTTCCAGACCATAACTCAGAAACCATTTGATATATTTCCATGAAAATTCGCTCACATTTGCATCAGGTCGTCCAAATGTGCCTTTTGCTATTTTGAGATTATTAACTTTTCTAGTTTCTTCCTAAATGTCTGTGAATATCAATGAGATGTGGCTGATTTGGGGTGGGGGTAGACATTTGTTTTCTTTCCTGAAAAACAATCACTAGTCAGTCCAATTAGTCTTTACCCAGGTTAAACCTGCTCTCCTTGTTTCCATCGGTTGAATTGTTCATTTTCACCCGCAGGGCTTCGACAGGGGAGCCTCCGTCACCCCTCTTCCAGAGTTTGGGATTCTCCTCATGTGGTGGCTGTGATGGGGACCCCTAGGGCCAGCCGGGGTCTCGGAGCAGGGCCACTACATGGCTGAGCAAAGAGGGCCACAGGAAGGACTGAGGGTCCTGCTTCCTCTTGCTGATTAGAGGGCTTCATCTCTACAATCTTCGTACGGAATGTTTGAGAACTCAAAAAACACATAAACGCACTGTAAAATGTGCCTATCCAGAGCGACGAGCCCTTCGCTTTGCTGTATGTTGAGGATGCACACATGCCCTCGGACACGCAATCTGAAAAGCGTCCGTTTCAAATCCTGTGAAACATGTTAACACTATTCTTGTAAAGATCATTTCTTGAATGAAAATGGTCAGTTGAAAACTGCAGTGGTGAAATGTCGTGCGAAGTGAACTATCCATAAGATGTGGAGAGCCTAAGTGAGTGTCATAACATCTTTGAAAACTGTGACAGTCATTGGAATTAAAAAAACTTTTAAGATGAGAATCAGTCCAGCATTATTTTTATATGAAGTGCAAAATAATAGCCATTTTGTGTGTATGTTTTTTCTATTTTTTACTTTGCCTGGTGGGTGTACAACTCAACTCAACAGAGCAGTGATACTGTGAGACCTTCAGCCTGGAGCGGGGAGCTGAGATTGATTTGAAAGTGAACCATTTTTCTGTGGCTGCTCTTTGCTTTGAGACTGTCATGCAGTGTCCATTGATGATCCATGAGAAACTGATGTTAACTTTTAAACATTTATAAAGTTGGATTTAATTTAACACTATGAACTTTGCTATTTACTTTCCATGACTGTAGTGGGTATTTGTCATAATTTTTGGAGACTTTGGATTTTTTGGAACTTCCTGCCAAAGGTGATTGCTCTTAAAATTTTCTTAGGAGAGATGTACGCGTATGCGTCAGATGAGGACAAGAAATTATTTTGAAATGGAACAATGCGTTTTACCCGTCTGTTTTCACGGTATATTTTTGAAATGTGGTGTTTTGTCTGTCTTACCAAACAGAAAGAGCTTTGTAAAGTGTGTGGCAAAATTGCTGCGGTTGTTAGAAGGCAAATTTAAGCGAATCTGTTTTGTACTTGCTGCTATATTGTAGTCATATTTCTCGAGAACGGATCTATTGATTTTTTTTTTTCGCAAAAAATAATTTTATCAGGAATAAGATGATAGATGGATGATTGGATGGATGGATGAGTGGATGGTTTTTTAAAAAATTGCTGTCGCTGTGATCATACAGGGTGCTCATTTCTTTGTTGTGTTGAAGTATTGCTTTATGTGGTAAATGAAAGAGCTACATATGTTTGTGTTCATGAGAAGTGTTTCGTTCGTTTTTTCAGTAATGTCCTGCAGTGGTATGTCATTGTTATTATTTGTCCAAGAACTTGTCATATGTTGAATTAAACAGCAGTCTGTCTCTTCTTTCACCTCACGGCTACTCTGTATGAAGCTAGATGCTAAATGCAGTGCGAGGACGCATCGAATTATGCTGTGACGCAGTTTTGTCATGGAATTATCCGGCACCATTTCTGTCAAATTGCGGCACTTTACATACATTATTAATTGTATCCGCAAATCAGTCACAATCTGTAGTTTCTTTAATTCTGCTCCATAGTTTTTCAAAGAAAATACAATTTTAATATTTAAAAAAGTGCAAGAGTGTTACTTGTCTTGATAGCCACTGTGTCACAGATTCCTTATTCTTTCTCAAAACGCATTGCAAGTTTGTGGAACCCTGCTACACGCTCAGGTAGAACCCTGGTCATTTTTGTATGATCCCACATCTGGCCATCGTGTTCGCTGTTCCTTGAGCGTCTCAAACAAAAAATTCTTTATTATTCATGATAAAACGGGATGCCTGGATTGTTTGCAAACGTTGATGAATTATCAATGAACTTTGCCAATATTTCTACACGCCCAGTTGCTGCATCAGCAAAAATATGCAGCTTAACAGGTTTACTGACAACCTCACAGCTGTCATAACAACAGAAGAAAGGATATATACTTTTATTTGCCCATTGTTAAAATGGTAGCTCTCAGAAGTGCCCGGGTGCTATCGTTATTTAGGCTATTATTGACACCAAAATTAGCCCATTGTTGTTCAGCTGGTTATGAAAGTGATTGAGTTCTCTACATTATTTCTTTCTGTCCGGGCATGAAAATGCAAAAACCATCTTCGTATATTAATGCAGGCATTTTCTGCTCTGGGGTTTCCTGGTTGTGAGGAAACAGTGCACTCGGCAGGTGAGCGAAACGGAGGCAGATTATAGATTGAGACACAAAGCCCTAACCTATTATCTAATCACTCCTATCACACAACACACACAGTTCCTCCATATCACAGATATTATTAACGTTCCCTACCTCCCTCTAGCGAGCGTATTATGTAAGATAGCATTTATTATTTATATACTGAACTTCTTATCTTTGCGTTCTTCCTGGCAATATTTCCATTGTACCGCGGACTGAAACGAATTTCCGCTTTGTAGTATTAACAGGGTGGAAAAGGCTAGAAATAGAAGTTGGCAAAAAAAAAAAAAAGATTTTCATCTGCCTCATGTTTTAACATGATCAATATTTAGCTGAATAGCAGATTAATGCTATTGTTAGGTATCAGATGAAAATTAGTGTTCAGCAGTGATGCTAAGCACTTGAAGAATTCCAGTTTATTAATTCATTGGCTCATTAAATCCATTTGTGAAATTATGAGATAAGAACAAGCAAAATTAACTCAAAAACATAATTAGAGAGATGATATAAGAGGAGAACAGTGACACTGGCTTGATCAGCCCTCCCAGATCATGCAAATAATGATAAACAAACATTTAACTTCCTGGTGCTCTTAGTTTCACATGAAGTAAATGTCACACATGAACAGTAGTTGTTATGCAGTATTGGGCTTAACCCCATGAAAACAGGTAGCAGACCTACTGACCCAGGAAAAAAACTGAGAGTGAGAAAAAATGGTGGTGACAATTTAAAAAAAAAAATGCTAGCATTAAGTGTTATTTGTACTGTCAACATCGAGTTTCTGTTATATATTTTTTTGGCTCTAAAAAGTCTAGGATCCAAAAGTTTTTGGTCAGTTGCGAGAACCTTGCCACTGATAAACTCACTATGTTTTTACAGATCACAAGACACTAGTGGCACTGAATGGTTTCGGATCTTTGAGCGAAACGTGATATCTGAGGTAAACTAACTTAACGCATAACCATCTTTAAAAAGTCATTAGTTTGAATCTTTTTTGAAAAAGGTGGTCGTCTTGCATAGGTGTGGGAAATTCATGGACCACAATGTAACTTTTGTTGCCCGTGTCCCAGATATTGCCATTTCCATCAGCATAGATTATGCATTGGGACAGAAAATTGCCTTTGAAAAAAAAGCCATGCTGTGATTCCGTTACTCTCCATAGCAACATTTCCATCCATCATATTTCAAAGCCTGTGAAGTGTCTTTTGTAAAAGACAGCTGTGATCGTGGTCAAGTGGTCATGTAAAGGCGTTTAATCACAGAGTCCTTCTGCTCTTATCAAGCTAGAATAGCGATGGAACAACCTCAATCCCGTCCAGAGTAATGAGGTAGAATGCAGTCTGACCTTTGGCTATCCTCCCTCTGATCTCCATCAGAAAAATGCACATCCCTCAGCTATAATTTTAACCCTTAGAGCGCTAAACGCAGCCATTGTGGCTCGATGAAGTGAGACATCAAAATTATAGCTGCTGAAAACTTATCGTGTGGGGACAAGTCGCCACACAGTAGGCTTTCAACAGCACAAGATAAATTAATATATGTATTTTTTAAATGTATTTCAGCGCTCTGAGGGTTAATTGTACTATTACAGTGGTTCTGAATCAGCGCACAGGGCTGTGTGGCCGCGGACTGCGGATTTGTGCATGCTTGGTTGCTTTTCGTACCCTTTCATCGCATCATTACAGGGTCAGTGTGAACCTAGCTTTTTCATCGAGAGAGGAAAAAAAAAATGTTAATGAGCAAATTTATTTTGACAGATTTTTCTCATTCAGTGAGCCCTCGTCATAAATAGCACTAATTATGCGGCCCGTGCAGCACATTGGTTTTGATTTGTTGGAGTATTGTGAACACACAGACTGCCATGCGGACAAAGACAGCCCGTGGAATGCATGGCGCGGGCTGTGTGTGCGCAATCCCTGTCTAAACTGCGGTAGAAACAGGGAGAAGAGGAAGAACAGCTCCTATGCGCTCTAATATTTTTGTCAGAGCGTGTTCTCGGGGTAGGTCGGGTTTTGAGTTATAACAAGTTGGAGTCGGACGTTAATTGCTTGTTTGACTGTGATTTCCAACGAGATGAACACATGAATATTGCAAAAGCTAAGGCAGGTTCTTATCATCATACAACCAAACATGCAATTCAATGTGTAGTGAGGTCATACTGAGCGACAATAGGCTACACTACCACAACACATCTCAAACTCAAAGTTTTTTGTTTATTTTGATGTGTCCCATCCCACCCGTCCCAGTCTGGTAAGGCCCTTCCCCAAAACATGTGCCTGTCAGCAGCCTCTTCTTTTCACACTGAGGTGACATACTTCATGCACACAGAACGCAGGCTGGGGAGCCCTGATCAAGTGCTTGATCGGAGGGCAACTGCATGACCAGTAGGAGTCGCTGGATCAATGAAAAATGCCAATAATGTCCATACCATATCCCTCCCATATCCTCATTTAAGCCCTGCTCCCAATGAGCTGTCGGCCGCAGTTAGTACGACCAGATTCGGTCTGAAACTGGTCATTGCTCATGGACCGCAAGCAGAGCCTCTCCCAAATTAGCCAATGAGCCAACTAATTGGCAGCAGTGTCAAACTCTTGGCATTCTTTTGCTAATAAAGGAAGGCTAAAATTCAAAATTCGACATGTTTAAACGTGCCAAGTCTTAATTACCGCTAGTTAAAGGTAAGCCTGCTGATCGAGCCATCACATATCAGTTCTGCTCCAACCAGGAGCATTTCAGCTCACTGGGATAGAAGGGTTTGGCACACACAATTCTGTGGTGCCAGCTCTGCAGCTAATTTGCATTGCTTTTGCCAAGTCACAAAGTGCTGTCAAAAGTGGGAGGTGCAAACATGACTTGTTGTTGTTAATGCGATATTGCATTGGCCAGGGGCGGACTCTACAAATAATGCACATTATCTTGTCCTCTCTTAATGTTTGGAAGAGAAAAGCACAGGTCTTTGCTTTTCCTAAACTCAGAGAATGTGCAGTTTGGACACTAATGGTAACATGTCTGCAAAAGAGACATGACATCATTCACATTACGAGAAAGACGTCTGATTGGTTCGCAATGTGCATTCAACAAGAGAAACCCTTCCACCAAAACAAGGGCCTCAATTCAATGAGGACAACGAGACAGATGTCTTCTTCGGAATAATTCTTTTTAAGTATTCATGGTTCATTCATGAACACAAACAAATATTAACACACCATCAAAGAGGCTTTTGAGAAATGAAAATGACTCAGCCGAGTAAGCTTGTGTCAGACAGCCAACCCCTGCTGACCCATTCTTCTGGAGCTGAAGTGCATGTCATTTCTACGTGCTGAGAATATTATCCACGTGTAAATTGTTTTTAGGCAAATCCACAATTGAAGCTTACACAGCAAGTCTAGAAAAAACCATCATTGCATTTTGGAGCTCACATTTTCCATCTTATTTTGGGGGCAAATTCCGTAATTAACCTCATGCACCCAGTGATTATGCAACATTCCATGGTTACTTTTTGTGACCTGATGACAATTTCATGAATTATGGCGTGGTTCGCTGCCGGTTTTGGAGAGGTCAAAATTGATTTTTTTAAAAATTATATTGCAATAAAAATGAATGTCTCTAAATGTATTTGTGTACAACCAAAGGCAACAGTGCAAAAATATTTATTTTTTTATTACATGTGTTACTCCCTGTCGGCCTGAAGAGATGGAGGCCTGTCTCCATGACATCGTAAACTCTCAGCTCGCCATTCTTGTTTGTGATAGCATCAGTTTCATGAGCTTACGAAACACAAAAGTTTGAGCACAATTTTTCCTTTGAACTATAACTTTTCACCTAAGTCTACCTTTAAGCAGATACAAAGTCAGAAAAAGCATTTTTTTTTTCATATTGTAGGACAATATCATATACATATTGTGTACCTGCTGGTAACAGAGCTTCACTGAAGCTGCATCACACTTACATTGTCAGCCACCATGTTTATATGGCCAAGCATTACATAAAATAGAAAATATCAACATCCTGTTCATCATTTTACACACATTTCCCTGTAACTCAACAGGATATATTTGGGATTGTTGGAAAGCTGGGGATCTCCCAAAGAATTTGACATAGGGCTGAAGTTCCACTGGTTTGAATACAGCACTGATAATATACTGACCCATATATGGGTCCACAGGTTTTATGGGGTTAAAGTGACACTGTGGGGTCATAAATTAATTCAGAGGCTTTTGACTGAGTTTGAGAAGCATTCTGCTTCAGGTTCTCTTAGCCTCTCGCTCTAAATCAATAGCACAACCTTGCGATGTAGCAGCAATCTACACTGACAGTGTCGAAACTACACTGGCACTGATACTACAACTCAGAGGTCTCTACCTGATTAGCTCCAAACAAATAAAAGTCCTTTTAGTTCAAAGATTTTAATGATTCAAAATGAGGAGACACATATTGAAGAGAACCCCATCCATCGATCTTGAATGATGTCACAGATGTTCAAACTGGGCTTTTGCCGGTCAGGTCTTGTCCTTTACAGTCGTGATCAAACAGGGAACGGCAAGGATAAGGTTCGCCTTATATCTGCTGTGTGATGAAAATTAATCGTGACATTTGCAGCCTACCGAGATCTGCAGTACGTTCAGTTAATAATGCTGATATGCCAATTTGTTCCACTCCACCTGACACAGAGTGAGCCAAAGCGCAACTGCAAGGGCCTGGAGCCGTAATGAGTAATTAGAAAAGGCTTCAGAATACATCTACCTTTGACCTTTTGATTCAAACGAGATCAGACTGTGGCACAACAATTGTCTGCTGTAAGGTAACTGGAATTCGGGAATTCTACTCACTGCTAATATTAGTGCGATATGGTACTGTGATAATTACGCTTTCACACAGAATAAGAGCCTCTTGCTGCATAATAGAGAGTGACCCTGTCGTGATTTATTTTCTGAAAAAAACTACCACACTTCTGTGAATTTATATCTCACATTCACTCCTAATGTCCATTCTCAGAGTATACAGAACATAGATATTCAATGAATAGGCTGCAGCCTGCAGTAATGCAGGACATCTCTGATCATAGACCTCTTCCCCTTGGACTTACAGATACAAACTTAAAATATTTTGAAATCTCAGTGAATGGGACTCAGTGGCTTAGGGATAAATTCATGTTACTCATGAACAAATGCAATGTGAGACTCCAGGCTAAATTCAACACTGTAAACCTAATTTGCAACCAAAATTTGGTTACTAAGGGGGCAGTTATCTTTCAAATGGGTTTTATGGGCAATTGACTGCTTTTCTGTCCAATGAAATCATTCAACTGTGATTTTTTTTGTGAACTCAGTCACTTTTGGCATGCTCTATAAAAATCTGAAAACGTTCAGTTTGACAAAAAAAAAAAAAAAAATTTCAAAAACGCCATAAAATTAAAAAAAAAAAAACAGGAAGGGGGAAATTCTTTTTCCACTGCACTGAAGTCATAACATGGCACACAGTATACTTCTACTCAAAATTATAAGGCGTTTTGCCTTTGAGGGTGACGGGCACAGAGATAGCAGCACCTGAGGCCCAAACAGATGCGAAGATTTCCTCGTCTCGTGTCAGTTCCCGACAGTCCGCGCTGTTTATCAGCAAACATAACATGGAAGTCAGAGCGACAGTCCTTCCAGCAGTGGCATCCATATAAGCTGTACGTGAGTAACAGCTGAAGTTCTCCGGGAGACGTTTGCGGTTTATGAGTGAGTCATTCGCCTTGATGGTAATTCTCCGGTGTCAGGGTGAATGAGTCGGACCGAAGAGACCAAGCCACTGCCGCGCGGCTTCGCTTCAATTTGATATTTCTCGGGATTTACTTTCCCAGTATTGTGTTTTCTGCTAAGAGTCTCACCTCGTTATTAAAAGCACGCTGTTCGCCCGTGTCCTCACCGCGTAAGGACATCCTCACCTCCCCTTGTTCCACGGCTCGAAACGGACGTGACAAGCGCGCCAATGCGCAAACCGCGGGGGGTGTTCTGCGCGGGGGTTAGTGAGGGACCTCCGCGCGTCCTTCTTCCCTCTGACTCTCCTCATCTGGCCGCAGATTTCAAAAGCCAGCCTCCATAACATCCACAATTGCTCTCAAACACACTCACTTGATGAGGGTGATTTGCCCATCATCATTAAATCATGCATGATAACTGACCCATTATGTTTTCTGTTATGAGCAATTCAAATTCGGTGAATACAAATTTTGTGCTAGGATTGTGGTTCAGTTCAAGATCTAAAAGCCTATGGTTGCAATTAGGCCCTATTAAAACAATAAAACTGTTTGGTGAATTAATTATGAATATGTCAGAAGATGGTGCGTTTCCGCTGGATTAAATCACGGCAAATCAAATGGTCCCAACAATTTCTTCCGAGAGCAATGTGGTCTGTCAAGCTTCACAAAAAAATTACACAATGGAGGAAATCACACCTGGTTGAAGCATTGTATCATGAATCATTGGATGCCTGCCTCTCTAATGGCATCTCCTCGTCCATTAATGTGCACAGGGCAGTATGGTAGCCAAGGTGAGGGTTATTTGACAAGCAATTTTTGAGTTTATACTTCAAGCCCTCGGTGGGGCTTGAGATTATACCTTGCATCTGGAGAGATGACGTTTGAAAGATCTCTGCTGTTTGGCCCTTAACCACAAAACCTGATATTATTGAGCTGGTTCTCTTTCATGGTCTCTCTACTAGCTGCTGTTTTCTGTTTTTTTTCTTTTTCTCAGAGCATGCTTGAAAGAGAGAATCTCATTCTCAGGAGATATCCCCAGTTTAAAAAAAGGTATAATGACCACAGACATGCAACAGAAAGCTGTTTGGGAATGCTGCAAAAATCACTAGCACTGTTCAATCGAAACGCTTCATATTGTGCCTGACACCAACCCAGCTTTGTTCAAGCAATCATTTTCATTTCTATGGGGAGTTGCAAAATCACTCTGGGAATCACCAAACCCAGAAATAAACGAATTCTTCAGAAGTCTCTGAAAATTGCTTTGGGTACTCAAGCACTGAAAATCACACACAGGCTCTCTCTCTCTCTCTCCTCGTAAACACAGACGCTCCATTTCAACAGCATGCAGCTATAACCTTCAAAGGCTTCAATAATACATTGTTTTTTTGCGGAGAGAAACTGTATAAGGACTAACTACCCCCAGAGGAAGGACAAGATTTTTGCAAGAATGGTGGAAAAACATTTGACGCTGTCATTGTGGTATATCTACATTTTAAAATATTTAATATATATCTTTATCTGCTGTAAGCTGGGGAGAATTCAGACACCTTCAAATAACACAAGAACGTAGATCGTCTGCATTATGACAGAGGTGACAACGTAGTTACAGTGCATTGTGTTGTATTTATATCTAGGGAACACCCATGGTTGGTTGGAAAACTGCCCGTCATCTCCCCTGTGGAAGTCTACATTTATTCAGCACTTATACACTCCGCCTACACTGCCATGGCATTCAGACAATGAAGTACTGCAGTCACACCTTTCACTCGAAATTCTAGTTATCCCCAGTGATCCAGTGTCTGGTATCACTTGAGAAAAAAAACATGGCAGCCCATGTTTCTGCTACTCCCAAACCCCTCTCACCTCCATTATCAATGTCAATTGTAAATGACTGAGATGGTTTATGCTGGGACTAAACCACAGTCAACATTCCCGTCATTTTGATTTGAATCGCTTGTTCCTAATGGAGCGCTCTGGTTCAATACAATACCCCTCCACCACCACTCCTTTGTCTTCTAACCCAAATTCCACCACTGAGATGACATGAAATGCAGTATTACGAGAACTGGCCATGCAGCTTGAGAGGGATTGTCATTTTCATACCACTTAAATGCACTCATTGCTTAGTTTAGTCAGAAACCAATTAGCATAGCACTGTGTCAAGCTAGGTCTTGAGACCTGGCAAGTATGATCGGTTTCTGGGGCCATATGGGGAAAAACACTTCCTAAAGTCCTTACAAAATGTATTTTCGACCGCTGCACATACCATCAGAGATGACTGAAATGGACAGCATCCTTGCTTCTTAAATGGAAAACAGAATTCCGCAGCCGAGCGGAGCGAGCCATTCGATTATACAAGCCATTCGATTCACTCACCCTGTCAGTACTCCTCTCGGATCTGCCCCGTCTCTGTTTATCTGGATGTAGATGAGAAAAGACAAGAGGAGCGAGGTGCAGACCATCTCTATCAGGTCTGCAGAAGCCCTCTGTCCCGGCTGCAGATATGCCCATGTTTCACCCCGCATATTCTACACTGACTGACCAGTGATGCTGGTCATTTTAACACGTCCTGAGTTGGCCAGAGGCTGCTTGCTCAAGTGAAGGTTTCGACCAGGGTTTACAGAGAAATAAACCTGGACAATTCCATGTCAAATGTGCTCTACAAATAAAATTCAATTCAATACATGCGATCTCAGTATCGAGCACCCTAACCATGAACTATGCAGATTATTTCATATGAGTTCCACCAACATCTCTTGAGAGTCTGTGACCATAAGGTACGCAGAAAATCAAAAAATGAACCTGCCAAAACCTATTATTCTAAACGGTCATAGCGCATTATTTCAGCCATAGAGGAACAGCTGCTAGACACCAGACCAGTCATGACAGCATCTTACAGCCAGTGTTTGATTTTATAAAGTGGTGATTATGGTAATGAAATTATATTTGCGTCTCATAATTAGGATTGTGCCATGACATTTGCAATACAGAAAGCTATTAAGTTATTTTCACAGCAGTGCTATTTCAGCAGTTGTATAGTTCATTTGTTTTGTGAAGGTTTTGCATATTTCAAGCAAAGTAGCAGTTTTGCAAGATTTTTATTTCATGGTAAGGCATCACCTCTGAAAGAGAATTTTGCTCCTCTACATCTTGTGGTCAAAAGAAATGGCAATAGATTGAAAATCCTTTTAAATCTTTAAATTGGTAAAGTCCGTCTGTTTTCTTTAGTAGTTTTCAGAGGCCTATTGCATATTGAACATTGGCGCAGGACTGCCAAATTGTGGCCTACCTGGACATCCAGTGTATTCAAGAGTCATCGCAAGTTTCAAATTCATAACTTCCCTCAAAGTGACGTGCAGGACTAACGAGTGAAGTATCCCTCTTCCCGCCACCCGCACACCCCTGGCCTGCCGACTATTCCCTCAAAATGCTGAATGTGCAAAGTCAGGGATCTCGCCTGGCAAGCTGAGCACCATCTGGTTTTTGCATGCCCTCTGACTCAGCAGCTAGTGAGGCTGTGTGTGACCACACAGCCCCACCTACTGGGCACATTTAGTACGACTCACAACTCTCCTGCACATGTGAATCAGCGACGTGTACGCAGTGTTCGGGGGTCACCCTGAATTAAAGATTGAGATGAGACTTTTCATCGGTTGTATTTTATTGGGAAAAGATAGCACAAAAGAAGCAGCCATGCTTGACACTGTATGGATTTCTTTGTAAGAAAGTTGTTTATCATACAGACAACCTAAATGGTTTTGCGAGATACAAAAAAAAAAAAAAAAAAATCTCAATTGAAGAATAAAAACATCAAAATAAAAGCGTTACTTTTCGCAAAGTGCGAACATTGCGGTGAAAATGTGCGATAAACTGTTATAAATCCTTGTCACTGACATGTAAACTCATCTTACAGGCACTGCGCTAGTCCACAGACACAAACAACCATTTTAAGTAGTGCACAGTTGGTGTAGCTTACCTGTGCCATCGTTGGCGTCTTTTATTGATTTACTGATTGATTGATTGATTGGTTGATTGATTGATTTTTTATACTGATGAAAGGGTTGGAAATATCTTGGGTGGCAGGGAGTCATGCTGTGTTTGCCGACCATTTAAAGTACAATTTTAACTCTGTCTCTCCATTTTTAGGAACCCCTTGATCTCTAATGCTTACAAAGACTCAAATTAAATGCTGATTTCCATAAGCTTCCATAGCACTGACTGAACTGAAGTACCCAAGATTCATGCATTTACTTGCTGAAACACTCACAAAATAAATTCCATGGAGGAGAATATCCTCAGAACCCCCACAATGCCCAAGTCTAAACCCCCGATGTTCTCAAATCCTAAGAAGGTCCCAGTTTCATACTCGCATAATTTCTCTCATTATTTCTCCCTGTCAACCCCAAAAAGCCAGCCTTTTTGGGGCTTTTTTATATTCCCAAATGAAAACCTTAGAACAAAAAGGCAATGGGCCCCTACCAAAATGCATAAAGCCTCATATGAAAGGCAACACCATCTAGTTTTGAGAAATGTGCTCATGTAGTAAGTGGCTAAAACATGCGCTACAGTACATCTGCTGAAAAATTGATGATTTTTTTTTCTGGATACACTATCGATTCGGAGGGTTCTGGCAGGAAAAAGTCACATGGTACTTATAGTGCAAGGGCATTAGGCTGCAGATCTATATGAACCCAGAAAAATTTGTAGAAAGCTGAAATATTCAGGGAAGTTGCTTCTATGCCCCCTTTATTTATTCCCATAAAGTCCCCAAAAATCCCCTTGGTGCTTTTTCCAGAAATCCAAGATGGCTGCCAACAACACTAGTAATTGGCGTTTAATAATTTTTGGCATATACCAAATATACTGTTATATATTAAAGGCATATACTGTTGCACAATACCACTTTTCCAGCTAATTTTAGAGTGCAGAATTCAATAGAGCAATATTTTCACAATTTTTGGTCATCGACTTAGAGAATCCAAGATGGCCGCTGCTGACGCCGGGCACACATAAGTATAATCAATGACTCTTGGGAGCACCTATGGGGATGTGTGTAGTGAGTATGTGGCCTACACCAAGGATCACTTTGTTCAATGCACAATCATCTTTGACGCTATGACAGGATGTCAACAAAGGTCGCTGAGCAGGGGAGAAGAATATCCAGGAATGTATCTGCCACAATTATCTTCACTGATGAAACTGTCCTGTCGAATGTGCAGAAAAAGGACTTTCTAAGCCATCTTGAGAACAAAGGCCGCTTCATAAAACTACTCAAGACTAAGAGTAAACTCGAAGAAGCAGGCCATACTTGTCTCCAGGTGAGACGAGATACAGACCACATGATTGCATTTATTGCTCTAAGTACCTGTGCAACTTTGGACCAACCCATCATCCTCGTCAGAAATGACACAGACCTACTAGCTATCCTGTTTAATCAAGTCACTCTGACCACCCGTCAACAACTCTACATGCAGTATGAATTGAATCCTGCCTCACTCTACAGGATTGTAGAAATCCAGCAACGTATGGCTGCAGCAGCCAAAGCCCATATTCTGGCGGCACGCACCCTCACTGGTTGTGATACTGTCTCAGCCATCTACAAGATTGGCAAGGAGATAAAACTCCTTAGTAGAACCAACGGCCAATGCTGGGATTTTCTTGACGAGTTCAAGAAAAACGATGCTTGCTCTGAAGAAGTCCACTCAGCTGGAAAACGCCTCTTCCAAAAGCTCTACGGAGCCAAAGAAACCACAACACTCAACAAATACTGCAACATACTCTACATCATCTGACCATCCAGCTGTGGCTGGGAAATGATGTAGCAAGGGAAACAGACTGGGGCTGGATAGCATCAGAAAATCGACGGGTACCAGTTGGAATAGACAGACCGGTCGCACCAGAGCCCATCCTTCGCATCATCAGTTGTGGGTGCAAGCGGAACTGCCAAAAACTGTGCAAATGCCAGAAGGCAGGTCTCTACTGCTCTGAGATGTGCACCAATCGTGCAGTGGTATGAAGCAATCAGGACATGAGTGAATTAGATTGACGTATTAATCAGGACTGAACATGCAACTTCTCTCATAATGTCAGCTTCTTATCGATATAGCACTCTAGTATAATTGTCTTGTGCGACTAACAGCTGTCTGGATATGCAGTCAAACAAAAAATGCAGGAAGGTAAAACAAAATTAGTCAAATAAAAAATGCAGGAAGGTAAAACAAAATTAGGAATGTTCACATTAGGAAATTAGGAATGGACACCAGTTTTCTTTCAACAGAAAATGGAGTAAACCAGAACTTTTCAAAATTAAGAACGGTGTTTTGCTTTCACCACTGAAAATCATTCAGATAAAGGCTGATTAAGCTTGCAATAATGACTTTGCCACGACAAATATCCGAATGCACTAACTATAGAAACAATCATATATTAGGTTGAATGATAATTATGATTAATTGAATGATTAAGTAACAGTTATGAACACAATGCTATCGCTCGATCGGGCCAGACCACGAACTTGTTCAACAATCTGGATTCTTTTGAGGGGGTGAAGAACCATGGATGTATTGCGAAGAACCCATTAGTCAGAAAAAATAATATTTTGGTTTTGCGGGCTCGACACATACTTCCGGATTCGGCGCGGCACAAAATGGTACATACCATTGGCACTCTGGGGGAGTACCATAAGGTTATTTTTGACATGTACCGAATATGTTCATACTCAGATAAAAAAAGTGTATTTAGGCTTTTATGGAAGTCATTATTTTTATTCGTTAAATTTTAAAAATACCGTAGTTTACGAATACTGCGTAATTTAGTGCGTTATTTAATTCCAAGTACCCCCACGGGCCGGGGCTTGGAGAAGGATTGGAAGAAACGGAGATTCTCCGAGTGGTGCGGCTTGTGGGAATTCTCAGTCTGAACACTATCTATTGACAGTAGTTTGGTGGCTAGTTAGGGAGTTATTATTTATTTTTCCTGCACATTTGCCAGTCCGGAGTATCATTTGAAACTATGGCGACGTCGGATGTTGCTCGGCAGTTGGTATGTGTTTTCTTATATCCAAAACTAGAATTAATGGTATGTTAGAAAAATGCCCTGACTAAAATTTTCCCACGACTAGACCCGTCGTGTGTACCCGCCTGCGAGCCTCTTTTCCCGGATGTCAATTTAGCGACATCGGTCGGCTTATTTACAATTTGGGAAAATGGCCATTTAAGTTAATATTGACTGATTTGCGAATAAAGCGGCTTTCACACTGCACGCGAAACGATTTTTTCGCACGACGGATTACATTCAAAGTCGATGCTCTTTGCGTTGACTTTGAATGTAATTTGTCGGGCGAAAAATTCGTTTCGCGTCCGGTGCGAAAGCAGCGTGAGGGAAAGTGCGCCGAAAAAACTGCGAGTTTTAAAGTAGCTGTCTTAACAATCTCTTCTTATCGGACAACATCCATGAACGAAAGTTTGGAAAACTTGCCATCTAGCAGCAGTTAGCGACCAAGTTGCCTAACGTTACTATGTTAGATTAATTAGTCCCTAAATGGTAACTTTAATTGTACGACAGGTTTCCCGAACCTTCCTGGTCGTTGTTAGTCAGGTAATTTGGTTAGTTTGGCACTTTTTCTCAATGGTGTTTTTCATAGCGATCTCTCAGTACTGTGTTCCGTACGTAAGGAGCTGGCTAACAAGTGTCCCGCGGTGCTGTCGGTAGAACTTGGGTAGTTAGATGGGTCTGTAGCTGTGGAGAACTTTCATAAATTGGCGCTTGAGTTAAAATACTACTTGTATAAAAATATGGTGGCATATTGAGGGACAGAGCTGATAGTTCAGTTCAGTCTCTCCCATGGAATGACATGATTCTCTCCTCAGGATGATAATGATGCGCGACCTCTGTCATTATCGGGACACGTTGGTTTTGACAGCCTGCCTGAGCAACTGGTCAGCAAAGCAACCAGCCAAGGTTTCTGTTTCAACATCCTCTGCATTGGTAAGAGTGTTATGATGGTGATGTCATGAATACATCGGCTTGCTGATTGGCGGAGTTTGGTTTAAATGCAGGACAGTAAATATTTTACATTTTTTGGAAAAGCCGTGGCTTTTCTTACGCGACTTCCGTTCGGGCATGCGCATTTTGAAATGGTAGGATCACGCGCATTTTTTGTCAATCATGTCAATATGACCTAAGTCAGGAAAAAAAACCTTCTTATTGGCTGAATCTGGATCATATGACCAAGTTAAGTAAAATGTTTCCTTCAACTTCTTTGTTAAGCCACGCCCTGGTAGGCCTATATGAGAAAGAAATGCCTAGGCCAAATCGTTGTTTTTCTTAAGATGAGGTCTTAATTTTTCACATTTCATTGGCCTGAAATTGCCTTAATCACAGAGTTGGCAATGAAAGGGTTAAGCCAGTGACCATGGCTCCGGTAAATTGAAATCTCATCCCCTGGGCTTCTGCTTGCTTCACCGAGGTTGGGCAATCTGGTGGTTGCATAGCATAGAATAAAAAGCGAGCATCAGGTTTGCTTCCAGATGACACTTCTTGAGCATTCTCAAGAAGCGCTGACTCTGCTGACCACTGCTGTTGTGTTGGTGTGCCGTGTCAGGTCGGCCGCCGCACGCACACCAAGAAACCTGAACGAGGAGACTCCCTTCTCACAGACGCCCTGTATCTGCATTGGGTCAGGGTCTGTGCTATTCTCCCTCCACTCCATCAGGAACTAGGCAGTTAGTCAGATAGGAGAACTCCAGTAAAATAGTCACGCATATCCACATTACACGAGCATCAGTCACGTAAACCATCAAAATATATCTAGCTATTTTTTCCGGAGAACAAGAAAGGTAAGAAAATGAGCAAAGTCCGACAATTTTCTATCTGCGCCTGACCGGAAGTCGTGTAAGAATAGCCCGGGTGCAGTGCATTGTGGTCACGCAAGAATAGCCACCGTGTTTTGGAAAAATTAATTGCTTTGGAAAATTTTCAATGAACCCCTTGAACCCTGTTTTTTTATGTAGGTTTTCCTTTAACTTGGTTCAAAACTAGCAAAAGCATTTTTTTTAAGATTGTAGGATAATGTCCCATATTTACTGTGTATCTGTTGGTTGCAGTGCCTCACTGAAGCCACATAACTCTTCACTATACAAGAAAAAAATGAAAACCCAGAGCACCGTGTTTTTATGGCCGTAACATTAGATCAAATGAAAAGTATCAAGGTCTTGTACATCATTTTTGAAATACATTTCCAAGTAATTCAGTGGGGCATATTTGGGATGGTGGGAAACCTTTGCACCTCCACTGAAATTGAAAATGGGCCTGAAGGTTCTGCAGGTTTGAATACAGCAGCTGCATTTGATGGACCCATTGATGCGTCTGCCCGTTTAATGAGGTTGAGTCACAGGAGATGCAGGTTACATTACAGGTCGCACATCAGGTGACCTCTGCAAACAAAAGACAAACAACCAGACATTACAAAATCTGAAATGTGTCCATTCAAATCACTGCCAGTTCTTGGTTTTAGATTTAAACATGGATATTTTAATAAATGCTTAATAAAAAGTGATGGTTGCCTTACTTTCAGGTGAAACTGGCATTGGCAAGTCGACTCTGATGGACACTCTGTTCAACACTAGTTTCGAAGACTACGAGGCGTCTCACTTTGAGCCGAAGGTGAGGCTCCGGGCTCAGACGTACGATATCGTGGAGAGTAATGTTCAGCTAAAACTCACCCTCGTCAACACCGTGGGGTTTGGTGACCAGATGAACAAAGCGGATACGTAAGTGCAAAGCGCCCTTTCATATTTCGCTTCTCCCTGTACATGCTCAGTTGAATTACTTTTGGGTAAAGTAAAGCTCCGTCAAACTTGGTCAGCTAGAGCGTTCTGTCACCTCTACAGCTGTGTTCTATAGATAATCACAGTTCATTTGATAATTTTAAATTACATGATGGCTGAGTTTCTTCGAGTGATGTATGAGTAAAAATTCTAATAATGCCTAATCCTGATGTACTGAGTAGAGTACGTAGAGCCCTGCTTGATTAGCTGATAGTCTGCGAACTTGTAAACAAAATTTTTTACTAATGTAGTTTGATATTAAACATTTAACTGTGACATGTGACCTGAATTGCAATCTATGGTGCAAGTTTGCTCGCTTATCCTGCGTTTTATGTCATCCTGATGTGCCCTGACCATCAGCTGATGTTGTTGACTAAAGAGTTCAGATCATCTCTGAGATGGTGAGCTTGATGGGAATTATAGTTTAGTGGAAAATCAGGAACCTCTGCTGCATATGACAGAAATGCAAAAACTGAAGTAAGCGCAGCGTATGTAGACTTGCGACTGTGTGTATATGTCACTTCCACATAGCTGTTCGTCATCTAACTGGTGACTGGGAGAGTTGGTTCATACACAGATTAGACACTCACTCCACCACTAACCAGCCATCATTCCTCCCTGCAGGTACCAGCACTTAGTGGACTACATCGACGCCCAGTTTGAGTCGTACCTGCAGGAGGAGCTGAAGATCAAGCGATCCCTGCACGATTTCCACGACTCGCGCATCCACGCCTGCCTCTACTTCATCTCCCCCTCTGGGCACTCGCTCAAGTCTCTGGACCTGGTCACCATGAAGACACTGGACTGTAAGGTCAGGAGTTCCCCGAAGTCGTGCTCCCTGGAGTGCGCTGTACGAGCGCAGTTCTGCGATAATTACATGGCGCCTCTTTGTGTTTTCCTAAGTTGAGGTATTTATCGAGGAGACTTATTGTTTTTGATTCGTTGTGGTCAGTGTCGGTGTTTCCAGATGATGACTCAGAAACCTCTCAATATTTCTTCACCAAATTCTTTACCATTATTTACCTAATTCTGTAGGTGCACTGATCAGCTACTAAACAGGTGCCTTTTGGGGTTTCTTTGGGTGGGGAGAATATTTTTTTTCTACGAGCAATAGCACACTCTAGCTAAGACGCCAATAGGAAGCAATGGTCTCCCCCCCTCCAAATGGACTATTTCCAGTACAATCTACAGTGATTATTATGACAGCTTGGTATAGTTTGTCTAAGCCAGGTACCTTAATTACTATATTATGAGTTATGCAGAATTTCCATCTTTGTAACCCTTGACCCGTTATGTGCCAATATCCCCCCTTCTGTAAAATATGAGAGGGTGGGCGATGTGCAATGCTGTGGAATTAAAAAGATAAAAAATAACTATAAATAAAAATATCATAACTATAAATAAAATATAATATAAAATAATCTTTCTGTCGGAGCATTTAGTGTTGGAGTGAACAGTATTTATCAATGACCGCATAGAGGCGTTGGAAGGATTACGTTTGCGTACTGCGAGTGAGCTTTCGCTGAACAATGAATAATGTGTTACAGCCGGACTGCTCGACACTATGACCTCAGCGCATTAATTCTGCGGACGCGGCCGAGCTGTACAGCCTGTCGTCTTCTGCACATTTGAACACCCGAAGATTCCCCTGTAAAAAATGAATTATTCATAAGCTTTACATTGTATTTATCCAGCTCAGGCGTTTATCTGAAGCCATGTACTAGGAAGTGCATGAATAAGATCGCTGAAGAGGCAGCGCAGCATGGATCAGATAAGGGAGATTTCATATGGAGCTTTAATCTACTCTGTCATGAGCAGCGACATGTAAACACAACGGTAGGAACAAGCTCTGTCAGGCGATGAATAAACATTCAGGAAATCTTATTTTGTACGTCTCGTGAGTGGGACATTCGGCGTGTGTTTTATAAGCAGGCAGCACCAACCTTATCCAGCTGGATATCGAGGGAAAACAGTCAGTCCATTTCATTTACTAATGAAAATACCGTGAGTCCAACGTTTGCTCATCGCTCACTGGCTCATTGGTCTCTTAATGGTCAGTGTCGACTATGAACATTAAAAAAAAAAAAAAATTCAGCTGATTCTGTTGGGGTCACCTGAGGAATTTCATGTCATGGCCAATCAGGTTATTGCTTGATGGTGCTGTTGCTCTCATTGGTCCAACATGATACAAGATTTTTGCTCTCAATTTTTAACGTCCCCATCATTAAGGTCATGATGTACCATTGTGTTTTTACATTGCTTGGGTAATCAAGTAGGGCTGGTTATTATCCAACCCAGCCGCTTGATTGGTTTTATTTTTGCATTTCTTGTTTTAATGTTTTGAAAGAGATTCCAGAACTCAGCGCTTGTGCCTTCTAATCTGTTCTCGACCAACCAGTTTTTCCAACTGTGAGTTTTTGTGATTTTTACCTTTGAAGGTGAACATAATTCCGGTCATTGCGAAGGCCGACACCATCTCGAAGAGCGAACTCCACAAATTCAAGATTAAAATCATGAGCGAGCTGGTCAGAAATGGCGTTCAGATCTACCAGTTCCCCACGGACGACGATACAGTGGCCAAGGTCAACTCCGCCATGAATGTGAGCACCTTTTGACCTTTGAACCTTGAGAAAGCCCTGCTGGTTCCCTCCTTTGTGGATGAATGTGATTCTGAATAGAGCGGGAATGTAGTTCAAGTAACACCTGTACTTCTCAGGAATTGGACTTGTGTTAATTGTAAGCCATGTGCATGATATTATCCCAGCCTGACAGCCTGTGTGGCTGGCTGGCTGGCTAAATGTTGCTGTTGTACTGGGATATGAGAGAGAAACCATTAAGTTTGGGTAGATTTGACCATGAACTTAAAGATGTACACTCTTCACTGATCAAAATGTACTTGAGTTATAGAAACTTGTTTGAACTTGTTTTTCCGATGAAACATAAAGCAAGACTTCCTGCTGATGCACCTTCCTCAAAACACGCCCGCAGTAGACATGCCAGTGAACAAACTCTTAAGGAGTGTCTGTATTCACGTATTTACCGTTTACAGTGTGAGCGCAGCTTTAGACTCGAATGTTGTCACCGTGGGGCATTTTCTCTTGCGGCGTGTGCTTATAGCTTTCCCTTAGTGGAACAACAAATATTCTCACAGTCACATTGAAAGACACTTCACAGTAAATCCATGTGAATTTGAAATGCTGAAATGTCACATTATAAGGAGGAGTATTTTCCGGCAGCTGAACCCAAACTTACAAATCAGTTACTGGGTGGACTGTGCCATCCACACAAAATGTAAAAAAATACAATTGTAATTACTCTAGTTCGTCAGTTTCCATAATGCGTGGGTAGAAATTAGTGACGCAGTGTTGGCCCTTTCAGTCTGTAATTCCGGACTCAAAATTTGACACCTAAGTTGAAGACCACAGCTACGGTCAGACTCAGTGAACCTGTAACCAGCCGCTGAACTGCACCTTTCATAGGTGCCCATTCTCTACAGCCAACTCTCAGAGCGCTAAATGCAGTTGCTGTTGCTCAATGATGTCAGATATAAACCTCAAAGCTCCCTCGCGGGAGCTCTTTTAAACAAGGTCACCCCATGATAGGTTTTCAACAGCTCAAGATGATTATATTTATATTTTTTTTAAACTTTATTTCACCGGTCTAAGGGTTAACGTGAGCCTGCCTTTACGCGCGCTAATGAAAACGCCGCGCTCTCGTCACTTCATGGCAGCTTGTTTTGTTTGCAGGGGCTCCTGCCCTTCGCTGTGGTGGGCAGCACGGAGGAGGTGAAGATCGGCAGTAAGATGGTAAAGGCCCGGCAGTATCCCTGGGGCATTGTGCAAGGTGGGGCTCTGGCGCCGCCCTGCTGTTTGGAAATGTTGGCGTGGAACGCTGAATGGTCATTTAGCTATTGCTGTTTTCCATCGTGACTTAAAGTTGATTATAAAACCTATGGACTCCTCAATGGGTCCATCAAACACTGCTGCTTTCAGGGTTGGGTTCAATTACGTTTTTCAATTACAATTACAGTAATTGTAATCGATTTACTTTTGTAATTGTAATTTCATTTTTATTGAATTTTTTTGTTGAAAAGAAAGTGTAATTGAACATTCTGTCCGGAAAGCATTTGTAATTTAAAATTACAATCAATTGTAATTGAGAAAAGTAATTGAACTCAACCCTGGCTGCTTTATTCAAGTCTGTTGAACTTAAGGTCTGTTAAGATTCTCGTAGAGAGCCCAAGGTTTCCAAAGATCCCAAATATGTCCTGCTGAATTACAGGAAAATGTGTATAAAATGATGCACATGTTCCAGATATTTTTCATTTGATGTAATGCTGTGGCTATAAAAACATGGCGTCCTGGGTTTGAATATTTCTCTCAGTATAAGTGTGATGGAGCTTCAGTGAAGTGTGGCAAACCAGCTGATACAGAATATGTCTGTGACTTTGTCGTACAGTATGAATAAACTGCTTTTTCTAACTGCGAACCTGCTTAAGGGGCAATTCGAGCAAGAATCCGAGTGTAAGGGGTTTGGCGAGGACTGACCTGTGGATGGACGGGTGTGTGTTATTTTGCAGTGGAGAACGAGAATCACTGCGACTTCGTGAAGCTGAGGGAGATGCTGATCTCCGTGAACATGGAGGACCTGCGGGAACAGACGCACACGCGACACTACGAGCTCTACCGCCGCTGCAAACTGGAGGAGATGGGCTTTAAGGACACCGACCCTGAGTGCGAGCCGGTCAGGTACATCTCTCAACCCTCTCTGCGTACAATGGGCTGGCGCAGATGACTTGACAAAAGAGGAAGTCCATCCAAGAAGCTTCTTTAATGTTCTGTTTTGACCTCCTCTTGCGCAGTGAATATAGAGAAGTCTGGCTGTCCCTCCAGACACTGTGGTCTATGACAACATCAGGAAGTAACACTGAGGGTTGTGCCCACATGTCATGACTCTCAGTATTATGGTCACATTATTGCAGATTTAAAGATTTTTTAATGCTGAAAAATTATATTATAAGTGATCATTTCTCACCACTCTTTTCATATATTGGGTCAATGTAGAATTTAGTGTGGTTGTCCTGGTATCTGATTGGCTGACACAATGTTGACTCGTATGGCTGTGGATTGATTTGGATCAAACTTTCTGAAAACCTTCCTAGACTTGGTCCAGTTGAAGTTCAGTTATTGATATTTTTCAGCGCATGGATTGAAAATCCATTTTATTTCGAACTCTCAAGATCCGACTCGCCAACCCAGATTTTCCTTTGGTACAGTGACATCACTGCGAGTTTATAGTGCTTTACACGTCATTGGCTGCAGAAGATGATAATGTGACTGTCCGCATGTCGGAATTATTACGTTGTGAGAGATACGGGCCCCATGGGCCTCTTGTTTGTTTATTTGTTTTATCGGTGGTAATAAATCTGGTCTTTAGCGCCCTTATTATATCTGAGAATTCACAAGCACCCCATTATATTTGTACCCATCTTTCATTTTAAATGCCAAAACCTCCTGCACATCATTCATTTTAAATGCCAAAACATCCCCCAAAGCATTCTGGGAATGTTTCTGTTGACCCCTGGTGGCTCAACATTGTTGTGGTTTTCCTGTAGAGCTCCGCGTCGCTCACATTTCCGCTCAGTGTCCTGTTGTTTGGCCACTCGGCCCTCAGGCCAGACTGCATTATTAAAGCGAGACACAGCATCAACTCTGCAGCCTGTCGCGACCCAGAGCCGCACAATTCAGAACCGCTTCCTCCGCTGTGTTCTTGGATGACAGCTGTATTTTTTTATCTGTTAACATCCCTATCATGAGTAACTTGAATATCATATTGAGAAATTCATGCTGCCCGATGTGTAGAGATGTTTATGTTTTGGCTGCTTGTCTCTTCATTGGTGAATCATAGGTAAAGCTAAAAGGGCACTCGGTTGAGTGCACACCTCCGCCACGCCACATGTCCATATTATTCGTTCTGGATCCTCAAGAAAATTATCCAGATCACCAACAACTGTAATCAATTCTACATTTGTGAAGAAAGATTCTATTTTTATGCCTAAATTTTATTAAAAATTTGTTCAGTACATAAGGGATAGTTATTCTATTCAAGTATATTTTAACTTCTTCCAGATCTAGAATCCATTGGGCAGCCCTTCTCTAACTGCTGCATGAGTTATGCTCTTGTTGGGGCTGGAGTCAAACCTGACTGGATGGTAGATCTCCAGGAAAGGGTCAGGTAACTGCTACCCCAGCTTGTAGCAGCTGTTAGAGCCTGTATGATCTCCCTCAGTCTGCAGGAGACGTACGAGGCGAAGCGACAGGAGTTTCTGGGAGACCTGCAGAAGAGGGAGGAGGAGGTGCGGCAGATGTTCGTTCAGAGGGTGAAGGAGAAGGAGGCGGAGTTGAAGGAGGCGGAGAAAGTGGTATGTGAGTCTCACGCTGACTTTTCCACGTTTCTCTGAACGGGCGGTTTCTTGGGCCAGTTCTAGCCTCTATTTCTATACATTCTGTCTGACTGCCCACTGACAAGGGTCTTTGCTACGTTCTTGCCTGAGTTTGTGTCCAGTTCGTCATTTAAAGGCTGAAAATCAGCACTTCCTGATTACTCACGATAGTAAATACTGCCAACCTGAACCCGGAATGTAAATGGCCTGCTGTTGGTTACATGCGGGTTATTTGCCGTCCAGAGGCCATTGTGTGCTTTAATGTAGGATTTGGCTTCACCCTGTGGCCAGTGTGGGTAATGCACTCACGCCGGTTTGCGGCACTCAGTTGCAGAACCGGTTTGAGCAGCTGAAGAGGCTCCATCACGAGGAGAAGACCAAGCTGGACGAGAAGCGGAGGATGCTGGAGGGCGAGATGACCGCATTCAGCAACAGAAAAGCGGCCGCGGAGCTGCAGCAGGCCCAGGCTTTCCAATCCAGTTTCAATGTCAAAAGGGACAAGGACCGCAAGAAGTAAGCCACTGGTTCAAAACCTGTGAACGGTCATGTCTTCGTGTAGGACTTGAGGTCAGATTCATGGTAATCACAATTACCATCAACTTATTATTTCCGAGGTATATCATGCGGCGTGACACAGCGATCGCTTTGTCTGTCGGCTCATCTGTCCATCCAGAGGTCTGTGAAGGTTTTTGTCTGAGGCATAGCTGGAAAGCTGTATATATTGTCCTCAAGCTCGGCAGACAAATCAGTCTAATGCTGGTGTTGCGACTTTTGCTGTTTCAGAGTTTCGGATATTTTTATTTTTTCAGTTTTTCCAGTAATGTTTGGTTTAGATTAGTTTCAGTGTGTAGCAGGGGCTGGGGCGGATTGCCGTTGCTGGATAGTAATGCACTGATAGCGATACCAGTCTGAAATCGGTCTGATGCTGACTCCAATGGCTTAATTTGGTATCGATGACAATTGGCCGATATGGTATCTTATACCATTATATTAGTTAATTACGGGGCATTTATAGCTTAGTATTTACCTGGTACACTTTGTTTTACAAAGTTGGGAAAGCAATGTTTAAGTCAAGCCTGTTGTTACATATAACAGGATGATCCCTGCCTCTTCCACACAGTGAGGCACGCAGCTCGTTAATGAAAGACTGTTATTGAATCGGTACATGATATTACCATCGAGACTGAAGGACTCTGGTTCATCCCTGCTCCTGAGGGCTCTTGTTGTTTAAGCTCGGTATAATGAAGGATCGGGTTCTGTCAGGACAGATCGGGCCGTTAACACCACTGGAGGCCTGTTAAAGAGAATTTGGTGATGGCTGATTTTTACACCTGGTTTTTGGCACTGCTTGGGATTTTCATTTCCCGGGAGTGTCTGTCGATTTCACAGCTGGATTTGCAACAGTTACCCAGCATCCGTGTCCTGGCCGGGGCTGAATGCAATTCTAATTTATCTGCACCGGGCTGAGTCTCACATACCTAAAGCAGGTGTGAAAAGGCAGTGACTTTGGGCAGTAACACATTTAATTAGTTTGTTGCGGTGTTTGTGCGCGGAGTCCGTCTCACGCCATACTGCTCTGCAGTCGTGAAGGGAAACTTGCTATAGACGAGGAATCAAGATTATTTTCAGATGTAGTATCTGTATATAATTATGCAATAATCTGTGTCTATAACCAATGCCATTTTCCCTCTTTTATTTAACGAAGTGCCTATTCGCAATTATTTACATGCGTCCAAGCACAAAAATTGATCGAAATTTGCGTCAGAAGTGTGGCCAAGATGCACATCGCCCCATTGCCCACACTTATTCCAAGTGTGTCGAAAGCCAAAATTTCTTTCTTGGCCAAACTTATTTTTTTAAGCTGCGGCCAAGGGAACATTTCAAGATTGGCCACACGTATAAGTGTGAACTTTGGCCAAGAAAAAAATTCCGCTTTGGCCGTACGTATAAGTGCGAATGTCATCGGCCTTTATTTAATTGCATAGTAAATGGCATACTTCTCACTGAAGCAGAACTTACTTGTTTGGATCCTTTAGTAAGATGCTCAGGCATGTGTTTCAGTGTGAAGGGTTGTGCAGGTTTCATGTTCTCTTTGCTGTATTCTTTCAGTACTGGTTTCCTGTGATGAACCGCGGTTAAACCGGACCCCAGGACTCCGTGGACTCCTCATTTTAAGACCCTGTGTTTGTTCCTGTGTTAATCGTGTCTCTGTGCTGCCTGGGCGGTCCTGCGAAAGTAGTGTTTTTACACTTAATTTACCATACTGTGTTCTATGCACCACAGTCAGGTAGTTGTCTGTTACTTTTTAAAGCCAGTGCCGCTCTGTGTCGCAGTCTTGTCCTCCTAACAAGTTTTCTTGAGTCAGATGTGTGATGCATCCCTTTTTTAAAAATTCATCCCTGTTTCTAGAATCACTGTGTTTATAAGTGTGCTACACTGACACCAGCTTCAGTCCTATTCCAAAAGCCCAGAAATGGATCATGTGCCATTTTTATAATTAATTTGTTAAAAAAATGTAAATTGGTAGTAAAGTTTTCTACCAATTTTGCACTGAGTTGGAAGGAAAATATTATTGCGTATGAGAACGTCTGTCATTCAAAACAAACTCTTCATAAGGGTTCCACCATGTTGAGACCAGGGTGCTCATTCCTGCTGTTCTGTGGGAAGGTTTTTGACCCTTAGAGCACTGAAAAAAAAATAATTAAATTTATGTATATTTTTCTATTTTGTGCTGTTGAAAAGAGCTCCCTTTTAAACAAGTTGCCGCATGATAGGTTTTCAACAGCTCTGTTTTTGATATCTGACGTCATTGAGTAATAGTTGTTGCATTTAGCGCTCTAAGGGTTAAAATGAAGCTTAATAACGACACTATGCAAATTTTAATGCTAAACTGCCTATTTTCTCTCGTACTGCCTCTTAGCTACAATGTGCCTTATCTTTATGTGTCTGTATATGGAAGTACTTATTTGCTGCTGCTACTTAAAGGGATATTTATTGGACGAGAGGCCCTTCAGTTCAGTATTGCCTATATATTGGTGGTGAGAGGATGGGCGTACTTGTGCCTCTGTAACCGCGGTTTCTGAAGAATCTTGATTTTTCCGCACAGAGTTCACTAATGCACCAAAGGTTGTTCAGTCCTACTAAACTCGTGTTCTGGTACTCTATACTCTTTAATTACGGGAAGCAGCCATGTTGGTGAGATGTGTGTCTATTGGAAAAAATAAAATGTAATATTTCTCAAATTCACGCGTTCTCTGCTTCCTGTTTCAGAGTTTCGGTTTTCTGTTTTTAATCTGTCGGAACGTTGATGTATACTGAGCTCAACGCTGCGGTTTTTTTTTTGATCAAAGCTGCAGTATCAAATTGAAACAGCAGGTGGCGCCAGCGGCCCACAGCCCCGCTACAGAAAAACACGCACATCCCCGTTTCAGTTGCGACCGCAAAGCGATCTCCACTCTACAAAAAACAATTTAATTATGCTATTTTTGTTTCCTTCATTCTTCATTGCAATGATGGAATTTGCGCTTATTCAGTTTTTTTTTCCCTAAAAAACATAAAGGAAATGGCCGATGCAGTAGAACAAAATGACCTGTACAAGAAGAGCATAATGAAGTCTGTAACTCCCTAAAATGGAGGTATTCGAGCACGGCAGTAGTTTTAAAAGGTGACTGCATCTGTGGCTCATATGAAGAGGTACCTTCAGGTTTGTTTTTCCTTGAGTATGAGTGGTTTCTTCTGTTAACAAGGGACACAGAGCATGTCAATATAACAGTGACTCGTTTCCAAGTGGTTATGGTTTATTATTATTTGAATGGCATTCAGAAGGTTTGTAGTTCAAGTCCCTCTGTTCCTATAATAGAGCAGCTGTTGCCATTTATTCCTCATTGTTTTTGTGAGATGTAATAATGAAATAAATGATGGGATTAAGGAGAATAACTGTCAAAATCTCAGATGATTTGACAAATTGCACCATTATTTCCAAACCAAGGATTAATAAAAATAGACTACAGCCTCAATGTAATCATTCAATCAAAAATAATCTTTCTCAAGTAGAACTGCAGCCATGAAAAGTTGCCATTTGCTGTTGTGCAGGAGATGCACCTGGAAAACAACCAGCATCTGTTTTGTTCAGCAGAACTTTTGCTGTGACAGACCTCTTTAATGAGGTTGCAAACTTGGATTTGCTGAGTTCATGTTCCTTGTAAATCTTGTCATTAAATCAACAATTCAATACAAAAAGCGTTATGTAGGAAAGGAAAGCAATTTTAGGAAGTGCAGTAGAGGCCTGTGATTTGTGCCTGCAGGTGCACAACAGTCTCCATTTGTCTTAATAAGCTGCTCGGTATTGATGCAGGCCAAGATTTGCTCTGTGTTTGTGTTAAAATAAAATAAAAGCTTTCAGTTTGATTCACTTTATTACCTTGTAGTGTGTGAGGTAGCGGCGGCGACTCTTCAAATTTCAGACCGATGGATATCCAAACTAAACCTGACCCTGATGGGGCAAATTCAGCGTTTGAAATATATGGTACCAACCAAAAGCTGTCATTTGCTCATATTTGGCTTCAGTAACAGTCCTGTATGTTATTTAAGCGACACCGATTATGCGCAGTAAACTCAGTGCTGGTCAGGAGTGGAAATTTCCTGAATTATGAATCATTTGGATATGCAACCCAAGTCAGAAATGACTAATATTCAAGAATGTGGGAACCTAAATCATGATTTTACAGAGTGCATGAAGAGTGTGGTCGGTGAAGGAGTGACACTCCCGCACAAATTCTGTCCCTTCGGAGTTATTCGGAGGAAGTTTTGACACTCCAACAGCTGTCAAGTTCTGCAAACTCAGCGGAGCAGAAAGTCATACGATGTCAGTTTGAAGCAGACTGGTTACCAGGGCAACAGTCACAGGTAGGAGAGGTTGGGGTTAGACTGTGATTCCAGGTTCAGTATCAACCTAGTGATGGGGAATTTAGTGTTTTAATTATTCTCCATGGCACAAACTTGTCGAGATTCCTCGATTCTGCAAAGAATCAGAAATAAACACACTGAGTTCATACATGCGTACACTCCCTTGCCCATCGTCAGTCCCCAAGAGCTTCTCTAGATCATGACAAAGGTGCTGTGTAGGTACGATCAGCTTCAACCCAGGACTGTTTCTACCCTCCATTGTTACGGTGAACAAACTGATATCGAATGATGGCCTCAATTAGAGAAATAGCAGTCATATTTCCCCATGCCAATTCAGTGAATTGTGAAGATGAGTGCATTATAAATCTGAGGTAGAGATGACATTGGTGCTCTTATACACAGTTTTTTCAGATGAATTAAGAGCTCAAAACTTGACAAATTTAGGCTAGGAAAACCAAGGCATGTTATAAGTGTAATATATATCAGAAGTATTGCTTAAATCAGCCTGCTATTTATTGCAGTCCCTTAACTTTTTTTACAAAAGATGTCTGGGCTACACCTCCAAGAAGATGTGTAAACTGGGCTTATATTCATTTACTGAGGGTAAATAACTGCTCCTGACATTTAATGTACATAATTAAGACAAATCAACCGCTTGTGAATATCATACAACCGCAACTGTGGTTGGAACAAAAACCTGCACACTCAGTGAACTGCTAGGATCATCGCTGAGAACCAATGGGGTAGGTGATTTTTAAATTTACGCCGTGTGTTCTTCCTCCAAACTCGAATCTTGTGAAAAGCTTTGCCCTCGGCGAAACAGCTCGCTTTTCGACGTTCTGGAGAGTGGCCAGCTTCTGAGAGCTAAAGTGAAAATGTAATCAATATCGACTGTAGATGCTGTTGTAATTTATTTATGATGGCGGTACCACGCTGGAACTGAGCATTTTTACAGCCGAAGCCAAATATTTCCGAAACACCGGGGAGCGGATCATGACCAGAGTGACTTTCACTGCCTCTGTCAGCAGTTTCCGGTGGGGAAGAAATGATAGTCCTTTTCATGACTTCTACAGCAGGTTTCAAAACAAAATGATGGGCAATATATTTTTCATGTTAAACAAGGCACGGAGATTGCTTCACCTTCAGCATTATTTACCATGCCAAAGCCAGCAACAATTTCAAACCCTCTCGACCATCAGGAAACAAACATAATCGACAGCATTTGCATTTAGATTGTACGTACCAGACGGCCATTTCCACTCATTTGTCATCTGTTATCTGCAGGACAAAAATGGGCTGTGTCATTCGTTTGCTTTGAGAGGAATGTCAAATATTCGATTGCGTGTCTTCTCTCGATGGACTGTGAACTGCAAGTCCATCTCAAGGCGAAGGCTCAGCCAGATCACTGGATGTCTCGCCTAATCACCGCTTCCACAGGTGTCGGCACTGTTCGTGATAAACGCAATATGATGCATCTATTTCCTTACAGACTATCGCAGCATCTCCAGTGGTGTTGGAAGATGAAATGTGGCGTTTAGAAACGGACTTGTTCAGCCCAGCCTGCAATGGCCAAAGAGAGAACTGTGCTGTAACCCGGAAATCTGGGATCATAGGCCTACTACTCGAACATTTCAGTGGGCCCCCGTTTCAGCTGGAATTTCATCAACAGCTGTCGCCAACGAGCAACAGCCCTAGAGAAGCTGTTAGCTGTGGACAAATTGTAGATTTTACCAGCTAAGAGCATAAGGGTTGTCAGCAATGACAATATGTATAGCAATGCCCTCAATCCAGCTTAGAGTGTAATTGTTGTCAGCAATGACAAAATGAATAACAATGTCACTGAATGGACAGAGCGTACGACATGAAGAGAGATTCAAGTGGCTGAAAGGAAAGATCAAACAACCAGGCTGCTCTTATGCTCTTAAGAACTTATACAGGTTTGGAGAAATGGGGTTTTGACCCAGCGAGAGTTGTTCTTTACTGTAGATGAATGGGACCTTTGGGGATAAGAGGCGAGTCCTCCACCTTCAAGATGTTTCTCCCCCCAGATTTCTCCAAATTTTTGGCACAGTCAATCTCTCCCAGTTCATGTTTTGTACCAACAATGTAAGAACATGGATGTCAATATTGAAAATACCTGTGAACCACCTTTTAAATTCACAATCATCCGGTCAATATTTACCAGAATATAACTTTATATACAGTGGTTAATCGCAATTTGTATGATTTCCGATAGTAATGTTGCATGAGAACATAAAGTATAGGGTTGTTGCGTTAATTAATCGCGATTAATTAACGCGACAGCCCTAATAAAATAACCAACAATTCATGGGGTGTAAATGAAAGATAAGGAATTGCAATTGTTAACTAAGAAATCGGATGAGGGCCACTAGGTAACTGCTTCTGCAGAGACAAACTGCGAATCTGAGAATCCATAGCAGCTAAATGCTTGGTTAGGACACCGAAGGTTGTTGTTTCAAGCACCACTTTGGCAACAGTAAGATCAGAGCACCTTTGGGCCCTTGAGCAAGGCCCTTACCATAGCATTGCTCCAATTCAAACTAACTATAACTGGCTCAGGATAAACCAAGTAATTGAGTGACATGACCGACAGGACACCTTGATTATAACATCCATAAATATGCACAGGCAATGACAGTAACCCATAATATTTAAAACAAAAGGCATTTATTGTTAAAATGCACTTCACTGGAAAAAAAAAAATGAACAAACCACAGGTAATTGATATAAAATGGTGGGTGAATGATCACAAGGCCAAGTTCAATATGACCAGATTTCAAAATCCATTCCTCAAAGTGCAAGCTCTGCCATAACCTCTTCTCCGAATACATCGCAACAATATATAATCATATATTCATATTCTTCTTTCCCCCAGGAACATAAAAATAATATCAATAATTCAGCAAGTGCTTTTGAGTTGATTTAACCATTTTTCTGTGGCAAACACAAGCTCAACTCAAGTGCACAGCAGCAGGACTGGGGCACAGACACGTAAATGCTGGAGGATGGATTTACCAAAATGGCTGCTGCAGCGTTCCGTCCCCCTGCTTGGGTCAGCTCGAGGAAAATGGCGCCATTAGCCTTTAAATTGTGCCTTACTTCCACCGGCGAAAAAGACAAAAATTAATTCCTAATCATTATACGCAGAGAATAGCAAAGTAATACAATTCAAGACTTCAGACTAAGGAATTGTTTTCAAGAGATTCAAGGTCCTCGAGCAATCGCAAGTGCTTAATATTTATACAAAGGAGTCTGGTCTTGAACTTAAGAGGAAATAACTTCAGAGCAGTCACAGGTATCCGAGTGCAGAACAGACATTGAAAAAAAGCAGCAATGCCTGACAAAAAACTGGATAAAAACAGTAAATCAGTTAAAACTTTTCAGCACCAGATCCCATTACCTGCATCATTACAAATACACAAAACTCTGTGAGGGCTTACAGCCTTCTCCTTCCGAAAGACAATTAGAATAAATATTGCGGGCCTTCAGGGCACGGTTTCACTTAAAATCTGTATCTCAGGACAAAATCATCAATCCTAATGTCCTTGGTTAGTGCTGCTGAGATGGAGAGTAACTGGACCAGAGGTGAAGTCCCCCCTAACTATTCGATCTACTCATTACACTGATAAAAAGACTAAAAACACTTCTTGATGGACTCCTCTCTTAATTCCCTTCAGTCTAATTTAAACACATCCTTGTATTCTGTTGATACAACACATAGCGACAATTTTGCAGGCGCTGTATGAGCCTATCGCAAGACCAAAATCCATTTTGAATGTATATTCTTAATTCTGTACAAAACTCACTGTAGTCCAAGACTTAAAATCTGTCTATGAAAACTGCCCAGCCAAGTTTAATAATCTAAGGATAACTTATAAACTCTTGAAAGTGTTTCAGATGGAAATGAGATCCCCCTGACATTGAAAACTTCACTGCACCGGGTGCCATCTGTGCTGTTCATAAGCTGTAATGAGCGAGGTGAGGTAAACCGGTGAATGACCTTGTGAGGTGGAAGTAAAACCGAGGGCCGATGGGCTCCCCGATTTTGAGCGAGTGCCAACCCGTCATTACTTTTTGGCAATGTGGGCAGGTGTCTGAAATGTGTCAGAACCCTGCCTCGTCATTTCGTACACAGGAAACGAGCGGTTCGCACAGTGTCTCTGTCACAGAGACTGGGGGTGGCGTCCGACGGTCTGAATCGGCTCCAGCGCGCTGGCAGACACTCTGTGCCTCGGCAGAGAAATATTCCTTCACACCTTCTGGCAAAGGTCCATAAGGACTGAAACTGTCTCCTCACGCTGAGTTCTCGCCAGTCGCTTACTTTTCACACCCTGGCTTCCATCCTTGAGCCTGACCCGATAATCGATTGCGGTCGGCCATAAAAACGTTTGCGGAAGATATCTCAAGCAAGGACAGGTGACAACACCCTATGCGGAGGCGTTCTTTTTCTTGCCTAGGTGGAATTAAGTGCAAGGAAAGGAAGGAACTAAGCAGGGAAGGAAAAATGAAGGAGCAAGGAGGTGGAAAAAAAAATTGCAATGAGCCCCTAGACTGAGCTGGAACCAGAATCTAAATATCATTCAGGAGCGCTCCTGCATTTCAAAAAGAGAACTCTCCCGGCTTATTCCACAAACATGATAAAATACAGAGATTGACCTCACAAATTAACTAGCGCGTCCCTCCATGTTATCATCATATTGACAGGCAGGACCAATTAATTCATAAAAACTAAAAACTCATGCCACACAGTTGGCAAGTAATACCTTTTACACTGCCAGTATGCAATAACTTGACTGCGCAAATATTGGCACTTCAAAAATATCACTACAACTCTGTTCCATCTTTCACCTCCTTCACTTGCATCGTTCCTTTTATATGTAGTTTTCTCATGTGGCAAGGAACTGTGTCTACGAGCATCCAAGCTAGCTTGGCTAAAGTCGTGGACGAACAGGAAAATTATGAGGAGCATTGCTTCAGACAGAAACTGTGCAGAGTAAAGATTCAAGCAACGAGGAGCTACATACTCTGAGCACCCTGGGGAATGACCGTCATCTCTGCAAGTCATTCTTCCTGAGTCGGAGAGGTGCATAAACACGACACTGCTAAGCTAACAGAGTACCCACTGACACCAGGTTTGAAGCCTGCTAATAAGCAGGTGGCACTTCAAGTTATAATGGACAGACTGGCGGACACAATGTCCGGCTAAAAAAATCCATCTTAAGAACTGCGCAAGTAGGTCAGGATGTGTTTGCCACACTGACAGCGAATTCAACTGCTGTTCACCATCCGAAAATCTTAAATAGTTTGCCTGGCCACCAGCTCTTGCTACCAGCTGCACTGGCTTTGGCCAGAAGACCAGCTATGATCAATTAAAAGTGCACAAACACTGCATAGCCCATCTCATTATCCCAGTTGGCCCTAACTGGAATTTTAAGCAGGGGTATGAACGTGTTATCCTAAAAACAGCAGCTGCCATCCTTGCGTGTGCTTTGCTGAAGTAAACAGAGTAAACGCATCAGTACGCCACGTTTATGCCGCTCTAACTATAGCTTATCGATGTGTTTGTTGTCGAGGTATTGTGCATTATTGTGCATTTCTCTATCCCTGGAGGCACCCGCCATGTCCTCCTCTTTCTGACCCAAGTAGGGGGAAACTTTCCAAATCGCTGCAGCTGTTTCATGACAACTTACAGTAAAATACAAACAGGGCAATGGGAACACTACATTGGCAAAAAAAAAAAAAAAAAAGCTTTGAGCTGCCCAGTTTGACAGCAGAGGTCAAGTCCACGGTGCCAAGCTGAAGCCGCTTTTGCTCTCGACGGCCCCCCGGTGTCGAGGTTCTGCGGAGGGTCCACATTCGAGGGTTTGAAGAGCTCGGCGTTTTGGGGGGTGGATACATATACCTGGTCTCTCCTTCTTGCGTAGCGCTAATACACATAGAATAAGTCTCTACCCAGCAATCAGGGATAGAGAGCATTTAGACGTGTGTATTTCACATGCATTACACATTGCTTGCGCCGGTTGTTTTTCTGGGGTGGGTTCTGACGCTGGACCACCTGTAAAGCAACACCGCCACCATTTTCATTCTTGTTTAATACAAATTTACTTGGGAGGAGTTTCGAAACAAAATACATTCAGGTACTTCTCCCTCGTCTCTCCCAGGGGTACATTTGGCAACAAGCCTGAAGAGATACCTGTGCTTTTTTATTTTGAGGGAAAGAACAATTTTACTCCGAATAAAGGCAGTGAACTGTCGGGATTTTTTTTCCCTCTTAACTTTGTGCTCAACAGTGTCGTTTCCAGAATTGTTGGAGGTCAGGAAAGGCGAAGAGTGTTATAACACTGCTGCTGGGTGTGTAGCCCCCCGCCTGGGTACGCTCCCTGCGTGAAAGCATAACCGCTCACATTTATGGTCAGTCTCATAATGTTTAAAGTTAGCAGGAGCTGAGTGTAGCTCTGAAAAAGGACCCCACCCGGGGCTGTCCTGTCAGTGCCTGTTGGTAGGTGCACACCCACTCTCAGAAGCTCTCAACGAAGCTGCCGGGAAAGAGGCCTGTTCGGCCCGTCCGCTGCAGCGTGCCCTTGTACCAGCCGTCGTCACGCTTTTTGTGCACGAAGACGATGTCGCCCTCCTTCAGCTCGATCTCGGCCTCACTCTGTGGGGGGTATGACACCACCACGCGGTACCTGAGGAGAGAGGGGAGGGCGAGATCCTGTTATCCTCCCTCTGGGCCGGAGCTCTGCGTCACACAAGCAGGATCACGCTCTTAGCTGGGCAAGTGGAGCAGCCTGTAGCTTAGCGGTTTTCATTGGGTCCCAGACGCGCTCAACCCCACACAGGTCCACTGAGAATTGACCCCTGCTTTGTCAAATCAACAGGTCACTAAGTATAAAAACATTGGCTAAATAACAGTAATGTAAAGCAGACTTGCAAAGGGAAAATGGGCACCTTAGAAATCTAGAACATTCACAAAACTAAGAGTAATGGTTCCGTATTTATTCTCCGAACTTGCTTCTTGCTTCCTGACCCTGCAGAGCTACCTGTAAAAAAATTCATCGAAAATAATGAAGGTGTTATTTTTTTATAACCTGAAAGCAATAATACTTGCAATCCAAAGCAAGAAAAAAAAGAAAAAAAAAATCACATCCACTGTTCCACTTCACAAATTTCTCCAAATGACTTATCAATGGCAGTGGGAGAGGCTACAATGCGGAGATTTTTAAAGTAAAAAAAAAAAAAAAATGAAGTAAATGAAGGAGCTCTTTGCAAAACTATAAGAAGCCAACCTGATGTAAAAAATGAGAGAAATAAACCCAAGGCACTTTAAAAAAGCCGAAGAGGAGAGAGCTTTTATTATATTGTTAGTTCATACTGCAGAGCTCAGTTATGCTTCAACACTACCAGAGCCGCACATGCAGCTCCAAAATCGCATATTCATCGAACTCGAAAAAAACAGACACGGATGACCTCCTTCACCTCAGTGCTCATCGCAAATACTTTAAGGCAAATAAACAAGAGGGCGGCACGGTGGTCGTGGGTTCAAATCCGGCCTGGGGCCTTTCTGTGTGGAGTTTGCATGTTCTCCCCGTGTTCGCGTGGGTTTCCTCCGGGTACTCCGGTTTCCTCCCGCAGTCCAAACACATGCATATCAGGTTAATTGGAGACAATAAATTGCCCAAAGGTATGAGTGTGAGAGTGAATGGTCTGTGAATGGTGTGTGTGCCCTGCGATGGATTGGCAACCTGTTCAAGGTGGGTCCCTGCCTTTGCCCGTAGTCAGCTGGGATAGGCTCCAGCTCGCCCCGTGACCCTAGTGAGGAATAAGCGGGTATAGAAAATAAATGAATGAACAGATTTTTTTTTCCAACATTATTCACCTCTAAATATCACTGAAATGGGTAGACAACAGTGAAGTTTAACTGGCAGAGCATGAGTGATTTAGCAGATGCTAAATTTAATGGGACTTTTAAGTTGATTAGACTAAACAAAGGCCAGTCACCTCGGGCACAATGTGGGTTTAAGGGCCTTTCGCAAAAGCCCTACAGCTGTACAATCCTATTGTTGCTACAGTGAAGCTACAGTAACCACCAGCTTTCTGAGTCCCAGGCAAATCATGTAGACTATGGATACAGGCCACCCCAGCGTGCCATAGACTATATGCTAATGATGTATCCATTAGCATTTAAACAGAGTTATGGTTCATTAGAGGTAAGGGGTTTCAGAGTTATGGGGCCTGAATGGCAAAACTTCTAGATTCAGGCCGAATACCAGAGCCAAGCGGCAACAGGCAACCCAAGACCAGAGCGCATGAATATCAAATCTCGTTACACAGCATAACGTTACTTATTTCTAGCTGTGATCTTTATCCTAAGTGTCTTTAACCTGATCAGACTAAGCAGGGGTCCTAATCCCTCTGGTGTAATGTGGAGCAAAGGTCCTTGCTAAAGGGCCCAACAGCTGCAAGGACCCAACTGTGGCTTTAATAGACCCTATGCTGGTAGGAGAATGCAACTGGTCCCCCATTTTATGAAACTCCCAGTGAGTGCGGTGTTTGGTCATGGTACGAGTCGCCAATGCAGCGTAAAACTTGCAAGAATCACCAGCTGCTACTGTAGGTACTCAGAGTTATACTCACATAAGCAAGTAGCTCACCTCGTGTTCATTAGATACCTCAGCATATTCAGTATCTCCACTACGATCTGATCATGCTCAGAAACACACTAAAACCAGATATGCTCTGGAGAATGAGGCATTTCTACCAACACTAAAACCAGACACTAAGCATTTAAAACCATTTCAACAACATATATGTCAACATTGTTCCATTTTCAAGCCCTTACTATAATCAATAGTTATCATTCGAGATACACAAAACCATCATAGGGTTCGAAGGGAAGATAATGGCGGATCCACGAGGAATGAAACACGTGCTGTTCCTGCATTGATTTTCCATAGTAAGGCGATCGATTTCGCCTTCGTAATTACACGGTGAAGTCTATAACAGGCCTTGCAAATTTCGTGCTGTATCACTGCAGAGCAGTCTGGTTACAGGGAACCGATGATAGACCTTCAGAGGAGAAAAAACTGATCGGTTCATCAAAGTTATTAATTTTTCGAAGAAAAAAAACTTATCACAAGGTTTGCGGCCTTCAAAAAGCATCAGAGAGTTGTCACATCTGTCTATCTGATCTAAATGCAGCCACCTATTGAATGATGAAGCTGAATTTAACTGCTTTTCAAATTCATATTCATGCCCAGACACTCTGCCACTCCAGTGGCTTAAAATTATTTCATCCTTGGGAGTGAATGGTCACAGTTTTTGGTCAGATATTTTAGTAACATCTCTGAGCAAAAATTTATTGGAAGGTCTACTCAGAAGAGCTGGGGTTGCTCTTTCTGCAAAGGGCGACCAACACCATATTAATGCCCCCGGTTTCGGAATGAGGCGTTAGATGAACAGGTGTCCATATATTTTAGGGGAAACCGGTTGTTTCGCTACTTCGGATTTTCGCCACTGCACTTTCGCCACTGCACACGGTACTTTCGCTACCATGTCCAAGTGCGTTCGCTACTACAATCACAGAAAGTGTTGATCTTTGTTTGATTGTCCGTATTGAGTCAGAACCCAAATGAAATATTCTCAGCAGTAAAGCGAATGGTTATTGTCAAGTTTTACTACTGATTTTTAAGTAATTTTTAAGTCCTTACACTTATCTGCAGTAGCGAGCGGCCTTGGATGTAGTAGAAAAAGTGTTTTTTGCAGTAGCAAAAGCGCAGTAGCAAAAAGCCAAAGTAGCGAAACCACCATGCGGCATATATGTAGAGCTGAACAGAGCCTTTTACTGTCAGTCCATGCAAACATCTCGCATGAAACAACCAATCCTCCGCCTGCTTCCCACTGACAAACATATTTCCTGGCGCCGCTGTGATATGAGGTCACGAGAGCGTATGGTCATTGTCATCTGAGGAAAGCAAAAACAATTTGGGCGAGGTCGAAGGGGAGGTCAATTCCATTAAAATTTCAGCCGACTCTGAAAACGAGCTGAAATGCAATCAACCGGATTGAAAAAAAAAAATCAACCAAAACTCTGATGGAAAGTATCCAATTCAAAACTGACTGATGAAGTGTAATAAAAATGAAACTGACCCCCCGACCCGTAAATTAAATCTCTCGGCAGCTGTGCAGTATTCAAATAGCACTGTCCAAATGTATTTGGACAGTGACACAATTTGCGTTTGTTTGGCTGCGTAGTCTAGTGCACTAGATCTTGAAACAGCACATTTAAATTAAAATGGTGGACCAAAAGCTTTCAGTCATATTTATGTTAGTACTTACCGTCCATATCAGGTGAGACATGAAGGGATGTTACGCAGAGTCAAATACTAATGAACTGCACTGCATCTGAAATACACACTCATACACACATCTATTCCCCATATGATACAGGTCAGTAGCCCGTTCCCTGAGTGTGTTTCACCTCTGCGCTGACTGCAAAGCAACACAATCCCTCTACTTGCCTTCAGTGCAGTTGATAGACACACTAATATTTACAGGTATACTGCATGTTGTGACTCAATACACACATGTGTTCTTGTCCATTCTTTGAGAGAAGGGCAGGTTCCAGCCATTGTTATCAGGGACCAGAGCCTCATCTAGGGAGGGGATGAGCCTGCAATGATTCCTCTTTATTAGAGCCACGGCCAGCACTGGTCAGCACAGAGAAAACCCAAACGGCCGCGTGTCGACACGGTGAACAACGTTATCCATCACCGTACGGAGACTCTGTCTCCTCTGAGGCTTAACTCTGCGCTCTGTTATAGAGACAAGCGCTGACCAGGCTGGGCCGCCAGGCTCTCTCATTCAAGCTAATGATGACAGAAGGAGTCTTCAGGAATTAATCATATAAATCAGTGAGAGTGAGAGAACCTTAAGAGACATTCATGAAAGAAAAGGCCATATAGATGACGGTTCAGCTTCGTGCTACAGGACACTGAGCACTGAACTTTGATAACACAAGGAACACATGATCTCCATATCTGTGCCTCTAACAACCAAATATCACAAGCTGTGTTGTGTATTGACTTTGAATCTCCAGAAAAACTGGGAGATTTGTGACAAGTAGCACATTTAGGAGATTGGGCCAAATATTGGGAAGGTCTTCATTTCTGATTTTTGTGATTTTACAACCCCAGAAACAGCTAAAACTCACATAATTTAATGATATTTCACAAGTAGATTTAAGTGGGATGAATTTTACGGTGTATTACGCGATTGATAGCGTTTGGACTCCAGGGATCATGCCTGTCGATGCAGGTGTTGGATGAGAAAGATTAACCCCTCAGGATTAAGGCAGAGTCACTCACTGTTCGAACGCCCCCAGAATTGAGACCCTAGTGCTTAAAGTACTGAAGTCATTAAATTTTTATTCGGCGAAAAAAGAAGGGTCTAAATATATAATAGGTCCATAATATCTGCTAATTGAAGATCCCAGAGCTAAAAGTACTTAAGTCATAAAAAGTCCATTTTGAAAAAAATTTAGAAAATTGACTTTGGTAATGATCAAAGATGTTTTCCCGTCCTAACCTCATGGTGTGTGAAAATGTGACTTGAGTACTTTTAGTACTTGGCTTTTGAATGTTACTGTGCCTCATTTTGAATAATTTAGGACAGATAGTGAGATCATTAACTGAAAAAATTAAATTGTTCCACACAACTGTTTCAAGTAACTTCTACCTGAATTCTTATATTTTTGACCAATTACATTAATCAAATTACTCTTACATTACTTAACTAATTACCGTGGGACTGTTTCTTTTTTCAGCAAAAGTTGACCAGCCCACAGGAATGATCTGAACTAGTACGGCTGGATGGGCACCTCAGTGACGGTATCGCCGCGCGTCAGAATTCTGGGAAGGTTAAACAGTGTGCGGATGTTTGTGGTTTTCGGGGCGCCGCTGACCCACCTCTCCCTGGACAGAGGCTTGGGTTCGGGGCGCAGGGCGAGGAGGGAGCAGGGCTGGCGGGACGGGGGCGACACAGTGAAGTTCAGGTCTAAGGAGCCAGACTTCCTGTGCAGCGGCTCCATGCCCATGGCCCCCTGCATCTCGCTCTCGATGGGGCAGGATCCCGCCCGGCCATGGGCCGAGGCAGGGTGCAGTTCGGGCCCCAGGGCCCCCATGGCCCCCTGGATGGAGGGGTCGGGGCCCCCTGGTGGCTGCGGTTCGTGTGTTGGGGACACGGACGGGGGCGAGCGTGATTTCTTCTTAGCCGCGGCGCCAGAGAGAAGCTTCAGCAGACCTCCGCTCTTCTTCTCTTTCTATGGAGAGATGTGGTGCAGAGTTTAGTACACACAGAGGAAAATTTAATTCAAACACAAATAGAAGCATTAACACTGGGGCAGCAAATAAAAATTAAATATATGGACAAAGTAAGACAAAAATATGCATAAAAACTATACACAAACTACACACACAAGGCTAAATGGAGACTGCTTTAAAAACACTGACAAGCACATATGCAAATAAAAATAGCAGGATCTCTATGCACTGGAAATGATCACACAGATCATAACTGTTACATATCTGAATAATCTGACTTAGCAGAATGATTGATCGCCGTTATTGCAACAAATAGATAATTTTTTGCAAAATGATTTTGATGGGGACCCGATTTCATTAAAACAAGAACACATCATAAAACACATGATTTCATGGCTCAGCACTATGAACTACCTTTCATTTTTGCACACTGATTTGTGAACTGGCATGAGAGAATTGTAGTTCATTCCATCTTTTTTTCCATCGTTTATCTGTCATACTCAAGGTGATATGAGAAAGTCACTCATAAGCCATGTTTAATTCAATTTCTCAAGGCTCCTGTATCATACTGATAATTTGTGGCATATTAAAATTGGAAAACACCCATTTGTTTTCCCAAGTCACCGAGAAGGGGTCATAAAACAGAGTTACTGTGCACCTTAATAGAGTCTGCGCTTCATTTCAGCTGTGTATGGGATAGTTCTGTCGTGTGTGGTGGAGTACACAGACTGACCACTAGGTGGCCTGTTACACAGAGGAGTGATAAATTTGCAGCCCTTCAGTATGCCAGCGAAAGTAGCTTTCTTCGCTGAAATCATGGCACAAAATTTCATATAAACCTGAAAAATAAGCGCTGGTACAGAGTCGCAAGAGATGACGTGATGAGGCTGATGGATATGGTAAATAGGACCGAAGAGGCTAATAATCCTCCTCAAAATGCGAAACATATTCAAAATAACAGTCCACAGGGGTAAATATCAAATGTATTGCCACTAATAATACCCATTCAGTCCATACCTGAACATCAACGACAGTAACTAACGTGCAAGTACCAGTGCACTCTAATGGGTAGTTTAATTACTGTAATTGCAAATAAGATAATGACAAAAAAGAGAACTGGAGCAAATAAATAAATAAATAAATAAATAAAGGTAGCCAAAATGAAAAAAAAAAGAAAAAGATAGACTGTCTGGGGGCAATGCGAAGGACACCACGAGGACACACAGCTAAGATCTGCTTTTATCGCTGGAAAATGTTACACTGCGGCAGGTAATTGAAAGTAACAGAGAGTTTAGCCTCCAGAGTCATCATTCAGCACACAGTCCTACTGCAGAGAGAGAGAGAGAGAGAGAGAGAGAGACGTGTTTGAGCGAGCCGTGGTCTTGCTTACAGATAAGGGCTGTGTTTACCCCGAGCCAGCGGCCCCAGTAACTGTGGAGAGAGGAGAGTGACCCAGGCGCATACAGAATGCACTGGGGTGGGCAGAGATATCTATAGAGCCCAACCACATTCCCACAACAGCTCACGTCAAACCTGCATCACTGACATGCTTCCATCCATCATCTCAAACGCATATCCCTGATCAAGGTGGCTGTGGCACTGGACCCTATCCCAGCATGCATTGGGTGAGAGACTAGAACACACTCTCCACAAATCATGTACTCACACTCTCACACGCTCGAGCAATTTATCGACTCTCTAAATAGCCAAACATGCACATCCTTAGTTAAATGGGGGGAAGGTACAAACTCCACACAGATTTGAACCAACAACCTTCCAGCTGGGAGGCAACAGTGCTGCCTAATTCACCAATGCTATACTTGACACAACAATACAGCTTTGCAGCAAACATAAATTATCATTGGCTCCGCGTTCTCATGTTGTGTTATTCACACAGCAACAGAAAATGGGTTGATTGTCCCTAATCCATCCCACGCACACTGTCAAGATCTGTGCATTTCTGAGCAAGCGGACCACTGGCATACAGCGCAGCACTGAAACTCCAGTGATATCTCTTCAATATACTAAAGCTATTCTTCTGATTATTAATAACAATGATTATCACGTTTTATATGTATTATAACTTATTAATTTTTTTAAATAGGTTGTTCAGCCCTTTTCTATGGGTTCATATCATTAAGTCCCACAAAAATGCAGGATTATTTTACATCAAGTGTAGCCCTACCTGTCCGACAACACCTCAGTTCATGGCTGGAACATCATCTCGGCAAATATCTACTTAAAATGTCACAATGTTGGAACGGTAATTTACAATCAAATAAACCAATAAACCCAGCGCCATCCCAGAAATCGCACTGGGTACAGGATAGGTTAATGACCCGTATAATTAATGTTGCGCAGTGAATGTGAGAATGGAAATGCAGCGCTGGAGCTTCTCAAGGTGTGAGTACGCCGCATCAATCCATATCTCTGCGTGCCACAGGGGACTAGTTTCCCCTTTGAATGACCTTGCGTCGTTTGCTATAGTCTGCTTCAGCACGCAGTCCACTGCACCTACGCCTGTCTAACTCCGACAAAAAACATGCTGTTCTTATAAGAGCATTTTCAAATGAATCATCTCAACAAACTGAAGAACAATATGAATATTGTGACAAGAATAGAAACCATGGCATCGACCCTAGTGTGCTAATCTCGTTGTCAAATGAAAAATAACTGCTTGCAAAAGTACTCTGTTTCGTCATCATATATTCACAGCTGGATATTAGCTTTGCTGGGCGGAAAACCGAACGTGTTTCTCCCCCCGGATATGAACCCGAAATCCCCCAGATCACAAGCCTTAAGCCTCGTTTTTTTCCCCCGTCACCTCACTTCGCGACTTCGCGCCCTTGCAGAGGAGGTGAGGTTGAGCTTGCTCGCGCCGCATAATAAACGCTGGGTCGCGTGACGGCAGCGGATCAAGGGCGCAAGCGGGACGCGCTATAGCTTCCCCATCAGTCTCCCCCGCAGATCCCCCCTCCCCTCCCTGCGGCATTTTACCGCTCGTTTACAGGCATAATCGGGAGAAACCGTGACCCTGGTGGGTGGTACTGCTTTTATATCCATCCTGTCACTTCGTTTGTTTCTTTAATTCAGGCAGGACTCTTCAGAATGTCATGCATTTTGGTTTGGCAGTGACTCTGCTCGAGTGATGCTCTGGAACATTTAGAGCCAGCATGACTCAGACAGTCCCTGAGATCACTAACCCTGGAGCAGAGCCTGGTACGCCTTTCATACTGGGAGTTAGAGCGCTACAGAACGGCCTGATATTCTCGGCGCAGTATTAAAGGGCTGTGAGGTTTAAGACCAGGGTTCTCAAACTGGTCCATAAAAGCACACCTACCTTTTGTAATACAACCACGTAATTTAACTGATTTAACTGACCTCCACCTGAGCAGTTGATTAGTTGTATCAGGGGAGCTTCTGCTCAGTTGGATTGAAAACCTGCAACCCCTTTTACAGACCAGTTTGGGACCCCTGTTCAGGACATTTCAACGAATGAACACAATATGAACAGATGCTGCTCATGATGAACAATGTAATTTATGAAGGAGAGGCTGGAGCGTTGCGAGAGACAAGAACGAGATCTGTAGTAGACCATTGTAGGAGTGGTGTAGCGAGCACAGAGCTTGAGAGATCAACGAACGCTGCTTTTGAAATAAAATTTCGCTAAATGCTCAAGTCAAGAATGATTGGACAGAATGGAGCATGTGACTAGGACTGACCTCTAATGTTAAAGCCCCATTCCTGTTTGAAGAGTTATCTGTTTTAGTTATTTTACCAACCACTATTCCACACTTGGGGACCAGGATGCGAGTGCCTCAACTCCGCGCAGACTTGCCAAGAACACTCACAAACTGCTTAAATTTGCTTGTAAAAAGCAAAATTTGAGAAAACTGGAAAGTCATCTTGGTCAGTTCCTGCCTATGCCAATGTTCAATGCTCACGCAAAGCTTCACACTGATTGGCCAACCCACCCAGGAGATAAATGGATTCAGGCAGACTGAATTTTCTTCTTTTCATAGAAGAATGTTCTCTTGTACACATCAGAAATGGAAAAGGGCACCTATGAGTAACGAGAGTGATTTAGTGATTTTGGACATGCTGCTGAATCACAGGCAGCTGCGGACGGCTCAGAATCAGTGATTTTCAGGCCCTAAAAAACAGCCAGACAGTGAGATATTGCCAGCAACAGCACAACCCGCCAGAAATGTTTGCTCCCGCAGTTCGTGAGGAGACACGGTTCACACAATGAACTGGAGACAAAACAGTCCCTGCAAAACCAATGCGCTCAGACTATTAAATCAGTTTTCTTTGTGCAACCCTTTATTGTGGCACGACGGACTCAAAAGTGATTAACAGATAAGACGCGCTACCGCACCAGAACCTAGAATAATAAAGGCAACGAAGTGGGATTCATGATATGTTTTGTCATCTGAGGATGAATATTTGAATTGCAATTATCCAGATGCAAAGCAAATACGAGCGAATGTGTGCAAGGCAAATTCTGAGGGGGGAATGAACAATGCCCTCATAACCGAGGAATAAACTCCTTCGATGTGAAACCTGGCTGGACCCAGTCGGGCTACACCTCTGTAATCAGCGCCACTGCCGCGGTTAACTGATACAAATCGAGTGAGAATACCTTGTGCCAACAGCAAGGACAGCTTCTTAAATTTGTATAATGAGGCTGTCTGGATGTCTGCCGGTAGCAAACATGCTTAAAATGTGAATGCAGTATTAGAATTCATATCTTTTCCCCGGCCGCACCGCTCCGAGTGAGGGAACGGCTGATTTGAAGACTCGTCAGCACCGACTCTCGGCTCAGCATTTGACTACTAAGGACAGAGACTCAGCACAGGCTGGCGCAGATGAATTTCCTGTCTCTGATACCGGCGGGCCGGCAATCAATCAACATTTGCTCTTCGCCTAGATCTATAGTTTAAATTGTTTTCTAGAATGTAGTCAAGAAAATTCAGCAAAAGTAATCCCAAGGCAATCATTTTGCGCAGAGAAAACCATTTTCTGCTTTCCTCGCTGAGAAGAAAAGGACTTGTGCATGAGGTTGTTTGAGAGACAGACAGACAGACAGGAAATCAGTAATGCTGAAACAGGAAGTTAAATATGCTAACCCAGGCAGTGAGCGCCACAAAGACAGGAAGGAAAGGACACCAGGCTCATTCCAACAGCTTATTTTTGACCTCTGTACTTCCTTTCCTTATCTCCTCCCATCCTCTTGTCTCCGCCCATTGTAGCAGACCAGAAAAAGTAGCCAGAACAAGAGAGGAAGATGAGTGGATCCAAGAAGCGAATCTGGGAGATGTAATGTCTGAGGTCCTTAAAACATGAGTTTGAAACGACCTCAGTTACTAATAGAGAGAGGTGGATATAGAAGCCAAAAACACTGAGCATTCAAAAGAAATATCCTTCTGTGTGGGACTCACTCAAGGGTGCGATTCCCAAAAGCGCAATTCCTAACTAAGTTAGCAACTTACATAGCTTGTTCATTCGCAGTCAATTGAGTACAAATATGTAAGTTAGCGTCTGTGATTTCGGGTAACGCACCCCTGGTTTCCTTCCTCAAACTCTCCTCAGGAACCCTAACTAGAGTTTCCGAACTAATCGCAGGCATATGAGTGGATTTTACTGTCTGCAGTGGAGGTGGATCTCGATCGAGTTCCGAAATAGAGCACAAACTGAGGAAGGAGGGCGATGAAAAATAACCAACAGAAAGGGAGTCCAGAGCCACAGGAGGCGACGGGAACTCACCTTCTCCGCTTTCTTCTCCTCCAGTTTGGGCAGGCTGGCGGCCGCGCCCTGCGGGTGGGCCGGGGAGAGCGGGGCAGGGGCGGAGCCGGCTGCTGCCTCGCCGTTGAGGTGGGCGGCACTGACGTTGGGCGGCGTGATGGCGGCGGCGGCGGAGGTGAGAGGGATGGGGGACCGAGCGCCGGCAGGGGACAGGAGGGACGGGGGCTGCGGAGACACCATGGAGAGGGGGCGGGACGAGGGCCCGGGGGAGCGGGTCGGGGATCCGTGGGGCCGGAGGGGCGGGACAGCAGCGGTGGGACGCTCCAGACTGCCCGTGGGGGGACTGTGCACTGTTCCAACAGAGCGGGAGACGAATACAACACAATTCAATGAAGCACAATGCAACTCAATAAAATTCCTGTGAACACAATACAATATAATTCCATTAAACAAAATACAATTCCATTCAATACAATTTGATGCAATAGAATTCCACTAAACATAATGAAGTCTAATACACTATCATTAGTGCAATAGAATAAAATTCCCTGAAACACAATACAATTCCATCAAGTGCAGTAAATTGAATTCCATAAAACACAACAAAATATAATTCCATTGATCACAAAACAATTAAATTCCATTTCATTTGACACAATACAATTCTATTCAGTTCATTCTGATTCAGTTCAAATCTGGTTCAATTCCGTTCGATCAGATTCAGAGCAATTCGATTTCTTTCCTTTTGCAGTTTTTACAGTTTCAGGTTTATTTAAGGTCAGGTTTATTTGCAGTTTGCATTAAACTACATTGGAATTCATGGCCCAGAGCCTCTCCGAATTTAAGACACATTTCACTCGGCATGCAGACAGACAGGGTTGAGAAAAACACTCAGACGCATCGTAACACATTCCTCTCAACTGACACTCGAGCACAACTAATGGATACGAAATAGCCTCAGGGAGGCAAGGCCCAAAACAGTGGCGAGAAAAATCTCAACGATGGCAAGAAATCTCAGGAGGAGTGAAGAACAACAGCCCTCCATAAAATCAGTCGAGTACAGAGTACGCACGCTCTGCCTCCTCCGTATTATCCGCTCTTTTCACAAGCTCTTGTGCTCTGTAATCCTATTCAAATAGATCGGGCCGAGCTCCAAAGCCCGTTACAATTCCTAAAATGTAAAACAAAGACCCCATCAGGCCCACGTGAGGTCGTATTGACAGTGATGTAGGGAGTGATCAGGTTTATTATATCAGAGAGAGATTTGCGGGTGCGAGTCATGCTTCAGTGTGCTTGACTAGGGATCACAAGGTCCAGAGTTCAAGTTCTTGCCACGGCATTTGAGGAGGTTCCTTGGGTAAAAACACTTCACTCCCATAGTACCTCACTCCACCCAGGTTTAAAATTAGGTACCAGCAAATAGTCAGGGAGACTTGACTAAGAGCTGGGGGAGTAACCTGCGATGGACTGGCATCCCATTCAGGCGGAGTAACAGTACTCCTAGTCCTTTCATGCAGTAGAAACCTGAGTTAAGCACTGGCCTAACGAGCCACATGGGCTGAAGGTAGGGTTTGCCTTTTTATGGAAAGTGACTTACAGCCAATTTGGCTGAGCACAGGCCAATCCCACTGCAGCAATGAGGGGTTAAGGGTTCAACTGCCCAACGGCTGCATTGGTCTTATTCGGGAAACAGTGGGAGTTGAACCTCCATCCAATTACGTTTCAGTAAAATGTGCCGGCCATCAGACTGCAGGCCATTCAGACCCACAGCATAAAGAAATGCACCATATGTGTTCAATGGCGAGTATTTCAGGGGTGCATTATTCGAGGACATTTCATTTCGACCCCGGTATTTGTTTTCATTTGGAGGGTTATTGCGGTCGCATCCGCATTTTCTGAAGCCTCCTTATCTTATTGCTTTTCAAAGCACTATCAGAGTTTTCTTAAAAATACACAGATAAAGGCAAGAGGAATGAAGAAGGACTGGTAAAATGCACGAAACCCACGCAGGGTGAAAGTTCCATCAGTAAACAGCAATTTTATCACTTCTGACTGCGCCAAGGCAGTGGAGCAATTTTAATGAAAATGTATTAAAATCCTCAGAGAAGCTGACCATCTGGTCAGTCCGTAAAATATGTGCAGTAATATTACACTGGAAGTTCCTGATGTCACCCGTAACTTGCGGCTGATGAAGGGCAATACAGGAGTGAGCCTGAAGTCGGCTTCTGCTTCATCCATCAAAGTGGTTCGAAAAAGCACTTGAGAGCAGCTGGTCTGGTTATTCCATTAGATCCGGGGGCATGTAGAGGGAGTTACACGTATGGATAATCCATAAGATTACACACACACACACACACACACACACACACACACACTCGCACACACAGGGACTGCAGGAGCAGGGCACACTAGCTGATTATTCATGAAAATCTGCAAACAAACGAAAGGCAAGATCTGACCTCATGGACAATCCATAAAATCACAGAAACAACACAGCAAACATCCCAGTGTTAATTGAACTCCAGTAGAGTTTATACGAGACCAACTGGTCTCATATAAACTCTCCGGGAGTTCAGTTAACACTGGGATTTTCGCTGTGAAGGAGTACAGAACCAGACTATCTGGTTATTCTAATAAATTCCACAGGCATGTGACAGGCTTAGGTTCACCAGTCGGATAATCCATCAGAAAATCATGCACACACAAGGTGCAGGAGTAGCGCATCTGGTTTCGTATACGATCTTTGGCTGAACTCACCGAGCTGCATGGCGGCGCGTGATTGGCCGGGGGACTGCTGGGCGCGCAGGCAGTTTTTCAGATGCAGCGCAGCAGGTTGCAGCTGCGGCGAGGAGGGCGAGGAGCAGGAGGGAGAGGAGGAGGCGGTGTTGGCGAGCGGAGGGACCGAGCGAGAGGAGGAGGACCCCAGGAGCACGGGGCTGGAGGGCCCGGGAGAGCCCGGCGAGCTGGGCACCACCTTGGCCACCGGAGCGGAGCCGGAGAGACACACGCGGGAGGACTGGCCCATAGCGTACGGAGCTCTGGGGAGAGAGGAGGCAGATCAGGACCTCAAACACCAGCACAAAACGGCTCGTTCTTATCTTACATAACGCTCCGCAGAGAAGGCGAGTCTGGTTGCAGTTGAGCCCAGGAGAACCTGTTTTAAACCTGTTAGAAATACAAAAGAAACCTACAATAAACCTGTTACAATCTTGTAAGATAACTGTGATGAAATTTTTATAAACAGGGCATAAACCTATTTAAAATCAGTTAGAAACCAGGTTAACATTATAAACATGTTAGAAATCTCTTATAAACCTGTTATTAACATGTCATGAAGCAACTAGAAATCCATTATAAACCTGCTAGAAACCATTCGTGAACCTGTCAGTAACCTGTTATAAATATGTTGGAAACAAGTTGTAAAAATGTTAGAAACCTGTTATACACCTGTTATGAACTTGTTAGTAACTTGTTATAAACCTGGCCCGTGCCTCCTCGAGTCTGCATCTTGTAGCCCAGTGGTTAAGGTTCTTAACTGAGACGCCAATGGATAGTGCTTCTAACCCCAGTGCAGCCACTCTGTTTTCTGCCGTTTGGCCCTTGAGCAAGGCCCTTAACCCCACATTACTCCAGGGGCATCAGAACCCCTGCAAGTTGCATTGCTGATAAAATTGCCAGCTAATAAACGTTAATGAGGCACATGCAAAAATCAACTTAGCCACAAACTGCAAACTTGATAATTTAGCAAGTACAGGAAAGCATGACGTAAAACATTCATGTATGCAGCTGTTTTTCATTGGAAGATCAAAGCCAACCTAGGTAGATTCCAGACTATGGTCCTTGGCACTCTGTACATATGATTAATAATTACTCTACATTGCCAAAAGAAAATTCAGGCTAACCCTAATAAGTTTGTCTGTCAGTAAAGTTTTGTTGCTAAAGCACAAAATGACTTTCAAGGTAATTTTGTACTTCCAGTTTTGGGAAGTTTGGGAGCAGTTTGGGAGAGGCAATTTTGTATTTTTGGCTAGTCATCAACTCCACACAGAACAAGGTGCACACACACTTTGTCAAGTTTGTATAGTTTTGAGCAGATCCCTGACCTCAACCCCTTCAAAACGCCATCTCCCGACACAACTGCCCGACTTCACTCATGATTTTCTGGCTGGGGACGCTATAAATCCCAGGAATAATGTTTTATCATCTGACAGAAAGCCCTTTATAAGGAGAGGAAGCTGTTATCTGTTTTGTGCAGAATACAAATAATGCCAATTTTTCCTGTCGTGCAAAAGCCTAATTAGGCTTTTTAACTCAGTATGTGTGTCACAGAGACTGTGAAAAATTATTCCAGTGAAGCAAGACATTTGGAAATTCAATTACAGAATTATTTAGGAATTAAATTTCCGATTTCACGAACGCATTTACGTCTATTGCTATGTCCGAAATCACTCACTACTCCCACTACTTCACTACTTGACATATAGTGCACCACATGCAGGGGTTAAAGTGGGCCGGAACGGCGTTCCGCCACCTTAGTTTGAATTGAAATATTTATTTGACGAAAGCTGCTTTCACACCGGACGCGAAACGAATTTTTCGCACGACAGAGCATGTATTCGCGTCTTGCGTTGCGACTTTGAATGTAATCTGTCGTGCGAAAAATACGTTTCGCGTCCAGCCTGACAGCGCCTTAACAGTAGCGCTGCGGAGTGGACTAATGATCATTTTCGCATGCTGCTTTCAATTAGCTCCAGCCTGCCTGTCGCGCTCTCAAACGCACCGAGATGCTCAACAAATCAGAGCGCAGCATCAGTCTCTGCTCGCCCCGCCTCCACTAAAACGCAGCTGCATGGTCAGCAGTCATTTCATTTGACTGAGTGCTGCAGTCACGCTCCAGCCTGCGAGGAATTGTCAATGTTTGAAACGGCATTTATAGCCAAAGTAAGTGGATTAACTTAAGTTGAAGTCGATGGTGAAGTTTTGTAATATTCAACAATTCAATCCGGCCAACTGAAAAAATTTAAATTTAAAAAGGGTTGACGTTAGCTGCTTTAGACTATGTGCAAAACGCTAACCAGGCTGCTTACCAGCTAGGTGGTGCATTAATAAAATTATTAGCGATTCACCCAAAGTCTGACAAAGGCTCAGTTGCACCGATAGTTATGCGGGCAATGATGGTTTGTGTTTCTGGCTCAGCAGTAACGTTACTTGTGCATATCTTATTCTGTGACATCTACAGTCGCCAGCTAGTTAGCGGCACAGCTACTTGAAAATCATTGCGCTGAGCACCACGTTTTTTAAGTAGCTGGCAAGCAAGCTATATCATGCTGACGGCATCGCAGCGTCCTGTACCGTTTAGGGATGCGTTTCCCAAAAGCATAGTCGCTAACTGCATTAGAGCATTAAACTATTTCAGATCCATCTTGATACATCTGGCCGTAATTTTTTGCATTGGAAATCAGAACATTTTGGAGGTAGAATATGGTTTATGTGTGCAGTGTAAGGACAGTGTCTTAAAATCACAAAAAGATTAATAGATTTCTGTTACTTGTTCATTTTGGTAATTATGTAATAGTTTTGATTTACTGTTTTAGGAAATGAAAAATACTGTAACAGTAGAATATCTTCACTGTCATACTTCCCATTATTCTGCAAGTTTTCAGCCAAATCCATCACTGCTTTTCTCATGTCATGCCCACTTCCTGATTATGTGGATACAAAAATTCAATGTCATAGTCCCAATGGGCCAAAAATAAAGCGAATACAGTGGTTTGCAATCACTTGTGTCATTTTCCCCCACTGCGCCGTGACACCGAATTTTAGGGTTCTCCCACCTGTCAAATCCCACTTTAACCACTGACCTCATATAGTGGGTTCACCATTTTGTAGTGCTGTCCGAATTGTTTGTAGGAATTATTATCCCCTATATAGTGAACTCATTACACCCCACGATCCACCACAAAATGTAGTGACCAACCGATGGTCACCAACCCAGCAATACGCCCCATCAGCCATTGCACCCAAACTAAAGATTAATTAATTGTGTGACAGCAATGACGCCATTAACAGTGCTGACAAAACGAACCGGGTTGTGTCCGAAAGTGTTTCTTCTGTCCATAAGCTCACTATACAGTCACCTACATATGAGTCCCCTTATAGTCAGTAGGAATGACAGTGATTTCGGATGCTGCCTACATCAGCGCAGTGGGGTTAATGCAGCACAGGTGGGGATAAAATCCATACTGACATCCATGATCTTGGAAAGGGATGTTAAATAATGGCTCCCGAATACTTTTGCCAATGTAATGTATTTGGTCTCATACAGTATATAATGTATTCCACTTTCTTGTAATAATAAAAAATCTTAATCGTAAATTTATTTTCTTTTAATAGTTAAACACTATCATGTTAAAACACATTTACTACGACGGTGATATATGCGGGAACTACTGGACCATAATTCACTCAGCCGATACCACTGTTACGGACTCTTTAATCTTAGTATCCCTTTGGCTACATATTGACGTCTTGTCGCCGGCCAAAGAATTATGGATCGCTCGAACGCTGCGGCTGAGAACTTAAAGACGGTTTCTGAAATCGACCGAACAGTCTCTGGCCATTGGCCACCGCTGGGGTTTTCCCGGTTAACTTTATCTAATTATGACAGGGGAAGTGGATGTTTATTAATAATTCAACAGAGCTTGTGTAAAAATGGCGGGTGCTGGAAGGGTGTGAAGATGAAAGGCTAAGCGAACCTTAATTAAAGTGAACTGTGGGGAAGTACTCTACCATCAGACAGGTAATTATTGACGATGGCGGGACCGCACTCACATCCGCAGGTTAGAACACCAACCGCGTTTGTATCTATACCAGCCCGAACACGCTTCAGACCCAGAAAGTGACTCGTCTTTGAAAAGTCTTCAGATTGAAATCTACTAGATTCATTATACTCCTGTGGGCCCGGAGTCACAGCTGTATAAACACATTACTCCACACTGCTAATGACCTGCGCCTGTCTCTTTCCCCTTCAGCTTAAATTAAATATACTTCGGGGAAGAGTACAGCGAAGAGTCCCGGTGGCTGAGGCAATTGACAGGCTGTTTAACTGAGTCTCAGATGGTTGTAAGTTCAAGCCCCAAACACAGTATCAGAGCAGCGTTTGAGTTCTTGAGTAAAGCACATAAACCCACAATGTTCCAGTGAGACCAGACCCAGCCAAGTCAAATGAATTGGAAGTCACTCTGGATAAAAAGCATCAGCTTTATAAAGGTAATATCATACAATCTTCCATTCAAGCAGCTAATAATTAGGGGCTTTCTTTAGTAAGTAGGACTATGTGATGGGAGTGCAAACTGAATGACCAATGACAGAGCAGCAGGCTTTTCGATCCAGAGTCACATTACTACCTCTACAACCATTTCCCAAGTTGGCATCCACTAGTCCAAAAAAAAAAAACCCACCGAGTGGAATATTTCATGATATAAACATTAGTTGTGTAACAAAGGCTTTCTTGGAAGGCATATTTAACTGAAGCGAGGGAAAAGAAATCCAAATAATTGGCATTTTATTGGATTATTTTTTTCTCCCTCTTTCTAAGCTCATCATCATCTGCAGATAAAAAATATATATAAATGAAATTATCTTTTGTTTAAAAGAGCTCCCCTGTGGGGGCTTTTTCAAACAAGTCGTCACATGATAAGTTTTCAACAGCTTTGAATTTGATGTCTTACATCATTCAGCAACACTATTTCCATTTAACGCTAACATGTTGTACTAAAATTCCCACAGATTACAGCATCTCTTGACGACTTGTTTCTCATTAGAGAGGCGGTTTGTTACCGCAGCGCACAGTGGACCCAGACACACACTCAAAGGGTTTCCCCTCTTGCGTTAATGCCACAATATTCCGCAGCGAGTTGCGAGGATACGTCGAAACCGGAGATGTTTACGCGCGATAAATAAGCCGCATTTGCGCACGCAGACTGAAGCACGCAAAACAAAAATCCTTTCGGGGCGTCTTTGAACTGACGTAATGTGAAAGCAATTTTGCGAGGCGGTGGCAATTTTACTAATTTTACAGAGCTCTCTGAAGATGAAAATGTACCAATTAGTCATTTCTCAAAATGCACGTCTTTAGTCTGGCTCGTGTTCAACTGCGCAGAATTATTCTAAGAGAGGCTCTGTGCCGCGCGATTCTACCGTTTATTCTTCTTTATATTGAGTCTATATTTGTGAATTGATTTCCCAGAAATAATGGAATGGTATCCACATATTCACAAGTCTATCAGCCAACTGTGTGCCTGTGCAGTCAGGATGTGTTTACTGTGCAGGTATGCGTGTGTATGCATGTTCATGTGTATATGTGTTCATATCAGAGTGTATTTGTGCACGGCTGAGGGTGTATGTTAACCATCTGCATGTGAGCGTGTGTGCACGCTTGCGCCTGTATGTGTGTACCGTTTGCATGTAAGCTAGCATGTTTATCTTTGCATATGTCAGTACATACATGTGTTTGTGCATGTGCATGCACTCTCACATATCTGTATGCATGTGCATGCATGCACGTACGTGTGTATCTTTTCAAATGTTTGTGAGTATGAGCATGTATCTGTGTATGCGCATGTCTGTTATCCATGTATTTGTGAGTGCTTTCAACCATCAGTACGCCTGTATACACATTAGTATGCATGCATGTGTTCACATGCCAGCATGTGTGTTTACACAAGTGTTTACCAGGCATGCGGTGGGAATGCGCACACATGAGAGTGCGTGTGAGTGTGCGCGCGTGTGAGAACAGAAGCACTCCAGGGACTAGCTGTTCTGCCCAGTCTCTCATTATCATATTGAGAGCTTTTTCTCTGAGATCCTGAGCAGACTCCAGCACCCTCCCTCCCTCCCGTTTGCACTTTTCCAGACGACACGTCTTGCACATCCCCGCGCTCAGTCCACTGATTATACTTCCAGGAGCTGCACCTCCCGGCTTCAAATCCTTAAAACCGCAGAACCCCCGCATCCCGTGCTCAGAGAGACCAGTCACTGCCAGTGGAGCTGGGGGAAATGTGGGCCTTGTGTGTGCTTCTCTGTACGGTACATGAGCCAAAATGGCGTCAAAGAGAAATAAAGCATATTAGATGTGTCCAAGAATAACAATGGCTTATTCTGGTCATCTAGATGTCATTCCAGTGACAACAAGGCACTTAACTTTGAGATTTTCAAGACGCAGCAAAGGTTAGAGGACAGCGATGTGTTCGAATTACATCTGAGCTCAGTCCTCACCTGAACTTTTCACTGACAATGAAGAGCGAGCGCCCAATACACCATACCCCTCCCGCGCAGTCCCAGTTTCAAACTGCCAATGCAGCACTTCAGGGCGGCGACGGGTATCAGTTAAGATAATGCATTACGGCTACTGGTGCCACAGTCAGCGCCCCGCCGTAACTCCAGTGCGCGTCTGCGCCGTGCGCAGAACTGCAGTCGATAGCAGTCTGAAGGCCAGGCGATTGCCGTTAGTGCTGAAAGGGTTAAATCGTTTGTACATTATCACTTTGAGATGATGACAAAATTGCCTAATGCCATGTCAGGCGACCTGATGGTAAAGTGCTGTCACACTTTCTTCAGTCCTCCGTTCCCCGCTGTGGGGAGCTGCCATTAAGTGTTTCTGCAGTATTTATCTTTTTTTGTGGTCTGGCAGCCTGCTGAGATCCACTCTTACCTTAATCAGCCAGTACAGGGAAGGGCAACATTACCCATTACCTCTCATCCCATATATTCCCATCATACGATGGCAGGGCAATTTCAGCCGCCCAGCTCCAGCGGTGAGGCCAGGCGTAACGGGCCCTAAGAGGTCCCGGCGGTTCCATCCATATTTCCCCGTGTAATTTGGGGAACTTCAACCTCGTAACGGAGAACAACAACGCCAGAGCACGTCCGTTTTACCTCTTCATATCGTCTTTCATCATTCAGGCGCTCTCAGCTCTTAACCCCTTTGTGCAGAAGCCAAATTTGGCTATTTATGGGTTACCCACTTTAATGCTGTATAATTTAAGATTTAAGCTTCACAAAGAGGAAAAATGTGGCTCAATTCAGGAAAGACACTTACAGCATTTAGAATTACATTGTATTTCAGTTTATTTTCATGATTTTGGTAGAGAAAATGAGCAGCAAACATAAAAAATCTTCATGAGAATTCACCATTGAAATTGCAAAAAAAATAATTCTGACGATTGAAAAACTGCTGGGGCTTAAAACTATACATTTATGGTATCATAAACTCCTTGAGCACAAGTAGAATTCATCTTCAAAATTACATTCTAGATTACCTACATGCTATTAGCCAAATTATACAGCTACCCAAGTGTCTCCCCAAAGTCTCAAAATGATTTGCTGTCAAATCATTAAAAAAATCATGTATTTAACACAATTAAAGCTTTAAGGCATGAAATTGAATATGAACGAATGATTTTCTGGTTGAGTTTAGTATGAATTTATCAATATCAGTGCAGTTGAATACCCATGGTCACCAGTAACCTCTCCAAATATGAACGTGCCTTTTCTCCATAATAAAGTTTAGAGTTTTGGCCATTTCTCTTCAAAGCCAGCACAAACACGCATTAAATAAACTGCTAATTAAACGGTCAGAACATTCACCCTGTAATGAAAGCTACCAGTCCCCTCTTCAAAGCTCACGAACCCATTTCAACACTTATAAGGAGCAAGTACACCTCACTAACACAGTAATATCTGAATTCTGAAATATACCTTATTTTAACTGAACAGACACTCCACTTTCAGGGAATATCAAATCCATTGCGTCTCCCGATTCAAAAGAAACGTGCAATGAACGTACCGGGGGTCCACACCAAAATGCACGGGCAGTTCACGTTTTAAACAGGAAAAAAACCTCGACATTCGACTTAGTTGAGTACATATACATTCCGAAACAGAAAAAAACAAACAAACAAAAATAGCAGCCTGACCTTTTTCGTGAATCCCTCCTCCAGAGACATTGACTGTATAAAATAGAGAGCGATGTATCCAGTAACAAGAACCCTCCGGTCCTGTTTCATTCGAAATAATTCCAATAGAGCATATCGTTCTCATTTAAATTCTGTAATGTAACTGAACACTTCAAGGCCAGTTTTGCGAACCGACTTTCTATAAATCCCGTCTATTTTAGCCGTGTAATGTGCATAACGTAGACAGGATACAACAGCGCATGCTGATACGCATTGGTTTGTATGCTCTGTGTTTGTCCAATCAATGTGTTTCACTTACTCTAAAATGTTTAAACACTCGGGAATTGGATAAGAAACGAGCCATTCAATACATTGTTATCAGGGAAACTTCAGGAGGCCATGAAGTGTAACTCTACAATTACGCAGAAGAGCTTGAGTGTATGGTTGAGTGATTGGCTATCAACGCCAGTACTCGGGTGGATATAAGGAAGCGCTGGATTTGGCAATGAAGGAATCTACGCGTAAATCCACGGTAGGGAACTACAATTTTTTTTGTATGGGACAACTGTAATAGGCAATAGAATGTGAGAGAATTAATACCATGTCGATTTTTTTGCCTCAGAAAACTGATTTTTATGAACTACTAATTGGAATACTGTTAGCTCACTGTGGCTAAACTGGTTGCTACAAAGGATAACGATTTTTTCTGTGTCAAGATATCGTTTTTTTAAACTGCTGAATCGACACTATGGGCAAGGATACTGACCAGTTTGCACATCAGGCTTAGCTGAGGAGTTTAATTCATGCAGCTCTCGAAAAACAGGGGGTGGAGTGAACTTCACCGTATTCAGAACCGCGTTCGAGGTCTGCTTGCTTGTGAACATTCAATAACTGATCCGGGGGTGCTATCTAGTGATCGAGTACAGTAACAGCGTACTTCCAATTTGCAGGTCTATAGACGCGGGCATCTACATCTGCAGAAAGGGGTTAAAGCAACATCTCCACACCGTCCTTCCACTGTTATTTTCCTTTAGTTTTTTTTTTGGTCAAGCTGTCGCTCAAGACACGTTTTCAACGGCCGCAAAAACAAGTCTGTCTTAACCAGAGTCTCAATTGTGTGATGAGATTGATGATTTTCATTAGCACGACTAAACAAAACTACAGCAACATAAGAATAACAAGAGAGCACTCAGAGAGCACATACCTCTGCCTACACATTTGTCAATGAGAACTGAACTAAATAAATATGACCATGGCAACCAAATTTGAATTTGTATCCATCCCAAAATCCAATCAATCCTTCCTTAGCCCAAGGCCCACACTTCCACAAAATAGTAGTACAACTGATTGAGAAATTTTTACAGATATTGTTTGGACAAATAAACAAACACACAAACAGATATGGGTGAATAATTCATTGTTTGGCTGAGATAAACATTCTGGAATGGAGGGGAGCACGTTTTCCAAATGTCTGAACTTAACACATGGAACATGAAGAGTTTTTTATGATGCATGGCACTTTCTCCTCATTATCAAAGGTGCCGATAATTCTGCGCCGTGATGCATTGTTACCTGGATACGGGCGTGACGTAGTTCCCGGGAAAGACGCCGGAGCCCCCCGTGCAGAGAGAGGTGCCCTTGAACCAGCCGTCCTGACACTTCTCCGTGACGCGGTACATCTCGCCCTTCCTCAGCTCCAACTCATCGGCCTTCTGGGGCTTGTAGGCGTAAAGGGCCAGATATCTGTGGGAGGGAACAGGCGCAGTCAACCCCTTAAACTCCAAGCTTTTACTGAAGTTTTCACTTAAGTATTTCAAGGTCAGAAAAAGCATTTTTCCACATTTTGTACTCCGCAGTTGTTTAGCCATGCAGTTAAACACCTGATCCTACCGATAAAACCACTCACACTCTGCTTATGACCTTGATTAGAAGTATCAGGAGTGTTATGATTGGTTGGAATGAAAGCCTGCGCCCACACCAGCCCTCTCAGGATAATGTTGAGAACCCCAGACCGACAGTGCGCTGCTGAGAGTTGGCAGATTGTTGGTTTAATCCCCAGTGTACCACAATAAGGTCAGCTCAGCACTTGGGCCCTTGAGCAAGGCCCTTAAGATTTTTCCAGAGGATGACTGACCTCTACTCAGTCTAATCAACTGTAAGTCACTTTAGGTAAAAGCCTGAGTCAATTGATTGTAATGTAGTGAGGTGAGCTGTGTGAGAAAGCATCTTTTTGTTCTTACCCATTTGTCATGTACCGAAGGTAGACCGGGTGGTGCAGTGAGCGACAGTCTCCTTAAAGCAGGATGATTGCCGGTTCGAATCTCACCTGGGGCCTTTTGGTTAACACATTCTCCCCATGTTCAAAAGGGTTAGAGTCAAGCCTGGATTGTTAACAGCCCTTACGTATGAGCGTTTGACTGAGCGGGTGTGTGCACTGAGATGGCCTGGCATATGGTCCAGAATATATTCCTGACTTTTGCCCATTGCACCCTGGGATAGGCTCCAGCCTCCAATTAATCCAGACCAGGCATAAGCAGGATCAATAATCAATGGGTGATAATGTTTTGACCCCTGAGTTTTCACTGATGATGTGCATTCACCTCTCTGAGTTCATGCAGCAGTTTACTAAAAGATCAATTCATATGTCATCGTGTAATCCGATAACTATGCTGATTTTATTTTTTCTTGAACCCTGAAATTGCTGAAGGCAGCTCAGGAAACACCCAGGACTTTACCATTTAATTTTTATTTCCCCAATGACAATGCTAGCCTGTCTGACCAGCAATTACCATTTTGTAGACCTCATCACACCTCAGCTCTCATAGCAAGAGAAGAAGAATCAAGTGAAACACCCTCGGATGAAGCAGGGAAGTTTATAAGCTTCTCAAATGTGCAGCAAGTTGTCAATTATAAACCAGGGTACACTGCATTCCCGCAGAATTCAATTTCCAACAGTGCAATCGCTCAATAATTTTTAATGTGATTTACAAAATCTCTCAGTTGAACAAACTCAGGACATAACAGGCAAAACTGGCTACTAAATTTGCACACTGCAGGGAAGTCAGTTCGAGCAGCCAAAAATGAAAATACTACTCATTTAGGTTAATCAGCAGAAACTGAACAGTGTTCATATTCTGTCGATAGCAAATAGCGCAGGACTTTCTTGTATATGACTGACCTCTGTTTATTACAGAAAGCGTTAAGTGTTCCCAAAAGCACTGTCATGCTTTGTCGATGGGAGTGTGAGTGAGTGTGTGTGTGTGTATACTTTTACCTGAAAAAACTACAAGGTTAACAATGCAGAAAGCAAAATGTCCTTAAATACACAAAAATACACTTTATAGGCTATTCATTTAGTAGATGCAATTGGCCAAAATGACTTCTAAAAGAGCATAATAATATACACTTTAAGTGTAATGCGCAATTCGCATGCCTTATGACCTTTGAGATGTGGGGAGAGAGGGTTTGAATTTGAAATACTCAGGTGTAATAGCTTGTACACGCCAGTCTAGTGCAGTACACTGCAGAACTTTAAAACTATTAACAGTTTATCTTTATATCCAGACTTTTGTATACTTTTGCCCGAAGAACAACTGCAGTTTGCATCATCAGAGGTTGTTTTGGGCGATCGGGATCCTCTGATCGCGCAACCGCCGGAAACAAAGAGAAGAGCGTGCTGCTTTGAGCCGCGAACGCCAGGGAAGCGATAAATCCGCAAAATGTTTTGGCAGTGTGCCATCACCCCTAGGGCCAGTGTTCCGTTTCGCTGGCGAACCCAAGCGTGCGGACGAAAACACGCCTGACAGCGCAGGGAGCGAAACACTCTCACCACACTGTGACCCCCACCTCCTCTCGCCCGCCTCGCCGGCTGAGAAGAGAACTTTGTGTGCCCGTCGACGAATAAGAGAGGGAGGACGGCGAGTGCAGCTTCTCACAGGCCCCGACCCCAGCGGCTAATGCAAATCCTCAGGGTAGCTATGGCAACAGGTGGGATTGCTCACGACAAGCGGAGGAGGCCGTCGACAGTTGGAGACGCTGCATCCCTCAGACTCATGAGACGCCTCTCCGCTGCCGAGGTGTTGAGGATAATAAACAGTCGCCCGGCGGTTTTCACTTGGAGAGGCAGGAGAGTTCAGGCTCAGAAAGGCCTCCCACAGCTCTGTGTCGAGCCCCTGGGATATGCTGTCTAACTGGAAGGTAGAGGCAGTCATTGAAATCTGCTGATCGAGTCCATGAGAGGCACAAACAAACCGAGGGAATTTTTCTGTCAGACCCCAGAACTTTCATCTCTGACCACAGCTCATGGCACAAACACTGGAAGTTTCTACACCACTCTATACCACAGATTCTCTGGTGTTACGACCCCTGTCGATGCATTCTCATGTGGTTGCGGATCTTTGCTTCCTGTGTGGCCATCTCAGGAGGTTTCTGGCTAATCACTCCATGAGCATTTTCACTTCGGTGTGTGGTGCTTTCAAGGCCGTCACCTGCTACTTGGAGACCTCGCGCTTAGCATTTGTAGACTAAGACCATACCTTTGTGTGTTTAACTGGTTTTCCTTTGACGTTCAGTTCTCACCTCGCCCTTTCTTTGGCTTCACTGGATTTTCATGGTTGACCCTGAGCTTGTCCCATTTGATGCCGATTTTTGCCTCAGCCCTTCAAGCTAAGATCACACAACCAAGATTAAAACCAGCAGAACGTGGTACATCGAGGTAAACTTTGCGAGTACAGAAGGGACTGGATCAGAACCGCTGCTGTCCCTTGTTCCAAGCACTGAAACCGAGCTGGAGATTGAGCTCGCTGGCTCATTCCAGAGTCTGAGCGATTCGCCCTCCGCCGAGCCAAGAGAAGGAGTAATCACCTCAGTATGCTCTCATTAACAGGGCTGGCCTGCTTACAAGCGAGCTGTCGGGGAGAGTGTGGGCCCAGCTGGCGAGATGCAGATCAGCATTCGGCTCCATCTAAATCACAACGGAGAATCTGGAGCACGGCGCCATCGCTGACTGCGGAAAAGACTGAGAGACCGATTTGTTTAGATACACAACTAGCACACTGATGGCCAGAGAGGATGTTTCAACTGAGGAATTTCTTCCTATTCTGCAAATCAGAAAATCAAAAGGTCCAACTTATTGAGCGCTTGTCGACGAGAGCTACATTTTAAAGTAAAACACGGGAAAGGAAGCGAGGCTGCTGGCCTTCTACAGAACATGCAGTTTCACACGCTTACACTTTACTACACTGTTTTAATGGACTGTTTATGAGTCTATTAAATCTAAATGTCAGAGCAGACCAATAGAAAAAAGCAAATAGGGCAGAAAAGAACTCCTGCTCGGGAGAAAAAATCCTCAAACAGTGATGAGAAAAAAAACTCCTCAGCGGGCAGAAATCTCAGGGGAACCCCCAGCAGTATTGGCCCATCCTCCATGGGCCAGCCAAATGTAATGCAGGTCGGATTGTTAAAGTCTGATAAGAAATCTATGCAGTTGCGTCTGTAGCTCCAGAATGTGGTGAGGTGTAGCTGTGAACGTGGCCTATGACATGAGTACTTTATGCAAAGTTTGGACTCGAGCAATATCGGTTACATTTTTTGTTTACAACCAAACTGAATTAAACACAAGTGCATAATGTTGTCAAGTCTTGTTTTTTCTATGTTTTTCGGCAGTGTGGTACAGATCATTAGCTACAGCCGGCATTGGCCTTATTTAATTCGAGCTGTTTTCCCTCCCCCAGACAGTGAGAACAGATGAAACGGAGTCACTGAACTTACATGTTGAGGGGCAGCTGAACCTTGGCGACGGCGAGCAGCTCCCCAGTCACGGACGCCGCTCTCGGTGGGACTGCCGCCGCATTGGACGATCCCACAAAAAGGGAGGAGTCCTGTCAAAATAAAGAGGGTGGGGAGGGGGGTGGAAGGTGTGTTTCAGTAACACCAATCAAAATGACCACCGCTACAAAAGACTACAAATCCCAGAAGGCATTGCGTCATCTGAGAAGGCGAGGTTCCAATCCCTTAGGGTTGTCACCCTGACCTCCCTCTCGGGTGGACAAAAGTGGGGGGTGCGGGGAGGTGTACTTCAGCAACTCCAACCAAAATCTCAATTTCAAAGCTGGTTACGGCCGGTAAAATCAATGCGATGTCCACTAACACGCTGGTAAAGCCACCTTGACCTCGGCCAGCAGTGTGGAGTCATCGTCCAGTATGTGCCCATTTCATACAGCAGTGACATGCAGACCTGGTGATATCGATCCTCTACCGAAGAGTCCGGATTGTAACCCCGATTCAGTAAAAAGTCAGTCACGTGAGCATTATGCACCACGGAGAAGAGGAATTCAGCAACACAGAAACCCTCGGATTTTGAGGGGGGGAGGCTTTGCAGACTAGAACTGGCGCAGCAGAGGATCATGGGAAAAGGTATAAACACAATGCAATACCGAGGGGAAGTGAGAGCGCTCTGGTTACAGGCCATTTATTCTGTGAAGGGATACATTATCTGCAGTATTTTAGTCATTTGAATAAGTCCCAAAATCCATTACTGGAGTTTGAAAACTTGACAATGTTTCCTGGGGAGGAAAAGAGTGAATGTGTGGCCTGAATTCTAAACTGACAGCACTCTAGAGGAAACACATTTCCAGCTACAGAGATCCTTACATCTGACCCTCACATCCAAACCTGTCCGTGACTTTCTTTCCTCTCGGGTAATTAGTAAAACAATTAGCCCTGTTGAGTGCCAAGACTCCCGACTCACGGGTAAAGGGAGGGTGGAAAAGCAGCAGTTCTCCGCTCCGGGAACAGAGCGCTACGAAGAGAAGGAGACGGCGCTTATTTCTTTGAGGTGCGGTTTCACTCCAAACACGTCTCCAGCTCTGTGACCCCGTCTGGGGTCAGTTGGACAGTCACCGGCAGTGCTGGAGGGTAACCGTCCATACGGACTCAGGGAGTCTGTGGGCAGCCATTCAAGGTAAAGAGGGGATATATCCCCACTCGTGCCCGGAGAAAAAGCCTACAGCCTTTCGGTTAAAGTCTAGCGCATGTGGAGCTCTGCTGAGGACTTGGAGGGGGTTAAAAGCCAAGTATCACCACAGTAAGATCACTGCGGCAGCCGGGCCCGGGAACAAGGCCCTTAACCCCCCAGTGCCCACGGGGGGGGATTGGACCCGGCTCAGCGTAATCAACTATGAGTCTCTTTGGCTAAAGGCCTCAGCTGAATGACTGTGAGGTAATGTGTTCTGGATCTTTCTGAGACGAGGAGGCAGCCAAAGCCCCCCGTTCAGCAGTGGTCTCCTCTGTGCCGAGCTGCGGCTGGAAGCTCTCGTCACTGGAGCTTTAATGCTGAACAAACAGCCAGAGCCTCCCTGGGGAAACAGATTCAATATTTAATGCAGCTCAGTGTGAGAGGCTGACTGTGGCGTGAGGATGACACTGTGCTTGTGTGCGGTTTCCATCTGCTGCACCTGATCTGTGTGAGCGTGTGTGTGTGTCTGTGAGCCAGAGTGTGTATGTGTGAATGCGCATGTGACTATGTGCGAGTGTGTGTGTGTGCAACTGTGCATATGTGTGAAAGCGCATGTGACTGTGTCCAAGTGTGTGTCTGTCCTTGTGCGCCCCAGTCTGCGTGTGTGTGCGTGAATGTGTGCATATGTGTGAATAGCCTTGTGACTGTGCAAGTGTGTGTTTGTGTGTGTGTGAATGCGTATGTGACTATGTGCAAGTGTGTCTGTCCTTGTGAGCCGCAGTGTGTGTGGGTATGTGTGAATGTGCATGGGACATTATGCCAGGGTGTGTGTGTGTGTGTGTGTGTGAATGCCTTTGCGCCACAGTATGTGTGTTTCTGAATGTGTATGGGACTCTGTGCGAACATCTGTGAGTGTTTGTGAGAGTGTGTGTGTGTGTGTGTGTGTGTGTGTGTGTGTTTTTAGAGTGTGAGTGTGTGCAAGAGGGTGAATGTGTAAAGGCCTGAATATGTACGTGTGTGTGCGCATATGTGACTATGTGCAAGAGTGTGTGCGCAAACGCGTTCAGGAGTGTGTGTTAGAGTGAGTGTGAGGCGATACACAGAAGAGGAGAATGATATCAGTGAAATAAAATTCATGATTATTAATATATGCACAAAAAGGATAAAAAAACACATCTTAAAATATTGCAGAGACAGAGAAAGAGAGAGAGAGAGAGACACACACACACACTGGGGGAGAGAAATGGTGAGAGAAACTGAGTGAGTTAAGAGTACTAGAATAAAAAAAGGGAGAGAGAGACAAAGAGATAAACAGCAAAGCTGTGTTTCCATTTCAGTTTAGCGCAAAATAAAAGCGATAATTCTAAAAATTACACAAAGCTGAACTGCGAGTTGCAAGTGTTTGCATTTGAGGATGTTTTGCGAATGGACCTCGTAATTCTCGTAAACGCTCGTCTCGCGATACACTTTTCGACTGAAGACGGATGTTCTTGGACTGGGTCAGAACCTGCTGTGTGTAGAGAGTGTGACTTGTAAATGCGGGAAAAAGTGTTTCCATTCTACTTCTGCGAAATATCGCAATATCGACACGTCTGGTAAACCACCTCAGGAGAGCGTAAAAACTTTTTCGCGATATTTCAGAGGTTTTTCGAAATTCACGTGTTTCCATGACTGGTTTATTTTGCTATTTAGATTTTGCGCATTTCTAAGTAAGAGAACTAAAACAGAGAGAGAGAGAGAGAGAGAGAGAGAAGCCCCCGAGGGTACACACCATCACTGGCGGGGCGGGGCGGTGTACCTGTGGGGGGCTGGAGGCCAGGTGAGGACAGTCAGCGATGCGGGCAGCGGCTCGCGGGTCGGAGGAGCTGATGAGGACGGGTGCGCTGATCTCCATGGAGTGCCGGGCGTTCAGCACCTGGGCCCCGCCCCGCTGGTTACTCACGCCCAGCGCCGAGAACGAGTGACGCTTCTTGCCGTTCTTCTTACCCTCCGCCCTCCGGTGGATGCCCCCGGCGGGGCTACTGCCGTTCAGAGCCAGAGGAGCACAGGGGCCGGGGCCCGGGGCCACACAGGACACTCCCAGGGACCCGAGCTCAGAACTGGGGCCGGGGAAAGGACTCAACTTATCCAGCTCCATCAGCTGCTTAGCTGCCTCGTTCAGCTGGGGAGAGAGCGAGAGAGAGAGAGAGAGAGAGAGGGGGAGGGGGATTACTTGCTTATATTTTATTTCTTCTTCCTCCTGGTACCTGGACCCCTTCACTCTGAGGGAGATTCTAATCTCTCAACAGGACGAGGTGAATGCCTAGTAAATGGCGGGACTGAGATCGCAGACATTAATTTCACAAGAGCAACAACCAAGGAGGGAACTCCTGAACAAACAACGGTGTGACCTCATCTCTCACTCTGTCGACCAATGGTGTAACTTTCCCCCTCACTCAGTCACAGACTTTTGTAAACTTCATCGCTCGACTGAATAATGGCCAAACTGCATCCCTCAATCAGTTCGTGATTTTCACACTTCTGTAGGGCTCGCTCCCGCTCTGCTGTGGTCAAGCCAAAAATAACATTTACGAAGAAGGTTTCCCCAATGTAACTACAATTAAAGGATAGCTTCACTATTTTGCACTTTGAGCCCCCTTTCTGGGTTGTCTAGGATGAAATAGAGTGTTTGAACAGCACTAACCACTCGGTGACTTGCACAGTTTTGTTTAGTTCAGTTTAGGGTTGCTTAAAGGACAGGTTTGTGATTGCCCGTAGCTAGCCATTCTGAAGCATGGGAGGAGCGATTCTAAATGAGCTGAATACTCAAGACTGGAACAATCATCAAAACTTCAACCCAGAAAGGGAGCTCAGAGTGCAAAATAGTGAACTTCTCCTTTAAGGCCATGAGGGCCATGCTTTGTTTTTTTCTCGCTCTAGAGGAGCGTGAAACGCATAAACGATTGACCTGTGCACCTGCCTCTTACCCCGTCACACCCGTAACGGTGATTTACATCAGTTAAAAAGGACGTTTGATATTCAGTGTTTCAACAACCCCCTTTCTTCAGCTGGGAGGGTGAACAGAGCGGGCCAATTAAACTGCTTATTTTTCCTTCCTTCCTTTCCTTTCTTCCTTCCTGAAGTGCTTGTTGACGTAATCAGTGTTGCATAAAAGACTGACCAATGAATCTACCTCTTTGCCTTCAATGTCATGTGAGGGAGCAAGAAGGCTCCACATCGCCGTTTATTTCCCTTTCTCCGCAGGTAGGGAGGCTATGAAAAATAAGTGCAGTGAGGGTAGAGTTTGAGACGTAGAAGGACGAGCCTGCGGTGTTCTGGGTATGAAAGACCATATAAATGTATTGTACACACACAGCTGTCTGAGGAGTAAGGAGACCATTTTAAGACAGGTCGAAGTGGAATGACGTTCCCTGGAAAACTGGAATTCCAAGTCAGTGAAAGAAAATTACACACAGGACAGACCAAGAACCAAAGCAGTGACGTAATGACGGGGCAAATATTCCTGTAAGGAGCCGTTTTCAAATTACTTCTAATCTCTCATCTTTGCTCAGCCATACAAGAGCCAGGACATTACATTACACAGATGAAGTGCTAATTGACCAGCACGTGTGTACATAGATCACTCAGTCCCAATAAATCTTTCAAGTCGCCCATTAATTTTGCACTCCAGCAGGGTCGTTCAGCGGTAAAATCAGTCATGCAGAGGGAACATTGCTGCAACCAATACATAGACCTTGAGAGTAATGAACGACGTCCGAGAGGTGCTCCTTGCAGAATCATTTAAGCGAGCAGATGTTCATATTTGACCTACACGTTCACTGACATTTCAGGGTGGATTAATGCTACCCCAGCGTAAACTCCTTAAAACTGATCTGTGGTCAGTGTTGCACAAGCTGGAGCTTTCTGGAAAAAGGCAGCATGTAAAACTCTTCGCATGGTCCGATTTTAAAATACAGTCTCACACCGAGTCAAATACTCACAGCGAATTCGACATTGAAATTATGGCCAAAAAGGCACTCGACTAACTCAAAGTTGTCTCCAGCAGTTGATGGAAAAATGCTACAGTTTACCAATTTCCAGAATGAATTCATAAAGATTTAAAAGTAAAACCAATGGTTTCCAGAGCAATAACATAAACCGATAGGCAGTGAATTATTTTCAAACATTCCTCCGTTGTCTCTGGGCAGTGAGACACAAAGCAGGACGTCAGTCAATCGCTAAATCTTTCTGTTCAGCTGCAGCAGTTGCATCTCCCGAGGGAGAACTCCGACAGCTGCGGAGTCTGACAATAAATAGATCTGTCACCGCCAGTACCGCCACCACGGCCAGATGATACTGTGTCCGCAGCGGAATCGGAGATAAATATTCCTCCGTCGCTCCTTCTTCTTTTATCTTTTCAATTTCATGAGCCTTTCTCGTTCCAGCCATTGAGCAGTCTTTACAAGTCAATCCGCAAATCCTTATCCCTGGTCAGCGAGGTGGCAGGGCCGGAGGCTATCCCAGAATGCAGTGGGTGAGAGGCAGGAACATACTGTCAGTTTGCTAATCTAATGCAGGGCAAACGTCATTCACACGCACAGGCAATTTCAGTGCGTCCAATTATCCTAACATGCCTTTGGACTGTGGTGGGAAAGCGGAGTACAGTGAGGAAACCCCCACAAACGTGTCGAGAAATTTCGATGTAATAAATTTCTGGCCAGTTAAAGGTGGGGTCTGGAGTTTTGCACTCAAAAATAAACACTTGTTTTTATCCTAATACAAATGAAATTCGGCTTAATCATCACCGATGGGTTGTTGTCCTGTGTGGTGGTGACTGTGTCTGCAGCGCCCCCCCCCCCCCCCCCCCCTGCCTGTATTTCAGTCTTTTACTTTTTGTTTTGTCGTGGTCGTGGACGTTTCTGGGCGGAGAGTCGGTGTGACCTCTCCAGCCAATGAGTGAGCTCAGGGCGTGTCGCTCTGTGGGCCTGCATAGAGCAGAGCGACTGGAGCAGTCACTGCCGCAGCAATGGCGGACGCTGCCAAAAAAAGAAAATACACAGAGACGAAACGCGCAGCGGACAAAATGCGCTCGAAAACCAGGGTGAATATCGTCTTGGCTTTCACCAGGGCTTCTGAGCCCTGAAGGAGAGGCAGGGGCTGAACAGCGACGCTGAGTTAGCCTACTTACTGTCGGACAGGTACCTGCCGAACACGAGATGTTAGCCTGCTGATTTAGCGACCTGCTACATAGCTTGTCGTGGAGGTATAAGCAGCTTATGTACACAATAAGTCCGAGTGTCAAACATTGCAAACACCTTTACATTTGCGCTGCTAACGGCCGTCTGAGCGTCGTTCAGATCATGTGAGTAGAGTGGAACGGGTGAAAATTTCCAATCGTTGCTGACAGACCTGTCCATTCCTCTGCTCCGCTTATTATTAGCTTAGCTGTGTATTCAAATGCACAAACAATATCACGTGGACATGATAAAGCATTTGATACAATATTTGCAAGATACCTCGTCACTCATTCCTACAGGTAGCATGGTGCACAGATCCTGATTCAATACGATACAGCAAGCCGGGTGCTGGGCTGGGCGGGTGTGTATTGGCGAGGCTGGCAGCGACAGGGGGCGTGCATCGTTGTGCCCGAGAGGAGGGGCTCAGTTTGAATGTTGTGTTTACAAAAGGCAATGGACAAAACTCCAGACTCAACCTTTAAACTTACAAACGAGACTTCACCGGCTGCCTTAAAAATTTGAGGGAATTCAACTAAATGTGAGTTAACTCAACCCGAAGGCAAGCTTTGTTTCAACTCACAATTAGTCAAGACAACAGATAAGTATAACTTTTGAAACCTTATAAACTTGAGTTCAGTACCTAAAACATGTCATGACAAGTGGCGTTAAAGAGGATAAATAAGTTAATTTAACTTAGTAGGGCTATCATGTTTTACAGTGTTGCAACTCCACACAGATTCAAACCCGCAACTTAGTTTCGTGAGAAGCGACAGTCACCATGCAGCCCTCCATCAGCATATAAACTAAGGAAAATGGTGACGCTATTCCCATCCTACAGCTCTCATACATATGGCTGACACTCCAAAAATAACCCTGAGTCAAATAAAATCAACATATATGAATGAAAACACTGTGCGATGTAATACTCAGCCTCTTTCAAGAGCGACATACATTTTTCCTGTTTAAGGACCGACTAGTTTGTCAGAAATCTGCGCAGCTGAATCTACATTATACAGCGACTGTGACCCAGCGATCAATCCCAGGGGGTTGACTTCAAGTTTCATCACCAACTGCATATATGAGGTCTGAGCCAATAGATACTGTAGCACAGTCTCAGGGGACCTCATTAGAGGCTGAGCTAAACTTTTAACCCTGTTGTATAATGACTCCAATATAGGTCAAACTGAAGCGCATTTCCCAGGGTAAGTGAGAGAATTCGCCCGGTCTTTAAAATGTTCTGATTATCTTAAGAATGTAAAAGATTTGATCAACACCCTACTGTAGTTAAGCAAGTGGGAAAATGGCTTAGAAGATAATAAACAAGATGTATATCAGATGAAAGAGAAGAAAATAATCCAGATAAACTCATTACAATCATAAACCGTATGGTCCTACATTGAAATAATCTCGAACACATCAAAGTTCTTCACATTGTACATGAATATACTAGTATATAATCTTAAATTATTTATCATTGTTCAAGAATGCCTGTCAAAACAGTTAAATGTTAACTGCACGGAATTTTTTATAAAAACAGCTGATTTAGGATGATTGGCTGCAATAAAATACAGACTTGCAGCCTAAAAGCTTCCTCATTTCTGTCCTGTGATTTTGTATTCCTTGGGAAGCAAATGTGGCAAGATGTGAGGTTTACCAATTTATTTTTTTATCTGGCTAAACTGGGACATAGTCAGACAACACAGACTGTCTGACATTTGATGAAAACGAAATCAGATATGTAGGGTCTTTAAGATTCATGTTTACATGTTATTTGCAGCTCATTTGACCTCAAAGGCAAGTTAGGCCATGGAACAGTAGACCTTCGGAGTCATCACTACCAGCAGAAGGGTCCCTCCATGAAAAATCAATCAGTGCCTCCCACCTGACCCCCTCAGAATCAGCAGAATTTTTTGGTACAAAAACATTATTATTTAATGATGCCATGCAAAATTTCACCCCCATACTATGAATATTTTCTGAGTAACAGGCCCTTACAGTGCGCAGGGGTGGATTGTGACACCTGAACTGGATGTAAAATTGATTTGGCTGCAATTCGTAACGGAGCTCAAATGTGTTTTCCATCCCTGAAATTGTCAGAAGGGCATCTTCTGTACTTAAGAGGTTATGAGGGTGCAAAAATGCTGAAAAAAACATGAATTTAGAAATGCAAAATTTTGACCCACCTCTATGTACTTTAACCCTTTCAGTGCTGTGGGTGTAAGATATCAAAGTCGGACGCTGTTGAAAACCTACACATTTTTAATTCCTTGAAAATGTGTTTGGCGCTCAAAGGGTTAAGGGCCTATAACTCGGAAAATATTCATAGTGCGAAGAGGAAATTTTGCGCAGCTTCATTAAATGTACTAAAATTATTGAACAAAAAAAAAATCAGCTGATTCTGAGGGGCTCAGACAAGAACTTTTTTTTTCATGCCAGTGCTGGGTGTGTGAGGCGAGTTCAGAGGGCCCCGCGGTACCACAGCTCCAGGTATCCAGACAGATTACACATTAAAAGAAAGAACCAGCCTGACCTTACCCGACACCTCCAAGCTCCCCTCCAAAATTCACTTTGGGGCCACTGCACATTGATTTAACGCCACTGAGAAGTTAACAACGCAGTTGTCAAAGGGAACCACAGGAATGTCAATGAGTTTGGGCTCGATACACGGGGTTTGCAGTATAATTCTCTCATGCTCAAAACTGCAGCTCTCCGACATCATTATAACAGCGCAAGCTCAAGATGACTCTCTGATGTACGCACACGCACGCACGCACGCACACACACACACACACACACACACACTCACACACACAAAAGGCCACTACAAGGCTGGGCAAAAAAAAAAGGTTCTGTTTTTATGACTAGAACTGAATAGTATTTATGCTCTGGGTGTTACAGCTGTCTTTTGTTATGGACTCCTATAAATTTTACAGCAGCCTATAATCACAAAAGGACCAAAAGAGGAGCCAATAATGCTCTTCCTGTGAAGACTAATAAAGTCAGGGACTGTCGCTTGCCATACGCAATTAACAATTAAACAAATAAACAATCACTCTTGGAAGGTGTTACAGCCCAGTTTGGTCAAATGCTTAATCACTGAGACGTAATTAAGTATGAGAGGGTTTTGCAATTAATTGAACGATTCTCAGAAAATAAAAATAGAAGAAATCAAATAAAAACGAGCCTTAAAACAAGCGAGCTTTAAAGGGGATGCCCAGACAAGGCATGAATGTCTCCCTCCTCCATCATTAACCAACACTCCCCACCACCTCCACACGTCTTCTCAGAAACCCATTACTGTAACTGTGTACTGCTGACAGGACCATGATATGTCCCACACAGATACAGTCAGGAAGACCCTTAATTAGTCGTGATTGATGAGACCAATATTATACAGCGGCAGATTGTGGGGGCGGGGAACCGAAGAGCCCGTTCTCATGACCCTGGCATGATCTTCCTAACTCCTTCCCGGGTCCTAATTCCACCCCAGTCTTGCTTGCTGCTCCATTGCCTAATCATTTAGGGCGCTTTCACACTAAGTACGATTGTTCTGTACCGTGCCACAGTACGATCGTTCCCCCTCCCCTCTCCCCAGCTTTGGTCAGCTTTCACACTAGTAATATCTAACCGTACCCGAGCACACTTGCATATGTTAAAATTCCAATACCGCGCGTTGCAGTATGCACCGAGGTGGTTTTAAATGGCAGGGTACACTTGTGTTCACACTTACCAAATGAGCTGGAGTTTGGTGTCAAGTGTACTCGGATCCGTGCCCTTGTGTGAAAGCACCCTTAGAACAGTCGCTTCCGCTTGCTGCCGTCACCAAAGCTTCATTTCCACTAAGCAGTTCAGTTCAGTTTGTCACAGATTTCGAAGTTACTTTTGCGTTTCCATTGTCAAAAGTTCTGGAGGGTACCAAAAGAGCCATTCCAATACCTCCTGTTTTTCATCACCCCGGTGTTGGAGTACCTAGCACACTGATCCGATACTAAAAGCTGGAGCAAGAAACACTGCTGTCCACTGATTGGTTAACAGAGAATCATCGCTCTTGCTGTGATACTTACCTGTTTGATTTGGCAACTACTGTGCAGTAACAACCCCGCAACATTTAGAGTACTGTATGCAAACCTGCTCAAGGGTTTTGGTATGTGCCTTACGTGGGCTGGCGGTAGCCTAGCCGCTAACGTGCTTGACTGCAAATCAGAAGGTTGGTGGTTGGCAGTTCAAAACCCAGAGAGGTCATGATAAGATCAGTGCAGCTCTTGGTTCTCGACCACAGGTCTTAGACTCCACCCTGCAGCGCAGCAGGGGTCACCCTGGAACTCAAACTCTTATCCAGTTCTGGTTTTCTTCTCTCCGAGGAACTGCTAATTACATGAGCAATTAGTGCGTCTAACTAGCCAAACGGTCTTTTCACCTCACTCCTAGCAAATGGAAGAGTGGAAAACCAGGAGTTTCCAGATCTAAAGGATCGACATTTGAAGATCACTGCTTTAGAGGGACCCACCTCTGCTTAGTCTGAACAACTGTGAGACGCTCAGGGTAAAAGCAGCAGCGAAGTGACAACAGGAAATGCAGTATCTAATCTGTCCTGATCTCGCTCGCTTATCCAATACCCTGGCCTTTAGCACATCTGTTACACTGACTACCATCACTTCCCTGCACATGAACTACACACTCAAATCTACTACAGAAAACAAGCTGCGTCCAACAAGCAACTCGGCCCTTGCTATGTAAACAGCTCGAAGAACGACACAGACGGAGGTACTGTCGTGGCCTTTCCACTTCGCCAAAAACCCTCCACATCCTGAGATCCAGAAGAAAAATTGTATTTTCAAAAATATTTAGTTGTTTTTAACCCCTTTGTGCAGAAGCCAAATTTGGCTATTTATGGGTTACCCACTTTAATGCTGTATAATTCAAGATTTAAGCTTTACAAAGAGGAAAAATGTGGCTCAATTCAGGAAAGACACTTACAGCATTTAGAATTACATTGTATTTCAGTTTATTTTCATGATTTTGGTAGAGAAAATGAGCAGCAAACATATAAAATCTTCATGAGAATTCACCATTGAAATTGCAAAAAAAATAATTCTGACGATTGAAAAACTGCTGGGGCTTAAAACTATACATTTATGGTATCATAAACTCCTTGAGCACAAGTAGAATTCATCTTCAAAATTACATTCTAGATTACCTACATGCTATTAGCCAAATTATACAGCTACCCAAGTGTCTCCCCAAAGTCTCAAAATGATTTGCTGTCAAATCATTAAAAAAATCATGTATTTAACACAATTAAAGCTTTAAGGCATGAAATTTAATATGAACGAATGATTTTCTGGTTGAGTTTAGTATGAATTTATCAATATCAGTGCAGTTGAATACCAATGGTCACCAGTAACCTCTCCAAATATGAACGTGCCTTTTCTCCATAATAAAGTTTAGAGTTTTGGCCATTTTTCTTCAAAGCCAGCACAAACACGCATTAAATAAACTGCTAATTAAACGGTCAGAACATTCACCCTGTAATGAAAGCTACCAGTCCCCTCTTCAAAGCTCACGAACCCATTTCAACACTTATAAGGAGCAAGTACACCTCACTAACACAGTAATATCTGAATTCTGAAATATACCTCATTTTAACTGAACAGACACTCCACTTTCAGGGAATATCAAATCCATTGCGTCTCCCGATTCAAAAGAAACGTGCAATGAACGTACCGGGGGTCCACACCAAAATGCACGGGCAGTTCGCGTTTTAAACAGGAAAAAAACCTCGACATTCGACTTAGTTGAGTACATATACATTCCGAAACAGAAAAAAAACAAACAAAAATAGCAGCCTGACCTTTTTCGTGAATCCCTCCTCCAGAGACATTGACTGTATAAAATAGAGAGCGATGTATCCAGTAACAAGAACCCTCCGGTCCTGTTTCATTCGAAATAATTCCAATAGAGCATATCGTTCTCATTTAAATCCTGTAATGTAACTGAACACTTCAAGGCCAGTTTTGCGAACCGATTTTCTATAAATCCCGTCTATTTTAGCCGCGTAATGTGCATAACGTAGACAGGATACAACAGCGCATGCTGATACGCATTGGTTTGTGTGCTCTGTGTTTGTCCAATCAATGTGTTTCACTTACTCTAAAATGTTTAAACACTCGGGAATTGGATAAGAAACGAGCCATTCAATACATTGTTATCAGGGAAACTTCAGGAGGCCATGAAGTGTAACTCTACAATTACGCAGAAGAGCTTGAGTGTTTGGTTGAGTGATTGGCTATCAACGCCAGTACTCGGGTGGATATAAGGAAGCGCTGGATTTGGCAATGAAGGAATCTACGCGTAAATCCACGGTAGGGAACTACAATTTTTTTGTATGGGACAACTGTAATAGGCAATAGAATGTGAGAGAATTAATACCATGTCGATTTTTTTGCCTCAGAAAACTGATTTTTATGAACTACTAATTGGAATACTGTTAGCTCACTGTGGCTAAACTGGTTGCTACAAAGGATAACGATTTTTTCTGTGTCAAGATATCGTTTTTTCAAACTGCTGAATCGACACTATGGGCAAGGATACTGACCAGTTTGCACATCAGGCTTAGCTGAGGAGTTTAATTCATGCAGCTCTCGAAAAACAGGGAGTGGAGTGAACTTCACCGTATTCAGAACCGCGTTCGAGGTCTGCTTGCTTGTGAACATTCAATAACTGATCCGGGGGTGCTATCTAGTGATCGAGTACAGTAACAGCGTACTTCCAATTTGCAGGTCTATAGACGCGGGCATCTACATCTGCAGAAAGGGGTTAATAAATGTACATTAACAGTCTAAGTTTCAGCACAGCAGCTCGTTTCTTGTGATTAAGACTAGACGCTCACAGAGAGTGAAAATTAACTGGCAGGTCTTTGAGTCTATAACCACACTCAGAACTAAGTGCTCACTTGTTCACTGACTCAGCGCGACAAAGCTGTTACCCCTCCACTTTTTAATAAACGTGTAATTTAAACAAAGTTCCCAAACTGCCGGGCCAGCCCCTAATTTTCTGGAATAATCTATATTAATTACACACCTCATTCACTCAGCTCTAACTCGCTCTCCCTCGCTCACTCTCTCGGTTTTAGAAAGAAATTACAGCCAAGATAAAATTCATAAAATGAGCCCTGGGCTGAGTGACCTTAGACTACTTGTTAAATATTACTTCTTTTCAAACTTCGCTCCATATTCCAGGGAATATTGATCAGCACTTTACCACTGCACACTCTTGAATAGGACGATGAACGATGCTGGGAGATTATGTTTGGGAGAGTCCCTAATTATACAACGTAACCAGCAATATTCTCCGTTCTAACGGTTTACGTTTATGACCTGTACCTACCGAGGATGTCATAAAGAGCACCAAGTTATGATTTCAGACAACGTATATGAATTTCTGGCTCTTAGATATTTTGTGAAGTGGTGGACTATATCAACAGAATAAGAATCTCAATTTACTAGGTTCACAGGAAAATGTATGCCAGAGTATAATTTGAACAACAACTGATTGAATCCTTGAGTTTCCAAAGGGCCAAACTCAAGAAAGGGAAAATTTGATTTATTTTTTGCCCAATGCTATGAATCATTTATTTTTTGTTTAGTTCTTTACGAGAGAGTGTCATTGGGATACTTCTGGCTGAAATTACAAGAATGTTTCCCTTTTTGCTATAAGATATGCGGACCTCTAATTTATTGGAGTTGGGCCCTTTGGAAACTCAATGATTCAATTGCTTTCGAATTTTAAAGAAAGAATTTTAGGGCTCCTTTCAGCTTTATTTGGCAGGATTGTAGAGAGATTAAAAAAATAGGGAGAGAGAGCAACACGGAGAGATACTCTAAGAAGATCGGCTCCAGATTCAACCCACCGATGTCACAGCTCGAAACAAGCATACTGATTTCGCCCCACCAGCTGCACCACAGAGACGCCAAATATATTTGTATTTTTACAAATATGAAACGACTACAAGTTTGTCAACTGGCCATGATACTAACACTTTAGTCAACTCGTGACTCATCAACACATTTGGGACTGTGAACAACACGAGTGAGAATATTAGGTGAGAATGGCGGGACAGACTTAAACTTTTTACCACGGTCACTCAGTGAGAGAGAGCTGGCCATATGCACAACAAAGACTTTAGTTTTTTTTTTTTGACAGAAAAACAGGTTTATCCAAAACAAGATACCACACATATAATTCAAAACAGTGAACACAAAATCTTCAACAGGCTTGTTTACAGCAAAGTTTAGTCAAAGTAAATACAATGCTTGTCCTGATAAAATGCAGCCGACGTGTGACTGCGAGTCTTTCACACGCAATCACACCCTCCTAAGCGTTATAAAACGAATCCCGTCAAAATCAATGCGCGACACAGCTAATGCACCTGGACATGGGCCTTATGACAATCCTATTCTCCTGACAAGATACTTTGAAGGAGAAAATGGTACTTCTCAGCGAGCTGGTTGACACTTCTATGCTCCCAGCAAGCATTAGTCTTTTTGACACTTACGCCCCCTGGTAGTTCATTCTCCCCCGCTGACATCCATCTAAAAGCAGCTAAAGTTCAGGAGATTTGCTCGTAGTTACTGCAGATAAAAATCAGTCAGTCAGAGGCGGGCATTATTTGATTTATCTGACGTTCTCCACATCGGGCGCTGTGTAAACGCCTTGAGGTAGCGATAAAGGCTGTGCTCCAGATGGAAAAGACCCGTACAACAGCTGTCACTGCTTAACAGGATGCCTCAGGGGGAAACACTGAAGCATAAACACACTGGATTAGGACGCCGTCCTGCAACAACAATTAGTTGCTAAACATTGAAAGCTTCACGTTGGGGTGGTGTACAGCCAAGCGACTGTTCGCTTGGGATGCAGAATGTTAGATGCGCAAGCTGCGGCCTTTCCACAGTTAGACAGCAACTGACCAACTGTCCGACCCTTGTGCAAGACCCTTGAGCAAGACCCTCATCCCCACATTGTCACAGGGAAGGTTACCACCCGGTTAGTCTGCTGAGCACCCAGTCAAAAATTTATACCTGTGCATTCAGCAGGCTTCTTACCTCCACGTATAAAATGGGAAAAATTCCGATTTTATCTCCCAGCATGCCTTCAGCCCAGTTGTCGTCCACTCTCCGGATCACGGTCAGAACTTCATCCTGCAGACCAGAAAACACCCACAGAGGAGTGTGAGTCGCTTAACAGCTTTTTAACAGTCCCCCCCCCCCCCCGAAAGCAGCCAGCCACAAAGATGAGTGATGTGTGTGCAAAGGGCTCTATTATTCTTAAACTCAGGGCACTGTCTGAACTAAGGCTCCACACATCAATACGCACACATGCATGCACACGCACACACACACAAACACACATACACACACAAACAGACACTCGCATACACACACACACACACACACAGCAAAAGTATTGATTTAGAACGCTCCAGAGGGCACTGCTCTTCCAGAGACACAGTTGTTCTATAATTCATGATGAAATATAGTTCAAAGGTAGCGAGTCTCACACTATTTTTATTGAATTGCCATAACAGCAAGGCATTGGCATTAAACACACAGCCCGCGGATTGAACCCTCTCCTTTAAGAGATCTCTCCATAACCCTGGACAGCTGCAAACTATCCGTCTTCCAAGTACGAGGCGACACTTCATACTCCACGTGATGAAAAGCTCTCCCTTATAAACAAACCCATATACTTCACATATGAACTGCTAATTCGAACAGAGCAGAGAATTCCCAGTGAACACACCACAAGACATCTTTTAAGGAAAAGATTACGGACAGCCATGGAGTAAATTGAATTGTGATCGAACATTTTCCACACAGAACTTCAGGATTAAGCCTGATCAGTGTCTCTGAAACCTGCTCTGCTTGTTTTCCAGTTAAAACAGAGAGTTAATCGCCCGTACAGCCGTACATAGTGCTCGTATAATCATCACAAGGGCCTGTAAAACCCAGAGAGCCGATGGCCATGAGGGCGAACGCTACACCGCAGTGCAAAGTAAGCAAAGGGCAAATTGTAACATACTATATTTTTTGCATGTAGTATTTCCTTATGGAAAATATAATGCCTTATCAAATGACCTATGTAATAAGGCAATTATATATACTAATAATATACATCAACAATCTTAAGTTTAAAACACATCTATAATTTAATAATAGAATATTTCCATAAACTATATACAATATATTGCCATGTCACTGAGATGCAATCACTTGTATCTGTTCAGACATTACAGGCCCCCCCCCCCCCCCCATCTATCTTTCGTGGCTCCGAAGAAAATGCTTTATTTCACCCTCCTATTTAGTATTTCATGTGTTAAATGCTACCGGTGTCGAGCACAAGCGGTTTCTGGGAGGCACATTTCCCAGCACAGGCCCGGCGAAGAGGCAGGTAAGGACTTCCAGAAGCGAACGTCCCCCGACCTTCTCGACAGTCGGAAGGCGCAGGCCGCTAATTATGCCCTCTGGGAGAGCTGGGAATGTGGTGGCCAAGCCAACTGTAGCGCCGGGAATACGCTCCTCTCGCTGGCGTAGGTGACAACCGGGCGGCCAGTTCCCGAGTAGATTTATTGCACGTGGCGATTGCCAACCCAACAGGGAGGGAAAAAAGCAAGGTTTGTCTCCCTATCCTCTCCTCGCGCTGGAAAAGAACAATCGCAGCAAAGCTAAGAAAAGCAGCATCTTTCACTTGAAGGCCCTTGAGCATCAGGGCTAGCGGCAGGCTGGACATAATCAGGACTCATTTCTTCCTCCCTCTGACCTCACAGCCCTGGAAAAATGATAACGAAGATCATTCTCCTCCACCCCCCGCTTCGTTTCCCAGAGGAACACGATCATATGAAGCGGTGGGAACGAAGTTTGTTCTTCCCCTGACAGCAGGGTCTTCTGCAGATTGATTCCTCTTTGCTGGCAGCGCGGAAGAAAACCTCAGCGCGCTAATTTCAGTTAGTTGGGCTTCATTTGGTGGAATTCGGGCCACATTTGAGGAGAACCTTTGCGCTGATTTGCATATCTAATGACACATCTTGCAGCCAAGATAAGGAGGTACATTTCGCTTTCAATATGTGCACTTCAGAGTGAACTTCCACCTGAAAGGGAAGCCGAGCGTTTTGATGTCTGTTAATTACATATGTCACTGAGTCGCTTCCGCTCGCCTGATCACTATCAATTTAATTTAAATTGCGATTACTTCAAAACAAAGGCGCTCGTTTACAATTAATAAAATGAAGCTTTCAACAGTGTGGGCTTATGCATTGGGTAGATATTCTTCCAACCTCGACCGCAGGCATTTGATGAGTAGATTCCTGGATTGCAGGCTGAAACTGTTGTAAATATGTACATTTTGTCGTGATCTTGTTCCAAACCCTAATATGATGAATGCCTGGAGGAATGTCTCCCTTGTGTAAAAGCCAACAGTGGCTGCGTTCACATGGATCCAAAAATCCTACTTATAATCAGACAATTTAGTCAGATTCAAAATGTCTCATGTAACCTCCTTAGCCGACCTGATTCACCCAGATCGGTTTAAAGTCAACGCCGATTGATAATCAGCTTGATGCTGCATATAAACGGCTGAAATTGGATTATTCATTCTGTGCTTGCGCTCCCTAGTCCGTAGGAGTCATGTACTCACGTAATGACGTAGGTGGGACCTTTTGCGCGTGTCTAAGAACGTGGATCGCTTTACTTAACGTACCATGTATGTAGATCGAATCAGATTCATTTAATCCGTTTCATTTCAATCAGATTGAGGAAAACAATCCATGTAAATGAGCCAGTGAGACTGACCACAGAGAGGGGCTGGTGCCTTTTTCCAACTCCGCTTATATTACATCTGAGCATTTCTGGCAAAGCGCAATATAGATTTCCGCTTAAAGCATTTCAGAGTGAATATCTAATAAATATTTAGGTAGCAAGATTAAAACGGTAATCTTTCTCACCAGATGTTAATTCACACCAATGCGTAAAATGTGTGGTAAAAATAAAACTTTATGCTGGGTAAATTGCGTATGATTCAGTTTAGAAAACTGTTAAAAAAATGCCATAAACTAGATAAGACGTAAAATAAAAGGAAATAATCGCAGGAATGGCAATGGTCTATTTCAGGAAAAATTGGAAAAGGTATTTGATGAGATCTCCACTTCAATTGCAGACGGCTTCTTTTTTACTCTCACCCGATTTCTCTCTCCCTCTTTCTGTATTTGTGGTCTTGCTCTGGGGAGCTGACAAGCAAATGGAGAAAGAATGGCGTGTAAGAGAGAGGGAGAGATTGTGTGTGTGTGTGTGTGTGTGTGTGTGTGAGAGAGAGAGAATGTCGGATATTACGGGAGCTCCACCGATCACCTGTAAGCTCCATGCATATTTACCTGCTGAGAGGGCGTAGATGTAAAAGGGTAATGAGGATTTTATAACGGGGGAGGGGGGAGGTTTACAAATGAAGGTGAGGAGGGACAAAACAAGACCGTAAGAAATTCATCCCTGAACGATCAAACACAACACTTTAATATTTCCTCCCCCATCGGTCATGCATCGCACGCGGGGACTGCCGAGCGCAGAATGATAGATTTGATTCTCAGGAAAATATGAAACCTCCTTCCCGAGCTTCATGCCCACATAATTACACACATTATAGAGATTCGGCCACCTGGAAATTGACTTACTCTGAATGCGTAATGAACTCGTTCTACTGCGGTCTGACACTGGCACTTCTGAGTGACTGATGAAAATGCGCCGCGTTTTATCTCTCCAGCTGCAAGACTGGAGTTTGCAGTTTTACTTTCCGCCCCTGGAAATTGACCTCATTCTCACTAAAAGATCTGCAAAGTGAAAATCAGCTCCGTTGCCATGCTCAATATCGGCCAGGGAACTGAGATTAATAAAAATTTCCCATGAGCCATGAAAAAAAATCATTCTCCACAGTTTTTAGCGCGAGATGACATCGTGCGAACAGCTGACACAAGTCCCAGTGCAGTATAAGACTGGCTCTACAATAATTAAAATGGAATTAAACGACAATGCAGGCGTCAGGCAAGGAACAGTGAAGTCAAAAATTTCAAAATCATAATTCCCTTGAATAACGCAGGACACTTTTCACAAACTAACTGCTGCAGCATCTTAAAAATACTTCACCCGATATTGCCAACGTTGTCCTACATGAGCCCTAATGGCGTGATTTAGAGGAGAGATTGATACAAGCTCGTGTAAGAGTGAGGACTCTGAAGGTGTCAAGGTTTGATCCGGTGAAAGAACGCATCTGTGCACAGGGATCTTCCATAAGGCCGTCAGCAGTCAACTGTACTCCAGCGGTCCGGGTCACATGAGGGCCCCTGGGGTAAAACGTTCTTTAGTAATGACAGATGAGGCCACCAGAAGCAAGAGTGGTTATAAACTGTTATCCCCTGAGCGCCACTCTGTATTGCAATTTAATGCGCACTCAGGCACTGAAATTCAACAGCCAAATAATCCATCCCAAAAATTAATGATCACTGCTCGCAAAAAGTGCAGCTTACTTTTCCTTTCGCAGATATGAAATGCACGGAGATCACTTCACACCAAAGCCAACCTCACACGGCCCTTTACAAAGCATTTAAATACAGTTTATAACCTGCCTAAGGGACAGTCACATGCAAATTACAGGCATCACTTAGGGTATATTCAGACCAGGAAAGTTCGATAGTTCACTTGCTTTGGTCCGAACCAAATGTTTTTTTAATTTTTTTCATTTTGGTGCGGTTCGCTTTCACACCTCCAAAAGATCCGCACCAGGGTTCCTTTGGTCCGGACCGAGTCCAACCTTTTCAGCTCGGTCTCGGTCCGCTTGTTTGGTCCGGACCAGAGTTCGGCGGTTGTATTCAGACCACCTCAAAAGGTCCGGACCAAATAAAATTTGGTTCGTTTGGTCGTCTGGTCCGGACCAAACAGCGTAGGTGTGAATACGTCCTTAATCTTCATTCAAGTTCCAGCCCAATATATGTAATCACTCACATCAAGCCCTACATTACAGATTCAAGATGGGTTTTTTAGAGCCTTCGGAAAGCCTGCACAATTATGCGATGAGCATGAAGTAATTACCGGTTCACAAAACAGATACAATATAACAATGGGCAGAAAGACTGCGCGTGCGATTGAATTAAAATGCTGGAAAATATAATGAACTGTAAATCTGCTAAAATTCTAATTAATACATCCAGTCTATGGCACACTGGAATGTTCCGTATCAGGTGGCTTGGTGATTGACGGAGACTTGGGAAGTTGGAGGTTTTTGTGGCCCCAGTATATCCACATTAAGATCAGCACAGCTGTTAGGCCCTTGGACGAGGCCCTTAACCCAACGGGGCTCCTTCGGGGGGATTCACCCCTGGTTCGTCTAATCAACTGCAAGTCCCCTCAGATAAAAGTGTCACCTTGACTGGTGACATCATAAATCATTGATATATACATTGACACTTCTACCGGAACCAGGCACTGTATAACTTGAACAGCGCACTGCCAAGTATTGAACTTAATTTAAACCTTCTCATCTTAATACTGATCCTATAACCATTTTCTTGACATCTGGACTAAAATAAATAAATAAATAAATAAATAATATGGCAGAAAATTAATACTTTCTTTCCCTTTCTCTCTATCAGTTTCTCTCTCTCCATCTCCCACTATCTTTCTCTATCTCTATTCTGTATTTTGAAAAAAGTGTATAATATGGCAGAAAATAAGCGCATAAAATTCATCCAGGGCACTCAAACATTTTTTTCCCTCCACTAACTCTTGAAACACACCAAAATTACACAACAACAGTTGTAGTAATGTGCCACTGTCAGACAGACAATAGCAAGACTGCGCAGGGAAGGCTTAACATTGATGCGAAATGCTTGTTGGACTAAAGCGCATTTGAAGCCTCACAGGCCGACAAGCCCTTTGATAGAGGCAACCTTCTGTAATTAGACTGACTGCTCCCGTAATGAAGCTGTAATACGAACTGAGCTCAGTGCAAAGAGCTGAACGGCAAACAAGGCTGGAAATGAGTGCGAGAGAGAGATTAAGATCATGGGAAAAAAAGGAAGGAAATTGGAGTTTCAGTGTGACGTAAACGTAAATCTCGCTCTGTAGTGACAAACCAATGGGGAGACGAGAAGTAGCAGCTGAGAGTCTGTGATTGGATGTTGACATCCATGCTGGCGCAACATGCCCCTCTGCCAAATATTATCAGTTGGTATAAACAGTCTCTCATCTGCATTCAAAAATAATTTGAGTTGATTTTGAAGTGATTTGGTCATTAGGATTCAACCTGTTTCATCAATTCACCAAGAGTGCATGCTGGTGTTTGTTACAGCAGACCTCCAGATCGTTGAAGAATTTTGAAAAAAGAAAAACGGTTATTTTTTCTCCCTTCAAATGAGTGGTGATTTTTACCCAGAAAAACACCGCACTAAGTAATGATTTGTGCCCATTGTTCCTTGTAAGCAACTGAATAACAGAATAGCACAAACTCTACACAGAGACTGCATGTGGCAAAAAACATGATGTACGTACTTGTTTAACCCTTAGAACGCTGAATACATTTTCAAGGAATTAAAAATGTAGTTATCCTGAGCTGTTGAAGAACTATCATGATAGGTTTTCAGTAGCGTCTGATTTTGATATCTTACATCATTGGGCAACTATAGCTGCCCATGGTGCTAAAAGGGTTAAATATATATTTAAATATTTGTTTATTTTAGGCAGCTTGCAGTTGATGTATGTACTGACATCCAAGTCCTCTACCAGTACCTGCTTTGTCTCCTCTGCAGCTGCAGACGAATATGTACCAGGTGCTCAGGTGTACTGTGACTCTGTGGCACATAAGGCAGCACTGACGCCCCACAGAGCGAAGGTCGTGGGCTCTAACCTCGGATTCGACCTCTCTGTGTGGCGTTAGCATGTCCCCCCCCCATGGTGAGAGTGAGGGTTTCTTCCCACAGCACCTTCTCATCTTCACTTGTCAATTAGTGACACTACCAGATAAAGCATCAGTATGTGACAAAAATAGAGCCTTTTGGTATCCACATTTGACTTTCAGGGTTAGGGTTTGAGGTGGGGTAAGGACCTTGGGGGTAGGGTTCGTTTTAACACTGGCGTCAAATGAAAGTTTCTGTTTTCGTCATATATCTATGCTTGATCAGGTAGTGTCTCTATATGATGAGTTGGGATGAGAATGGGCTCCTACAACATGTACAAATCTATGGTCAGATATTTGCCTGCTTGGCTATCGCTTGATAAACTACAGCTGCGCCCTCCGCCATTGGACCCAATGTTATTTTTGCCAGTATTAGCTGGCAACCCCTGTGTTTATGCAGTCCTGTAGTCTTCGTGCAAATATATTTTTAATGTGTTTTTGACCTTTTGCATACCCTTGACCTTTGATCTTGACCTCCCAAAAATCGAATCATATCTTTCTTGAACAATACTTAATCATTCCACCAAATTTGATGAAAATGCATCAATAACTTTTTGGGTAATCCTGCTTACAAACAAACCAACAAACCAACCAACAGACAAACGGTAATGATCATATAACCTCCTCCAACTTCGTTGGGCGGAGGCAATTGCAGAAATGTCCATTAGAAGGGTTCATTAACGTACATCGACCGTGGCAAATTAAAGAGCTAATGAATTGGATCTGTCCTTCCTTTGGCCGTTACATCACCTTGGTGAAAGTCAGACAGTCCTTGTCCTGGTCCTTGTCCTTAATCTCGAAGTCGTACAGAGCCTTTCCCTGGGGCGGGGTCAGGGACGGGGGCTTAATGCACTGGATGTAGCTGGCAGGCAGGAAACCGTGGCTCCCGTTCAGCTCCCCGTGGTACCAGTTCTCGTCCACCTTGCGGCGTAGGATGATGATGTCACCCTTGCAGAACTTGAGGTCGCCCGGCTCCTTGCCCTCGTAGCTGTAGAGTGCTTTGCCACAGGGCAGCTGTGGGACATTCTGTACAGGGAGAGAGAGGCAGGATTGCAACAGTGAATTATACTTACAGTTTCGCCAGCTAGCAGAACGAGCACTTGCACAACCCCCTTAAGAGAGAGGTCAGAAAACGACGGCGGTCTCCCTTGTTACACTTCTAGAGTCTTACGTTCCCAGACACTCAGTTGTATAGCTTCTCTGCGGAAAATATATGGCCTTACCCATGGGCGACTGAGCATTTGGAACAATCTGTTCAGTTCAAAAAAAAGATTTCTCATAAGCTGCTAAACAGAACCAGAGGCAGGGTAATTAACCCCTTAAACTCAGATTTTTTTTCTAAACTTTCCCCTCCAGTGGGATCTAAGTAAGAAACACCATTATTTCCCACATTGTGGGATAATATTCACATACATATTCTGTATCTGCTGTTTGCAGCGCTTCACTAAATTTACTCCATACTTTTATTCATTTCAGTATTCATACCTCGTAAGTCCTACGTCACGTTTTTATGGCCGCAGCAATGCAGAGTTTCAGAGGTTAAATAGAAAAGGCAAACACAACATATACTTATTAACTTGGTCTAAATAATGAAATTAATTTCCAGAAAGGGGTCAGACACATAGAATACAGAGATAAATAAAATTGTCTTTCTACAGTCCTGGTCTGTCTCATTCAATGTCCCTCCCTCCCATTCCCTCGAAGACTCGGAAAAGCCTTTTTGACTCCAACAGGAGGGACTCCCCCCACCCTGAGTCTCGACGCATTGGGCTCGCTGTTATCCCGCACTGGTCTCCATCAACTAAACTCCATTCCATCCTACATCAGCACAAATTCCTATGCCTATACAATTCACTGAATATCATAAACTATTTCAGGAGTGGTCTGGAATTCATTAAACAGACTACGCTTCCGTTCCACACTCAATACACAAACACAAACACTCGGGTATGTGCAAGCTCTGCTTTATAACATTTGAAAAATAATCTTAAGTCTGGACAAAGATGAGCGCAATTTGACCAGTTCGTTGAGCAAGCGAGCAGCCTGTGGATTGACTGAGAGAGGAGTCGTTCGTCTCTAACTGACTACAGTCTGAGGGCACCGTAAATTTTTCCGCAGCCACGGGCTGTTTGTATCTCATGAAATATGGAAAGCCACCTTTTACTTCCCCGACTGACAAAGATGAAACAGATAATTACTCTTCATTACCTTCTCATGACTGTGGGGTTCGAGAGACGGGAGGACAAAAAAGCGAAGTACTGAAGTCGGGAAAGAAGGGAGTGGCTACAAAGAGGAACAAAAAGAAAAGACAAAAATGCAGGATGAAAAGACCCAGAGAGAGAGAGAGAGAGAGAGAGAGGAGCGGTGGGGATCAGACCTCGGCAGAGGATGAAGGACTGTGATTGCGGGCGAACCGTCACACAGTGATCCGTCGCCTCATTAGACACACATCATTATGAGCTAACGCGCGACATATTTGCTCGAGAATCCATTAGCATTGGTTCAGGGCAGAACTGCAGGGACCGTTAGCACAGTCGAGCAGCGAGGAAACCGCTAAAGCGCACAGGTAGACCGTTACTAAGTCATTAGCGAGTGTCACCCTTGATTGTTTTCAGCATTAGATAAATTATTGCCATTTTGACCATCACCTTTTTTTTACAATGCAGAACTGCAGGTGAAGATAAGATGAGATGGTCAAACATGGTTTTCCTCTGGAAATGGAGGCAACTACAGCGGATCTTTTTTTGGCTCCGTTTATTGCTTCGTTAACAGTGATCCGTCTGAAATGGTTCTCAGTCCTGTCACTAAGGCGCAGTTAAACGTTTATCAGAATAATAATTCTGAGTCTTCCTTTAGGTGGCCATTTTTGTTAGATAAGTTAAGATTTGTGTTTCATGAACGTCGGTTAATCTTGGCTCGTACTGCCCAAATAGAGCACGTATCAGGTGAGGGAAAGCATATTCCTGAAGAAGTATTTCTGTTGCCGGATATCGCTCCAGGTTCGAAATCCGTTGCATTCTTCCACAGTTTCAACCACCCCCACATCTGCATTTACAGCTTCACCAGTAGTGACTTTAGACGCGGTCAGGACAACCGCTGATAGTCACCTGAAATTTAGCTGGCTAAAAGAAATTGAAGAGCCTCACGCTAAGAGCACATTTTTACACACCGTGGGGTAAGGATGGGAAAACTCCTTTAATAGTTACCCCAGTGGATTCCCTCAATTTTACCAAAACATTTTGTGACTTTTAACACTGGAACCTTCAGTTATTCCCTCTCTCCACCTCAGCTAATGTGCGGAGAGCGCTCTGGCACAAAATGGCTGCTACGCGTGCATCACTGTGACAGATGCAACACGCTGGTGGTGCGTGAGTTGAGTTTCTCCTTCGTAAGTGACTTCAGTCACCAAAATACGATAACGATCATCTCTCCACTCTTTCAGTTAGCGTGACGCTTCTGAAATCTCAACACTTTCAGATATCGGCGAAGTTATTCCACCGGAATCAAGAGGACATTATTCACACGCTAAAACCATGAAGTCTAAGTGTGAACTTGCCATCTCTATAACTTTTCAATATAATCTACATTAATTGGGTTGGCAAACCCCAAAATTTCCCCAGGGGCCTCACCCCAGTTACTGTCATGGTTTAGCCGCCGCCGGCAGAAGACATGAAGCCGGCGGGGACTGGGACCATGTACCCAAAAGCAGGTTTAGGGACCCAAACGCACAGGCTGAGTAAAAATATAAAATCTTTAATTTAAATTATAAAAACACATTCCTGAAAGGGAGCAGCAGCACGCAAAAACAGCCAGGGTTCTGGGCACAAACTCAGAATACTGCGGCACCGAAGTAAGGTGCAGCCAACCCTTAAATACTAACACTTCACCTCCACCTTAACGAGCAACAGGTGTGGCTCGTTAAGGTGGAGGGGAAGAATGCAGCAGGGGGAAGGGCCTGCAGGCCAACACCATGACAGTTACTCTCTCACTCCCTCAGCATTCTGTGGGTCTCCCCTATATTCCCTGACATAGAGAAACATGTTTCCTAAGGACCAGCCCAGAGTAAATATATCAAAAAAAAATCTACTTCATTGCTTGGCAGGCACTTGGTTCAGAGAAGATAAAAAGCGCACAGTTTGATGTTCAGTACAGCTCAGTGATGAAGCCACTTGTGTTTATTGTGGCCGAGGCACAATTTTGAACCACTGAAGACACTCAGATCAAATCGCTGCTGACCTGTCAAACTCCAGAGTCTCGACTCTCAGTGACTCAAGACTCTTAAAATCGACTCTGACTTCAACGCCGGGGGAGGGTGGTGTGTCACAGGCCCTGACAGGTCCAACGAGCTCACTGACCCAAATAAAACACGGACGAGCGCTGGCACTACTGTCAGTGCCGGAAAACGGCAAAATAAAAATACACAAGCCTGACTGCTACTGCAGACCGGAGAGTTTGGTGGTAAATGCGCCCTGGTTTTGCGTCTTCAAAGGTCATCCAGGCAAGGAAAGTTTGTGTTTTTTTCCAGACCTGAATGACCTAAAAAACAAAAACCACAAGCAGCCTTCTGACGGACCGCAAGAGGCCCACAGAGAAATATGGAATTCTTAAAAAAATCTGGCTTTAGGCCCGAATTTCACACATAGCCTACTGCGACCGACATTCATCACCCAGTCAGTGTTTCCAGAAAACCGGTTTTCCCAGGGCAACGAGAAAAAAAAACAGTAAATTCATCTTCCCCATTTCGCAACAAAACTTTGTCGGGAAGGAAAGTGGGCGCACGATCCATGCAGGACTTTTAATAAAGAGCTATATCCCTCGGCCAATCATCGCCAGGTTTGCCTCCGCGCCGAGCTGCCAGACCCAATAAACGGCCTGTATCAGAATGCGATATGGCCGCCCTCCTCTCCGCTTCGCCTCGAAAGCAATGAAAACACTGTCTGCCGAGCAGTAGCGCCAATGTATTACGCGCGCAGCTCATCTCAATTATTCGGCGAGGACCTTTAAATATTCATAGAGGTGATATTCCCTCCGAAACGCTCTCTGCGGCGTTCACTGCAACGTGCTGAACTGCTTTTCCCAGAACGCATCACTCAGAGAGAGAGGCATCTTCACCTTCACTGGGGTGTGAGCTGTGGGGAAAGAATGGGAGGGGGGCGAGAAAGAGGTGACAGAGGAAGTGAGAGAGAGGGAGAGAGAGACAAAGGATTTTGTCAAATTTTTTTACATCTTCTTTTCAGATGTTGTCATCTCCAGCTTAAGAGAGCAAGTGTCTGCCTGTGTGTTTTTACGCAAAAGAGGGAACGCGAGTGCAAATGAGTGTGGGTTTACCTCGCATGTCTGTGTGTGTGTGTGTGTGTGTGCGTGCATGTGTTGTGTGTGTGCGCATGCGTGTGTTTGTGTGTGTATGTGTAAAAGTGTGCATATGGATGTGTGGAGCCTTAGTTCAGACAGTGCCCTGAGTTTAAGAATAATAGAGCCCTTTGCCCACACATCACTCATCTTTGTGGCTGGCTGCTTTCTGGCAGGTCATGTCTGGCTAAGCAGTGCGTGTACACCTGTGTGTGTGTGTGTGTGTGTGTGCGAGAGAGAGGAACAGCTGTACAAGGGACACTGAGCTCCGTGTGTGTGCGGTGATGGATGCTTCAGTTTAGCCGAATCTCGCTCACACCTGATCACCTCGTATTCATAACAAACACACTCTTTTGCATCCTGAGGGCTGAGATTTATGGCCAAATTTCACACAACGTGGCAGGGAGTGATTATCCTGACCGCAACGGCGCACCCACCGTGGTTTCCGGCTGAGTAAAACCAGCTTGGCCTTTACCGCCATCTCATTACCTCATGTACAAGGTGATGACATGCAAGATTTATGCCGATAATGAGATGAGCTGCATTTTACAGCAGAGCCTAGCGGCTCGCTCCTCACACGGTCCAAAAATATACACATAGACACTGACGTATACAAACGCACACACATACTCACATCTGGAGAGCCGATGTCAGACATTCTCTGATGAAGGTATTAAAAATAGAGTTTAATTCCTCATAATTCCTTCTGTTAGCGACAAGGAAATGATTTCCAGGCTCTCAACGACACGGCACAAGAGGATGGGCTGCACCCTTTCAGGCATGCAATCATGGAGAGAGGTCGCAGTGCTGGACTTGTTTCGAACAAAGCACTTTTTTTTTAATTAACTGATTTTTAATAGGATTTTCTCTTGAGGGTAACAAACAAATGCGAGGCAAATCGCTCAGAAGTTTGCGCATCCAGTGTTCGCACTGTGCAAGTAACCAACTTTTACCTTTTCTCAAAGCTTTGTCGGTTTACACCTTGTCAAACTGTCTCTAAAAACGATCTCTGACTGTCGTGAAAAACCCTGGCTTATTTGCAGTGACTGATAGCGGTGGCCTAGTACAGACTGATCCCATTTAAAGGAAATCTGAGGTATTGGAACAGGACTTCGATGGAAAATGACTGTTTAGTCATAAAGGTGCACTAGTCCAGTCTCACAAAAGCTTTGAACCGTATTTCAGGCGATTTACAATTTTTTGAAACTCAGAGCTCTTTGTGACACTGGTTAAAAAAAAAAAAAAAAACAGGCAGAATTTCACCCAATTGTCCCTGGAGTGGAGGAGGGTATAAATATTTTATGAGACAAAACAAATTCACTCACGCCGTTGGTACTCCCCTGCGGGAGATCATTATTCACTATATCACACTGCAGTGTCCATCTTGTCCGGTAAGAAACAGCAGTTAGCAATTAAAATGTTTGGCCAGTTTTTCCCATCAAAAACACTATTATGCCTCCACTGTACCTTTATGTCTAACAGGGCGCTAGCATTGAAGATACTGAAAAAAATGTCCATTCAGTCTTAGTAAGACACGACACCGTCTCCTTCTAAATAGAGTCGACAGGCAGAGAGACAGTCTGAGCGGCGCACGCCGCAGGTTCCGCCTGGTCGTTGGTTAACGTATTACAGGCCCAGAATATCAATTCCTCTGCGGGGAATGGAGAAAAGAAAGCTGGTCGTCTTTCCTATTCAGCTCTCCGCCAAATTTAAAAGTGTTGTGCCGTCGTTGGCAGTGGGCAGAGATAACGGTCGCTGGGAACACTTCCAGCACTTCAAGCACCCGCGGCAGGCCAGGTAGCCTTCTCTGGGAAAGTAGATGCTCGTAAAGATTGGAAGTGGAGAGGTAGAATTAAATTCCCCAGGGAAATGACCTCAAACTGCCCGAACGCATCTGATTTTTTTCTCCGTGAGTGAGGCGATCGCACACATCTCCGCTCCTCTTCCTTCGACGGTATTAAACATCCTCCTTTCGCAGTGTCTTCTATTGCCAATTTCCCGCTCTGATGTATGAGGGGCAAAGCTGGGTGCAGAAAACAGCGAGGAGAGACCCTCACTTCAGGCTCCAATAGAGAAACACCGCCACTTGATGCAGCAATATACATATAGATTAGAAACTGAGGGTTCTCTCCTGTGATCTGGAAAAACCTAGTAAGTTCATCAGTGGCAAAGATCTCGCAATTGAACAAAAATGGTTCTGGACTTGAAACTTGATTTTGAAAGTTCAAATGACACTAATAGCTAGTGTTTTAAGATTTTCACCTCGCTTAATTCCTGCAAATGAAGGTTAAACTCAATTTCTACTAAAAGTGACACACATACTAGGTTTTTCCAGATCACAGGAGTTCAAGTTCATGTTCGTCTGTCGTGCAGTCACACAAATTTTGAAGTTTTGTTCTTTATAATAAATTTTGTCATTAAAGAATTGTTAGAATAGGACCCTGGTTTCTCTGCTGCATGTACTAAGCTGTATAATGAGTTATTATTGTGCGAGAATTTTTTTTATTTTTTTTAAGGCAATGTGAAGCCTTATTAAATTTTAAAAATATAATGGTATGTGAACTGAAAATTCATCTACGCAAACTCAACTCTCCAATACCTGCAAGGCCAAACACTAAAATTCCAAACTATAAACTTGAAACCCATGTAATGCATTTATTCATACTAAGTCACAAAATCCAGAAAATTATGTTGAGCCACCTAAAAAAAAAACACAGCATTTTAAAGGAGCGAATGTAAAAGCCAGGAGTTGTGCAGACAGAACTGCTTTCATCAACATAGTAATTCAAGAGCCTGTGTAATAAAATCACGACACACTCCGTAGCTACGTGGTTCAGCTTGTTCATTGATCGTTGTGGTCGAAGCATAATGACGCGACGTGGATTTTGTTTGGGAAACTTCAGAGCATGTTGGGCATGTAAACATCTCACTGCAGGCTGTAAACACAAGTCAGTCTGGAAGGTGATGTCAGCGATGCCAGGGAACATTTGAGCAGAGTATAGGGTTTCAGAAGGCAGGGAACAACTATATTCAATACATATCCATCTTTGGTAAACCGATAGAGGTTAGGAGGTTGCCTCACTGTTTCCAGCAGGACATTCATCAGAATACCGAGATATGACGAGCCCTTGCCGATACCGCAGCTGGTAACTAATGGACCTCACCGTAGTGATCAGAAAATACCACTCTCTGCCTTCTGTAAAATATCCTGACCACAAGGGTTAAAACAGCAGTAACTAGATATTGTTTTTACGGCAAAACAACAAAAGTCTCCCCCCACCCCAATGCAGCCCCCCCCAATTAATGTTCACAGACCGTCAAAGGCACATCTACATACAACGCTGAAAGAGCGTGCAAGGTTTGATGTAAATATCTTAAGTGGTTTTTGAATTACAGCCTGGAAACAGTGGGAACGCCGACGCGAACGTGGACGCGGACAGGAAACCGTACAAAAACAGTATGTCTCCCCTCCCTCCTGGGGGGGAGACATAATTCCTGGATAGGAGCGTGAAAAAGCATGAGCATTATCTTAGAAGTGATCTGGCCAGCATCCATGAGAGCTCAAAGACATGCTGTCCCTCCGAGGATGACGGCGTTTGGGATGACGCTGGTCCTCTGAAGCTCACAGCCAGCTTGTACACAGTGTGCTTCCGCTTGTCGACCGCGATCACATCGTCACCTCGTCGAGAATAAAAAAAAAAAAAGTAGCAGCTAATCACGGAGTGAATGAGCTCATGGACACATCTGTGACACTTCACCAGAGCCCAGGCTGCTACATTTAATCAACGAGCCTCTTACCATTGAGACACACATCAAGCGACTGACAAATCTACAGTGTCCAACTGTGTCTGAGGCGGGGGGTCTTGCATCCAATCCGGGAGGGACGCTGTCTCAGCTGTTCTTTGGTTTGTTTCTGTACTTTTAGGCTTAATTGGACATTGGTTTGCTAAGTTGACCACACATTTTTCATGTGGCCCCTGTCAGCTGTCCGAAAGGAAATACCAAAAATTATCGGAGACTGAAGCCCTCAAGGACTGCAGTTTGCGACCTCTGCCCTAAGGGCTTTTTTTTTGCTTTAAAAGCCACTTTAAGGTGTGGTCACATACAAACAAAAAGGGAGTGTAAAAAAAAGCCTCCATTCAGCCTGATGAAGAGGGTGAACAAAAATCGCTTACTTGGGGTAAAACGTCTCACCTGTTCAATTATGCTGACCTTTGACATGCAAATTTACGTGACTCAGTGATGCCAGATCAATATGTGAAAAGAGGGTAAAACTGACGCCCATCCCTGCATATTTCAACATAGACAAGACACCAATATTGGCAGTATTTTTAACCCATTGCGATCCACTGTAATGCCCATTTGCACAGTGGCACGTCCAAAAACATCAGTCTTTTATTTCCATATGTGACCGCATCTTCATGGCGAGCAATGCACATGAAAAGCGACGTCCGTTTGGCGATGAGAAACAGTAGAGCACCAGGCTTAACTGAGGCTGCAGCTCAGCTCCATGTTGTCTGGGATTTAGGACAGGACGTTCAGTTCCGATTCTCTGACCTTCATATCGCACGGATGAGTCATACTCACTTCACCGCAGCCAATCAGCGTACAGTACAATTAAGATCAGGATAATCTGCGCGGCTCCATAACCTGCAACGGAAGCATCGATTTATCTATTTAGACGATGCGGTGAAACAGCCAATCGCTGCTTTGCGTCAATATGGATGACTCATGTCATGACACTCTACAAGCCACCCTTGCGTTTACCTCCATCTCCAGAGAGACACAGGAAGTGTGTCCACCCCCCACTCCACCCTCCCTCGCCATAGATCGTCTCTCGGCGATAGCGGTCTGAGAGATTCATTTCAAATGTTTTCAGCTCCATTTGCTTGATTTTCAATTCAATTTCAAGGGTAAAGCTCGTTCTATAGGAGCACTGGAGATGGTTTCCAACTTTTTCCATTTCACCGATGTGCACTGTGTCAACAATTTTCAGCTTGTTTTATAAGAAAATAAAAGCTCAGTTCATCTTCTCTGGCCAGACATGGTGGAACAGGTGAGCTCTCCAAACACAAAACCTACTCCAGTCAGGTAATAAGCCTTTATGAATATGAACACATGGCATTGATGGCTATGGCATATCAGCAAGAAGACGCAGAAATATTCTTAGCACAGTAGTAAGAGGGTTATTTTTCATCACCAACAGGCAGAGAGACACATAAGCTTTCTTCTGTATAATCAAGCTCACTTTCATTGAATTTTAAATCGAATACCATTACACCAGACCAGTTTTAGGCTGTCCAAGATCGATCCATCCACAAAAAAACACAAAAAAATAAACGATTTGAGACAACTCTCGAAGATGAGTTTGACCTCACCGCATGATTGGTGTTTAATTTTTTTTTTATACCGCAGACAAAACAACAAAACATTAGGTTCTGGGCTGCTTGCCAAAAAAAAAAAAAAAAAGAAACAAAAGTAAAAAGGGAATATAAGAAAATCAAAGTGACCCACTCCTCTGAGAAAAAGTAATCGGGTTTTATCAGTACGACCCCTCAGCATTTTCAACATAATGGCTGCCGCAATCATCCTCCATTATGCAGCGCGATGTGTCCTTATCGCCGCCGCGAAACGGCAGAAGTGTCTGGGGTAAAATTTCCGATGTGGAAGTGGCCTGCAGTGTTGCTGCCGACTCTCCCACAGTTGGGTATTCGTGCGTTAGCGTCAGCCAGGCTGGGCCGCGAGGCCACCGCAGAAACTGGCAGCAGAGCACAGCGAAACAGGAGGCAATCTACGGGAGGATTTGCGGAACGAGACCAAACGTCTATCAGGAGACTGCGCGGTGGAGTCCAACGTCAGAGCAAGCGTGAGGTAAATAAAAATAAATATATTGCGACTATTACAAAGATATACTTGTGTACATGTACACACACACACACACACACACACACATACATGCATAACATTTACACTAAGTTATCAACTTCTGTCTGTCATTTTATCTGTCTGTTTGTGTCCATTTATGCAAATGTAAAAGCCCGAGCCTCACACAATAAACATCTACACATCTGCCATTGATACAGGCCCTCACCCCCCACGTTTCATATCTGTTACATACTTCATTCACCAATGTTAAATATTTAATTTACATTAAATTTTGCATTTATTTACTGATTTTCAAGTTGAGTTCTCTCTTTTGTTGAAATTATTAATATGATTATTTTCTTTTTTTCTTTCTTTTGTTTTCTTTTTTTCCTGAATATACTATATATTTATATATTTTTTCCTTTTTCTTTACAAACTTCATTCTGCTGTTTAATTTGCATTTTCTCATCTTAAAATAAAAACAAAGTTCTCCTCCAAAGACGGGGGGGGTGGTGGCGGGCTATAAAAAAAAAAGTGGAGTGCACCTCAGGTTTGAGGACTGACTGCTCATTACTACAGGGAGGGGTATGTTGCTGGTAGAGTCCCTCTACAGATAGTCGCAACAATTAACAAATAGGAGCCATTTTGTTTCAATCTTGTGAAACCAACCCATTTCACACATTGGAATTTGTTTTTTTTTTCCATCTTCTGGAAAGGGAAACATTCATTTCGGAGTAAAATCAATAAACCAGCCAGCAATGGTATTGACAAAAACTCACTCACTTTAGGTGGCGCTTGATGACGTGACGGGGCAAAAAAAATGGCTCCGTGCCCAGATTTTCTGGAACCACTATGTTGCAACTCCCTCCATCTAGGAACTCTAGGTGGTGGAGGCCAATAGTTTAGTGGCTAACATGCAAAGTTTTGACCAAGGCCGCTGGTGGTTCAAGCCTCAGTACAGCTACAATGACATCAGTGCAGTTTGGGGGCCCTCAACCCCAGGTGGGATTGGCCCCAACTCCGTTTTAACAAACTGTTAGCTGTTTTGGGCAAAACCATGGGTGTAATAACTGTAATTCAGTCAGGTCCACTTTGTCAAAACCCTAAATTATATTATCATTTGCAGCGAAGTTGTTTACAATATTTGAATTTGGCGGCATGGCTCTGTTCTGGAGCCTTCCCGCCCTTGGCCATTGGCGAAGAGAACAGCAGCAAACTCCCAGGGGTACGGAACAGATCGAGCCATCAGCGACTGCGCTGTCATTGAATAAGTGAGATAAACGTGTAAAAGAGGAGGTGGGGATGGAGGCAGGAGGCAAACTAGCAGAGGAAGCAGCAATAGTCGGCAGGCAGAACATCTTTAAATATGGTGCCTTGTTTCAGATTCTCCAATTGAGTGCCTGGAGGGAATCAGCTGAGCTATCAGCTGATGTGGGCGTGGCTTGCGATCGGTACCATAGCTAATGAAGACAGGCGTGCGAGCTCGGCGTGACTCCGTGGCCTGTCTGAACTAACGCAGTGCTCAATTAGCTCAGTGAGATAACTGTGATTGAATAGGTGAGAGCTGGAGGCAGGAAATACACAAAAAAATAAAAAATGCCTCAAATATGATTATTATTATCTCTGATGCATAATTTATATTTGAGTCCCATTGCTAATACAACCTTTGTTCAAGAAATGTTATCAGCCAGGTTGCACCCAAAACTCTGAAAACCTTCAGTCCTAATTCTGCTCAATTCTCCACTGCGCATGGCGGGAATAGATATTCTACTTTTTATATATATATATATATATATATATATATAAAATTTATACTTAAACACACCAACCCATAGACAACTTTATTTTCCCTTAAAAAATATTAATACAAGACATGTACTGATCACAGTACACGCAAGCTTTCCACTCCGCTGAACTGCTGAACTTCTCATATATGTACCATCTTGTAATGTGATAATATATACATTTTTTTTATTAGTTTGGTTCCTGTAAGTGTGCCATTTTGCTCTTGCCAGGACTTGATTTGTTATGTATCACACATTTCTACTTGGCCAGGTTAGTGCTGTAAATGAGATTTTTTTTCTGAATGCCCTTCTCTTGCTTGAAAATGTTTAAGTCAATAAATCTTTAAAAGGTTCGTTCATGCTTTGGTGAAAAAGGGAAATACAGCAGGTGGAGAGGCAACGCTGTATGAAGACCGAAAGAAAGTGGTTGATTAGACTAAAGATTGCTGGTTCGCTTGAGAAAAATTGATTCATCCCAGTCAATATCGATCATGAAATATTGGGTATGTCAACACTGACAAAACAATGATCTAACGAGATTTTCTGCCATCGGGTATTATTTGTAGAACTAAAAATAAGAGTAGCAACAGTAGCATAATTGTTCATATCAAAAGAGTATCCAAAAACTTCAAGCAAGTTTTCTTTAACCCTTTGAGCGCCGAATACATTTTCAAGGAATTAAAAATGTAGTTAACCTGAGCTATTGAAAACCTATCATCCGGCAACTTGTTTAAAAGAGCTCCCCTGCGTAGCTCTTTCAAGGAACTTTCCACATGATAAGTTTTCAACAGCGCCTGATTTACATATCTTACATCATTGGGCAACTGTAGTTGCCCACGACGCTGAAAGGGTTAACATCACTCACAAAGTTCTGTGTTCCGATACTTCCGAAGTCAACACCATTCTGATGGATCTATATCCTGTACTTCTAAGTTTTTCCAGAGACGGTGAAATTAATAGAGGGTGTTACACAAGTGGGCGCGTCGGACGAAAGCTATGGAACAAATAGAGTAAATTTTGCATTTGTTGCGAGTTTTAGCGAGCAGTATCGGAAATTTACTCAATGAGTTTCATAACTTTATTTTGACAAGACTAAAAGCATAAGATTCTGTTTATCACATAACTAAATTGTGTAATTCAATAGAAAACAAATGTAATTTCCGTTAGCGCCCACTGTATGTTAGCACTGAGCTAACTTCATCGCTCTGCTAACATAGCCAGTCACTGAGTCACAGTCAATCATGGCTGAACTATCAACAGTTTGCAAATTCAGTTAAGTGAGTAGCAAGCTAACAGCACACTAGCTGTCAAACTAATGTTGCAAAATGGTTATGAAAAAGTATTGCATATACGCTAGCTAGCTAGCTAAGAAAGGTGAACTTAGTCATGTGAGTGGCAGTCCGCTTGCTTACTACAGCCCTGAGCCATACCAATTTAACGGTACACTTGCTATTTAGTTTGGACACATATTGACAGCATGACTTAACATGGAACAATTTTTCCCCACACTCAGCCAATGAAATTTTCGCACAAGTATTATGTATTGAGGATAATATCAAAAATACGCCATGAGCTGGGCTATGGGAAAAGGACTACAGTCATGTGACAAATCTACTTTTGTTGCATCATAGATGAACTATGACAGTAAGAAAATGACAGAGTCCTGCTCATTGGCTGTTAAATATCTGTTTCACAAAAGGAGACATTGAGCCAGAGATACAGCAGTTTGGCTTGTCCCCTGAGTTATAAACCACAAGCAGCAGGCAAGAGCGAGCCTTTAGACCTGGGCAGGCTAGACCTCTGAGCGTGTGAAAGGAGGCTTCCTATTCATTTCTGAATTAATGACAAGCTGTTTCAACACCTATAATCCTTCATCCACACTCCTGCATCGTCACCTTTACTCCAGACCCGCGATCTCAGACTGAAATCCTGGAGTGCCGCAGTGCCTGCAGGTTTTTTACATAGCTCTGTACTCAAGGGATTCCAAGCCATCGATCAGAAGTGCACCAGCAACCTTCTTACTGAGCAGCAACGGCGCTTACCCACTGCGCCGTGACTCAAACTTTTTAATTAACTCGATTACGTAGAGCTCAGCGGAGTTAAATTATTTAGTGAAGCCCAGGTATCGGTCTATGCTCTAGCAGAGCGAAGCAGGGAACCAATATTTGCAATTTAGTGGGTTAAAAGGCACTGTTCATCTTGGCTATGAATAACTATCTGGCTTTTGCGCCTCCAATCTAATCAACAGAAATGAAATACACTGCAGTATAACAAAATGAATCTTATCTTCAAAACTCACAAAGGTATTATTGAAAACACTTCACAACTTAGGCCGAAAATATGTTTATTATTGCAGTTTTCAGATAATGCAATATATTATGAAAATATTCTGCTCTGGGAGCTTTATTTTCCAAAAAAATGTCTATGCTTTTACAATAGTTTGCAATACATTCAATTTGCATGATGGATGTGAAGTAATATGGTAAGAATTTCTCAGTGATAAAGTTTGTCTGCCTGCATGAGTGGGTGAGTAGCAAGTTTTGTGAGTGAGTGAGTGAGTGAGTGAGTTAAGTTTGTTACTGAATGATGTTAGGGAGTGACTTTAGTTTGTAAGTTAGTGAGAGAGTGAAGTCGGTGCATGATTCAATGAGTGAGTCAGCCAGCAAGTCAGTGATGAGTGGGAGACTTGAGTAAGTGTCACTCATGACTGAGTTTAAACAGTGAGTGAGTGAATGAGTGAGTAAATTCAGACAAGTGAGTGAGTGGGAAGAATCAGTTAGCCAGTCACTCAGCCAGTAAGCTAGTGGACTCAGTGAGTGAAATCAGTGAGTGAGCGTAATCAGTTTGTGAGCAAAAGAGTGAGTGAGTGAGTGAGTGGAATCAGTTTGCGAGCAAACGAGTGAGTGAGTGAGTGAGTGAAATCAGTGAGTGAGTGAGTGAGTGAGTGAATAGAATCAGTTTGTGAGCAAATGAGTGAGTGATTGAGTGAGTGAGAGGAGTCAATCAGTGAGTGAGTGAGTGAATCAGGGAGCGAGTGGATTCAGTTCGTCAATGCAAGTAACTCAGTCAGTAAGACAGAGGAGTAATTGAGTGAGTGATTATTTGGGTGAATGAGTGAGCTGAAACAGTAAGTGAATCTATGACTGTGTGAGTGAATGAAAGAGTAAGTGTGTGAATAGACACCCGGTGAGCGATGGAGGAATATTTCCTCGAGCCAAAGGTGGTGGGGAACCGTCAGCAACATAATGTCCAAAGCCAAGCCACAGAGAACATTCTAGAAAGGGAGGGGATGACATCATTCACAGCTGTGATAGAGCTGCATACACAGCAATATCACATCTCACTCCTGCCCCCGTTTAGTCTGTCATCACAGGAGCTATTTCCACACACACACACACCCACACACACTGTACGCATAGAATTTCAGCAATCAAAACTAAACAGACTAAAATGTGACACAAAAACAATTATCTCACATGCATCACCTACAGCTGACACTGGTGGGCACTGCTCTGAGGGAGAAAACTCGACGTAATACTTCAGAAAAGAGATTTGTAAATTTTTTACAAGTGTAAATAATCTCATTACAATATTTCTACCCAGATATACTGAATAAAGTCTTTGGGGGAAAACCCCATAAGGAAACGAGGCAGCATGACAGCTGTTTGGAATTAGCATCATTGAGGGGGGGTTCCCCACAGTAACCCACGCCCATACGCCCCCTCCTGGGCAATTATCAATTCACTTTCTATTTAATAATGCCCACCACTCAGGCTCAGCGGTTGGCTAATCGCAGCGCGAAGCCCTGGGGTCCAACGCTAACTACCAGGGGGGGGGGTTCTGAGTTTTACGACCCAACTCCCCCTGTTCACCCCCCCATTGCCCTTCCAGGGAGGGTTAGTGCTCCCACACCACCCTCCCCAACTCCACACGCCCACCCCATCCCTGAACTCCATTATGGGATGGCTTCTCTCTGCGTCGCCTGGGAAATTCACTGGAGAAAGAGTGAGATCGAAAAAAAGACAGTAAGGGAGTGAGACAGAAAGTGTGGGAGAAACAGTAAAAGAGAAGAGAGGCGAGACAGAGGAGAGAATGAAAGAGATGCACTAAAAGAAGGTAAGAATGAGAGATGTACAGAGAGAGTGAGAGAAACTGAGAGGGAAAGAGTTGGAAACTGTGAGAAAGGGAGGGAGAGCAAAAGAGAAAAGGAGTGAGCGCGAGTGAGCGATCGAAAGAGTGAGAGAATGAAAAAGTGAGATAGTGAGCGATAGAAATAAAGAGTGAGCTACTGAAAGAGAAAGAGTGACGGAGAGAGAGAGGTAGAGAGAGAGAAACAGGGGGAGAGAGTTTGCGTTAATACATCCGAGCTTCAGATCTCCGTATCTCAGATCCGTCTCCATTACACTCCGGAGATCAGACTGAGAGACAAAGCGAAGCCTCGGCACGGCAGTGCATCAAAGTGTCAGAGCGTCATTACATCAGAGCCGGGCGACAGGACCCCGAGCCGTTCATCTCTCTGTCAACGACGGGAGGATGCAAATTCATTACCGCACCCCGCAATAAACCCTGTGATGTCAGACAATGAAGGCTGTTCTCTAAAGACAGCCTGCTGATGGTAAAGCTGACAGAAATATGACATTGAACTGAAAGACTCCTCAGTCTCAACTTTGGAAAACAAATTTAAGAAAGAAGCATAAATTGTAGCGACAGCATGAGTTAGCGAGGGGGGAATGAGCACGAGGCAGCCGTAACACACTTTGTCATTCAAATTTATCAAATTTGTCACTCAGAGTTAAACAGACAGACATGCACTGTGCTGAGATCGGATTTAAAATGGACACCTTAGTCTCTCCAGTGACGCACTCGGGCAGGTCAGATGCCACACGAGAGGCTCTTACAAACTAATTTCACATCTCGGTACATCTGTCTTCTCCAATAAACGGCTCATTGCCCTCAGGTTATGATGGTCCACACAGCCCCAGTAGCTGAGTAAGTCTCCCAGCACCGTAACGTTATGCTAAAGCAAAGCTTAACACAGCCTGACAAAGAGCTCCGTCACCCATACCAGCCTTTTCCCTAATTAGGCCTACTTCCAAACTGCAAAAGTAAACTCATAGCATAGTCATTCCACCACACTGAGGTGTGTCCCTAGGTACAGAAACACAGATCCGGAATAATATTTCATGCCTCGATATCGCTGATTTCAGTTATTCCCAACTATCCAATCCAGGAGTGAAGCCGTTCATGCGGAGAACGTTCGGCAGTACTGCATGCCAAGAACGCAACAATTTTTTCTAAACCTGACTGCTAACTAAAATATGGCAACTACGGGGGAAAAAACAAGCTGAACATTTTTACGGTTTATCTTCAGTGTAACAGCACTCCAGGTTCTGCATGAGAACAGATGTCTCCTCCGCTACGGAGGGAAAGTCAGGTGAAACGATCGCAAAGCAGTGTCACCCCATTGATTCATCGTTTGAAGAACACATTGTCTCGCTCTCCCCATTTTAAAATTAGACTCACCTGCCTGTTTTATCTGCACCTGCTCTCGGTATCGTACAACTCACACGACTAAGTGCAGTGACTGTAAAATAATTTAAACAGTAAAAATGGTTTCAGAGTTTGTTTGCTGTCCCAACAAATGAGAAGTTGGCAGATCTACGATAGACTATGGTTAACTGACTTGCAATGGTATAACCTCTGTCCAAATAAACTCTAACCTCCATATACTTTCAGGCCCAAAACTGTGTAACATACTTAGTACACAATATGGAGTAACTGCACGCAGGCTTTGTAAGGCACACTACACCACTTCAACACAGGCCGGTGTATTCAAGAACAAAGCTATAAATTCAAAACAGAAAAATGTATTTTACCTGATAAACCCCTCAGTATAGCTGGATACTGCCTGTACTCACACCTAACTAAGGTATAAGCATGTTGGACATGTATTGACCAGTTAGACTCTTCTGTATTCTGGTAATCATCTCCTTTATGGAGAAAAAAGGCTTCAATATTTTTTTTTCCTGTTTACAGGCGACAGAATCATTACACAGATGTAGTTGGCATAATTTAAAAAAGATACATGGTGATTTTCAAAGACCTTAGCTTAGTAACCGGTATTCAAATATCACTTGCCAAAAAAAATCTTGTGCTTTGGATACTTTCTAAATTACGCATTTCCAAAAACAGGACGATGTTGCTTTTCAAATGAGGCAGTGAACATTCATGCATTTTGGCCTGAAGTCTGCTTTCTATGAACTCCTGGAATGTGTGCGTGCCGATGGCCTGTCCTCATGCTGAAAAGTCGATTCTGTGAATAACTATGTTACCCTTTTCGCGCACGAGTCTTGGCACGTGGTTTGTCAGTGGACCATAAAATGGTAAAATTCTGGCTCGACTTGTTCGAGCATTGGAGTCGGTCGGCGTACAGAAAGCTGCTCTCCATCTTGATGGTGTGACATCATAATGAGGGCTCCGGGGGTGACTGCCCTCCCTAATTTAGGGCATGTCTGAACACCCATATATGTTTACTACACAGTAGACTAAAATATGTACACAAAATTTGTAGTATGGTTGAAACCTCTGTATGGATCACACTGAATGCGAATGATAGCTGGATTCCCAACTGCATTCTGTAGTATTCTGCTGTGCGCGACCGATGCACTCTGTGCTATCCCATTAGGCAATCGGCTCTGAGATGACAAGCCTTTCATGACCACAGAGTAGAAGACAAGACATGAACGGGACAACTTTTAAAATGAACAGAAACGCCGCTCTAGCCTGTATTATTAGGAATATAAATATAAATGCTACCAATTCCGAGGTAATGTTGTCTTTAAATTTTTTATTTTTTTGTGGGGGGGAGTGTGGGGGGTGTTATACTGGACCTGGAAAGATCCAATGAAATGTACATTATGTGTTTTCAGTGTATTTATGAGCCTAGACAACATACGACCCACTCTAAATATGTCCAAAATATTGAAAATGTAGTAAAGGGTTAACTCCGCTTATCATGACGTTTTAAATGTAGAACTCAAGTTTATACGTTTTAAAAAGTTAAACTTAAAGATATCCATTGTCCCAACTAATTGTGAGTCGAAACAAAGCTTATCTTCAAGTGAAGGCATTCAGTTGAGCTAACTGAATGAGCTAACAATGAGCTAATGAGTTGAGCTAACAAAGCTTATCTTCAAGACATTTAGTTGAGCTAACTCACATTTTTAAAGCAGCCAGTGAACTTTCATATCTATGTTTAACCAGCCTGAGATGTACTACAGTGTGGGACCCTGACAAGGAACACAGAGGATTTGTATGGATTTTCAGACATGTGGAAAAAGTCTGTAAAGGGACAGAGGTAAAACTAGAGGCACTCCAACAGTGCAAACCTCCGCCAAGGCAGCAAAGTCCAAACCTTGCTGAGTGGGAGCAAAGGTCAGTTATTGCGTGTCATAGGATATCAAGATGGCTGCCATGGCGGCCATATTGTTTGACTAATTGCGCTGAAAATCAATAGGGTCCATCCCTGATGTAATAGTGACACACCCACAAAATTTCAGAGATATCTGTTCATTACTTTTTGAGTTATCTTGTTCCCAAACAAACAAACAAACAAACGGATCACATAACCTCCTGCCAACTTTTTTCAGCGGAGGTAATAAACCTACGTGAAAGACTGTTCAAACCGAGATAGCTGTCTGTAGGAACAAACGTTTTAATCTGAGCTGAAAAGCCGTTTTAAGAAAAGCCATAAATCCAACCTATAAATACTAGATATCTTTTAGAAAGATCATTCCAATTCATCTTGGAAATATGTCTTTAAAATGCCGTTTAAATTAAACTCGGGAACATTTCTTATGCATTTAAAAAAGGTGTGAAAAATTGCCTGCCCGGCAGCATATTAAATCAGCCTGTGACAAAAGCTCTGATATCTCAAATTCAGCGGGGAATACTAATGACGAACTCCATCAACCGCAGTCCTTACGTAAACTTCAAATAAAAAACAAGATTAAATTAAGATACACTTTTCCAGAAACAAGTTTTAATTAAAAACTTGAAAGGTTGGCTGAATACAGGCATCTGCTCATCTAAAAAGCATGTTCGCATTACGCCTCTTTAAGGGGCCGTGTTTAAATTCAAAACAACATTTAAAGATTCTTTTTCAAGTTAATACACCCCAGGTATTTTCAGGTGAGAACAAATTTGTTTTCAGGACCCCAGGGACCAATAAACTGTTCAGCATAAAACCCAAGCCTGAGCAGCATATTCGATTAACCCTCAGAAATCATACTGAGTACAAGTTAGGCAAAACAATTAGAGGAAAAACGCCAAAAATGAGTGATGGTGCCGAGGACTAATTTAAAGGCACTTTCTCACAAGCATGCTCTATTGCACCCTCAGTACTGTACACTCACTGACCACTATATTAGGAACATAGAATTAATACTTGTTATCCCCCCGGCGTGTAATGCGGGGGGATATAGAGATAGCCATGTCCGTCCGTCCGTACGTCCGTCCGTAATCATTTCGTTTCCGGAGCATAACTCAAATACTGTTTCAATATTTCTTCACGAAATTTGGTGTGTAGATCTGATATGCCATGTAGATGTGCCTTTTGGTATTTAGGAATTTCTTGAGCCGTTAGTCCATGAATGTGGGGGGCCGGGGGGATACGCCATTGCCAGATGGCTCGTTAGATCCTGCCTTTGCATTAGGAACAGCTTCAATTCCTTGTATGATGGATTCCTCGTGATTTTGCTTAGAAATTCTCGTCCATTTTGACATGATTGTGTCAGAATTTCTGCAGATTTATCAGCTGCACATGAGCGTAGTGCATCTCTCATTCCACCACATCTCAAAGCTTCTCAACTGAACTGGGGAGGCCATTTATCACTGAACTCACCGTCCTGCTTGCGAAACCAGTTTGATACGGCCTTAGTATTGGGACACGCGGCATTACTGTGCAGACAGTTTCCAACCAATAATAGGTATATTGTAACCATAGAGAAAGAGGCCAAATGAGCATGCTCAGTACCCAGTTAGGCTGTGGCATTCAAATGATGACTGATTTCTGTTAAAAAGCCCACAATGTGACAGGAAAAAAACATTCCCTGCACCATTACACCACCACCACCTGCGCCATCTGTTGACACAAAACGGATATGGTTGATGTATTCATATCGTTGGCCTGTTGGCGCCGAATTCTGACCTCACCATTTGTGTCTCATGGCAACAGTTGTGAACGGACCTTGCTAGGTATTTCCAATCAGCTAACTGTCCAGTTTGAATGAGCCTTTAACCACAGTGGCCTCTGATTTCTATTCTTGGCTGACAGATGTAAAACCAGAATTGGCCTCCAGCAGGTGCGGAAGATCCGCCTTAAGGTCTGATGTACCGTGCATTTCAAAATATTCTCTGCTTGCCACAGTTGCACAGAGTGGTTCCGCTGCCTTTATGTCAGTTTGAACCAGTGTAACCATCTATTTATATCTATAGATGAGCATTCCCCACCCAAATTTTATCTCTCGCAATCGCACTTATTCAGTCCGCCCCAATATTATCTTCTGCGTCTTATAGGGGTGTCAAAAGTTATAAATTGCCCTAATTTCTGATTTGTTGGTTGAGCAGTAAAAAACAGAGAAAACCTGCCCCCCCTCCCCACCCCGCCCCCCCCCTTTTTTTAGTGTATTCAGCTGCTTGTTACAGCTGCATCGGCTATGGTCACCATTTTAATGAAAGTGACACCCAGTTCCTCTTATGCTAAGTTCCCACGATCACGACTCGCGGCACGATTGAAATCGTGGTCTTAATCTTGGAGATCCTATCAGATCTTATCAGATCTTGAGGTCAGTCGTGGCAATCATGTTGATCACAGAAAAGTTTGGGGCGGTTCAAAAATTTCCTACGATCAACACGATTAATTTTCAATCGTGCTCATCGCATCGCCTCGTGTTCAAATCTGAAATTTTAAGCCGCTTTCACACTGGACGCAAAACAAATTATTCACATTGACTTTGAATGTAATCTGTTGAGCAAAAAATTTTTTCCGTGTCCGGTGCGAAAGCAGCTTCGGAGAAGTTCCACGATCAGCTACGAATGGCCAATCGTGGTGTTCATAATGGAGCACAGGGCAGTGGGAACTAAGCATTACACTTAGTTTGCAGCTTTTTGCAAAAACAACAGCATGAATGTCAGTTTTCTGTCCGTCCTGACTGTGACGCTCCAATGTACTGAATTCAAGAGAGAGAGAAAAAATATTGTGCACATACTGTGGATTCAAAAATTTCCCTACAGTACTATTTTAGTGCGAGACGTGACTGAACTGCATCAAAGCGTAATATTATTTCCCTTGTTTTTTTTTAAAGATTTTTAGCGCACAGATTTTAGTCACCTGTGTATTAAAACTGAACAATCCCTTTTAAGATGTATTCAAAAATTGCCTGAGTATTTCTTTCGACTCACGCTCTCTGCTTTTAAGTCATAGCTGTTCTTCAGCAATGGTTTTCCCATGATGGTTTGGCAATTTCACAGCCTGTAAATGGCTTCTGTGACTGGTTACGTTTGGAAGTGATTCACTCGGCACAGAAGTGTTTTCCTCCATCCATTGTGGGGCTCCGCTAAGTGCCTCCGCTCAGTGCCAAAGGGAGTCCTGCAAAGCCCTCACAGCAGAGCACGGCAATCCAAACAACCGTCGCCTGGAGACCCATCCGCAGATAGGCCTATTTACGCCCAATCAAATGTTAAAGAAGTGTAATGGAGAATTTAAAAAGACAATTAAAGTTGAATTAAGGATATGAATAAAAGTGATCACGGTAAAAAAAAAAAAAAAAACAGTTCAAACTATAGAGGGAAAATGGAGGGGGGAGGTGCACATTTCTGAGCCAAATTCAAAATTAAATGAATTCCCAAAAGGCCCCCCCAACGGTAAAACAGGGTCAGTGGCTGAGACACAGTGAAATTCATCCTGAGGAATAGTTAAACACCACTGCAAATCCTGTCCAATAAAGTCATTCCCCCCTCCTTTATTTTTAATCTTGTTTCATAATTGAATCCTTATAAACTGCAGCCAGCCATAGGACTTCATTATTTTTCAGGATTTATTCCTTTCTTTACTCTTTCAGTTGGAGGCTCCAAACTTAGTATTGAACTGAAGTCATTATCATCTAAGCTATTGCTGCATTATGAAAGACAACTTTGTACTGAAAGTAACGATGCCGCTTCTACGGTGGGCCAAACTGTAAAATGTCCCAGCCTAAACTGAAAAACGAGGTTCACCCAAAATCCCACATGTAATGCTCTCAAAAGAAATGAAAAATTTGGCTTTTTTTTTGCGAATGACAGTTCTTAAGGCATTTACACCAGAGATGAGCATAAATACCATGACAATGGGAGTCAAATACCCAACATCACCTTTCATTTTATTGCAATTGCAGGCATTAAGTGACCATTCACATGAAAAGCTTCCCCAAATAAATGGCATCTTGTATAACAAAAACAATTAATTTCATTTCATTATACTAACACTTTACAGAAGGCTCTGTTGATAGCCAACAGCAGACAGGTGAACCGAGTATTCTGCATTACAGTACACGTCCAAAGCAGAGTTTATAAGTAGCTCCCCGCAGCTTTTCAGATATAATATTGTCTGTTCAACAGAAAAAAATAATAACCCAGACATTCATAATAAAACTTAAAATGGAGCAGATAAAGCCTGCATCCATTTGTCAAAGAAAATGTATTGTTTTAATTCCCGTCTGAGCATTCTCTGTTTCTCCAAACATCGGAGCCCATCACCACATAATCATGTTTGCAACCGTATCTTGTGACTGGCCACAATGAATTAACCCCATAAAACTCACGGATCCACACATGGGTCCCTCAGATGCGGCTGCTTCGATTCCTGTGGAACTACCAGCCCATTTTAAATCCTAGTGCAGATCCCAAAATTTCCAACAGTCCCAAATATGTCCTGCAGAATTACATGGAAACGTGTACATAATGAATAACAAAATTTTGGTATTTTCAATTTGACATAATAGAGAGGCCATAAAAACATGGTATTCCAGATTTGATTACTTCTCTCAATATCAGTGTGATGTAGCTTCAGTGAAGCGTTACAACCAGCAGATACAGAACATGTGTGAGACAGTGTCCCACAATATAAAAACAATTCAATCTCAGACTTGGAGACAAAATTTGGAGCTTCAGGGATAAACTCCACTCTGGATGAATAACTTTTGATCAAATTCAAACATTCATAACCCTGATTGAAATTACAATAAGAAGAGAGCCATCATAATCAAACTGTGGTGCCAGGAGCTCAAAGCTAGTTCATGGGTCAAGAGAGAGTAGGTGGTGATTGGCTACACCCAGGCGACATCATCTTTTAGGGAGTGGCTCAAAGTTTGTTTGCACTGACGTGTTGAGGGACCTACATGCTTACAAGATATTAAATTAATAAGACTGCTGATAAAACAACCAGCCAAACGTATGACACACATTCGTTGCTAGGCTAATGTTTTCTCAAAGAAGACATTTCATAGACATAAGGCTGAATCAAATTCAGCTTCAAGGAATATCCTCCTTCAATCAGTATGCATCATTTATAAAAACCTACATTAGAGGGAACATTCACGACTTGTCAACTACAAATCAGCCGAGGGAGTAATACAATAATGTAGGCAGGATTCTGTCTAATTAAGTCAGCTGTACTCCCAAGTGCCTGTCAAGATATCTGCCAGTCAGATGAAGATGTTGAGCGCAGGGACTCATGTGGGAATCTGTAATAATTAGACACTTCCTTAGGCTTCCTACAGTGTAGTCACTCCCCCTGGGGAAGGGCTGATCTCTCACATGCACTTGCAGGTTGGTTGGATCTGAAAAGGCCACAGAAATGATCAGGGTTCAGTGAGGGAGCTGCCATGGACAGAAGGCATATTTTAGTGTGAATGACGGAAGACCATGATTGATCTGGTGTCGTGCTGAGCATCCTCGCTCGTTAAGTGGTTTGTATATTGGCACCAACTAGACAGAACATTCAGCCCAGCTCTTGTGAATTATTTCATTACAGGATGTTACATGGAGGTATGAACAGTGTTTTAAGAAGTTACTTTTCAGTTCCAATTCAGAATAATCGAGGGAGAAATAAAGGCGACGGCCTCCAGTAGGGCTGGACTGGATTTTTATGCCAAATTTGAAACTTAACTTTGGTGAATATTGAAGTTGTAAAACGCCCTAAAAGAAAAGTAATATGAAATGCGAGTTTTGCGAATTCAAATGAGAGTTGAAGTGAAACATAGGTTTATTAAAACAAGGCTGAAACATTCTTCATTTTAGACCACTTTAAAATTTAGACGGACATTGAACCTGACAAAATTAAGACAGCCGCCTGCTTGAAAACAGACATCAAGACAGCCACTGGGATTCAATCCATGTTTGCGAAATATTACTAAAAAGCATCCATGATATTCTCTTCGGGCCAAACTTTGTGGTTTAATCTGTAGGGTGGCCAACTTTCATCAGCAATATGAGTCCCCGAAGTGAACACAGATCAGTTCACCATTACATCCCATCCTGATACCTATTAGTTTGTTTGAAGAAAAAAACTTAACATAAACACCCTCCAAAAGGAACCTACAGGTCCCGTACTTTCTGTGCCATAAATCTTCTCACAGTTTTTGAAAGCCAGTGGACTGTTTGCTCCACAAAGCCACACGTCTTGGCTAAACGCCACAGAAGGCATTCATCCCAAAAGGTGCCAGCGAGTGTTCCTCTCTGTGAAAAGAAACAGCCTTCGATGGCTCAGAGCTGCTTAATGGAGCCTGTGAAAAGTCTGTACACCGAGATTTTTTTAAATCCTAAACGGCAGACATACATTAGAGGGTTGTCTCAGGACAGACAGGAAAATGAAAGCCTGAGAAAAGCTTTTTTACACCATTAGAAATAATCATGTCACAAGCAGACGTTTCCTTCTGCGAAGCCGAGCAGCGGCGTTAATTCAATAAAAGTAGCATTAACCAAATACATTTCCACAAAATGTTGGCTTCTGCATTATATATGCATGGCTTGTACTGACGTGTTTGCGAGCATTTCAAAAACTGACTGCGTGCAGGCAGCTGGTGATGATTTTATACAGCCTCTGTTTGGTTATGCACTTGTGGTGTTTTTGCGGAGCATACACACACACACACACACACACACACACACAAAGATGCAAGCATATGATGCATACATACAAGCACCTGTAAGACATATTAAAACACAGTATTCTTTCCATCCCACAAAACACATACATAAATGCAATTAGCAGTGCGGAGGAACCTTACAATGTTAAATAAGTGATATTAACAGTTTCCTTCATGAAATTCAACACTCCAGAACGCTGGCCCTTAAGAACATATGTAAAGCATTGGTCTGAACCCACATTCCTTAACACCAGCAGAAATAGCCACAATTAGCTGTCTTCAGAGGTACTGCTATCTCCTGCCATCTGCGGCGAGGCAAACCAAACTGCCAGCAACCTGTGGGAAATACAAACACTCAGTACAACCTCCCCTCCTCCGGCGCTGATAAAGCTGGCTTAAGCCATAAACAGGAACCTTCTGGGCATGAGTTTTTTGCGTCTGCAGGTCAGCACACAGGGATAGAAAATAATTAAAACATGAAGGTAGCCCAGCTGCCGCGACTCACCGTGATGGCACTGAACGAGCAGCATCAATCTCCATTATTTTGAGCGCTGGCATATGCAGACTTGGTGTCTAATTGATCCACTTTCCATCCTTTATTTATGCAGCCTCAAACACTGAAGGGAGTAAAAACTGGCCAAACGATCGCGATACTTTGACTCTGTGGTGTAAAGGATGATGTTGGGCCCTTAACTCCAAAATTTTTCCAAGGGCTTTACCCCCGTTTCCCTTTATCCCTCCTGACTTGCAACTTTTCTATCTGGCATTTCTCCTTGGACGCCAATGAAAAAGAGAAACAAGTTCTCAATGGAACTTTCCTTGGCCAAAAAAGGTTAAAAACGTTATGCCCCAACCAAACTAGTGCGGCAGGAAATTTGTCAGATGGCTGTTGTGAGTATACTGGGACCCTGGGCCATAGGTTCTATCCCTCAGCACAGACGAGTTCACGGTACAGCCAACCACACAACAACTGGAAATTTAGATTTCTTTTTCTTTTGCAGTTCAGATAGTTGGAAACTGATTTATTTACTCATTTGAATTGAAAGTTGATGACAGTCTCATTTCTGTTTTCATTTCGTTTGAATTATTAATTTTCCACAAATAGTCTTGTGCCAGTGAACACCCTAAAGTCCACTCTCTTAGCAGGTAGGGCCTGCTATTAGACTCAATCCTTAAATCAGTACTTGAAAATGAACACCTTCCTTCAAAAGAAACTGCATATCAGCCTGCCTTTAAAGGACACGTATTATAAGGCCGTGAGCGGGAACAGGTCACACGACAGGGCTGGTAGGCGGGAGCCATGCAGATTAGGTTGGTTTGTGATGGACAGATCAACAGGATTTTCATACCTTGCATTTCAAATGCTGAAATTGAACAACAGGGTCTAATGACTAAACTTGAGGTTCTTCAAAGTTCTTCTTTGGGCTTTTAGATGCTGTAGAGACCACTGTACTAGAGGACTGAACTGCCAGAAGTATTATGGAATAAAGCCACTTTCACACCAAACGCGAAACAAATTTTTCGCACGACAGATTACGTTCAAAGTCAATGCAAAGACGCAAATATATGCGAAACGCGCGTATTTGTGTCTTTGCATTGACTTTGAACATAATCTGTCGTGCAAAAAATTTGTTTCACGTCCGGTGTGAAAGCAGCTTAAAAGTGAATATATTAGTTGGGTGGCATTATGGTACAGAGGTTAGCACTGCAAGTTCTAAGTTTGATTGGCCCGGTCTGGATCCACCACATATTGAGTTAGCACGCTTTTCCTGTGTTCACATTTCCTGTGGGTACCCCGGTCTTCTCCTTCAGCTAAAACACATATAACAGTGTCCCAAACTAACTGCAACAGATTCACCAAATTGTTCATTGATTATGTTAAATTTTACCAACTGATAATTTCACCCCAAGAGACCAGCAGCAGGGTCCAATTCTCCACTTGGATTGATCTGGTTTATCTGCTGATTCTAATGTGGTAAATTGGGGACTTGAACCACCAACATTCTGGGTCTCAATCAAGGCTGCTCTCAAACTACCATGGCCAGTACAAAAAACAATAAAGGTAACACTTTTCAATAAGGGTATATTACTGCAGTCATAACTATTAACTAAAAGTAAGTTAACAGTGAACTAACGTGTATAGTAATTGCTAACTAACAGTGTTCATTTTAACTAAGGAATTAACTTATAGACTGAAGGACTTTAGTTCCACGTACATTATTTACAGTGCGATTTCTGACAGAATAGTTGCAAATACTAAATAAATTGATCTAATGAAAAGTTTGTTCAACTGCACATATGATAACAAGTCCTAGCTAAACAAGATCAATTATTCCATCATTATCCAAGTGCTAAAGTGCACTATCAAAAATGGCACCATAAATAATATATGCAGAACTAAAGTCCTTCAGTATACATTATTCAATTGTTTTACACTTTGAAGCATTACTTAAGAGACGTCTCATTTCATAATAAGAAGGAGAAGTGTCATGGTTTTGCCCCCGCCGGCAGAGGACAACAAGCCAGCGGGCACCGGGACCATGTACCCAATAGCAGATGAAGGGACACACACACAGGCTGCGTAAAAATATAAACAAACAGGAGAGGAGCAGCGGCAAAAACATCAACAGGGCTCCGCACACAGAATGCAGCTGCACTGCCAAACTGGCAGAGCAGTGCTTAAATACTTTTCATTGCACCTCCACCTCAACGAGCAAAAGGGGGGAGGGACTGCAGAGCAGGACCATCACAGTGCCCTACCCCCAAGAAGGTGCTACGAGCCCACGGCGCCCGCCACCAGAGCCACTCGGCGCTAAAACCCGGCGCCCTTTGTCCGGACCACACGGTGGCGCCCTTTCTCTGGACCACACGCTGGCGCCCTTCCTCCAGACCATACGCCGGCGTCCTTCCTCCAGACCTTATTAATTCAGTAATAAGCATTTACTAACAGGTAATTAACATGTAACTAATGGACCTGGTAATCATTTACAAATGATGTTCATATCAACTAAAGGTATTAATTTATATATTATGGTTTAATAGTTTGAAGTGCTACAAAGGGAATACTTAAGGGATGTTTTCAACTTCACAATAAGGGAGACATAAAAATCAATAAATGTTCAATTATGGTTGCAAAATGCTTATTTAGCTATCTAACGCATTAGTTACCCGCTAATTAACTCATAATTAATTAACTAATGTTAATTGTTATACCCTTATTGTAAAGTGTTACCAAATATAAAAAAAAGCAAAATTTGGATTCTGATGGTTTTTCCTTTGTGGTCTTCAAATATACTCAGCAACAAAATTTTCTGTGACACCATTTATGTGTATGTTATAAATGACACGCAAAGATCTCAATGCAATCAATATGTTTATTTAACAGGAGAAACACTGACTTTTCAGTGCCAACGTCACTCAAAACGAAAAATGTCATTTTCATGCGTCATGAAGCACTTGTCTGACGTCTAACCAATTGTGACCTTCACACTTCAATACCGGGTGTGACTTCCTCGTGCCATGATGCAAGCAACGCATCTCCGGCGCATGGACCGAATCAGATGTGCCAGAAATTGCTGTGGGATGTCATTCCAAATCTGACGTAGACGTTGTCGCAATTCCTGGAGTGTAGCTGGCGGGTTATCCAACCGCCGCAAACGTCGATCCATCTCGTCCCAAAGATGCTCGATTGGGGACATCTCTGGGGATCTGGCTGGCCATGGCAGGACATTGACATGTTGTTGCATCAGATACTGCTGTACAATCCTTGCAACGTGCGGTCTGGCGTTATCATGTTGCAGCGTTATTCCGGGACCATGTTGCATCAAAAACGGTACCACCAATGGCCGTAGCACTTCATCGCGATATCTTTGACCTGTCAGATTTCCATCAATAACAAGCAAATCTGTTCTGTTTCTAGCCGTGATCCCTCCCCAAATCATGACACTACCACCTCCAAAACGATCAAATTCCTGAACACAGTTGTTGGCATAACGTTCTCCACGTCGACGGTATACACGTAAACGACCATCACATCGGTTAAGCATGAATCTTGATTCATCAGTGAAGAGTACAAGATCCCACTGACGTTGGATCCACCGTCGATGTTGTTGTGCCCACTGTAGACGCAGTCGTCGGTGTTGTACTGTGCTTCCGTCGTTCATCAGGCACAATGTGAACATTCCAAAAATTCTCCTCTTTTATTGCCATCCACAAGCATGATTTACGCACATTTTCACGTGCAAAGTCATTTTCTCGCATTTTCATGATTTCCATTTCAATGTTGTGTTTACGTGTACTGTTTCAGTCTGATATCACCATGTATGACAATTTCATAATTGCGTTATGAAAAATAATTAACAATATTGGTGTCACAGAAACTTTTGTTGCTGAGTATAGTTCATTATGGGAATATAATGCTAATTCAGCACTCTGATACATTAGTTAACAGTTATTTTACAGATAGTAAATGCTTTTCACTGCACTAACATTAATTAATGTACCCTTATTGTGAGGTGTTACCAAAAAAGAAAAAAGATAAAAATTAGTCTGCCGTAAGTTGACTGATTGATTGAGGTCAAGGGAAAAGACTGGGTTTCGTGTGGTCCCAAAATCAAAACAAAATAAAACAAACAAAAGAAAAAAAAAACACTGAGAAACATACTGAGTTCACAGGAGCTACTTGAAATGCAGTGAGTCACCCTCAGCATGAGTCACCCACCCTGTTCCAGCTGGTCTCTGCATCTCAGTCCGTCATTAACATCGTGTGAGAGAAGTGGCCTTTTGCCAAACCACACAACCCACTATGAATTCAGCACACTACCGACATTACAGCAGTCCTGAATTTCAGCTGGAACTTGATATTTCATCCCATTATTATGAGCCCGACAAACACAATAACTCTTGGCTTAAAACAATGAGCACGTCGTTGAATAATTGTGCAATTCTGCGATGATTAGTTCAGAGTTCTGTGGCCACGAGCGACGTTTAATCTCCTACTGCTAACGACTTCACAAGCACATGTAACGTATGCGCACATTACCGACACTGTCTGACACCTTCTTAAAAAGGCCGCATGTACAAAAGTGTGAACCAGTCTGCTTAAAGTATTATATTATGATCTTCTTGCCGCAAGGCATATCTTTTAATCAAAGACATAAAAACTTTCAAATAAAAAAGGACTTCATTCATGTAGCTTCTGGACCACACAGAAATGGAACGACAACGCAGATGGGGCATGGTGGCATAGCAAGAGGCTTTTGGGTTCGAGGCTGGCCTGAGGCTGTTCCGTTTCGTGTTCTTCCTGTGTTCTGGGTTCACCGTTTTCCCTCAGCAGAGAAAATTCGAGTATGTTAGGCTAACTACGGTCTCTGAATTGCCCGTACGCATGAGTCCCTGAGTAAATGAGTGTGACTTGTAATGAATGGCAGAGAATAATCCAGCCTTTCCTCTGAAGCAGCGCTGCTCAAACCTCTCTTGGAGGCCCACCTGTCCTGCATGTGTTAGACCTCTCCCTGCTCCAGCACAGGCGATTCAAATGATCAGTCTTTACGAAGCCCAAAAACTGCTTGATGATGAGCGGATCATTTGAATCACCTGTGCTGGAGCAGGGAGGGAACTAAATCATGCAGGACGAGTGGTCCTCCAGGTGAGATTTGAGAAGCATTTTACTAAAGGATATTGAGAATCGTCCGCAGGCCTCTCGTAACGCTGAGCAGGGAAATAGGGGTCAGATAATGGGGGGGACGTATCACTTCCTCTGTACGCCAGGCCTTCCTGTGCATCTCGCTCATTTTTCTCACTTGTCAACTCCCGGCTGCCCTTTTTGTTCAATTCGATTACAAACTGTTCAGCCTCTCCGCTGCAGTCATTCTTTCCACAAGGCCTCCATTTATTTTGGTTTCTGCTCTGAATGACAGCCCCAGAGTCGCTTGCCACTGTCCAAAGCGACTGCTTAAAACCCTTATTGACCATCTACGAGGATGGACGAGATTTTTAAGACGCTACAGGGCAAATAAATTCACACTATTTTTTGTTCAAGTCACATTTAATTCTGCTGTGTACATCCGTTAAGTAAAAAAACTATTTCATGTGCTGAGAGAGAGTAAATGCAATCTCATTTTTTTTAGTTTCATATTAGCCTCCTATGTGATGACAACGTAACATTACGTTTAACACCATACACTCAGATTTTTGCATGTATATTTCCAGTTAAGTGACTTAAAAGTTAGAAAAAGCATTCTACTCCATACTGTAGGACAATGTCACATACCTATTTTGTAATTGCTGCTTGCAGCGCGTCACTGAAGCTACATCACTTTTATAACGAATCAAATATTCAAACCCAGGACACCATGTTCTTACCACTGAAGCATTACATCGGATAGAAAATATCAAGATATGGCCTGTCATTTGATGTACATTTCCCAGCTATTCGGCAGGAAAAAATTGGGATCTTTGGAAACCTTGATCTCCATAAGAGTTTAAAACAGGCCAAAAGATCCGCAGGTTTGAATAAAGCCTCTGCAATTGCTGCACCTACACATGGGATGGCAGAGTAGAAGAGGTTAATTCTATCCAACAAGGGAAATAATAAAACTGGAAAATTTATTGCTATAACAAACCTCCTCGTTGTGCAGAAAGTCAGGTTTTGCTTCTATACAGGACTGGCTGAAGGAGACTCAAAGTTTCTGTGCTCTGAAACAGACCTGAAACTTTCAAAGGCTACCTCTTGCGGCATAAGCCGTTCCCTGATCCATGCCTTTGTCTCTCTATGGGACTGCCAGTGACGGATCGGCCACGCGGTGATTAGCGACCTCCCAAAGCGAGAATCGGCACCAGCGACCGCATCAGCACTCATAACCTCGCCTGTCAGGAGCGTGGAAAACCGCCGAAAAATTAAACATCAACGCATGCATTTCAGCCCCATTGACTCCTACACCCTGACGAAGAGAAACATCTGTGCGCTGCCACAGGACCGAATATCCATTTAATTGATTCCCACCGACAGAAAGAGCGCGAGCTCGCTTAGCGTTGTTAGCACATTTCACTGTTCATATGCCCATTATTAGGGGCTGATTGCAACTGCTGTGAGCTAATGAGCGTAACGGTGCCATCACACATCTCTATGCAGAGGAAAAGTATGGAGCCGGAATTACTGCAGGTACAAACGTAACCCAATTTATGGTCGCATAAGAGACAAAGAAACTCAGAAAGACACTGAACGCTGCTGACAATCGTTTCTAGAATTTTTTAAAGGTATGGCCCCGTCTCAAAGAATTCCAGGAATAAGGGCAGACGGGAGAAGATTGTGCCTCATCTCTTAAAAAGACACCACCCCCTTTGCGATATACATTTTAAGTTCAACTGTATCGTAGTTTCGTCTGAGTTTTACATGTTGAGAACAAGGATGCATAAAGCAATCCGTATTTAAGGATAATGAATCAGTGCAGCAGCAAATTCAGTTATGACAGCACAAAATTGAAAATCACCATTAAGGTCCCCCACTATTTGGGCAGCATGTCCCCAACTCAGTTTAAAAAGCTCCAAGGGGCTGCCTGAAATGTCACCAGATGTTCTTGAAACATGTAACATACATGTTCAAGTTCAAAGTTCAGTTTATTGAAATGTGACATTGTTTTTTAATATTATTTTTTAAATACATGTTATTTTAAAATCCAAGTGGCTATTCACAAAGAAGCCAAGTGGCTAATTTCCAATCCGCTAGTCGCAAGACAAGAGACCCTGAGGCCAATTTCCAATCATCTTTTCGCAAGGTAAGGCCCTGGTGGCGAAATTGGGACTTACAGTCATAAATCAATCTGGCCACCCAGGTCTTGCATTGCGAATAGTCATTTGGAAATTAGCCACAAGGCTAATAGCGAATAGCCACAACTTTTTTGAATACATGGTATTATTTTAAAATACTACATCTGTCTTTGTGAACAACCCATCTTCTCATGCCTGAATGTATGACATCAACACAATTACCCCGATTAAGATCTTTTTCCAATTAACAGCACGTATTTACTCAAAACCATAAAGGAAAATAAGCATCACACAAGATGTTTGAACTGCGAAACTGAATCTACTTTCGGGAAATTGTATTGCCATTGTATCTTGAGTCCAAATTAAAGACTGAAAAAAAAAAAAAAAAAAAAAAATCAATGCAAGTTTAGCTTCTCTACCGTAGTCATGGTGACTGCTAAGCTCATAAAATTGTTTCTTTAAACAGGATGAAAAAAGTTTAATTTGCATATAATTGTGCGTTAACGATAAACGTTGATCGTATTCGTTTCCAATTCAGTTTATTTCCATCTCAATTAACTGAGGCAGAGCTGGGATTATAGTTTTTTAGGTGCAGCAATGTGCCTGACAGTCACTTCATTGTACACATTAATTTTTAAATTGCTCTCGGTGCCCGCCGAAACTGCGTTTTGTTGGTGGCAACGAAACTCCCTTACCTGAAGATCGCAGCAAAGTCACCGGAAACAGCAGGTAGACCGAGGGAGAGAGGGAGAGAAGGCCATAATTAGAACAGGAAATTCTTCACAAAAACAAACTCCTATTTAACCCATTGCACTCTGATTTTCACATTATGTAGGTTCAAAATGGGGGGAAAGTAAATTGTCCCTATTTTACAACAAGGTCACATACATAGGCCTATACTTCACCTGTTGGTTGCTGCGCCTTCCTGCAGCTACATCAGTTATATTCAAACCCAGGAAGCCATGCTTTTATGGTGGCAGCATTATATCAAATGGAAAATATCTTGATCTTGCGCGTTATTTTACACACGTATCCCTGTAATTCAGCTGGACATTTTTAACATCTTTGGAAACCTTGGGATCTCCACGGGAATTTTAAATAGGCCTTAAGTTTGGCGGTTTTGAATAAAGCAGCGGCGTTTAATGAACCCACATTTGGGATTACAGTGCAAAAGAGGTGAGCGCAATTCCTTCCTTCGGGCCATTAATAGGGGCAAGCTTTCAAACAACATTTTCTTAAAATAAAAAGTCATTATAAAACAAGTGATTATAATAAACAATTATGCTGAAAAGCATACCATTAATACAAACAATCTGAATTAAAGCGAGTAATGAAAGCGAGTAATTTTAATTAAAAAAACATCATTATTACAGGCAGTACTTCCATTACAACCAGCAATAATGATAATTTATTTAGATGAATAATATGAATAAACCAGTTTGCAAATAAGAGCAGGTCATTATAATCTGTGAAATGGCCCGGTAATATGAACTAACACAATACAGCAGATGTTTGTATGAGCAATGCAGCCTGCTTGTGATGTGCAAGGGAACCCTAATAAAGATAAGGGCAAGGTCATATAATAAAGGATGAACCCGTCGCCAACCATAAAACCAATGTGCATCAGTGCTTAAATCACAAGAGAGTGCATCATTATATTTTGCCCGCCATGGAAATAACATACATCAGCACTAATCGACAGTAGGGCCTCAAATCATTCAATATCCTGGCACCTTCTCATACTGAACAGATATACTTTCACTGAAGGTCAAAGGTCCCTTGTTTTCTAGTTCAAAACGTTGGTTGTTGAAGACAGTTCATAATCATTGATATTCCTTGACCTCCTCCAAAAACAAAACCTTTCATTTTCATTACATTATACAGGCTTCAGGTGGTTTTGTGTATAAAAAAAAATATTATGAAAAAAAAATCCCTCTCTATAGCTTTGTAGTTTCAAATTTCCCCAACTTCTCTTCTACCCGGCAGTTATCATGCAAAACATTGATTTGGCCGCTTGATTTTGATCGCAGAGCTCATTCAACACTGCAACCAAAACAAACAGAGGCTTCCGATAATGATATGGTCTCGTTCTCCAAGGGAAATACATCTTCCGGCAGCTACACTCCACCCCTGGAGCTAAGTGTTGAGGTTTTTTTTTTTTTGCCTCTTTGAAATAAAATTCACCACTGTAATGTGTCTGACTGAAACAGCAGCCAATGACATCGCTGATTACTGTCTCCTGGCAGAACAAGAGACTGTCAGCTGCAGTGATTGGCTAACTTAGCTCAGCTGGCACAAAAAAATACTGATGTTCCAACGTTTGGAAGCGACCAACTTGTCACCGAAAAGCAAGAGAGGAGAGAGGTTGAGAGACTGTTCACACGCACTGCATAACAGCAGCAGACGAGCAAATATGGGAAACTGCCTTAAAGTCATAGAGAATACTAAAATTGATTCACAATCTAAAAAGATAGAATTGGGAGATATTGAAACACTTCACAGAGGCTGTGAGCATAGGTTAGAAAATATATAACCGTTTTTCCCATGAATGAAATAAGTTCTACAGGCATTGCCATGAAATACAAGGATTTATGATTAAATTTTCCAGAAGGATAATGTATCTGTGAAGTGTAATATATCTTTAAGAGGAGATTCTGCTCAGAGCAGAAAACGATAAGTTGTCTATTCAAACAGTAGCTATTTTTCTATGTCCCCTCCGGATCCACACTGTGGCAAATCATCTTTTGAGTTGTAAAATCCAGGGGTCAGGGGGTGAATGATCTGCTTCATGTTTTTTCCCCGATCCATGAATTCTTTCAATTTTTACCCCCATCACAGTCAGTATCATCTCACTTTATCTCTAGTACGTGCAGCTCTCAGAGATGAGAAGGAAGCATCTTTGTTAGCTAGCTACTATCATCATCAGCTCCGGAAAAAAATGCAGTGTTAAGCAAGTTTTACCATCTCCCGAATGCAGTCTGTTGAGGTATACCACAAAACATCCAGAAGACGTTAAAAATCTAAATAAATAATATTCTGAATTAAATGCAAAGCACTCTTTCTTGTGTTTCTGAAAGAGTTGTCGCTGACTTTCCTTTGGGGTTTTGTAGCTTTGGTCTGAATCTGATAGCTAACCATACTACTCTAATTCAAAAGTTTCGTCAGTTATCACTGTTTCCGCATCGAGAAGTCATGATTAGGCTAACTATACAACAGAACGCTTTAAGAAGACACAATCATTAGTTTCTCGCGCATGCAGCAATTCATATCAGCCCTATCCATACACTCTGTGTGCCTGCGGCATCTCTATGGCTTCTGTTGCAGCAGAGGCATAGATATGCTGCATTCTTCACTCCATCAAACCTACAGGCTGACATAAAGGTTCATTAAATGCAGCTGCTGTATTTCAAACCTCTGGAACTTCAGGCCCATTTTACATTCTAGTGGAGATCCTAAGGTTTCCAGCGATCCCAAATATGTCCAATGGAATGACAGCAAAATGTGTATAAAATTATGTTCAAGATCTAGATATTTTCCGTTGGATGTAACGCTGCAGCCATAAACACACGGTATCATGGGTTTGAACATTTCTCTCAACATTAGTGTAATGTAGCTTCAGTGAAGTGAAGCAACAAGCAAATACAGAATATGTCGGTGAAAATGTCCAGAAATATGTAAAAAAATGCTTTTTCTAACTTTGACTCAACTTAAGGGAAACTTCAAGAAGTAAGACTTCAAGAGGGTAGATGCAGACTACCTTTACAAGCCCAGACTTCCTGCTCTCGCATCAAGATGAGGTGCTATACTTAAAATACTTGCAGTGAGACACTTAGCAATTTCTCACCGTATCAAAACACAATTTTTAGACTGACTACAGACTGCCTATGTGCATGACTGGAGATAATTAGCAACTTGTTGTGATTCAGCCTGTTTGCCGTGTCTCTGCCCTGCCTTGCCATGCCCATGACCTGTTTGCCATGTTCGTATTTGGATTTTTGCTGTCTGACTATTCTTTGTAAAGTGTATTGTGATTTGGTTACTTATTTGGTTACATTTATTCATGTATTGTCATTGTTTAGTTTTTCCATGTTTTACTTTTTACCATAGTTTATTCCGGTCCATGTTTTGCTTCCCACCATGCATTGCACTTTGTCTCCCCCTGTCTGGTCTCCTGTCTTGTCATCGCCCACAGCCCCGGTATTGTGTTCCACTCTTCAGGTGATTTAATGGTTTCTGGATTTCAGCCTTCCTTCCAATCTTGTTTACTTCCTTCATCTTGCTTTTCTACTTTTGTATTTTACTAACTCATACTAACAGTTTGTTATTTTGCTAGAGTAACTAACACAAACTAACATTGTATATTATACTAACGTACTAATGAGCACTAAGGGATTGTAGAGCTGCACTTACTAATTGATTAACAAGCTGTCAGCACTCGCCCTGTTCTAGTCTCCGCCTCTTGTCTCTCCCTAATCTTCTCTGCTGCGTTTTCTGTGGATTCTCCACACCTGTTCACTCTGTCCTTTCTCTCATTATCTGTGCACGTTAGAACTCCTTGACCGTAGCCGTACGTTTGTCAATAGGATTATCTCGTGATCCCTGTCCGGGTTTTGGCTTTTGCCTATTTTATGTGATTAGGTTCTCCCTCTTGTTCCCTCCTTTGTAATTAGTCTCATTTCCAGCGCCTGTGTTCTGCGTAGCATGTGATTCCCCTGGAGTGTATATTAGGAGTCTTTTCACTGCACTTCCTCGTCAGATCGTTTCTCTGTGTTTGCTTGTGCCACGGTCCTCTCGCCTAGTTCTCTTAGTGATTCCTCTCTGACTGGACTGTCCGACTTTACAATTTTTGGCTTTGTGATTTTGGATCATTCTTGCATCTGTGTTTTTGACCTTGTTCTGCCCGACTATTAATTCTATGATTGCAGCCCTGGTTACGGTTTGGATTACACCCACTGGATGATGGCTTTGCTTCTCTGATATACCTGTGCATGTGTACCAAACCCATTTCTGTCCGACACGAGTACTGCGATTGCTGCCCTGGTTTTTGTCTCCATTTTTGCCCAACTGGATTGTGATTTTTGGAGTGTGGACTTTGTACCTTTGCCTTCTGCCCTGCGACCCCCTTTATTAATAAAATCAGATCTACTGCATTGCTTGGTTCTCGTGACTGGTTCCTGATCGCATCATCACACTACTGTAAAAACCAGGACCTTGCTGACACACCCCAATCTTAATTAATCTGGTAAAATCCTGATATTCATAAAATTCTTCATTAGTAAAACTCATGAAAAGATGTTTTCAAAAAAAATATATGAACCAGCTATGAACCAGGAAAATCTGATTGGCTTGTCTTCACTGCAAGGTTTTTCCAACAAGACCTGCTGCGATTAATCCTTTGAAGCACAAGTTAACCTCAATCCATCAAACGCAGCTGCTATATTCAGACCTGTGGAACTTCAAGCCTATTTTAATTTTTAAAGGAGGTCCCAAGGTTTCAAACGATCTCAAATATGTCCTGCTGAATTACAGCGACATGTACAAAACAAGCGCTAGATATTTTCCATTTGGTGTAATTACTATGATTCTGCCTCATGTGTGCTGTCTTTGGGCTTATTTATGCTTGTGCTTTACTTTCGTTTTATATTCCAGCTGTCATTTCGGCTGTCTGACGATCCACTCCCTCTCTACCAAACTCCAGTGATGTCGCGTGACTGCCTTCAGTTGCCTGAGTCTCGTCGTCCAATCACGTTTCCTCTTTTGGTTTTGGCTCTGGTATTTCATTGCTTCCAGCTGTATTTAATTTTGGGTCTCGCTAAACTCTGAGTGAATGTGTTCTCTGATAGGATATTACTAACCAGTACCAACCAGGACTTATTTGAGGGTGATTGTAAATATTTTGTCACGTAGTATTAACCTTTATTAACTCATTAGCAAGTGCGTGTGTTTCTAGCTTTAGTAATTCTTACCTAAGCTTTCCCATAACTGCGTATAAAGCTGTGCTTTCCTTTGCTTCTCTCGTGGTGCTTATTACTCGTCACGTTTAGATTGCCTTAATCTAAACTGTCTAGCTTGATTGATGGTCTCAGCGTCTTGTCTCCAGTCATTTTTGTTAACCCGGTTCTCGTGTAATTGTTTATTAATCCCACGTGTTTCTGTTCCATTCAAGATTGCTTATCGAGTCCCCGCCTCCTCTCATGGCTATTTATGTGGCAGAGATGGGAGGGGACTTCAGATGGAACTTTGCTAGACTCTGCTCTGCACTGTGAAATCTCAGCTCCTGTGCCTTCCCGAGTATTTCCTTGTGCTATTTTCCGAGTCTTGTCTCCCCGTTGTCAGGTCTCCCAGTGTTTTCTGTCAGTGTAGTTAGGTCCAATTTTTGTTTTTTATTTAGCCACTCTTTGAGTGAGTACCCTTGTTTCCCCCCGCCTTGGGCAGTGTAACAGTGCATGTGCACGGTGTTTTGTTTCTGGCTTGTCTGCCAATTTTCTCCAAGTGGTTTGTGTTTCAATAAACACTTCAGTTCCTGCATCTGGGGTTCACCTGTCTACTTCCTCACAGTAATGCCGTGGCCATAAAAACACAGCATCCTGGGTTTGAATTTTTCTCTCTGTATGAGTGTGATGTAGCTTCAGTGAAGCGCTACAACCAGCAGATAAAGAGTGTGTGCGGCATTGTCCTACAATGTGAAAAAAATGCTCATTACTTTACGCGATGCTCAGCAGAGACAGACAGTAGCTATATGTTCTGGACATTCTGGGCTCATAAGTCCCCAGGGACAGTAGAGCCTACAGGAGATCAGAGGGAAGGGGCACTCGACTGATCGGCATAATGTCAGGAATCGCAATGGCTGTCAGCTCTTAAGTGTTTACAGAGACGCCAATCTTTACCATGACAACGGGAGTCCCGTAACCGAGCAACCACTGTGCAGAGTTAAGTCTGAAATGTCAGCACAGTTGCCAGACGTCATGAGGAGGGTTACCTAAACTATCAAAGTCTGAACAGGAATGCTATGCTGTACGGTTTTTTAAGGAAATAAAGCAGCTCGCGTAGAACAAATTTCCACGATGTGACGTAGCTACAGCATCTCAGATTAAAACACAACTGTTGGTGGGATTTTCCAACAGAGTGAAGTTGATCACTTTGTCATTAAATGCGGACGCTTATTCCAAATTGCAATAGGTTAGATCATGCTTAAAAGGATGTTTACAGGAGAGGGACCAATAATTTGGCAGATGTACTTAATTAACGCCATACTTGCTGGTACCCATCGCAATGAAAGTGAAAATAATTACCTGGAAGAGGAATGAAGTGATTGTGTTTGAAAATACGCACAGGGTTTAGAGGGTATTATTCTTAATGCAATACCCAATTTAAGATATTTTCACATGGTAATTCTCAACTGGGTATTCAAAAGAGGTTAATTTTTGATTTCAGCTCATCTTTCACAACAGAGGACGGAGTGTTTAATCACAGCCTGGGAAAAGAATTACCAAGCCTGAAATGTGCTAACGATTGTGCTGAAGGTGCTTGAGCGATTTCAAATGAGCTCATACAGTGTGATGCGTAGGCAGAGGATTGTTCTTGCTATCAGAGGTTCGTGGGTTTGAATCCTGGCGACATAAATAGGCAACATCGTGAAGCAGATATCGGCCTCTGTCGAGCAGACAGAATGATGAAATGCGCAGCACCGCTGGGGGAAACTGTTGTCATTACATTCCCTGATTTGTGAGAACATTGAAATAATGGGCAGCCTTGGGTCTGCCTGGTGAGGTCTGTTTTGTCCCCAGGAGTTATAGCTGTTTATGCAGTGCTCATTATAACCCTGCCTGTTCCACAACATCAGGATCTCCAACGGCAAACTTAACGCCGTGTGAGCGGCGACAAGAATGCAGTGGTCCACAACCCATTTGACCAGCACGCAGAAGGTTGGCGTTTCAAGCCAAAGTGTGACCCCAATAAGGGCTCTTAACCTCGTTTAACTTCTTAGTCTGATCTTTATTCTTGCAAGATATGCCTGTCAACAGTGTCTGATGACTAAAACGATCCTAGAAAGACAGAAAGAAGTGTTGTCCGGCCGTGTCTTATACCTCTCGAATATTTGTAACGTCTCAGACACCGTCGTTGGTGGAGTTATAATTTCATTGGCTGGCTGGACTGAGAGTTTGGTGGTCATCACAGATGCAGAAAGTTGTTACAGTAGCATTCGAAAAAAAGATCAGTTGGTAATGGTCATAAAGAAATTGCAACAATTACCAGAGATGACAGTTGCAACGCTGCAACCTTTGACCGATACTTTGTCATAAGCATAATAGGATCCTTATCGTCCGATTCTTTTGTTAAGACGTCTGTTGACGTTTGTCTTACAAGTAAAAATTGGACTTTTGTGACTCTGGATATAGACCTTCGCCGAAGTAAGTAATGGGACGAGAGTATCACACAGCCACATTGAGCACAGAACACACGGCCCCAGCCTCCACGAGCCGCTCTAAGATATCCAGCAGTCAACCAAGAGTTCATGATTAAGAATCTACTTGGCAGCCCTCCATTCAAATTACCTTCAAAATGGAAACAGGAGACCTCAAATTCCCGATCCACAGCCAGTAAATTAATGGCAAAGCATATCTTCACGGTTTACATCAAGTATTTTTTGCACACAGCCCCAGTCGACAGCCAAAAGCCTCTTCGTTGTTCAGACGGACACAATTAGTGCCCAATAATCCAAGTCAGCGAATCTCTGAGGCCCTGTAGTGGTAAAGATTGAGACCTCGTAATGGTGAGGCAACCCCCTTGTGTCCGGTTAAAAGGCCGGTCCAGGATGCCCAGATGATGCTCAAAGGTGCGAAGGCCCTTTCAGCGATTTGTCCACGAGTGCCTTCGTCGGTCCCAAACTCTTATCGACCACCCGGTACATCATTACTGAGCGATGGACTTTCTCGAAGGATTACGCTTTCCTATATACCCCTGCTCCACACTCCTGCAGGAAAAATATGAGTAAAACCAAACATGGCAATATGTTAAGCTCTTAATGGTCTTAAAAACAAATCATTGGTCAGGGAAATTAACAAGGATTAAATAACTGCACTCCTGAGACCTTCTGTGCCATCATTTGCTTGTGAAGTGTTTGGGGCTGTTTGGGTAAAAGCAAGAAGCTGCTTCGCCGTGAAATGTCAATTAATGCGTTGGAGTACCGGAGAACACTGCAGAAAGGCTTGCTTCACACAATTGTCTTCTGAAGACGAGCAATTAGATGTTTTTTTTTTAACTCCTCATTCTCTGAAAAGCAGTCTGCAAATTTACCCGCAAGGCTCAGGCATTGAAACTCAATTGAAGTCAATTTTATTTGTACAGCGCTTTTAACAAAAAGGCATCATTACAAAGTGCTTCAAATGTGTCAAACTAATGACAAGAGACCCCCAAGAGCAGGCCAGAGGTGACAGTGGCAAGGAAAAACTCCCTTATCGGAAGAAAAATAAAATTTCTCTCAAGAGAGGAACAAATCTTGCTTCTGAGAAGGATTCCTGGGCAGATCTTGGCGCAATGGGGGGAGGGGTCCTTCTGCCTAAGGGAAGCCTGGGGGTGGGGAGTCTATGGAATATTCTGGTTTCGAGCAGCAAAGTGCATGATTTTGAGATATGTAGGTGACCTGTGACCTGGGAGCGAGTCTTTGAAAAGACAAGGAGGGGCTTGTGATCTAGTATCCAGGGCAACAGCGGGACGGAGGTTTTAGGTTGGGGGCAAAAGATTCCCAGGAGGGGCTGTAGAAATCAAGGTGAAAAACTATCCCAAACTAAGTTACTTCATCCATTTCTTTCGCCAGGTTCCTCAACACTAATTTGTTAACATCAGCAAATGCTTCATACTTTGGAATATTGAGCTTGACCCCCCTTTTTTTTGTCCAAGAGTGCACACAGACTCTGACATTGAACACAAAATCCTTGTGCCACTGAGGATTAATTCGCACTCAGTAACTCCTACACTGTCAAAGCCATTCATGAGCTTTTTTAAATCTAGCTGACACACCTCCACAGACTGACTAAAATTGTTGGCTGATCCAATAAAACATCCATATAATGCATTCTAACATTTAGAAACATTAACGAATCTGTTTTTAAAGAGCTGATAAAAATCGCTGGGGGAATACAGTCATGCTATTCATGTTTCATTATCGTATTTTCCAGCCAAATTTAAGGTTATAAAAACTTGTGAAATAAGGAACTACGCCTAATTATATGGCGAATTAGCTGAAATGTCAGACATCAAATAGCAGCCAACCATGCCAGATAACTAAGTACAGAATTTGCTAGTGAGTTACATGTTATCATCTACTTGCTGGTCCAATTTAGTTTTTCTCCTGAATTAAAAAATCTTTTTTTTTTAGATTGTTAAGCCTCAGAAGGACTCAACAACAGAGAGATAAATAATAATAATAATAATAATAAATGTATTCATACATCACCTTTCAAGCAATACAGTGCAAAGTGCTTCACAATCAGGTAAAAATACAAGTACATAAAAGCAATAAAACAAAATGGGGTAAAGTAGGGAATTAAACATCAAAATAGAAAGAATTAAGATAATACAAGAAAACAGACCCTTACAATAAAAGAATTTAAACCATAAAATCAGCAAAAGCAAACCTAAAAAAAATTAGTCTTTTCAAGACGATAAAGACTCTGCATTTCTAATATTGTTTGAGAGGCTTTTCCTGAGTAATAAATGAAATAAAAATAAAAGAAATGAACAGGAATGAAGGAAAAATTTCATAATAATAAGATAATAATAAAAAATAAGAGGTCAACGGTACTCAATGAGATGAACGGTCCATTCATTCAATGCAGGGTGATCGTTCACCAGCTGACACAAGAGTGTCCAGCGCAAGCCAAGAACTGCACACAACGGTGTGGCCCAACTAACCTGATGCAGGAGAACAAACTGACCACGTAGAAGAAGAGGTAGGACAAAAAGTTTGGGAGGCTCTTTTGTAAACTTTCCAACGGATCCAATGAAGATGTAACAACAGGAAAACACAGAATTTGTCCCAAACTTTATGGTGCTCTGATATAGCAGAGCAATATCTAATAAAAAGTGCTATAATATTTGAATAGTGGAACAAAAAGACATACTTAATAAACAGCATCTTACAAATGAGGCCAGTGTTGGAGAGAAACTGACTTGCAGGTACATGAGCACCTGTGTTTCTCCTTGGCAAAAAAAATCAAATATACTCTGAAAAAATTGACATTTTTGAATGTAATAACATTTTTGCCACTTTCAGTCCAAAAAAAAAAAATTAATAAGCACTGTTAAACTGTGCAATGCAGATCAACATGGGTTTTAAAATGTGAACATCCCTAGGCAAACACAGTGCGCTAGTCCACTGATTCAGAATGTGATTTTTACACAATCAGGAGTAGCCAAACTCCTTCACAACATAATCTACTCTTTAGCAACGACTCAAACCAACTTTGTTGTGACTAGTAAAGAACTTTCTTTAAAACTGCATGAAATTCACTTTTGATTCTGCAATTACTGCCATGTTAATTCTGACACCTTTCGCACCTGAATGTGTCATTGACCCTCCGAGCACAGAGGGCGATGTGTCAGCACAGTGGACATGATGCAGACCGTAATTAGCTACACTGCAAAACAAATTTAAAAATGCCAGCAAGCAGCACGCACAAGCACTCTGGAAAAGGGCATCGGTGGAAACTGACAGCTAATGGAAATGTCGGCATCCTGATTCGTGCACTGCAGATTTCGTACGTAATAACATTTACAATGATTCTGACATTTTTAATTAATCCTGGTGCGGTCCTTCCATGAGACACCTAGCAATTAATGCATCTCTACCTAAGGGTCTTTCCACACACAGAGATGAGCTCATTTTTATTCAAGAGCCAATGTATATTCAGACCAGAGATACAGTCATTAAACACTTCATTAGTGTTTAAAAAAAATGTTCTTGTTCAACTTCGCTTTTGAGACAAAAATTCATCCAGGAAAAGTAACCTTGTAAACCAGAGAGAGTTAAAGAAGTAAGTAAGTAAGCAAATAAATAAATAAGTTAAATTCTCGCTAGTAACTGAAAAGCCATCTTCACAACTCAGTGAATGGACTCAACCTGGCAGCCTATTTCGACTTGATCATCTCAGGAGGCACTCAAATGTTTAACCCTCTCCAGCCCTATTTATTATTTTGAGATATGAAAAATATTTCATTCATGGAGAAAAGTTCTTATACACTAGTGGCTGCAGGGGGAACTAACGTTGTATTTTTGCAATACTGAGCTGGAAGGGTAACTTTATCAAACCATTTCCAATGTGGTCTTTATATTTTATAGTCAGTCATCAATTGATTTATTGTTGCAAATTTGCAACATGAGCCTGGAGAGGGTTAACCCTTTCAGCGCCGTGGACAACTACAGTTGCGCAATGATGTAAGATATCAAAGTGAGATACTGTTGAAAACCTATCATGAGGCAACTTGTTGAAAAGAGCTCCAAGCTCCCCTAGGGCAGCTCTTTTAATCAAGTTGCCACATGATAGGTTGTTAACAGCTCAGGATAAATACATTCTTATTAACTCCTTGAAAATGTATACGGCGATCAAAGGGTTAACACAGTGCCACCACAGCAGTCTCCAAGGGGGAATAAACCCAAATGCACAGAGCTGCATGGTCCCTCGACCCCACAGGAAGGAGGCTCTGGGTTCGAGTCCTGGCCTGGACCCCCCCTGTGTTCACACGAGTCTCCTCCAGGCAGTTCAGTCCCCCCCCAACCCAAAATATGCAAACCAAGAGTTGCAGAGGATAATTAGCATCTCGGGCTAACTTTGGTGCATTCAAATAAATATTCATTAATGTGCTTTTACCACGTCAAACAGACTAATATATTATACAGGGCGAGCAGCCATCTTTCTTATGATACCTTCATAATCCCAAGTGGTTCAGTGTTGGTTTCAAACATGAAAGTGCTTAAACTGTGAATCCAAATACTTATCGCAGCTCACAGCATCAGATCGACTTACACATTCATTTCAGCTGACTTTTGCTTTGGCCTTGATCTCTAATCTTTCCCAGTGGGAAAAGAATATGAAAAACTGAATGCTGGAGAAATAAACGAGCACATATTTTTCCTTGTACATGCACTGAAAAATATCTAGGCTATATCCGAGCAAAGAATAAACACAGGCTTTTCCTGTTCCTCTTAGTGATGCTTAGATTGATCCCACAAATTCAATTCAACTTATTACAACTTTTTCTGTGTAGCGCTTACCATAGAGGAAGAATCACACAGAAGACCCTGCAAACAGTGCTGAAAAAAAAAAACTCCTCACTGGGGGAGGAGGGACCCGGGATTGGCGGGGGGCCCCAATCTTCTCTGGGCTGGCAAATTGCAGTATTGATTGGATACAATGAAGTCTGATGAATGGTAAACGTCCTGCGCTAACATAGCGCTTTTCTACCATATTGGACAAAGTGCTCTACAATGCCTCTCATTCGCCCATTCATGCACAGACTCGCCCACTGCCGGTGCTGGTCTGATCGTCGGGAACTTGGGCCACAGTCGCTAGCTCAAGGGAACTTCGAAACGCCAACCAGAAGAGCAGGGAAATCGAACCACCGACCTTGCGATTGGTGGACGAATTGCTCTACCGTCGGAGACACAGTCAGCCCAAGCGAACTGAGGTGTTAACAGGACAGCAACTCACTGGGAGGGACAGGATCCAACCGGACCGGACCAACCCACGGACTCAGGGTAACAGAGGTGACTATAGTCCCAAAATGGAGACGCAAAAATGACAGTTTTTACTACGCTTGTCTGACTGAAAGAATAATGGCCGTCTGTTCAAGTGCGCAACTACAGCGGGGCTCTCAGAACTTGCACAACTTCCCGAAATATCCTCAGCTGATCAATGAACCGTCTCCATCATTCATCAAACAGCGGGGGGAAAATTGGGCTAACTGAGCAATTAAAGCAGAGACTATCCGTCAAGTCATTTAGAGCTCAGCGTGATCTAAGACGAGCACGACCCAGCAGGACTCGACTACAGGCAAAGGACAACCTTTACCAAACACAGAAACAAGTGCATAATTAATCAGCCCATAAATATTGGAGGGGATCATGGGACATTGGTGTTCTAAGCTGATAAAGTACAGTAACTGACTGCTGCACCATATGCGGAATAGACAAAATACTGGAAGCACCCCGGTAAATGGTTTAACTTTGAAGTATAACAAAACAATCCCAAAAACATGTACACTGGTCACTCTTATTAATTTTACAGCTAATTTGCTGCTTCTGTCTGATTAAATTAAGTATAAACAGAAGGACTGTGCTTGGCAAATCTCCGCAGCAGGATGAGGCTGCCAACAGAGCTTGCCCTAGGGTTGGAAACGATGAGAATGTTTTATTTTTTAACTTGAAATTATGCGCTGATCTGCTACAGCATTTGCATGCAGCACATTGAATTTCCACCACTTACACTCTTAAAAAACAATCATGCTGAGAGGAAAACCTTTCGCTACAACAAAGTCGCAGAGAACGGTTTAGAAAACAACTTCGCAGGAAATGAATGTTTATGAGATCTGAAGAGATCTCGAAGAGTTCATGATAGTATTCCATAGTTCTAAAACAATAAGCCCCAATGAATCATCTTAGACTTGGAGAGGGCAAAGAGAATGCCACTTTGTTTTTTTTCCTCCCCAAGTGGCTGATTTATTTACTATAAATTAATCACACGGTCATTATATCCTTCCCTATTCAATTAAAGGATATTCACTGTCAGCAGGAGTTATTTTTTTCACCCAAAGTAGCTTTTTGGCTTCATTCTTGTTTGCCAAGTTCATTCTGTATTTAAGCTGGATATAAAACATACCACTCTATGCCTTGTGGAGGTTTGAATTCCATCCAGGCCCAAGCACATATACAGACAAAACAGCGTAGCATCTTGGCCGGGCAGCCAGCCCCAACATCTTCGTGGAAGTTCATTAATAATCAATGAAACAAGTCCACGCTGATGGTCTTATGACATTTCACATAAACGGATGTCATGTCTTCCTCAATCTCATGATTGAGGAAAGCCCTTATCAGAGGCAGAGAAGACGGGACAGGGAGGAGGTACACTACCCCCATTTTCAAAAAACAGCCCCGCAAAGCAGGCTTTACCCCTCAGATTGTTTGGAATGAATATAACTTGACGACTGCATTTTCAAGTTATCGTGCGGAATGCTAAATTCAATGGCAGCTCACTATTATCACCCCACCCCATCCCCCATTTAACCCTTCAGATGAGCTAACCGGGACCACAAAGAGTCCGTTCTAAAACCGGGGCAAGTTCGCTATCCGATTCATCCTCCCTACACGGGGTACAATGTGGCACTGCATCAACTCATGGATACAGAGGGCCCAACGTCGCCACGCGAACTTCTCGGGCTGATCATAAACAAAGGGGAGAGAAATTCATTTCAATCTACTCAACCGTTACAGCCGTGATTTTCAGAACAACCGTAAACAGCAGCTTGACTTCACGTGTTCTTCGAGATATATGCACTTTCTGCGGGTATGCATTCAAAAATAGAATAAAATAAAAGACAAGGATAATTCAAAGGTTAACGGAAATCCCAGAAATGAATCCCAAAAAAAGGGATCGCCTTCTTGTTTTTGTTATGTACCCTTGCCTAAAAAATGAGTCGCAGCTCAAAGGCAGCTTCATGCAACAGGCAATACGGTTATCGCAAAATGAAGAACACCAGGAAGGAGAGGTAATCACACAGAACAGTGACAAATTACAACATCTGTCTGTGACGAATCTGATGCGTGACTCTCAGGTGCAAATCTTTTCTTCTAATTTTTTGCAGTCCGTGTGAGGCCTACAAACCGGTCTCTTCAATCAGGAAAATCCCCCTCGGCTTCAGAAGTGCACCTGCTGCCTGCCTGCTTACAGCCAGCCAGGCTTTACCCAGCAGTGTTGGAGAGATTACGGAGGGGTTTAAAGAAGAGGAGGCTCTGCCTGCTGCCAAGCCTTAAAAGACATCATCTCAGGCCCAAAGACTTGCGGAGGTGGGGTGTGATTAGACAGGCTCTGCTTTGACAAAGGCCAAGCAGGCGTTCGAATCAGAGGCAGCTGGCATGTCTTTAAAAAAAAAAGCCCAATTTTGAAACACACGTAGTTCTGCAGGATCATACTGACTGACAATGGGTCATGTAAAACTGGGAATAAATGGAGGATTTTAGCTAAGGAGTATTCATCTAAGCAGTCACTTCAGAAGTGTGTCATATGCCAGTATACAAAACAAAACTATTCCCTCTGATGCTAAGCTCGCAAAGAATCTGGCAACAGTGCTGTACCGAGGCATAACCTCAAACTAAGCTCCGTGAATCCGGCTAAATTCGCTTTCACTCCTTACAATAGCAATACTTAAAAGTTCAAACCTATGGGCAACTGACTGTACCAGAACATGCAGTGGTCATCAGGTGTGTCTGATACTGAAGTAGGAAATTGTGGATTTGAGACGGCAGCCAAAACAAATGAGATTATTCAGTGCCCTGAAGTAGAGACCAGAGAAAAAGGTGCCGTTTGTGGGAGGGGACTGAAGGCAGGCTCCTGAATAACTAGCTGAAGAGAACAGAAAGAAGAGAACAGCATCTCATTCTGTGTGCCAATCGTGTCCAAAGAGGCAGACCCTCATCATTTTTGTATGTTTTTTCCGAGAGATCCTAACCCTCCGTAACCCTGATTCCACAGAGCACACCAGCCCCACCTCTCACCATGTGGTACCACTCTGCTGCAGCCCTGCCGTCTCAGACGTGAACAGTGCATAGGCTCAGAAATGATGCATACACAACTCACTTTATGGATTTTGGATTCATAAAAAAACAAACCTGATGCTAAAAAACAGGCAAAATTACTAAGATTGTGCACATATGGAAAAAAAAACAAAAAACGAGTTAATCTTGAATTAAATGAAAATTGCATGCAGTTTATCTTATTCCATAATTTATCAAACTTTGGGTTTTTTACGAAACAACTTTTTTTTGAGCATACGCAGCAGTTAGGTATGAAATTTGTGCAAAATTTATTTTTTTATTCCTTTAAATCAGGCCCCAGATCCTGTTCTACACCCGGTTCACCCCGCAACACATCCTCCAGTGACAAATGCAACGGCATCTGGGTCTGTTGTCAAATCATCATATCCAACCATTACAGTTTATTAGGCTGTGGAGGAAGGGCTCCCTCACTTTAACTCTTACATACTACCTTTCTGATGTTGTGAATATGCAACATTTTAGTAATTAGTGAGCATTTTAGTCAATCAACATTAATTCTTTATAAATGAGGCCCCCTGGCTACAGGCTCACAGACTCGCTAGTGCTCACAAGCACCAATAACATGCCTGATTCTACAAAATATATGTCGGACAGCACCACAGTGTTTTACTGACAAGAAAGAAAAAACCAACACTTCTTCAGACAGTGAGCAGACAGAACAGTGATCCGCAGACTAATTTAATAATTCAACCTAAAACACGTTTTAACTGGAAGCTGGAGGAGAGGTGTCTGACAGATATACAAGCCAGAGCGGGCAGCTTCAGTTTTTTGACGGTAGGGCGATCGGCCAAGAAAAGCTGCCTGTGCCTTCCACCGCGTCGATTTGAGAGCAGCTGCGGTTGCGACACCGAGACGCATCTCCAGGCCCCGCAAACGCAATTTCAGTCAGCTGTCAAAATCAGACAACATCCCATTACAGAGAAGGACGGCATGACGGTTTCGGGTCTTCTAAGATATAGACACATGAGATGTTGAATATGTGTTGGCGGCGTGTACTATTCAAAGACAACCAATCTTAAACCCACCGCTATAACGTCCTTCGAAACAAGCTTCATGAAACGGCAAACGCAGTTCACTCGTGCTGCGCGTGCGGACCAAAATGTGTTTTCCTAACTGGAAGAGGTGTCAAGCTGCCAGCCCATCTACCTTTTCTGTCATAATTACGCGGCGGCGTGGAATGCGTAAAACTGCTCATTTATTTATTAATAGCTTATTTAATTGCCTGGGTTAATGCAATCAAGACGAAATGGTTAACAGGCAACCTTTCGAGTGATTCATCTTCCATCACACGAGCAGACATCTTACAAACAGGACTTGCTTATGTAAGGCACCAATCAGTCCTCACCCTCCTAAGAACTGCCATATACCGTGCGCCATTGATTAGCATTCACGATAATATGGATGACCTATGTGAATGTATTTGTAATAGCAGTTTAAAGACCTCAAAGTTAAAATAGGGTGCCTCTGGTATTCTGCCTGCATTATACACTACTGGGCAAAAAAGGGTCAATCCCAAAATAACAAAATGTGAAGCTTTTAAAATCATTCGTCCGGACATTAGCAAGAATTAAACATATAGATAAAATAGATCAGCATGAGGCAGCTTCTTCCTTGGATTCCTGTAAATGTTTAAGCCTTGTGACTTAATTTGCAGACAGCATTCTTACAGAAAGAAGGGTAGAATAATAACCTGATCATTCCTCTTAAGAACAACTCTTCAATCCTGGGAAGCCTTTCAGCAATATTCAGTGATAGTCAAAAAATAAACAATTGATCGACTTTTCACAGTAAAACAGATCAGCTTCACAGCTTTTCGTCAAATGGTTCATTGCAACAAAACCCAAAGAGCAAACGGTGCCGCCGACAGTTTCAGGAGTGTATTTGTTTAATGCTTGGTGATTTTCTCACCAATTACTTGCTGTTAAAATGATTAACAGCTCAATATTTTCCCCATTCAAAGCTCGGCCCATTTTTTTTTGCTCAGGAGTGTATACTGTCCGAAATCAATTCCAGAGAAAGAGGGACATACTTGGTGAGTTGAGAGACGCAGTCCATAAAGAATCTGATTCAGCAGCCATTCACATGAAAACTACTGGCGCTGTATCAACTCTGGCAGAGTAAAATAAACTCTAATAGAGTGAAGGGGTCAAAAATAGAGTTGAAAGCATTCCTTTGGAGTATGTTTTGCACTAAACCTTTAAATGTTTGTAGAGTCCATTTCCCCTTTGCTGTCTGAGTGAACAGTCAATAAAAGCGACAATTAATGCAGTCACATGTTCAGGAAGAAAGGGTCATATGTTAGTAAGACGCACAAACAAGCTTCTGCTTCCAATTATAAAACCATTGCCCCTCTCTCAAGCTGTCACTTACTACAGACACCTCCAGCTGTTGGAGCGGTAGTGAGCGCACCAAGCCAACAGATGCCACTGCCTTACAGCTGCATCAAGAATCAGACTGATGCTTTTCACTGACATGGGTGTAACAGTAAAGCCGCTTTCACACCGGACGCAAAACAAATTTTTCGCACGACAGATTCCATTTAAAGTCAATGTAAGGACGCAAAGACACGCGTGTATTCGTATCTTTGCATTGACTTTGAATATAATCTGCCATGCGAAAAAATTGTTTTGCGACCGGTGTGAAAGCAGCTAAAGAATGGCAGTTGAAAATGTAGTTTTCCACAGCTAAGTGTATTTACCTCTGGTGCATTCTCAGAGGTGGTCACATCTACTCAACTTTTGGCGACTTAACCCTTTCGTGCCCACTGGAATTTTCTGTACTATGCCAATTGACTCCTTTGCCCAATTATGGATGTTTCTGTGTGTTCTGATTGCATCCAGAAAGGGCTGGTGTGGGAGCAGGCTTTCATTCTAACTGACTAAGTTACACACCGGACACTAAACTGACAGACTTTATAAACTTATAAGTCTGACTAGACAGAAATGGTATAGTTAGGGTAGGGGAACTTTCATTAGATGATTACATAATTGATATGCAGTTGTCTTTGAGTAACAAGGCTCAACAGTGGATGAGGTCGTGACCTTGTTTGTGTCTGTGGAGCAGGATTTGAGGAATTAGTGATGTGACCTCGTCAGGCTTCACTGATCACAATTGTAATGCTGTCAAATGCCTTAAAACAATCCTTGAGGTCATTAAGGTCAGAACCTGAGAGCACTTGTTCAAAGACACTACATGCGCCATGCCTCGCCTTTCCAGACCCCTATGTGATCAAACCATTGGGCTGTGGATGGCTGGAACATCCCAAAATTGCATCGCCCAGCGTTTTGGGGTAAGTCAATCCACAATCTCAAACCTTGTGACTCGTTACCAGAAGACTGGAAGCACCAATGATCGACCCCGACCTAGTCACCCTAAGGTCACGACCCCAGCCCAGGACAATCAGATCCGCCTCGTCCACCTGAGAGATCGGTTTCGAACCTGTACCAGGACGGCTCAAGAGACCCCAGGAATCCACAGACCAAGGATCAGCAGAAGAACAGTGAGTCGCCGACTCACCGAGGGATCAGAGCCCACAGGGCATGTGTTGGAATGCAGCTTGATGCACAGCGCAGGGCCACCAGGCTTCGCTGGGCTGAAGAAGAAGAAGACGAGTCCCCAACTGATTCTGGAGGAATGTTGTCTTCAGGCATGAGTCCAGATTTTGTCTGTACCGACATGATGCAAGACAGAGGGTCTACAGACACGTGGTGAGAGATGCACGGCCCCCTGCATTGCTAAGACAGATCGCTTTGGAGAAGGCTGTGTGGGAAATGTGCGAAATGTGTGGGACCTGTTGGATCAGCGGGTTCGGCAACGCACTCCAGAGCCCAGGACGAGGGCGGAGCTCCAAGAAGCCCTTCTCCAGGAGTGGAAGGCCATTCCCCAGCAACAGCTCAACAGAATAATGCTGTCCAGGCCAAGATGAGTGATGGCTTTGTTGCCGACACGTGACAGTCACACTAAGTACTGAGATTGGAGTTGATCTTTGTTGTTGATTTTGTTGTTAAACTTGTCATTTTTGATTCTTTTGTCGTTCTTTTTTTGTTGATGTTATCTGACATTTTTTCAAAGTTGTTTTTATGGGTAAAGTCAATAAATGGTTACAAATTTGAATCCGAGTTTGGCTACAATTTTGGTTATAAGTTTTTTAAGTACATCAGTGCACTAATCAAGGTCTTCAGCAAAGATTCACATTCAAACTGATCACGAATCTCTTAATATTTACTCTCTCGATATGTAAAATCTGGCACATTTTGCTGTAAATAAATGGATCCAACATGAGCTGAATGTTGTAATTCTGCTCCGTTTGCCATGTTTGATTATGATTCTGTCATGTATGGATTTTGATCTCTGCCTTGTCTGACCATGCTTTGTATTAGGATTTAGATGCCTGGCCATGTTTTGTGTTTTGCATTGTCTGTTTCCATATTCCATCTTTGCAGTTTAATTCTGGTCCATGTTTTTACTTTTGCCATGCAGTGCACTTTGTCTCTCCCTGTCTGGTCTCATGTCTTGTCATTGCTCACAGCCCCAGTATTGTGTGCCACTCTTTCAGGTGATTTAATGGGTTCCGGGATTTCAACCTTCCTTCCAATCTTGTTAACTTCCTTCACGTTGCTTTTCTATTTTACGAACCAATACTAACAGTTTGTTGTTTTTGCTAAAGTTACTAACCCAGACTAACATTGTATATAATACTAACTTACTAACGAGCACAAGGGATTGTATAGCTGCACATTACTAATTGATTAACAAGCTCTCAGCACTCGCCCTGTTCAAGTCTCCGCATCTTGCCTTTTACCTAATCTTCTTTGCTGTGTTTCAGTGGATCCTCCACACCTGCTCACTCAGTCCTTTCTCTCATTATCTGTGCACATGTGAAATCCATAACCGGAGCCGTGTGTTTTGTCAATTGGTTGTCTCGTGATCCCTGTCCGCATTTTGGCTTTTACCTATTTCATGTGATTAGGTTCTCCCTCTTGTCTGCTCCTTTGTAATTAGTCTGATTCTCTACACCTGATTTCTGTACAGCATGTGACTTCCCGTGTGTGTATTTTAGCAGTCTTCTCACAGCAGTTCCCTGTCAGAACGTTTTCCTTGGTTTACCTGTGCTGCTATTGTTTTCGTCTCGTACTCTTTCGTCTCGTACTCTTAGTGTTGCTTTTCTGACTGGACCGTCCTCTTTCCCGTCCGACTTTCGATTTTTGGCTCTGTTTTGGTATTTTTGTCTGCATCTGTTATCGAACCCTTTTCTGTCTGACCACGAGTACTGTGATTGCTGCCCTGGTTTTCGACTCGGATTCTGCCCAACTGGATTGTGATTTTTGGATTGTGGACTTTGTACCTTTGCCTTCTGCCTCGCGGGGGGTTTCCCCCCTCGCCTAATAAATTCCTTCTACTGCACTGCTTGGTTCTCACGTCTGGTTCCTGAGCGTATCATCACACTAGAATGTATAAGCAACATTTAATTTAGCCACTTCATACCTAATGCTATGCTTAACTCAGAATTTGATAAAAAAAAACCTGGAGCACATCTGAATTGGATGTGAGTGGTCTTAATTAACTTGAGCAGAGCAGTAATGTTTGGTTCTGTAAAAGCTGGGTGTCATTAAAAGTCAGCATATTGATAAAATTCCTCCGGCTCATAGACTCTAAATATATTGTTATTCCTCAGAGTAGCAGCATTAGAGCACATTTTAAGCAGTTCTATTCGAAATGCATAACCATTTTTAGCAATGGTTTTGAGCACCAATGTGGATGGGGCATTTAAATTTCACAATGCATCTCCAGTTTGTCTACTCAATTGTTAGCAGGAAAATAACACCATTTCAGATCCCATCATTGTGACCACATTGCGTCACTCGGGTGGTATTGTTTGATTCCCCCCTTCTTTGCAGCACTGATAAACCAGCTATTTTAACGAAGATCTGCTCTTTTTGATGATAAGGAATGGATCAGCCCTCTATAAAACCCTTAATGGGTGCAGCTATTCCAGAGAGTGAAAAATTCTGCAGCTTGAGAAGGCAATAATTAGCTTTAAGGGGATTAAGTCTCTTATTTGTCCAACAACCCGAGTCTAAAAGATCCTCTTTACTTGCATCAGGCTTACCTCTGCACACACAGGGTAATGGCACAGCAAATGAGAGCTCTCAGGCGTTACTGATTGCAAGCTGCTGTTTAGAAAGTACAGAGCATTCTAGAGAGGATGCGGTTCGGTCAGATGTGCCTCAGAGTGTCCAGGCTATGGCATGCTCCCACAATCCACACCTACAGCGCAGAAAACGGCTGATAGCACGCAGACGCTCCGTGTTCAGTGGCCATCTACACGGCTCACGCTGGGCCTGTATGAAATTCCAGATGATTCTGCACTTCCAACAGATGGTCCAATCATTTGATGCCCTCTTGCACAGACCCATAGATGGTCCATCGAGATTGTAGCAAAAGAGCTTAACAGATGGCCTTGAGCCCTAACCTAAATCCCATGAAACACCTTTAGTATTTATAGGAAAGCCGACTTTCACACAGGTCTAGTCAACCAATGTCAACCCCGGCATGAGCGCAAAAAGACACCAGTCATTACGCAGTCAGATCACAGATAGTGTGTGGGTGCTTATTTAGATTTAGGCTCATACAATGATTACAGCTCAAAGCCACCATTATCAGTCAATTTGGTTTTATTACTCCCACCACATATTATTTCATTACAGTATGAGTCAGAATTGTGGGCCGTCTTCCACTCATAACTGCCACCAGACATCATCATGACAATTAAAAAATGTAAAATTAAGGTAAAACTTTGTCACTGAAGGCTGAATCAAAGAACAAAACAAGTTTTATTTTGCGCAGAAAAATTAGAAACGCTAAAAAATGCCTAAAATCTTCTGAAAATACTTCCAGAGGAGCGCTGACTTTTCCATTTTGTTCCTTTCCCGAGTTGGCCGCAACACTTGGCCTAAAAATGACAAGCGGTTGTTTGTTTTCCGAGCTCGATTTAGAAGGAGCCCATGCTGAGATGAATTGGGTTTATTTCAGGAGAGCGGGTTGGCTCTCTTTATCTCTGTCTGGGAGAGGGGTAACGCACCAACGCAGGTGTGCTTGGACACCGTGACTCCAGACTGATTTGGACATGGACAGATTCAATTCCGTAGTAGTTTTCAGGGGCTGTAGTTCTGCGGTTATAAGTAGCTCTCCTATCTTGTGTCCATCTGTCCCAGTCAAAGAGTTTTGACTTTTGTTCAGTTCTGTGTCGCTGTTGCCTGTTAAGGGTGTTAAGCATGAGTTGTCAGAACTTTTGATTGGGTTTCTTTACCGTTACCGTTTTTCCAAGAGACACACCTGCAATTCCTGCACTATTTGGCCCCTTTGGAATGTCTATATCTAGCTGTGGACGCTTCCTAAGCAAAGCTCTGATGCAGCGACCTGTGAGGTACAGTTCAGGAACCACACGCAAGAGAGGGAAATCAAAAAAACGTATGCCTTTAATGGAGTACAAGTCAAAGCCAAAAAGCACAGGAATTGCCAAGCCACAATACGAAATCCAAAAACAGTGTCGACTAGACAGGCAGGGGTCAGAACCAGTAAGACAGATGAGCAAAGATACAAAAACGATAGGCAAAAAGTTGAAGTCAATGAACAAAGCCAAAGGTCATACACAGGGCATCCAAACACAGAAATCGTCGTCATACCAAAATGGGTCAAAATCCAGAAAGACAAAAACAATACAAAAAGGGCAATGGCAAGAATCAAAGTCAGACAATCCGGTAGAAGAGAACAATACTCAATGCACAATGCTCAATGCGCTCTGCACAAAGAAATATTGATCAACATTCAAAGTCAGCACTGCAGTGAGGACTCACAAATAGATGGGAGGGAAGTCACATGCTACGCAGGGAACAGGTGTAGTGAATCAGACTAATACAACAGGATTAATCACGAAAATTGGCGAAAGCCAAGGCACGGATCACACAAACAGCCTATGACATTTGAACAGCTCCGGTCAAGGAGTTCTAAGTGCACAGATAGTGTAAATTCTTTATTAGGAACAATCCCTTGAGATGAAACCATCTCGTTTTCGAGGGTGTCCTCTTAATACAAATACACTTCATAAAGACAGACAATATTATACAGACAAATCAACTAGACAGAAAAACAAAAGAACACAAAACAACACAGCATAAACGAGAACAAAACAACAAGACACAAAGACAAAACAGATGGATCATTGCATAATTGTTCTATTATTATGATATTGATGATTAGTGAAAGCAAGAGCAGGTAGTTTCAAGATGAGATGACAGCGCAGTTTTGAACAATTGAAAAGACGTTATCGAACGGATATGGACAGGTAGGTTGTTCCAGTCACAGGGAGCCTTAAACATAAATGATTTTTTGCCAGCTGATGTGGGTATATTAAAGTAAACCTGTGAACAGTGTCTAAGTTGATGTGATGATGTGTATGGTATGAGCAGTTGTTTCAGATATTGTGGGTAGGTAAAGTGAATGCATTTGAAGATAAACTGCAGCCAGTGCTGCTGTCTTCTTGAAGTGGGAGATGGTAGGTTGAGGTTTTCATACAGGGTACAGTGGTGGGTCGTATATGGACAGTCAAGGATAAATCTGCATAGGCGGTTGTATACTGCATTGAGAGGGAAAAGGTTTGCTTTAGGGGTGGCAGTTTGGTACACTATGTCTGCATAATCAAGAATTGGTAATATGAGTTGTTGAACAAGTTTTTTTCTTACTGTAAAAGTGAAACATTTTTTGTTACGGTAGAGAACACCAGTGCTGAAGTTGATTTTTTCCGGACAATGTTATCAATATGAAATTTAAATGATAGATTAGGGTCAAGCCAAAGGCCAAGATATTTAATTTGTTGAACTTTAAACAGTTGAGTACCATCAAGGCAAGAAATATTTAAAGATAACGAGCGCAGGAAAGTAATTAAGCATGTGCGAGAGATCTCGCTGAAACTCAGGAGAGGACAGAAACAGGCTAAGAGGCGTAGACTAGAACAGGGCGATTGCGGAGAGGGAATTAGTCTAAACAAGTATAGAAGCGAGCAGAGCTCACATACCCCCACTTTATGTTTGAACGAATCCGGACGCACAGACACACGGACAGATGGACGGACGTGCAGAGTGCTATATAATTAGTAATAATAATATATATTAATATAATTATTATATTCTTATAATATAATTATTGTATATAATTATTATTATATAATAATAATATAATTAGTGGCGGTGCAATTTTAAAGATTTAACTAGAGTGCTCGTTAGTAAGTTAGTAATCTACATACATGGATTAGTTGTGTTAGTAGACGAAAATACAAAATACAAATGTTAGTCTTGTTAGTAATCAGAACAGAAAGGCGAAGGAAGAAAACGAGAATCGAAGGAATATTTTAAACACCGGAATTCATATAAATCACCCGAAGTCAGTGAGCACACAGACCGGGGAGACGGACTGAACCAACTAGATCACAAGACAGGGGAGACAAGTGTATCGGAACTGAGAAATGGAATGAACTAAAAATCCTGAGTATTACAATAACCAAAAAAGAATAAATAAAAGTCAAAATCATGAACACTGAACATGAACATAAACATGACAACAAGGCAGAATCACAACGAGACCTCTATAAAGCAGGCACACGCTTGTTCATCAGCATGCAAACGAACCCTTAGGGCGCTAAAAGAAACTACTGTTACTCGATGATCAAAGTCAAAGCTGTTGTAGACCTATCATGTGGCAACTTGTTTAAAAGAGCTCCCCATGCGGGAGCTCTTTTAAACAAGTTGCCACATGACAGGCCCACAACAGCGCAAGATGATTAAATCAATATTTGTTTAAAAAATGTATTTCAGCACTCTAAGGGTTAATTGAATTTGTTTCCCAGCTGCTTCTGTAATTGTGGTTCGGTCGGTTCAAAGTTAGTCATTTTTCACTGGTACTTCCCAAATTTAGTCTACCCTCAGAATGTTCTGTGCTGTACAGCATTGTAAACGGAATAAGGCGATTCTTCTTATCATGAGACACATGTAATCTGCGGTATGTAATTTGAAGCTCGTGTATCCATGATAAGTGCTTTAGATTAGTGTTTCTGAATACGGTGCCCCCAGACTAAATGATACCTGGAATACCTACAATCATGACCAATGAGAGGAAGCCCTTTCCGTAATATGGTAAAAAACTACATTGAACTTCCTGCAGGATGAGACATGAATGTTGAAGGCATTTGATCACAATTTCCTCCACTTAATTTCAGTAATCACAAAAGAGCGCTCACGCAGCCAGCTAAAGGCCCTGAACTGTAACTGCGTAACTTCCGAAGAGATTAGAAGAAAAAGAACAAAAGGTGAATGTAATTATTTTTAAGTCTTCCAGCCTTAAGGTCAATTGCCCATTCAAAATTTTATCTGAAATGGCAGTCGGGCTGCTATCATTTTTACAAGCATTATAGGCTTTAGCTTTTCATCAAAAATAAATTAATTTGTCCAAAAAGGTTAGTGGTAAATCCGTCATGTTAAACAGCCAAGAACTGACAGGGCTTATTTTATTTTTCATTGCAGAACAAAATACAGACAGTCATGTATATTCAAAATATTCATACAAAATAAAAGGAGTTACACAGAATAATGACCAAGTGGAAAAAAAATATAGAAGACATACAATTATTAATAGGTGCACACTCCACAATCATGTGACTGTTTTGTGCTCAAGCTGGTGGCTCTTTTGACATTTCCCAAAAAGAAGAAAGATCATAATCGCTGCAGCAAAATTTGCACTAAAGTTACAGGGAATACGTTTATTAATATTATGCATACATTAGCATACATGATATAGTGAATGCAGCTTTGACCATAAGAACAAGGTAAACATCTTACATTTCTTTTCTCACCAACTACGGGATTTGTGGGTAATATAGTGACCTGAAAGGATTGGCTTCTGATTGTATTTTGGTTTTTGCAGTAATCCCTTTTTGGATTTATTTGTGATAATTCATTACTTTGGTGTGTCATCCCATAATGGATAAAATAAAATTTGGGGCAGCTGTACTGGCAGAATAATATTCCGAGATCACGGACAGGAGACGTTTTTCACTAATTTAGTAACTTAAAGACACGTTGCATCCTCTCAGTACAGCTTCAGTTTCACATTATTAAAAACTGCTGCAAAACTGTAGTTGTGGATTCACTGATCATTACTCCACCTTTGTAATCAAAAGACCACATTTCATCAATAAACTCGACAGACTATCTGATCGCAAACTAATAACTTGCATCAAATAAAAAACAGAAAACACTCTTGAGTTCCTGGCATTCGGCAGTCGAGTCAATGGTGGCACCGCTCTTGCCAGAAAGACATTACTTCAGCTTTCAGAATTAGCTGGAGCAGTAAAGCTCGTTTTGGAGTAAGCGCGGCGAGACTCAGTCAGCAGCTGTGTGCTGCCTCCCCTGCGGTCAAGGAGAAGTCTTGCCAGCGGAGCGGAGCATCTTGGCGAACGCCGGAGTGCGATAAAAGTGCAGATGTTGCATTCTGGATCGTCTGCAGAAACACATTAACATTCCGCTCACGAGGCGACTCATCCGAGCAGCAGATCTAAGCCGAGGTGTCATCACGGAGCGTGCTCCAGACGCCACAAACCATACGCTTAGACAGCGGCCATTTTCATGAAGTTTCTCTCCAAAACCCGCGATGGGGACGACCAGCGTGCCAAGTGCAGGACTCCATTCACACGGACACATATAGGCACACACAGTCATGTACAGATGTGCACGCGCACACACACACACACACACACACACATGCACACACGCGCACAATGCACATGCTAGCACACACATGCACACCTGTGCACGCACACACACACAGACACACACCCTTAAACACACATACACATGAACAGATGTGCACACACTCACACTGCAAACATGTACATATGCCAGCACCCACGTCCACACATGCACAAACACACTGTACACACATACACTTGTGCACACATGCGAGCACACACTTTGCACACACATGTTCACACACATACACACACACACACACGTTGCACACACTAAAAAAGTATTTTTGCTCCAAAATCCCATTAGCATCCCCCTATTCCTAACCCTAACCTCAATCTTAAAGCTGACCCTAATTCTAACCCACACCCCACACACTCCCCAAAACAGCCAAACCTTTAACCTTAATTTATGGTCTTACGTGAATCTAGAGCCTAATTTTAATAGCTAACCTTAAAACTAGACCTAAACCAAACCATAATTCCAATAGCAACCTTAAAACTAAACCTAGCCCTAAGCCCGAAATTAAGATTCGTACCCATGGGAACCCAGAAAAGGTCCCAACAAGGCATGGCTTCCCAGACTTTACCATCTTTGCGAGGTATTTTGGTCCCCAGCAGGATATAAAAACAAAAACACATACAAACACATACACACACGCGCGCACACACACGCGTGCCTGCACATACATGCTCTCATACACACTCAACTGTTTAAAATGGCCAGTGAGTGGATGAAAAATGTGAGTCACACCGATTCAATAAAACTTAAATGCACCCCACCGTTCCTCTCTGGTTTCCAAAACTCAAATTCCTAATAAATGACTACAGTTTACGATATTCCCCCACTGTGATTAGCTTTCAGTGCCTACCTTACTGCTCTGCAATTTATGAAGAGCACAGCCAAGATAATCCATTTGTCTGGAAAATCTTCAGTCAGGTGCCGTGGGGACAAAAAGGAATGCACAGTTATGAGGTGCTTACTCATTTATGGCCCTGGTGCACATCGACAGACAGATGGGACTGCTTTTTCGCGCATTATATACGAGTCAGCTTTTGTCAATGCTTTGCTTGCAGCGGGCTAAAAAAAAATGACATTTGAATTTGCTCGCGCTCGTCCCCTGTGGACTTGGACACCTCTGCGTGCCGCAGCGTTCCAACTGGAAGCCGCAATCTGATGGGATATACAGGCAGCCTCTCGGGGGTTATCGTCGCACTACGAAATTCCCCGCACAGCCCAGCCCGCGACGGGGGGGAAACGCGATTGCTTCAACAGACTGTCTGGCCGCGTGAGTCGTAAGGGGCGAGCCAGCGGGCGCATTGTAATTAAGTCTGGAACCCGGCGGGTAATCCGCAGCCTCCAGATTGCGTCTGAAGTCGGCAAGTCACGGGTCCTTTTCTCCAGCTCAAAGCCACAAGCCGCAGCGCAAACCTGCGTAATTAATCACAGTTTCTTTTCTGCTGTCGGCGAGAACACCTTTGTACGTTGACACGGCTAACTGCTCTCCACTCTTTGAACTAAGAACTCCACTCTGTTGATTCTAGCTCAGAGGAGGAAACTTCCAGAAAGTAATACGATTTCCAATCCTCTCCAGTATTCTGTTACAGTCACCTGGATTTGAAAATCGGTGCAAGTCCTCAGCCAGCTGGTAAAATTCAGTTCACAGGGCTTAATACAGCCATGAAGGAAAATCACTGGCAGACCTTACACTCACTGACCCCTGGATTTACCCCCTGTGATCAAACTGGCCCAATTCTGACTCAGCCAGATCCAATCTTCTGTCCACAGTAGGCGTACTTTGTGGTCAAAAAAGAGGTTGATTCAGTACTGCGTACAAATTGCTTCTGAGAAAGACAAACTCAAATTTATAACTACAGGTTGCAAATCCTCTCTGAAAAATAAAAAGGGCTGAGACCCCCCCCAACTTTATTTCCAGCCACAATCAGAAATGCAATTTGAATGCTAAATTATACGGCACACATCGTGTGTGGTGGCTACTCAGAGTTAACCCTTTCAGCGCCATATGATGTAAGAAAAATCGAAGTCAGATGTGGCTGAAAACCTATCATGTGGGAGCTCTTTTAAACAAGTTGCCACATGATAGGTTTTCAACAGCTCAGGATAAATACATTTTTCATTCCTTGAAAATGCATTCGGCGCTCAAAGGATTAACAAGAGTCCCACGGTTTCACTGCTGGGGCTGCCTGAGTTGTAAGGGCGTAATAATTGCGCAGCAAGACCCTTACGGAGCAGTACCACAGGGGGATGAAGACTTTGCAGACATGTTGACGCAAACCAAGGGGACCTGAATTTGAGGCTGGATGTTTACATTTGTGGCTGACATGGTTCAATTCTGTGCAGTCAGTCAGTCAGTCAGTCAGTCAGTGCTGGAGTAAGACAATATTGAACGATCAATTAGACTGATGAAGCAAATTCAGGAACAAGTGTTGGCGAATTCAAATAAAGCCAACCCAAAGGGAAAGACTAGTACTTTTGAATTGACAAGGTGATATGATGAGAATATGGGCTCAAATGTAAGAGCAACTTCACATCCCTAGCACTGTATGCAAGCCGTCAGCCGCATCACAAGCTTTGCACACTTGCAATACAGCAGCTGGCGTATATTTCAGTCGGGACACCCAGTGTAGTGGATCGCGTACAGCCCTCCCACTCAATGAAAAAATATTTGGAGGGAGATGTGCCGGTTAACCCTTTCAGCGCCGTGGGCAACTATACTTTCCCAATGACGTAAGATATCAAAATCAGATGCAGTTGAAAACCTATCATGTGGCAACTTGTTTAACCCCTTTCTGCAGATATAGACGCCCGCATCTATAGACCTGCAAATTGGAAGCACGCTGTTATTGTACTCGATCAATAAATGGCACCCTCGGATCAGTTATTGAATGTTCACAAGCAAGCAGACCTCGAACGCGGTTCTGAATATGGGGAAGTTCACTCCACGCCCTGTTTTTCAAGAGCTGCATGAATTTAACTCCTCAGCTAAGCCTGATGTGCAAACTGGTCAGTATCCTTGCCTATAGTATCGATCCAGCAGTTTAAAAAAACGATATCTTGACACAGAAAAAATCGTTATCCTCTGTAGCAACCAGTTAAGCCACAGTGAGCCAACAGTATTCCAAGTAATGGTTCAGAAAAATCAGTTTTCTGAGGCAAAAAAATCGACATGGTATTGATTCTCTCACATTCTACTGTTAATTACAGTTGTCACATACAAAAAAATTCGTTGTTCCCTACCGTGGATTTACGCGCAGATCCATTCATTGACAAATCCAGCGCTTCATTATATCCACCCGAGTACTGGCGTTGATAGCCAATCACTCAATCATACGCTCAAGCTCTTCTGCGTAATTGTATAGTTACACTTCATGCTCTCGTGAAGCTACCCTGGTAAAAATGTATTGATTGGCTCGTTTCTTATCCAATTCCCGAGTGTTTAAACATTTTAGAGCAAGTGAAACACATTGATTGGACAAACAGAGAGCATACAAACCTATGCGTATCAGCAGGCTCGGTTGTATCCTGTCTACGTTATGCACATTATGCGGTTAAAATAGACGCGATTTATAGAAAACACGATCGCAAAACTGGCCTTGAAGTGTTCAGTTACATTTAGGGGATTTAAATGAGATAAGGATATGGTCAATTGGAATTATTTCGAATGAAACAGGACCGGAGGGTTCCTGCTACAGGATACATCTGTCTCTGGAATTGGGATTCATGAAAAAGGTGAGGCTGCTACTTTGTTATTTTTTTGCTGTTGTTGTTGTTTTGTTTTTGGAATGTATACGTACTCTACAAAGTCGAATGTCGAGGTTTTTTTCCTGTTTAAAACGCGAACTGCCCGTGCATTTGGGTGGACCCCCTGGTACGTTCATTGCACGTTTCTTTTGAATCCAGGGAGGCAATGGATTGTTCCCTGAAAGTGGAGTGTCTGTTCTATTAAAATAAGGTATATTTCAGAATTCAGATATTACTGAGTTAGTGAGTTGCACTTGTTCCTTATAAGTGTTGAAATGAGTTTGTAAGCTTAGAAGAGGGGACTGGTAGCTTTCATTACAGGGTGAATGTTCTAACCGTTTAATAAGAAGTTTATTTAATGCGTGTTTGTGCTGGCTTGGGGCACTTTGAAGTAAAATGGCCAAAACTCTAAACTTTATTAAGGAGAAAAGGCATATTTTGTCTTTGGAGCGGTTACTGGTGACCATTGATATTCAACTGCACTGAGATTGATAAATTCATACAAAACTCAACCAGAAAATCATTTGTTCATATTAAATTTCATGCCTTAAAACTTTATTTGTGTTATATACATGATTTTTTTATGATTTGACAGGACTTCATTTTGAGACTTCGGGGAGACACTTGGATAGGTGTATAATTTGGCTAAAAGCATGTAGGTAATCTAGAATGTAATGTTGAAGATAAATTGTACTTGTGGTCAAGGAGTTTATGATCCCAGAAATGTATAGTTTTAAGCCCCAGCAGTTTTTCAATCCTCAGAATTATTTTTTTTGCAATTTCAATGGTGAATTCTCATGAAAATTTTTTATGTTTGCTGCTCATTTTCTCTACCAAAATCATGAAAATAAACTGAAATACAATGTAATTCTAAATGCTGTTAGTGTCTTTCCTGAATTGAGCCACATTTTTCCTCTTTGTGAAGCTTAAATCTTGAATTATACAGCATTAAAATGGGTAACCCATAAATAGCCAAATTTGGCTTCTGCGCAAAGGGGTTAAAAGAGCTCCCACAGGGAAGCATTTTTAAATAAGTTGACACATGATAGGTTTTCAACAGCTCAGGATAACTACATTTTTAATTTCTTGAAAATGCATTTGGCGCTCAAAGGGTTAACGGATACTAAAAAGTTGAAAGGAAATCAATTTCCCGGCCTATATCCTTGAAAAGACCCAAGAGGGTAATTTTGGGGGACTTAGGGCAGACTTGTTATGAAATTACCAAATACATTTTGGAGAATATTTCAAAATATAATCAAAAATAAAATTTAAAAAAGACCTGAAAAAACAATTTATTTAATTCATAATTTATTTATCATAAACCCCCAGGTGTACTACAATATTCATGGTGACTGCGCGGCTGTCTGCGTACCTGTCTGAATGAGCAGATTCTAAAGATGAAAGGATACAAAGTAATAATCACAGAAATATACAGGGAATGAGGAAATATCGTCTCCCCTCATGATTCTCATGTTTTAAGGCAGTTGCTCCACATCCACTCTATATATCTGTAAGCACTACTGACGCATTGCTTGCCTAACAGTGTTTACAGCACGGCTAAGCTTACGGACCGGCCCCGAATCCACTGTCAGCTCAGTAATTCAGATGTTATAAACGACTGCCTGTCCCTCTCATTCACGGCCCACATAAACCGGCCTTATCGCCAGACTGAAGACGAGGCAAAAATAACGCAGCACTCTTTAAACACACGTTAGCATTTTCACCTTGTAAGAATACTATTGTTTATGTTAAAAAAAACAAACTATGAACTCATCCATTTTTTATCAGTACCCGCAGGGGCTATGCATTAGTTATGAGGGCTTCACACTAAACTGGTCCCCCATGCTGACACAGACTCGTAAATGTTAAGCGTTTCAAAGTCTCAAACGAGCGATATTTTCATTGTTCCGGTTTTATGTGAACTTGAGCTCCCGTTTCATTAACAGCAAATTCGAGGGGAGGCAATAAAGCCAATCAATTCCATTGAACTCACTCAGCTCTACCACAGCGCAAGTACCTCGAGCAGGAAGCGTGGGATAGATATTAAAAGACGAACGTCGAAAGTTCAAAGCCCGGGCTGCCTCCAGCCTCTGAGCCGATCGACAGGACAGGGCAGCAGTGGATCAGAGCACCAGGCAGGTGAAAAGAAGGTCAAAACGATGCTTCGAGCTCTTTTTCCTCGGCAAATTCACTTTTTCCATCATTCGGTTGGAGAGTTAAGCGTCGAAATGGGCAAAAATCATAGAAGATAACGCAATCCTGCTCAGTCAGTTCTGGCTATAGGGCAAATCTCTTTTTAGTCGTGACATCAAGTCTGCGCTGGAAAAGTTCAGATGTCCAGATAATGCCACTAAAAATAAAGAATTTATATTCTTGCTAAACTTCTTTCATTTTAGGAAGTAGCCAATAGTCCAGTGGCTACGATGCTTGCCTGCATCTTGGAATTATGGCAGCGCAGTCTACAATGAGTGCAGTTATACAGCCTCACACCCCACTTCAGAGCAGAATGGCCACTGCTTAGATTAGGGGTCCTCAGTCTTATCCCGAAATGGTCGCTGTTGGTGCCGTCTTTCATTCCAACCAAGCAGCTGGACATCTGATGCTACTAATCAAGGACTTAACCCGTTCAGCGCCGTGAGCAACTATAGTTCCCAATGATGCAAGATATCAAAGTCAGAGGCTGTTGAAAACATATCATGTGGATGATGTGGCACATGATAGGTTTTCAACAGCTCAGGATAGATACATTTTTAATTCCTTGAAAATGTATTTGGCGCTCAAAGGGTTAAGCGAACGCTCTGAGGTTGATTTGTGGAATCAGGTGTGTAACCGATTAGTTGGAATGAAAGCCTGTACCCACGCCAGCCCCTTCTGGATAAGATTGAGGACCCCGGGCTTAGATTAATCAACAGGCAGTTATTTTGGATGGAGGCATCAGCTAAATAACCACGCTGGGGGGTTTTCTGCATCAAGTTACCTTAAGAAACGAGTTTTTGACTCCCACCATCTCAGAGTAGCTAAGACTCTGTAGCTAAAACGCTAGCTTACATAGTTAGAACGACAGACTATGAATAGATGAACTATGCAAGTTGCTAACTTAGTTAGCGTCTATGCTTTTGGGAAACACAGCCCAGATGGTGGTCCAAAAAAACTGGCAGTCAAAATAGCTGACTTGGCCCATATACACCATATATACAGTGCCCTCAATAATTATTGGCACCCCTGGTTAAGATGTGTTCTTTAGCTTCTAATAAATTCAGTTTTTTTCTAAATAATATAGGACCACAACAAAAAGAGGAAAATCCAACCGTTAATTCAAGTGCATTTATTCAGTGACAAAAAAATTCCATATTAAGAAATAATTATTTTACATCAAATCATGTGTGCCACAATTATTAGCACCCCTGATGTTAATACTTTACAACCCCCTATTGCCAACAAAACAGCACCTAATCTTCGCCTATAATGTTTCACAACATGGGAGAATACAGAAAGAGGGGATCTTCGACCATTCCTCTTCGCACAATCTCTCTAAATCATCCAGCGACCTGGGTCCTCTCCTCTGCACTCTCCTCTTCAGCTCACTCCACAGGTTTTCAATGGGGTTGAGGTCTGGGGACTGAGATGGCCATGGGAGGAGCTTGATTCTGTGTCTGGTGAACCATTTGTGTGTAGATTTGGCCACATGTTTAGGGTCATTATCTTGCTGAAAGACCCAGTGACAACCCATCTTCAGCTTCGTGCAGAGGCCAGCATATTTTGATTTAAAATGTCCTGGTATTTCAAAGCGTTCATGATGCCATGATGCACCCTAACAAGGTTCCCAGGGCCTCTGGAAGAGAAACAGGCCCACAGCATCACCGATCCTCCCGCATACTTCACAGTGGGCATGAGGTGCTTTTCTGCATACTCATCTTTTGTGTTCCGCCAGACCCACTTAGAGTGTTTGGTCTCATCTGACCAAAGCACACGGTACTAGTTGAAGTCGCAGTACCGCTTAGCGAACTCCAGACGTTTGCGTTTATGATTGTTAGTGAGAAAAGGTTTTTTCCGTGCATGCCTCCCAAACAGCGTGTTGGCATGTAGATAGCGCCTGATGACTTTGTGACCCCGAGATGCTACCATTGGTTGCAATTCTTGCAACAAAAACAGTGAGCTTTGGAGAACTCTTAATTTCTCTTACCATCCTCCTCACTGTGCGTGGTGGCAAAATAACTTTGCATCCTCGTCCAGGCTTGTTTACCACTGTTCCAGTTGTTTTAAACTTCTTAATGATTCCTCTGACCGTAGATATGGGCAGTGCAGGCGATTGGCTATTTTCTGACTTGTGAAGGACACACATCTGCCTTTCTTGAATGGTGTGTTCCTTTGTCTTTCCCATGTTGAAGAGTGGATAAGAGAAATGGCCTCTGTGTCACGCCATATTTTTACCCCAGGGAAACAGGAAGTAATGAATTACTAATTAAATGCTCCTAGATACTCTGATCTTTGTAAACTACTGTAGAAATGACAGAAATACTTAAATGACATTTATTTCCTTTCCTTCATTGATGCCAATAATTGTGGAACAGGTGATTTCATGAAAAATAATTATTTCTTAGTTTTTTCCCTAAAAATTCACTTAGGTTGAAGGTTACATATTTATACAATTTTCAGGGTGAGAGTATGCTTCTGCAATAAAAATTGAATTTATTATAAGGTTTTAACACATCTTAACCAGGGGTGCCAATAATTATGGAGGGCGCTGTATATTGCTACAAAAATGTTTAAAAACACTTCTTTCATCAGTGTACACCATTTGATAGAGTTACAGTAATATGTGAGATGGTGGGCGTCAGGCCCAGGAGATTTGACACAGATGACCACACTGTTATTTAAGCACACGACACCAAACCCAGCCACAAACGCTTCACGACATACTGGCGCAATGACAAGCAATCAAACGAAAACTTCAACCCAAGAGTCGAAATAAGGTTAAGAATTGTGTGCACTTCTGCCAAGCGCCCCACAGAGTACACCTCTAAATACCACCTTTCAGTGGCCATATAGAGAGCTGCCATGAGTCAGTTCACTGGTGTTTCCACTAAAAAAAACCTACAGCGCAGTGAAAGAGGACTTCGCCGGCACTGAGCTTCGCTGAATTTCTAGGGGGGAATACTCGTGCTGCAACTGCCATGGGCCAGACGAAGCCACAGCACTATCCAGCACGCAGCCCGACTCCGCATGGAGACAGAGGGGGGGAGGTTTGTAGCCTAGCGGCTAACATATTTCCCACTGGCACTCGGAGGTGTGTTAAGCCCCTGTGAAGCCACAGGAGGATCAGTGCCGCTGTAGGGCTCTTGAGCCGAGATCTTAACCCTGTATTATTCAAGTAGATACTGGGCCCAGTGAAGTCTAATGACCTGTACGCCACTTCGCCTAAAGGTATCAGCAAAATAGCCATAATGTGACACAATGTAATGGGATTTTATCAAGAGAAAAGCAGATGAACTTAACAATTTTTCTTTTCCGATGACACCGGGGTTCTTATTTATAAAAATTTACACTGATTTCAAACCTAAAGATTGCACTCGATCAAAAATAAAAAAGAAAAACAGTGTATAGTAAAAAATATCCTAATTAATAAAACCTTGGGTGAGCTAAACTGCATACAATTTTAATTTAATCAATCAAGTTTACCTTGGAATTTTTCACATGAAAAATATTATACTTTTCATGTAAATAATTTATAAAGTTATAACTTCTCTGATGAAGAGTTATAATTCTGAAATCTGCCCAAAAAAAATTGTACTGTGAGCACTGCCACCTCACAGCAAGAAGGTTGTGAGGTTAAATCCGGCCTGGGGCGTTCAGTGTGCAGTTTGCATGTTCTCCCCATATCGTGTGGAGAACCTCAGGGTTTTCTCCTACAATCCAAACACATGCATGATGCACGTCATTAAATTGTCCATAGGTCTGAGTGTGTGAGTGAATGGTGTGTGAATAGTGTGTGCGCCCTGTGATGGATTCGGTGAGCTGTCCAGAGTGAGTCCCTGCCTTTCGCTCAGAGTCAGCTGGCATAGGGTCCAGCTCCCCTGCGACCCCAGAGAGAAAGAAGCGGGATAGAGAATGGATGGATAGATGGATCATATGTCCACGCACCATTTATAGATGAGACTAAATGAGCGTTATACCAATGGCCATTACAAGCAGCCATTTACACTCGCCCAGATCAAAAGTGAGTCACTCCAGAGTTCTTTCCTCTCCAATGCCCCCCCCCACCAGGCTTCAAAGCCCCTCCGAAGTCGTTCTTCATCATTAATGCCGTTCAGCTCCTCTGATCCTACAATTCAGCGCTTTCATTCAGAGTCAATCAGTCGATGACAAGCGCAGGTAGGCACATGAAAAGAACTCTAATTTATTCCTGCCCTATGGTTCGGTCCATTTCAGATGGGTTCACCTTTTGAATTTACAAAAGCAATATAATTTTCAGCCGGCAGAGGCGTAGGTCACAGACGCCATTGAAAATGAACACACCTCTTCTGCATTTAAAAGCACCTATTCAAGTTTTTCCATTTAAGAACTCGCCAGTCTGTCTGGAATTCAAATTAGAGCCATGGAATAATGTTCATTTAAAAGAAATCCCAGGGAACTTGCTGAATTGAATTCACAGAGAACAGGACAAATATTTTTTTACAGGCTGGTTTCAGATCATCATTTATTCCGTTCCACCTCATACAAAGCTGTCAGAACCCTTCATTATTTCCGAGGGGTGAGGGTGAGTCTGTGTGTGTGTGTGCGCGTGTGTGCGTGCGCCAGTGTGTGTGTGTGTGTGTGTGTGTGCGTGCGCGTGCCTGGGTGCACAATTGAGTGTAAGGCTGAGATAACATCTGCATTTAAGCTTTAAAAGCAGAAAACAGGCAGCAGATTGAGGACAGTCAGCATTCAGCTTGGGAGACACGAAGTTTGCGCCCAGAGCAGAAGTCGGTCAGCATCACTCAGGCAAAGAGCACAGGCAGCACAGGGCTAATGATGCACAGTTAGGGCCTGACTGACTGACGCCTTCAGCACATGCAAAAACCAACAACATCGCCAGTGATTCGCCAGCGTCACACCTCCCTCCACGTTGCTCTATGGACGCTCGCCTTTGCAAGCCTTCTAATCAATGTCTTCCTCATAACCTGCACTGCACATGTACCCCAATCACTGATAAACACTCCCTCTTACCCAGTCCCCTCCCTCCTGCCTCCTCCAATTAGAGGCCGTGTTTGACTCTCTGTGTCCGAGTATCAGCCCAGACCACGCCCTGCGCCACGCTTTTTTTTCCATTTATCAATTCTGCGCTTCGACGTGCATCTGAATGCTCCTTCCCCATTTGTCAAAATAAGGCCTCATCTACACTCTCACTCATGTCAGTCACGGTGGCATCATCATTACTGCCTTGGTGCTTGTTTTGTGCCAATTATTGCCTGAGGTTTGTTTCTGCATGAGAAAGAAGGTTTCGCAGGTGACGAAGGTCTCGGGAAATCAGGCCCTCGGGGCAACAATTAGAGGCGCCACAGGTTTGCACTTTGGGTTTGGAAATAATCACTCATCGCCCCGCCAGGGTATTTTTATGCAAATTCAGGCGAGAAACTTCACTTTTACAAGATGATGGGGGCGAAAATTGGGCCGAATTATTCTTGGCCTTGTCGACCGCTGCTAAGTCAGAATGGCCCACTTAATTTAACTTCCCCCGCTTGACCCTAATGTTCCCCATAAAACGCCTATAATTGCTCATAAAGACGCTGAATGTACTTTTACTGACTGGTCATTAAAACGGCTGTTATTTTCCTTCCTGCGCACTGTGGTCGAGAATATTGAGCATGCGGACATTGTTTCATGAGGTCAACAGTAAATCTGAAAGGGACACCTTCAATACCCAAAGTTATTCTTGATGGATGCGTCATCAGAACTTGAATTGTGTTTGTTCACCTCCAAAAGATCAGGTTTAATTAATCGCAAAACGCAAATAAAAGGAGAAAAAAATGAATCAGGGCAGAGAATTTTGGAGGGGAAGGGAAAAGTATTGTCATACTTCTCAAAATAATCGACACCACTGACCCCATCGCTTACAATGTTATTTTGATCTTCTTACAAAGCCAAACAGTAATTTTAATAATTTACTCTAATGACGGGGCAGTGCACCTCAAAGTGCTGTTGTACTTCAGTAGTCGAGATTCTAGAAACTTCTGCTTCATTCTGATTGGCAAGAACTGCCTTCTAACTCTCCTCTCTCATTAACTCAACAGAGGTGCCGCCATGGAGAGCCGCCGTTCGTGCAGACAAAGGGTTTATGCTGCTAAACTGCGAAAGGAAGAGAGCCAACCCTGTAGCTGCAGTACAAACGACTGAACTTACAGTTTAAAGGCTACTGTGAGTGGTGTTAAGGACATTAACGGTGTTAATAGAAAAGAATGAGTGAGACCTTGAGACCTTAACGGTGAGTGTGTGTGTCAGTGTGTGTGTGTGTGTTTGTGTGTGTGTGTGAGTGAGTGAGTGAGAGAGAGAGAGAGAGAGAGAGAGAGCACACACTTTTGTGCAGGCTTGCACTTCATTCTTTAGACTTCTTTCAGACATGACATGCTTCAGATTAATGTGAACAAAGTACGCAAAAAATATTCAGTAACTCTTCACTCAAACCCAATAGCAAAAGACCGACAGACCACTGTCACATACATGACATAACAAAATGGCATTTTATCAACAACAGTAGATGATGTTCCTGGATTGCAGTTCTTTCTTTGGGATTAATATTGGGTGAAAGCAAAACCTGAACCACCACAGCCCACACTATTGACCAATATTGCTGCTGTTAGCAGTAGAGAAACCAGATTGAAAGAAGTTCAACCTCAAAGACTGACCACCTCAGTGCAGATCAGGAGATCAGGTCGTCTCTCACCAAACGCTCTCAGTAGTAGACGGCCTCGCCCCTGCAGTCTGACAAAAACCTACTCCAAGTTCCTCGGACTACAGCGGCGGTGAGCCCACATTTCTGCCGCCTTTTGCAGTCTCCTATCAATCAGCACCCAATTAATACCCAGAGAGCAAGATGTGTGAACTCCTTAGTCAGACCTTGCCCTATAAAACCCATAAACTTTTTTTTTTAACAGACAGCGCAGCATGTAGATTGGGAAAAATGGTTTCTCCACTTTGTTAATTATTCATAAAATTAGCTTATTTATTGAAACACGAGTCCAACCGATCAATACACATGCCGTGTGCCCATACATTAGTTTCACTTCATTAATGTCAAGCAGTTGCCAGTGATCCGGTGTGTTCTATCAGGTTAAATAAGTCAACTGTGCACAAACACACCAGATGACGAAGATGATTGACGGCACACCATTTTAATAACTCAGGTGGTTTTTATGCGGGTGCTGGTACATCATGACCTTATGATACACAACACAGTCATAGAGCTGAGAGGGAAGAGTTGAAAGCTGACTTGTTAGCACAATATTACAGTCTTCCAGGACTAAGCGATGGTCACATAGCGCAGCTGACCATTAACAGCAGGCAGCTGCTAAGTTTTCCGCTCGTTTTTTCCCCACGGGCAGTGTTGTTAGCCTCATACAGCATCCATCATTCCATCAAGGCTGACAGGAGTGAACACTCACATAGTTAGCAGTCTTTGGCCAGGCTGGTGCCATTAAAGGAGTCACATTGAGCCATCACCCATCACTACAGGAGATGGTGAGTCACCTTGTAAGACAGAGGATTCGTCTTTTTGACAGCACACAATAATACTTGAATGATACATCAAAAAAGCATAACTACTAACCACTGACATTTACTTCGTTACCTCATATGCCACGTGTGGACTTCAGCTATAACAAAACCTTTGGGATTCTGAGCCAATCACTTTATTTTCCAACCAATCACATGGACTCTGAGAGTATTAGTTTAATTGACTGTTCAAAACTGTAGCCCAAATGGCGTAAAACTGAGACAAGGCAAAGTCAGCACTCAGCATCAAATACCACACACAGCCACTAGCAGCAGAAGTGGTTCCAAGGATCTGTGCTGGATTTGATTCATTCAGAAGGGTAGTTTAGTAGCTTTAGAAAATAATTCAGTCTTAATTTGTTTGAGTGAAATTTGAATCTTCCACTTGAGGACCGGGTCACGCATATAGTGGCATTAACACTGAAGCTACTCAAATAAGACTGCAGTCAGGGAACATTTCTATTCAAACAATAGCGAGCCAGGGGAACAGAATGAATCATCAAAATCCCTAATGAAACGGATGTGCCACTTAAATGCTCTATAAGGTCAAGTTCAGACAATATGGCTTCCTGAAAATTGAATAGCAACACTACGATTACCTTCTGAGTCAATCCCATTAACAACAATTGTTTGCATGAGCAAATCCAATAAGCCGAATTAAAACAGCTAGTGTGGATAATGGGAAAATTTGTCAAGGTGACAGAAAGAAATCAATTCATAACAAGATCAATCCAATAAAGTGCGACGGCGAGGTGGAGAAACTTAACCATAGCAGTAAATGCGTTGGCTTGAATCCCAGAAGGGGCGCGAGTGTTGAGCCCTGCCAGACTCAATAAGATTTACTGACGAAAACAATCCAACAGCAAAACATAATTGGCGATAGGCGGCCAAGGAAACTAATGTTTACGAGGAATATAAGCAAACACAGATGACAGCAGTCGCAAATTTAGCCAGCTCTTCACAGCGAGTGGAACCACAGGCCAAGAGCACAGAGTTGGCGACGTCGAGATTTAAAATGGACTCTTCAGACGTAGTCATTAGAAATTTAGTATTAAGTTTAGACCAGCACATGATCCATCCCAAGGCTCTCTTGGTACAGAGTAGATAAACTGAGACACCACCTTTGTTCCTCTGAAAAATTAACCCGATTTGTCCAATTTTTAAACACATTAGGCCGAGTCATTCCCTATGAAATCAACCGGGGCTCCCAGTGTCACGGTCTTGCATTTCCCTTAAACTTTGGTAGAAGTTGTACTTGGGGCCAAATGAAGAAATACCAAGCTTTAGCTCGATACCCCCAGCAGTTTTCATTTTCTGGGGGGGGGGGGTTGGTGTCAAAAAAGTGGGCGTGGCACCCTCAGATACAGCAAAATGAATTACAGCCATTTTCATGGGGCCATATCTCAAAAACTAATACAGATATGGACTTCATTTTTTCAGGAATGAACAATTTTCAATAAAAGGAACAAAAGTAACCCATTCATGTCTATGCTGTTGTCATTCAAAAACAGGCAGAACCCAAAATCTGGCACATTTCAGGTGGCCCTTTCACCCGAACAGAATGAGAAATCTCAAAATGTTAAGTCTCTTAGTGTAAGTGCACATACTCAGGTCTCCATTGGAACATTGATATCTTAATGATATCTTACTCTTAACCCATTTGAGGTATGGCCCCATGAAAATGGCTATAATTAATTTTGCCGCATCTGAGGGTGCCACGCCCACTTTTTTGGACACCCCCCCCACTTCACTCTTTAGGGTGAGTAAAGATTAAGCACTTTAAAGGTTATGTTTATGGGGAAATTAAGCAGTTTTAACAAAGGCTCCTATTCCACTTCAGTTCCAAATGAATGTGTTTGATTTAAAAAAAGTAGTATAAGTTGTACTCTTCACACACAGAGAAGCAGAGGAATCTCCAGGGCCCTAGTGCACGGGGAAGATAAATAAATAACATTAAGTAAATAACATACCACTGAATCTGTCTCTCAACCAGAGAGCAAACCGAACCAAGTCCACGTGACATCAGGCATGTCGCCATAACACCATCAGATAAAGCTAAAGGAAAGAAATTAAAGCCAATTACAGAGATGTATGACACCTCAAATACAGTAACAACTACAAATTAGCGTGTGTCTGTGTCAAAATCAGTTACAGGACTCTTATTCCCCAGATTTTTCGTCCCCGGACTTTTTATTCCCTGGACTTTGTCCCAGAGGAAGACTTGTCTCCGGAATTTTCCTCCCCTAATGATAAAAAAGTGGCAACATTGCTAAAAATTGGATGGACGAACAGACGATGGACAGATCACCATGATATAAGGGTTCAGGATGGTGTTATAATTCAGGAAGAGGAAAAAGCATCATTGGGGATGAACCATCCAGGGACAGAGAGTCCAGGGACAAAAAATCCTAGGGAACCAAAAGCCTAGGGACAAAAGGCCTGTTACAACTGCAGGTTTTGTGATTCTGATTCTGCTTTGCCATGTTCCTGATCTGATTGCCATGTGTATATTTTGATTTTTGCTCTGTCTGACTATTCTTGAAATGTGTATTGTGATTTGGTTACTCAGATTTATTCATGCATTGCTTTAGTTTTGTTTTTCCATGTTTTACTTTTCACCATAGAACTCCGGTCCATGTTTTCGTTTATACCATGCTTTGCACTTTGTCTCCCCCTGTCTGGTCTTTGGTCTTGTCATTGCGCACAGCCCCAGTACTGCGTGCCACTCCTTCGGGTGATTTAATGGTTTCTGGATTTCAACCTTCCTTCCCCATCTCGTACACTTCCTTCACCTTGCTTTTTTATATTACTAATCAATACTAACAGTTTGTCATTTTTGTTAAATTGTTAAAAATACTAATCAAGACTAACATTGTATATAATACTAACTTACTAACGAGCACTACGGATTGTATAGCTGCACTTACTAATTGATTAACAAGCTCTCAGCACTCGCCCTGTACTAGTCTCCGCCTCTTGTCTTTTCCTAATCTTCTCTACTGCGTTTCAGTGGGTTCTCCACATCTGCTCACGCTATCCTTTCTCTAAGTATCGAGGCACATTAGAACTCCTTGACTGGAGCTGTGTATTTGTCTATAGGATTGTCCTGTGATCCCTGTCAGCGTTTTGGTTTCTGCCAATTTCATGTGATCAGGTTCTCCTTAATGTGTTGCTCCCTTGTAATCAGTCTGACTGCCTGCATCTGAGTTCTGTCATCATGTGATCTCCCAGAAGTGTATATTAGCTGTCTCTTCACAGCACTTCCTCGTCAGATCGCTCTCCTTTGTTTGCTTGTGCCACGTTCATTTTCGCTTAGTTCTCATTGTGATCATCTTTCTGACTGGACCGTCCTTGATTATCGATTTTTGCCAACTCCCTGTACTTCGCCGCCTTCTTGTTACCAAACCCTCTTTTGTACGACTCTGATTTTTGTGATTGGTGCCCTGGTTACGATTTTGGATTTCGCCCTCTGGTTTCTGATTTTGGATTGTGGACTTTGGACCGTTGCCTGCTCTGTTGGGAGTCCCCCCCCTTCAGAAATAAAGCCTCCTTTTTGTATTTTACTGGTTCTCGCTTGTGGTCCGTTTCGTAATCCTCACAGCAGGAACTTCAGGTAACTTTTACAGGAGCTAAAAAAGTCCCTGCCTCGAAGAAGGTTCGCTGACTGGCCCCGAAAAACTCCTGAGTGGGGCTTGGGGTTTACTTGGCGCTGATTGGATTTACTCAGGGCAGGATGTAAAGTCTACAGAAAGCGACTAAATAGCCGGCATTTTTAAAACTCAGCAGCCGATGACTGGTCACATTTTTAAAAGGAGTTCTCCTAGCCTGCGTAGCCGGCGGTCAGCGGCTGGCTGGAGAAAGGAGAGGAAAGTCCGCCTGCCCGATAACGTAGGGATTTTGAGTAGCCGCCCACTTCCTTGCGCAACGAGCCGCGATGGACCACCCCTTTTTTAAACCATTACGTACTTCTTGGTACGTTTCGCTGTTCAGCTCTGCAGCAGTGCATTCTAAAGATTGTAAATCTATTAGCTGGTCAGAGATGGGGCTTTTCAGAGGAGAAATTACGAGAATGCTTTCTGCCTTTAGCGTTGACGTTGATTCCAAATTTTTAGACAAACCAAGTACAGTAAAAATCATGCTTTTACCGAAGCCAGTCGGCAAAACTCCAAGTGCATCCTTACCATCAAGTAAATGATTGATTGCCAGTAGTTGTTCGTTCTTTAGAGTAATCTTTCTGTCTTGAATTTCAAGATATTCAAGCGATTTCTTTATCAAAGCTTCGTTTTCTACATTCGCCAGCTTTGTTGTGGCAGTTTACGGCGTAACCATGCGTTGTGTGACATTCGATGACGATTCAATTTTGATTGACACCTCTCAAGCCAATCAGTAATTCCCGTTCACTGGTGAACGGACAACTCAAAATCCCTACGTTATCGGGCAGGCGGTCTTTCCTCTCCTTTCTCCCGCCAGCCGCTGACCGCCAGCTACGCAGGCTAGAGTTCTCCTACTTCGCCCTCTCGATGGAGACACGGCAGTTGAGAGGCCGAGTGAGAGGACGTTCCAGTAGTAGTTCCTGCCCCCCAAATACTACCAGGAACTTCTCCAGTGGAAACAGGCGTAAAGAGTCCTAGAGCTGTCAAAAACATCTTTCCGGAAATTGAAATCTCTTACTTGGAAAGAGACCGTTCAGTAGGCTTGAAAACTAAAGTTACACAATAAAAATAAAATAAATAATTGCACACCACAGTATACTGTACCAAGCCTATTGTTACAGAGTTCCATACATTATATAGGCCTCAAACTGTCACTGAGACTGTAGGAGTTTTATCATATTTTATCTAACAAGACGGCGAGTTTTGCCCATGTTTGTCACCGTGAAGGTCAACACAGTCACTGAAATGCAAACAAACATGTCCAGCAGATTCATTTTAATATCACAAACTAAAAAAATCCACAAATAAAACCTTTGACGACCGCCTCAACTGGCCGATGAAAATGCCGGCTGATAATCATATCTTTCGAACTGGGTGACCGGGTATCGAGAAATAAAATAGAAAATGAGAACTGCCCGTTTTCATTATCGCCCGAGCTGAAGTCACACTGACGCTCGGTTTTCTCCCAGGTATGTGGAGATACAGTATACACCAGAAAATGCCGGAACCTCCCTTAGCTGGCATATCACAGATGGAGGACAGGCAATGAGTTGGCAATGTGTTGAAATTGTTGACGCATTTTTCAACGCCAGCTGCTGCGCCTGGTGTGATGAGCCTTGTGTGGTCACACATTTAGTATTTTACCAAACCATAAATATATGGTAAAAAGAACAGAAATTATACCATTACTAGTGACTTTGACATGCTCATTATGGGATGTTGAGCCCCTAAGGATGCACGGACTGCAGAAGTATCTAAACTCCTCGGCAGACCTGCAGTAATTTTTACGGATGAACATGGATTGCAACAGTGGTCTCCAATCCTGTTCCCATCCTGTTGGTTTTTACTCCAGCCTTAATTCAGCACACCTGATTTGGTGAATTAGCGTAGGGTCAAGATCTCCCACAGAGAAATGAGGTCTGCTTTGCTTTGGTTGGTGAGGAAACTTTCAAGATGGTATCTCTCCAGGAACGGGCCAGAGGCCTACAGGCTTCCAGTCATGGTTAACATTTCATCTGGATTCAAAAGAGGAACTCATATTACCTAGAGATTTTTAGCATTATTTTAAAACAAAAAAGAAAAACTTGCACTGAAAATATAGTACTTATTTATGCTATTCAGAGAATGCATGTAAAAATAAGCTCAAATCCTATATTTGACCCTAAAACATCTTCAATACGCACATAGTTTCCTATATACTGTTTTTTCATCATCATAACCTTTTCTCTCATTTACAACCTGGTAATCTCAAGGTGACGTCCTAGTTAAATAAAGCTGTATTTTTGTCACTTAACTTAACAGTTATGGAGAAAAATTGTGGGTGATTGTTTGAGGCGCCCTTTGTAAACTCTTCCACTTGGAAAACTGCAACCTCCAAGAGAGATATTTATTCTTTGATAGACAGAACGACGTAATGGTCTGTAACACAACCCTTTCCCGATGCTCCTGCCAACTCAACAGCTGAGATTTTTAATTTTTTTTATAGTCTGACGTGTTTGTTGTGCTAATTTCAGCCATTTTTATCCTCAATTCAAAAGAAAACTGAAGCGGTTTGTTTCTTTAATCAGAGCCAGGCATGGCATTTCAAACGAACGCCTTTGTGCCATCTCTCGAGTGTCTCACTGCACCGAAAGAGGAGCCGCTGCTGGAACAGACCGCACGAAATTCAGGATGCAAAGCAGACGAGCCTTTGGCACCAACAAAATCTGTCACTGGAAGGAATACGCCAAGAACAGATAGTACTGCGAAAGCCACGAGAAAGAGGGAGGGAGGGTGAGGGAGAGAGAGAGAGAGAGAGAGAGAGAGAGAGAGAGAGAGAGAGAGAGAGAGAGAGAGAGAGAGAGAGAGAGAGAGAGAGAGAGAATTTTCTACAAATGAAGCTGAGGTGGCCAATTTTTTCACGTTCAATCTAGAAATCCATATTGCGCATCATTATGTTCTGTAACCTTTGCTTGGAGTAGTGAATTCATCGTGCCGATCTGAGAACGAAGCGTTTTCAAATGTGAAATTTGAAAGGAAGACCTATAACTAAATCTTCACAACCAAACCATCTCAGACCATCTTCAGAAATCTCTGAGTGGTATTTCATTAAAAAGGAAGGACTATTCTAAAATATAGCGGTCATCTTCATGGCAGGTGAAAGGGTCTTACAACATCAAGACGGGATGATCAGGGTGACGTTCAGTTTGTGGATGTACTTTTGATACCAGCACAACGTGAAACAAAGCTGTCACATACACTGCCTCATGTTGGCACCATAATCAGGTGGTGGTCCGGTAAATGAGACAAATAGGGGAGTTAATATGTCAAGCCACATAATGCCTCAAAATGCCACATGCTTGTGCAGTTTATGGTTTTCCACATCAATCCACCAGATAAAACCAAAGAAGCCTCCATTGGGTTCCAAAAATTTGTCACAGGTGATGAAAAATGTAGGACAATTTGGGTCATTTGACAAATGGCGCACCTCGACCACGGAAACCAGACCTTATCAGCACCTGTATGAAATTATGACACTAAGTCACGTGGTAGTCCTAGGTGTTTTCATACTGTTCGCAACAGTTTTTTTTTAACTGTGGTTTGGGACCCAATATTTGTAGTGGAAGTGCATTAGGGTCTCAGTATGAGTCTGTAGTCTATAAGGCAATAATAGTAGCCTATGTGCACCTGACAGGCCTCCAACTGGCACGAAAATGCATTAGGTCCTGATGTGAAATGGTCTCACCTGCGTCCCAGAGCTAAACAAAGACTTTCAAAGACACAACAGTCTATGTAATGGTCCCAACTACAGCAAAAAGGATGCTAAAATTTCAATGCAGTTTGCAAACTACAGATGCAGAGCGCATTCCTCCTGTGTAACGAGGAAGGGCGTAGATGCAAATTGATCCGTCCCTCTAGAGATGAGACGTGGAGAGGCGCAATGGATTCGTCTCTCTGCTGTTCGCCTGGCTCGTATACGTCTCTCCTCTCAATGTCACAGACCGAACACACCGAGTGAAATAAAAATCCCAGCTAACTACTACCAGCCCCCATATCCCTCCCTCCCCCTTTAAAGGGAATGATTCACATTCACTCTCTGCGCTGAGATCATTTACGACAGGCAGAGCATTACACTCGAATATGGTACCGTTACATTTGAGAGAAACACTGAAGGCGAGCAAGAGGCCTCCTCAGTGAGACTGTAAGCAAAACGTTTACGCTACGAAACTAACCTCCCTTCAGCACGGAATCGCGAAAATCCTTCCGCACCTGCTGTATTTGAGAATGGTCAGGCTGTGCGGCGTTGTTTCAACATTGCAAGTCTATCATCTCATACATAAATAAAAACAAACAACTTCGCGATTGCCGATTTTGCATCGTTCTCCACAAACATCACTGCAGTTTTCCATTTTGAGAAGCATGTTTGCCCACATACAGAACTCCAGGTTTAATGGCATGCACTGCAGGATTTCACTGCTCGCCACAGTTTGTTTACTTTTGAAAAAAACATCTCCGCCTGCACTCTCCGAACCGCCCACACACCCGAGACAATGAATGAAGCTCACCTACCAAAGAACTAGGAGGCCAACTGTTGCAGACTGCTGGAATAAAATCTTATTCAAGTACTCGGTTTTCCCAGTCAAGCAGTCACAGGTTTGCCTAATTGGTTGGCTGACATATCCTCTAGCGAGCAGCATAATACAAAAACAGGTATGCAAAGGAACTGGAGGACTACAATTGAAAACAAACACTACGAAGTAAGCAATGCACTGTTGCAAAAGCCATGATATAGAGAGCATCACATGGACATTTTCATATCACACCCTGTATAAACCCAAGAGCTTCAGCTCAAGGTCTGAAACTACATGAGGCTTGATACAGGGTGTAAAATGAAAATGCCTATATGATGTTCTAGTTATATACTCATTTTGACTATAATGAACGATGCATTTTATTCAAAGCTATGGCAATTGTTGCTGCCACTGACACTGGATTTTGCTGATACAGCCTCGTGCCTCGCGCTCTCATCGCATGGGCAGATTCCTCATATTTATAAGGACTTATATGATCAATCACAATACCACTGGTATTCAGATGAAGAGAGGCAGTTCAGGTGCAGCCTAAAGAGTGGAGTCTTTAGACCGTGACGGGGGGTCTACAGAGACACTGCAGCTGCAGACGCATGGAAAGGTCATTCCATCACTGGGGAGCCAGGATGGAGAAGCTCTCGGGTTGGGATGTGCGACTGCCAATCAAACAGAGGGAAGGAAGAAGAAGCCGACTGGCCGCAGTAGAGTGGAAAGGTCGAGCAGATCTGCATGGAGGGAAAACTCCCTGCGGGGCGGAAGGCATTGCCTTGTTTGCGGGAACATAAGCAAGAGGCAGGACCTCAGACACGACCCTGGATGCAGCTGGCTGCCAGTGCAGACACCTCAGCCCTAGAACAGCATGTTAGAATTAAGGATAATTGATTAATTAATTATCCGCCATTAAGTTCTAATATGCTACCAAGCTTTAGCGAAGCTGGCTTCAAATGAACAGTTCATGGGCAAACTCAAACCTTAAGGCCATTTTTCATCAGTCCACAAAAACATGTGTACATGGTGCACACACAACCAAGAATCATAGATATAAAGTTACTTTCGGCTCAAAGAACTGACCTGGCTTTGGTAGCACAGTAGAACACAAACATGGCACTCTCTCTCTCCCCCCCCAGTGGTGCAGGCAGGTACTTCACCATGCATGGGTATCTTTACAGGATGTATCAATCAGTCACTCAGTTAGTCAGGGACATTGCCTAGTATCATCTGCCCCCTTGAGGTCAAGAAAAGGGAAATCAGTAATATGTATGCATTGCCCACACATGTAATTAGTTTCTGACGGCATTATTTCAACTAACAAGTGTAACAGCAGGAGGCGATTAGCAATGCGGGATACAGCTTGACAGAGACGTAATGAGGCCAGTGATTCGAGTCCATTTGAATCAAAACATATCCATCAGCAAATTAGGCTCTCGGTTTATTGGACACCAATGACATTCCCGCAGGAGATAAGACAACTGTCATGGTATCTTGACAGGGCTCATTATAAACCGACTCTTTCATCTCTTTATACGCCCATCATGCCACTTATAATTTCTCAGCGCCTTTCTCCTCAATGCCGTCCGCTAACAACCAATAATGACATGTTCCAGGTTGACAGAGTCAACATAATGAAAACACCATTTTTCCTTGCTGTTGCACATACTTTGGCTCTTTCTCTACATAACATCAGACATAAGAAACCAGCATAGTTGCCAGATATCACGCGCTTGAACGAACCGTTTCTAATCCATGCTGCAATTGACGTGACAGGCAGACGTGACAGGCAGATTCACTCGCACAGCGCAGCCCTATTGGCTGGTCTCGACCACCATTATTCACGTCCTGCTGCAAAACAGGACATCGTTTATGACGAGAGATACTGAAGACCTGCCACAATTGCTGTGGCTTTTTACTTTTTCGTGCTACATGTTTCAAAACCTTTAACTTTCACAGGACCTTTAACCACACAAGGGAATTGTCTTAAATTGTTCAAAAAAAAAAAAGATTATAATATGGGACCTGTGTGCCAGCTCGATAAGTAGCCAGGATGAACACTTCATACTTCCGAAGATCACTAGACCGTATACACCAGTCAGACCCCTCAATTTCTGATAGTCTGGCTCGCCTTACCTCCCACAAGAATGCAGTTTTACCGTGATGGCTCCTCGCTGACAAAATGAGCTTTTCACGCCAATCAAAAGAGTGGGAGCGCTCAACCTCCTCCAGGGGAGCCAGTCCCCCTGAGACGGAGTCCAGGTTCCTGCATACACTCTCAGTGCTGATGTCGCGCCAAGTTACTTTCATCACAGCATGTAGTTCTTCGTGCGTAAGCAGTGGGTCCGTCTGTTTCCCCATAGCACTAAGGCTGCGAGGAGCTCACATGGCAAGTTCTTCTGGGCCGTGTTTACGTATGAATTCTCCAGGCGCTCTGCTTTACTCCAACAATCCAAGTACATCCGTCCGAGGCAAATTGGAGATTCTAAATTGCCGGTGTCGTATAGAAATCTGACCCCAAGGAAATCTGACGCCTGGGTCACTTTTTTTATATAGAATATTGATTCGCAGGTCACTTTTCCAGCACAGAAAACTGACCGGGGGGTCACTTTTCCAAAAGGGCGTTTATTGATCTAGAATAAAAAGTGAGTCATGGATCAGTTTTCCATGGGGGTCAATATTCCGACACCAGCAGAATGGTGCATTCCTGAGATGGATTGGAAAACTGTCCAAAGTGTCTTTCTGACACTTGACCTTTATATGCTGGGATAGACTCCAGCTCCCCAAAGTCCCTGACGGGGAATAATTAGCCATTAGAGTATGGATAGTTCTTTAATGTTGTTTGTTTCATTTAAAAGTAAAATCTTGTTTGGGTAGCTTTTCATTCTTGTCGTCTCAATCTTTCGCCTAGTGTTTGCTAGGAAGCTAAAGCGTTTTCCAACTGAACTTGAACTTGCAGTCTCCATGGACGACACTTTCACAGTTTCGGGAACTATTGCACTTTGATTCCAGTGCTTAACTCTTGTGTTTGCCCGGTGAAACGCTCGGGAGAGAGAGGGCCTGCTTTAGCAAGCCAGTAACGTAATAAGGCTGCAAACAAGCGACTCGACTAGACCACTCATGGAGATGAATGCCTGTAGCAAATGAATGTCAGAATTCAGACGTCGGCCGAGCCTCCCGTTCATGCAGATGGCGGATGGCATTATCTTGTTTCTCCTGGTACGTGCATTGCCATAGGAACGTAGGGCTGGGATTAGCTTCATAAACAGAGCTCAGATGGTGTGTCAACAGAAACGGAGCGGCGCAGAGACACTTCTACACCGTGCTTGTGTTCCCAATTATTCATTGCACAGTGTCAATGGTTTGATGAATCATTATAGGAACAACATTCTCATTATGGGAGTATATTGAACATTGGATGAAGGAGTGCACAGTTATGAATACAGAATAGTCTGCCTGAAAACGTATTTCAAATAAATCAATACGGAAAAAAAAAAACTGTCAGATTCTGCAGGGTACCATTGGGTACACATTCAAGAAACAAATGAATTTCTTTCCATCAATTTTGTGTCATAATTTACCATTTTGAATTACGCTAACAGGATCAACTGACAGATGTGGTAAACTCAGGCTAAAGCGTTAAAGTGAGGCCATTTTGTCGCTTGATCCTGTACAATAAGTCATAAACAGATATAACACACTCAATAATGAGGGTAATTAGTTCAGGCTGTAAACTCGAGAAGAGCTACATCAGCTGACCGTTATGGTTTTTGGTCATGTTTATGTTCAAGTTCAGTGTTCATGATTTTGTCTTTTATTTATTCTTTTTGGTTATTATAATTCTCAGGTTTTTAGTTCATTCCATTTCTCAGTTCCATTACACTTGTCTCCCCTGTCTTGTGATATAATTGGTTCAGTCCATCTTCCCTGTTTGTGTGCTCACTGACTTCGGGTGATTTGACTGAATTCTGGTGTTTAATATATTCCTTCGATCCTCGTTTACTTCCTTCGTCTTACTGTTCTGATTATTAACAAATCTAACATTTGTATTTTGTATCATAGTCCACTAACACAACTAATCCATGTATATAGATTACAAACTTACTAATGAGCACTAGTTAAATCTGTAAAGTTGCACCGCTACTAATTAATACTAAGTCCCTCTCAGGAATCACCCTGTTCTAGTCTCTGCCTCTTGCTCAGCTGTACCTGTCTCCCCCTGTGTTTCTGTGTGAATCTCTCACACGTGCTTAATTACTCTCCTGCACTCGTTATCTGTGCACTTAGAACTCCTTGACCGGAGCTATTTAAATATCATAGGCTGTCTGCATGAATCCCGTCCGTGTCTTGGCTTTTGCCAATTTTCGTGGTTAGAGTTTCCCTCATGTGATTCTCCCAATGTAATTAGCCTGATCCAGCTCACCTGTTCCCTGCGTAGCATGTGACTTCCTCCCCGTCTATATAAGAGTCCTCACTGCAGTGCTGACTTTGTCAGAACGTTGATCAATATTTCTTTGTGCAAAGCGCCTTGCATGCCATTGAGTATTGTTTTTCTTCAACTCGTTTGTCCGTCTTCGATTCATGCCATTGCTCATCTTGTATTGTTTTGTCTTTTTGGATTTTGACCAATTTTCGTATGACCACGATTTCTGTGTTTGGATGCCCTGTGTATGACCCTTGGCTTTGTTCATAGACTACGACTTTTTGCCTACCGTCTATGTACCTTTGCTCATCTGTCTTCCCGGTTCTGACCCCTGCCTGTGTAGTTTTTGGATTTCGTATTGTGGCTTGTCAAAGCCAAAAAACACAATTGCCTTGGACTTAAAGGCATATTTTTTTTTGGATTTCCCTCTTGCGTGTGGTTCCTGAACGCACCGTCACACTGACAGCAGCCTGGTAAGCTACCAGCACGTCAGCATCAGCAGGCACACAATTGGAGGAGACACATCACAAGGTCATACAGCCGTCTATTTGAAAGATGTCAAGGTCACTTTAACTGCTGTTTGAAATGACTTTTCATGCAATGCAACATGCTGTTTGGTGTTTTGCTTGCCTCCACCTTTTTGGTTCTGTTCACATCGGGGGGGATTTCGATTTCTGTTCATGACTATGTTTGTATGTTTGCTGTGCCAGGGTAGGACATTCCTCCAGAGCAGAACCGCCGCCAAAATACAATGTAATGCTTATACCCATGAATAAATTGTTCTATTTTATTGAAATGTGACTTTTCCTGACTGAACTGAAATTATACTGGACCCGTGCATGTCAAATCTGCCTTTCTTTAGTCGATGAATTTTTAAGCCAACCCATTAATGAATGCACATTCGTACAAAGGAAAAAAACATTTTCATATTACCTCTTTTCCGATTAATCAGTTTCCACAGGGTAGGCCAGCAAAAGCTATAAAATTAGATCTGAAGGTACAGATGAGTCAAATGAAGAGCTTGTGTGATAAAAGTGGAATTACACAGTATATTACCATCACTGCTCCCTGCTATCACACACATTAGAAGCTCATTAACCCTTTCACATCCTGCTTTTACAAAAAAAACATGACTGCTCTGCCTAAGTTAAGAACAGATATCTGATCATGTGCAAAGATTGTTTCGTTATTTATTCTGTGTTTACCATAGCATTTCATGTTATGAAATAGAAAAATTAAATTTTGCTGATACATTTCAGCACAAGTTGGATGCATACATTTTTACATCAAAATGAAGCAGATTTTTACGTATTGAGTGCAGATGTTCAGGGATGCAAGATCAGTTTGAATTTGAATCTTCGCTGATTAATTAAATTCGGTGGGCAACCGCTTAGTTAGAATAGAAGCCTACACCTACACCGGCCATTTCTGGATAAGATTGAGGACCCAAGGCAATCGAAAAACACAGAAAAATCCGTATTCGGGCAGAGGAGTCAGTTAGTGTAATATGGAAATTTCTCTATGCAGGCGCAAAATAATTAAATAGCTAAAGTCATCAGATCGATCAGATTGCTCTGATACAATGCAAACCTTCGGTAAGGCACCGCAAAAAACACATGGCCTTTACAATTTATATTTCGCTGCCTGAGCCGTGGTACAATGACATTTATGTATCTTTGAGTGAGCCTTTAGCCTGAACTTTGAGGCAGATCAGCTGACAGTTGATTTGGCTAAGCCAGTCCTCCCAAGAAGGATGTGGGGTCAATAGCCTCGTTCAAGTTCTCCACAGCTGGGCTGTAACTGTGGCTGCCTTGAGACTTCAACCACCAACCAACCAAGCACCAGTTACAGACCTGAACCACAAGGTGGGCATTATCATTGAAGTGAAGCAAAGTTATTTTGGGTCAAACTTTGCCTCAAATACTGAGCAGCACTCTCACTGCACTGCTTAGCATCTAGCCTGGACAGTCTACAGGGCTGCATTTGAATTCTCTACAGAGCAAGGAACCTTCCGAGACAACAGACAAAAATAAAACCAGAAACAGTTTGGCTGCGAGCCACGACAAGGAGTGTCTGAATTGTCCGTATCATGAAGGAGAGGAGTCGGTTAAATTTGTGGCTACCTTCCAGCCAGGAAACACAAGAACAACTTTGGATCAAAGCAAACATAACAACCCCAATTCCAAAATAGTTGGGATAAAGTATACATTGTAAATAAAATCAAAACGCAATGACTGTCAAATCACACCAGCCAGTATTTTATTCACAATAGAACGGACATAACAAAGCAGATGTTGAAACTGAGAAATTTAACAATTTTATCCACAAAATGAGCTCATTTCAAATTTGATGGCTGCTACAGGTCTGATAATAGTTGGGACGGGGGCCGGTTTACCATGGTGTAGCATCCCCTCTTCTTTTGAACACAGAGTGGAGGCGTCTGGGCACTGAGGAGACAAGTTTCTTGAGTTTAGCCATTGGAATTTGATCCCACTCTTGTTTAATACAGGCTTCCAGCAGCTGGAGAGTTTTGGGTCTCCTTTGACGGACTTTTCATTGAATTATGCGCCAACTGTTCTCAATCGGAGAGAGATCAGGACTGCAGGCAGGCCAGTTCAGCACACAGACTCTTCTACTACGAAGCAGTGCTATTGTAATGGCTGCAGTATGTGGTTTTGCATTGTCCTGCTGAAATACACAAGGCCTTACCTGGAATAGATGTCTTCTGGAGGGGAGCATAGGTTGCTCTAAAACCTTTATATACCTTTCAGCATTCATGGTGCTTTTTAAAAGATGCAAGTGTCCCACACCATATGCAATAATGCATCCCCATTGTTGTGATTCCGTTTCTGCCATGTCCATGTTTTAGTTCTGTGCCTGGCCTTGTGCCATGTTTGATTGATCTGCGCATTCTTGACCATTGCTTATGTCTGACCATTCTTAGGATTGTGTATTGTGTTTTTGGTATTTTAGATTTCTTTGTTTTATTATTTTTCATGTTTTAGTTTATTAGTTATCATGCCATGTTTTCTTTTGCCATGCTTTGCACTTTGTCTCCCCTGTCTTGTCATGTGTGTATCTTTGCTCACGGTCCCTTGTCTTGCGTGCCACTCATTCAGGTGATTTATTGGTTTCTGGGTTTCAATCTTCTTTCTTTATCTCGTGTTCTTCCTTCCTCTCTCTTTTACTGTCTTACTAACACATACTAACAGTTTATTGTTTTTGCTAATTACTAACCACACTAATCTTGTATATTTTTACTAACTTACTAACATGCACTCGGGATTGTATAGCTGCACATACTAATTGACTAACGATCTCTCAGCAGTCGCCCAATTCTAGTCTCCGCCTCCTTGCCTTTCCCTAATTATCTCTGCTGCAACTTTCTGTGGATTCCACATTTACTTTGCTCTTTCCTTTCTTTTTACTATGCACTTTAGTACTCCTGACCAGAGCTGTTCTGTTCATAGATTTGTCTCGTGATCCCAGTCTACGTTTTGATTACTGTTTAATTCATGTAATTAGATTATTCCTCATGTGTCTCTCCCTGATTATTGTTACCATTGATTGCACCTGTACTCCCTGATCATTTGTTCTCCCGGATGTGTATATAAGATGTCTGTTTGGTTCACTTTCTTGTCAGATCGTTCTTCCTTGTCTCCTGTGCTACGTTTTCCGCCTTGATTCATTGTGATTTATCTTTCTGACTGGACCGTCCTTGACATCGAGCTTTGCCTATTCCCTGTACTTTTGCCGCATTCTTGTTTTTTGACCTCTTTTGTCTGACTACGATTTTTGTGATTGGTGTCCTGTGTATGACTCTGGATTCTGATTTGGATTCTGATTTTGGATTGTGGACTCTGTACTGTTGCCAGCTCTGTTGAGGGGTTTCCCCCTTCAGAATAAAAACCTCCTTTTGCATTTTACTGGAGTTTGCTCTTGGTTCATTTCGTAAAAACCTCACACCCATACCATCAGAGATGCTGGCTTTTGAACTGAACGCTGAAAACGGGAGGGGTGGTCTTTTTCCACTGTAGCCCAGGGGACACGACGTCCATGATTTCCAACAAGAATGTCAAATTTGGACTCATCTGACCACAGGACACTTCGCACTTTGCTATAGTCCATTTTAAATTAGCCTTGGCCCACAGAACACAGCAGCGCTTCTGGATCATGCTCAACAATGGCTTCCTTTTTGCATGATAGTTTTAGGTGGCATTTGTGGATGGCACGGCAGACTGTTTACGGACAGTGGTTTCTTAAAATATTCCTGGACCCATTTAGCAATGTCATTGACAGTATCATTGCAGTGAGTGGCATCTGAGGGCCCGAAGATCATGGGCATTCAGCATTCAGGTCTTCGATCTTGTCCCTTACGCACAGAGATTTTTCCAGTTTCTCTGAATCTTTTGATGATGTTATGCACTGTCGATGATGAGACCTTCAAAGCCTTTGCACTTTGATGTTGAGGAACATTGTTTTTAATGTATTCCACAATATTTTTTTACACAAGCCTTCACAGGTTGGAGAACCTCTGGCCATCTTTACTTCGGAGAGATTCGACCTCTCTAAGACATCCCTTTTATAGCCAATCATGTTAAATACCTGATGCCAGATAACTTCATTACTTGCAAAATGTTCTTTCAGCTGATTCTCTTATATAATAATAGCTTTTTCAGGCCTTTTTTTTTGCCCGTGTCCAACTTTTTTGAGACCTGCTGCAGCCAGAAAATTTGAAATAAGCTCATTTTGTGGATAAAAATGTAAAATGTCTGTTTCTACATTTGAAATGTTATCTGTGCTCTATTGTAAATAACTTATTGGCTCATGTGATCTGAAAGTCATTGCATTTTGATTTTATTCACAATTTACACTTCGTCCCACCTATTTCGGAATTGGGGTTGTACATTACGGACCACAATCCTTTGCAGTTGCAGCAATTGGATATTTCCTGATAAATCAGTCAAGTCGTTATTAATAACCATGAAGCTCATAACGTATTGAAGGGAGGGACATCCCTCAAACATGTCCCAAGGTAACTTCAAAATGTCTCCATAACTTCCCCATGACATGGGTGACATTTTTGATTGAAATCAAGGTATAGAGGAGAGGACGGGGTAGAAGAATGCTTACAAACAAAAAAATAGATTGCAACTCTGGCCATGCAAACAATATATCACTTGAATAATCCAGATCAGGAGCCAAGATAGTTAAACTATGACATCATCACCTGAAGGCATCAAGTCATGTCACAAGCTGAGCAAATGTATTATTCCGTTTCAATTTCTCTTTTTCCATTAAAGCCCCAGTAACCCAGAAACTGGAAAGGTGATAATGTAAACCATTCAGCCATCCATTATCTTACAGTTGCTGGATGGCTGGATCCTATCCCAGAATCCAATGGGGGAGAGGCAGGAGCGCATCCAGGACAGTGAGCCAATCCATCGCCGGAATCACACGCCATTCACTCACAACTGAATTATTTAGTATCCAATAAAACGGACATGAATGCCTTTGGCCCGTTGGGGGAAACCGTGTACCCGGAGAAACCCGTGCGCGCAGAAGATGAGAGACCTTAAAACCTCCACAGACGCACGCCTCAGGCTGAATTCGAGCTAATAACGTTCTGGCTTTGTGGTGGCAGCTCTACACTGTACCCCACATCTTAATAAAAAGACAAAACGCAACGGTACGTGAACACACAGGATTGAAACAAATACAATTGTGGAGGAAGCTTCTATCACCTCTAAACAGGTGCCGCAGTAGTCCAGCTCTGATCCACACGACAATCCCTGAATCAATAACGAGGGAAAAGTTGAGATAATCTCTGAGAAGTTTAACGTGAAGCCATGTCAGGTCTGAATGGTTAATAAAGCACTAATCCTCACCAATTATGGCCAGAAGAGCTTTTGCTGCACCCATCTGGCATGATGCACTACTCTAGTTCTCCGCCAGGGGGATTAGTTGGACCGTCACTTTTCACGTTATCGTCTCTTAATTGGCCTTTCCTCCGCAAAAGACCAAATTAAAGTGGTTATCACAAGACTGCTTTCTAACGACATTCTGCCTGCACTTAAAACGGTACGGTTCAGAAATTTTAGCGGTTAACTTTATTACATTCCCAAATTGATTTCTGTCATCAACTGCTGCCGGTTCGCATTTCAGCTGAATCACTCCGGAGTCCAGACCGGATGTCACAAATCTGATCTGCGTGAAGACAGCAGTCATGACTGTTCCAAGATTGCTTTGTCCCCAAATTTAAAAACGTCCCCTCTTATACTCTCTTTTTCGACTGTTTCTGTGCATGCTCGCCAAGAATATCTTTGAAAATGTCTTAACTCCGATGTCTGAAAACCACAGTTATAACAATTACAAAAATACCAACGCAGGTCAATCTTACAAATTTGAAGTTGGTATTCATGGCAGTGTTTCTACCAATGTGAAAACGAGGAGGTAAGCCGTCAGCTCTCTTCTTATTTCAATGAAGTGTGACTCTTGATCATGAAAACAGAAAATAACTTAGATTTTATGAATTATAACTTAGACACTTTGCTGCCAAGTGGGTAGCAGCAAGAAGGTCTTAGTCTCAAATCGAATAATCAAATCAAATAATTATTTTTCATAAAATCACCTGTTCCACAATTATTAGCACCCCTAACAATTGCTAGGAAATCAATGTAATTGAAGTATTTCTGTCATTTCTAGAGTAGTTTACAAAGTTGATCAGAGTATCTAGGAACATTTAAAAAGTAAATAATCACTTCCCGTTTCCCTGGGGTATAAATATGACGTGACACAAAGGCCATTTCTCTTAGCCACTCTTCAACTTGGGAAAGACACTATTCAAGTAAGGCAGATGTGTGTCAGGCAATGGCTACAAGAAAATAGCCACTCGCCTGCACCTGCCCATATCTACTGTCAGAGGAATCATTAAGAAGTTTAAAACAACTGGAACAATGGTAAACAAGCCTGGACGAGGACGCAAGGTTATTTTGCCACCACGCAGAGTGAGGAGGATGGAAAGAGAAATAAAAAGTTCTCCAAAGCTCACTGTTAAAGAATTGCAAACAAATGGTAGCATCTTGGGGTCACAAAGTCTCCAAAACAACCATCAGGCGCTATCTACATGCCAACAAGCTGTTTGGGAGGCATGCATGGAAAAAACCTTTTCTCACAATCATAAACGCAAACATCTGGAGTTCACTAAGCGGTACTGGGACTTCAACTGGGACTGTGTGCTTTGGTCAGATGAGACCAAGATAGAGCTTTTTGGCAACAAACACTCTAGGTGGGTCTGGCAGAACACAAAAGATGAGAATGCAGAAAAGCACCTCATGCCCCCTGTGATGTATGGGGGAGGATCGGTGATGCTGTGGGCCTGTTTCTCTTCCAGAGGCCCTGGGAACCTTGTTAGGGTGCATGGCATCATGAACGCTTTGAAATACCAGGACATTTTAAATCAAAATCTGATGGCTTCTGCCCGAAAGCTGAAGATGAGTCATGACTGGGTCTTTCAGTAAGATAATGACCCTAAACATGTGGCCAAATCTACCCAGAAATGGTTCAATAGACACAGAATCAAGCTCCTCCCATGGCCATCTCAGTCCCCAGACCTCAACCCCATTGAAAACCTGTGGAGTGAGCTGAAGAGGAGAGTGCAGAGGAGAGGACCCAGGTCACTGGATGATTTAGAGAGATTGTGCAAAGAGGAATGGTCGAAGATCCCTCTTTCTGTATTCTCCCATCCTGTGAAACATTATAGGAGAAGATTAGGTGCTGTTTTGTTGGCAAAAGGGGGTTATACAAAGTATTAACATCAGGGGTGCTAATAATTGTGGCACACATGATTTGATGTAAAACAATTATTTCTTAATGTGGGATTTTTTCCCACTGAATAAATACACTTGAATTAAAGGCTGGATTTTCCTCTTTTTTTCATTGTGGTCCTATATTATTAAGAAAAAAACTAAATTTATTAGAAGCTAAAGAACACATCTTAACCAGGGCTGCCAATAATTATGGAGGGCGCTGTATATTCTCCCAGTGTTTATGTTGGTCTCCTCCCAGTTCTCTCTCACAGTCCAAAGACACCCATGCATGCCAGGCTAACAGGAGACTCTAAATGGCCTCTCGTGTGTGTGAATGGTGTGCGCGCCCTGTGCTGGATTAGCAAGCTGTCCAGGGTGTGTTCCTACCCTCCGCACTCAGTCAGCTGGGAAAAACTCCAGCTCATCTTCAACCCCAGTGAGGGAGAAATGATTCAGATAATGGATGGATGAAATTATAGCTTTATTCTCCGCATTATCCTGAAATGTTCAGAAAATCGAAAGTTATTTTGCAGAGTAGAGGGGAAATAACTGCTTTCTGCCACTATAGGACTGATAATTATGAAGGACTCAGCATTTCTGCACGCGTGCACGTGCGCGTGAGGACCTGCACGTGTGATTATGCGCACGTAAAGTCTACTGCTCCATAAAACGGGGCTATAGCCCAGCAGGTGCATTTCTGACAGGACACGCAGTAAACTGCGCCGAGATGCTGACTCCCAGCCAACTGCAATGCACAACAATCAGCCGACCAATCAGCTGACTGTACTTACCAAAATCCAGACTTCCCATTCGCTGGCGGTCAAAGCATTTGGTCTATTTAAGTGCAAAATTTCATACAGCATTCCACTTCAGCACCCTCATTGTAACCCCACTGCCACCCCAGCTCTACCTGCTTTGTATGCGGAACTTCATTCATTAACAGCTTGTTTTTACTCCGTCGCTGAATGTTAAAACTGCCTGGTTGCCTTGTCTTATCGTGCAACAGCAATGTCATAACATCGATGTAATTGTTGCTCAGCTCTGCTCTGTCCCCTGGGGGGCAGGGGCACTCAACGCTCCCTTCATTGGCCTCCATCCATGGTTGCATACACGTATAAAGAGTGCCCAGAACAGAGATACGTCGCCTATCTTTGAATTGTTACGACTTCAAGCATTTATAGTGTTGACGGCTTATAGTGCATTCACTCTGGCAAAAGTACTCCAAGAAGAACCGAACACAATATCAAAGGCTCAAAGTCTGCCCTAGGCAGTGCAGTAAGGTCTTTAAAGCAGACGGACGAGCAGATTTCCTGCTCTGCCCCATATAAGTGTGAAAAGCAGCCGTCATAAGCGCATTCTGTCTGTGAATTTTCACAGCTGCCAGGAACCAAATGGCTGAGTCCTAAAAGTAGCATTCATCATCCGTGATGGGCGTACTCTCGGGAGAAACCGTTTTCACGCCCTCCCGAAATACTTCTAATACCCCGAGCGCATGTTTCAAGTGTGCACTTTTATCAGTTCTGCCCGTTCTCGGTCCATAAATTAATCAGTTTAAATATAAAACTCATTACCGAAGAGAACTATTTTCAATAAAGCACATTACAGATAACCAAAGCACTGAAACACATCAGAAATTACTAGAAACGCGCAGTTATTTCACACAAAATGTAATTTTCAGCCTCTATAATTGTGGATTAAATACCAGCAAATGGAAACCCTCTCTCCTTTTTTTTCCCTTATTTCTGCAACATTAGCCTCTTAAGTGCATCTGAAAAGGGGACCACAGACAAGCTTGGCAGGAGTACCTACCCACCGGTATGGCTCTTCTGAAATCAAGAGGTTTCTTATTCCTTCTCTGAAATGTAAGAAATCTGAGTAGCTTACATGGTTTATCCTGCATGTTCATTGGGAATGTGCCAACATAAATTCTGTCTAAGATGCTAACAAGAACACAGATGCTACGCAACAGCGCTAATCTAGAGCATTTGAGACGATGCGGTGCTGGATTTTTTTCCCAGGGATACAATGACACACTGTCAACCCAGATAGCGTTTTGTAGAAACTCATTACCTCAGAATTGTGTAAGCCAACTTAATTGCCCTGAGCTGATGATACTTTAAAAAAAAAATACCATGAGCTGTAAACACAAGGTCTTTGAGTTCGTCAGCTTACAGTTTATTCTGAGGTAAACGGTTTCAACAAAATATTTCAGTACACCAAGCTATCCAGGTTTACAGCGCAGCTTCCAACTGGTACTCAAACCTGCAGCCACTGTAACTCGCCCACTTGCCTGAGCCCACTACTCTATTCCAAAGCCAAGCTTCAGCAGAAGCAGTGAATCATTCCAACCACACTGGACCTGGAAATCAACCAAACTCTGCCATCATCAAGAAGATTCCGATCTATTAAATGAGTTAGGAAGAAGGATTGTTTCTCCAAGGTAACTCCAGTTCAGAAACTTGAAGACCATCTTTGCGGATGTACCAGATATTTTACTTAACGGAACAGAAGGTGTATACAGGTTTGATTCGCAGTTTAACTTCACCCCATCTACCACGCTGGCGACTGTCTGCTACTGATGCAGCCAAAAAATGACTTTTGAAGGAGCAAGGGCCTTTCACTTCACCAGTTCACCTTTCTTGACCCTCACCCCTGCCTGTCTGCCAATTCTTACTTCACAGAGTGGGTGGGGTCAAGAGAGAAACGGTGGGAAGATGAAGTAAAATGGCAGTGAGAAGGACGCAATCGGAATGTTATTTCAATTTCTTGTCTCTTTGGGCTTTATAGGGTGAGGTAAGAGGCAGGGGTTTACAGGTTCGCAGACTGAGGTTTACAGGTATGCAGACTTCATGATCTCGTAAAAAAAAGCCACGCAAACACGGGCAGGGCAGCGGTCCAGCCCGGATCAATCTCACGCCTGCCCGTCGACAGCCGACCAGCACCACCGTGACAAAGCCCCCCTTCACACAGTCCAAATATCTGGACCCAAAATCACTTGGAGAACTGCCATTCATGTAACATTCGTCTCCCAGATATTTGCCAGATCCCAGGCACCATGGGTCCCATCTGCTGACACAAAACGGATGCACAACATCACAGCACAGCACCACACCAACCGAAGTTGCGACTGAAGGTCTTAGCGGGCTGGTTGAGGAGGGCATGTGACAGATCAGTGTGATACAAATGTCTATTCCTGTGCCAGGAGCCCGAAAGGTCAGCAGCAAATCATAGGCCGAAATGTACTTTATAGATGTGGTGCTTTATAACATCAAGGATGATAGATGATACACATGGAAATGGGAGGCCATGCTTATGTTCAGGAAATGGTCATGGATTAGTGTGGTTATGCAGTGTGGTGAGCCTGTGTGGGTCCTTTGTCCCTTTCAAATATTAAAGTTGGTTATGGCGGATTTTCACCCCCCTTTTTTGGGGGGAATATACTGCATGATGCGACAAAAACATGGCTGTAGCCTTTTCAATTCTCAGTCTAAAATCGCAGTATAAAGCCAAATAGAACTCTTTATGTATTTATTTATTTATTTCTGCTCCAAAGGAAATACAGGAACCTGCAAACAGGTGAAAATATAGCCGGCAGTGCCGATTGTTTTTCAAAGAATACCCAAGACCGTGGACATGATACCAGACTTTTCCGACCCTCGACCCCCGACCCAATTACATTACAGCAGTTTAAAAAAAAAAGAGTTATCTACTCCCAGTCCACCCCCCAATTATTGCCATTCCCAGTCCAAAGAACCAGAAAATGTACACTTTGCATCCAGCTGCCACAGTAATTTCTCTTTGCAATAAAGAAACCTGCTGTCCAGTCCAGGGGACCTTGGGTCGGGCTGGTAATTCCCACTAGTACTTCATGACAACCGTAGACAAGAGAAGTGAAACCCCTCCGAATATCTCCACAAACACCCGTGCATTCCGAATAAGCGCATCGGCGGAGTGTCTCAGAATGTCTACACACTTATTGGCGATATAGACACTGTGGATAGGAAATTGATTCGAGTAACTAGTTACAGATGAAACACTGGGCCCAAAGAATCGTGATATTAAAACAATATACATAAAGCAGCAAAGTCAATTACCTGGTGTCACTAATGCTGCTTACTTTGAATTAAATGCTCCAGCAGTTCGTCAACAAAGTAACCATCATTAATTGCCAATTAGCCATCGGTGCAAGGACAACTTTGTTAACGTAAGCTACTAATCTCAGAGGAATGTAAAGTCAAGGAAATATATGGTGACATACGTGGGCTCAGACTGGCTCATAACGAGAGTTACTGAGTATATCGTTTAGCGGCCACAAACCTTGACTGGAGAGCTCCTGTTCGAACTTGCCAAGTCGCGGATGGCCGTTCCTGGAGGTGAGGCTGAAATTCCGGCTGCATATCCCAGGGAAACCCCAGTCAGAGACGGTCTTCCGCCGTTCCACGGTCGCTGTTTAATTCCATCCAATAACCGCACCAAGAGGATGTTCGCAGGTAAATCATCCACCTCACAGTCAACTAGGATCCTACACTCGGGGCATCGCAACTCGTTGCGGGAGCTGACGATGTTCTCCAGGCAGCGCCGACAGAATGTATGCTGACAGGGTAGTACTTTGGCGGTCGTATCCAGCCGTTCCAGACATACGGAGCACTCGAGTAAATCCAGGAGAGACGACTCGTCCATTTTAGTAAAAGGCACGAACTGTTAACGCGGTACCGTGGTCCATATGAGAAGCTCTTCTAACAGCATTGTTCATGCTGACGGCTCTATTTGGGAGTAATTACGTGACTCCTGAGCAGCGCTCTGGGTCCAGCACAGATGTGCAGGATGTGGGCGCAGACAAAAAATATCAGCACACCGATCTCACCCGCGCTGACATACATTTGTTTAACCGGAATCGTTGCAGTGTCGTGAATAGGTTTCTGTTTCACTGCCACATCAAATTCAGAATGTGGGAGCCTCGCAGCAGCATCCCTGACGTCTGGTGCCGTAACACTCAGGAGCTTGCAGTATCTGGCCAACTGGCTTCCCTGACGACGGATAAGACAACTGGGCACTGGGTAGGCTACTGGCTGTGGTTGGTGGATCAAATGCGTATGTTGCTGCTGATCTCACAGATTGTTATAACAAAGCCTTTTGTCTCCCGGAGGATAACATATCATACCGTGTTGATGGAATCTCTCGGCACCTCTGCAGTCCTATTTTTAAGACAATATTAACGCGCTCCGATTGTGGATGACTTGTATTATTCCCGGAAGAAACAATTTAATATAGGAGTCTAATTTCCAGCAGGTGTGATACTAGTAATGGGAGGGGAACTTTGCTGTTTTCAAATAAATGCGTGAACTATTCAAATTAGTGCTGAATGTTCAGAACCGACCTGCCAATTTGTTGCGTAAATCAAAAATTTTGGAGCGTCCGGTAACTTTATAATTCTGACAACCTTCAGTCTCACTTTCAGCTGTACACAGTTTTGTTGGGACGTAGAAAAAAACATGACCAGCTATCTACAATGACATCTTGCCTAAAGTGCGATCTTGCTTACAGCAGTGAAACGAGGATTTGGCCATTCCGTGGGTTGCGTCGGTTACGTCACGAAAGAATAGGTGGGAGAGAGAAGCTAAGTGTAGAGTAGGGTGTGTTATTATGCCTTAAATCGAATTAAAGACGCGCATGCTTCGCCCAAATGGCATGCAACGATGTCTCTGTCATTACATCTACATTTTAATCTAAATATCTGCACTACTTGATCAGAGAAATTGTAATCATTTTCGCGCCACATCTGAACGAATTTTCTGCGCAGCATGTTGTTCGCCTGGATGTGATTCCAGCAGGTACCGATCACATTGGGAAAATGCAAAGATAAAATACTTCTCAATTTGATTACATCTGTGCAGGAACGCCTATTTTGCCTGTACAAATGGTTAGAAAATTGCATTGATTTTTGAGTTCCTGGGGCGATAGTCCGGCGGAATTTAAATCATATCCTTTATATTTTTTCCAGTGGTCATCAAGCCTGAAGACGCTGCTTTGATAAGGAGCGTCCATTTACCGCCCTCTTCTGTCCGACAGAAGTAATCGCTGAAATTGCGCACAACAGGGACTATGATGACCGCTCATTCCCATGTTAATTGGCATTCACAGAGAACAATGCTCAAATTCTAAATAAAATGTGCTTTGACCATGTGCTGACAAACTCGAGTAATTTTCATAAACATAATGTTGTGAGGTGAATCTACGGATGAGAATCCGATCCTGAGTTTCAAATGAGTGAGTTACATCCGCATCGAGAAGTTAGAACACAAAGTAATCGCACTGTAAATGTGTTGTGTGTGTGTGTGTGTGTGTTTTTTTTAAAAATATGTAACTCATTCTGTCCCTTGGTGAACATTTCTCTCATGCCTAATGTCAGCGCTATGGTTAGAGCTGCTCAAATAGTTGTTTTCCATCGATGTAATCACATTCAAGGTGGCATATGTTGCGCGATCCAGTGAACACAATGCTAAAGGTGAACCGTGACTATTTTATTCTCTATAGGCCACGCGGAATTATTGGAGAATCATTAATTTAATTGACAATCTACAGACCGCATAGTAATACAGGAGAGGCAGTGACTATTTTACATTCTGAAGACCACATGGTCCTACAGCAGGGGTGGGCAATCACGGTCCTGGAGGGCCGGTGTGTATACAGGTTTTCATTCCTATCAATTACCCTGACTAATTGAGTTAATTGATTGCATGCACAAATATAGATTTTCGCAATTGTTCGATCAAAGGAAAATGTTTTATGAAGGGAGACATTCTTTGAAACTATTCTTTGTAGTTTCATAATAATTTAAAGAAATGCGCATGAAAGGTCAGATTTCATAAATGTTTTGGCTAATTGAGACAATCAACTAATTAAAGAGCAGATGTTGGTGTGAAAACCAGGGACAGATACGGCCCTCGCTGCCCACCTCTGTCCTACAGTGATTATTTTACATTGTAAAGACCACATAGTACTACAGGAGAGTCTGTGACTATTTTTCATTCGTAAAACCACACAGTACTACAGGAGAGGCAGTGACTATTTCACATTGTAAAGACCACACAGTACTACAAGAGAGGCTTTGATTATTTTACTTTGTACACAGATAATGCAGTACTACAGGAGAGGCCATGACTATTTTATTTTCTACAGGCCACTTTGTGCTACAGGAGAGGTAATGACTATTTTAAATTCTAAAGCCCGCACTGTACTACAGGAGAGACAGTGACTATTTTATATTCCACAGACCACTCAATACAACAGGAGAGCCAGAAACTACCTTAATTTCTATTGCTCACCCTGTACGATTGGACAGTCAGCGACTATTTTACACTCTACAGCCAACACAATACAAAAGACGGTGACTGTTTTACACCCTACAGCCCCCGCACGCCTCTGGGGTGTCCATCATCTGACTTGAATTGGAGCGTACAATTCCGTACCTGACTGGTCACTGGTAGCATGTGTCACAAACAGTTCATATAACTGACCTTTACGGACAAACTGCTCTTCCTAGAACAGAAAATTTGACCCTGGCTGTGCCTGATTTTACAAATGTGAAACTTAAGCACAGTTTCAGCGTACCCCAGCGCAAATTGGCACGTTGATCACAAAACAAGAGCTCATACCAGCGTGCACTGTGGCATTATCAAAATTTCAGAAAGTGATCATTAGTTCTTTTGGATTAAAAAAATATTCAACCAAGACGATTCATGTTAATGTTCAGTCATGAAGCATTAAGATACGTCACCGTAACATGTCAGCCTTAAACTCAGATCTCATTCAATTCTGATAAAGACTTATGTCTGTTTCCTAGTGACCGTAATTATAGATAATGCAGCACAGAAAAACGTTTTTTTGCTTTTCCCCTCCTCAGCCAAATATTAATCTCACATTATCATTTTCATTATAACTATCAGGATAACTCTGAACCTTGAAATGTTGAGAGAATCCCGCAGCTATTGGAAAGTATTTAAATTTGCTGGTTTGTCTGCAGAGAAACAATAAATGTCAACAAATGAAAGCAGTGAACTGATCATTTCATCATAATGTCAATAAATATTAAATGGATACCAGAGGCCATATCTATGATTATGACATTACTCTGTCATAGTTTATTGTATAGCCTTTCTAGATACTGTAATATTTTACATTATAAAAACTGGATGACTTGAGTTATGTATTCTTTCTGGGCAATTGTGCGAGAGCCGTAATATAATGTCTCTGATAAATCTGCCATTTTCACACAATAGAAGTGAAATTTATGACATCTCAGAGCTGCCTATATGTGCAGTGAGAATATGATGCGTTTTTAGAGCAGGCTTTGGTGAGCCTTACATGTAATCTAAAGTGAACAGCAACACATATTTTCCTTCATTCAGACATACCTGGGAATTTACGCATTTTGACCCACCTTGAACAGGCCAATTCTTCCCCTGAAGCATTTTGTACACGAAAATAAATCTCAACACTTGATTAATATGCAGTTCACTATTCTTACGAAGAAGATGAACTAAATTGTGGCAAACGTTGCTCTATAATTTGTAATTCAAATTTACTGCAGTAATATTTTGGAATAGAGGTAGAGTTATAATAATGATGCATCAATTTTATATAGCGCTTTTCTGAGCACTCAAAGACGCTTCACAAGGATACATTATTCATTCACTCACACATTCATGCTCTGATGGTGGTAAACTACGTTTCTGTAGCCACAGCTGCCCTGGGGCAGACTGACGGAAGCGTGGCTGCCAGTATGCACCTACGGCCCCTCCGACCACCACCAAACATTCACACACAGCCATACATCCTATAGGTAGTGTTATACATTCTATACAAATAGGCTTCATGGGGGAAAAAAAATTATTGCATGAAAGGAAAAATATATAATCCGACAGTTTCATTGCTTCCTAATCCTTGTGAAGTCTGTGTTTTGTACTGCTGCGCTCTTAGAATTCAGCCTTGGACACAAGGCTCATTTAGCTTTTTTGTAATTGTTGTCGTTTTGTGTGACAGGCATTGAAAGCAGGTAATGTGCTCTATCAATCATTGACTTCAGAGTGAACTGTGAGAGACATTGACAGTGTAAACAGCCATTCATATCACACTATTTATTTTTCAGTGTCAGAAAACAATACATAAAACACATCTTAAAGAAAATTACTCATACTTCTCCTCACCTATTCGTACAATATCAAATCTTTCCATTTCTATTGTGCCAAACCTTAGCCTTTCCTGCAGTTACATTTTTTTCTGTAGCTTTTTTTTTCTTTTTTTTATGACAAATCTGCCAGGATACTCATCCCTGTCTCTCAAAAACACCTCCAAAGGTGAGTCTTAGATGTTTTTCACATTTTCAACTTCTCTTGATCCACGTAGTCCTAAACCCGTTCAGTTATGATAGTGGATGGGCCAAGCCAGACATTGTTCTGAGAGAACTGGATCTTCGGTTCAGTATAGCTGGGGTCGTTATCCTGCAATATAATGAAATAGCGCTGAACAAAATATGGCCCACATGGTGTGATAATGTTGAGGTTTGTTTGAATTGATCTGCGTTCACGAGGCCTCTAGCCAACTTTGGAGGCACATGAGGCTGTATATCCCACTCCTGAGGCGTCCAATTTTAGTGCTTTGTGATCTTTTCTGTCTTGTCGTTCATAATGCATGATGTCAGCATGTCTTCCCGTAACAACCCTGGCAGGATTGGGGCAGTTGCAGGTGGTTTATTGGAAAGATGGAGACATAAAATGGAAGAATTCTGCTCAAAAGAACGAGTGTGAAAGTGGGAAAGAATGAAATAATTTGCCGGTGAGCTCGACTAGATCATTGCTATGGAGACCACTGGAATTTAATTATCATAATTCAATTTTAGTCTGTCCAGCAGATATTCATATTTCAACACAATTGATAGTAATTCCACCATTTATTATCTCGCGTTAGCATGTACCTGAATGTAAATGCCCTGTGTGATATACGAAATTAGTTGAAAAGAGTTTTAAAAAAAAAAGTAACGCTCACCGTGGGTATATTAAGTTAGGTGGTGCAGGCGACGGAGTAAATGTATAGATTAAATAATTATTTTTGCACTTGGAGTGCGAGTGTGTGGCGTTCCTTTTTTTAAAACTGATAAAAGTAATTTGACATTATAAAATTTAGTTGGTGTCTGGTTTATGGGCAATTGAGGAAGATAAGGTAGCATCTTTAATCACTGATGCTTTCACTGATGTTTTGCCACTGAAGGGAAACCCATATCTGTGTCCATAACATGCCCTTTTATCCCAGAGTAAAGTTCCTGTGGCGTCAGCACATTTTCTTTAATGGAGTTAGTGGAAAAATGAATTATTTCCAAATGCCTAAAAGAAATACTGCTGTCCAATGGACGTAAGAAGTTTACATTAATAAAGCACATTCACAACGTTGTTTCCAATTCTTTATTGACAGACCGCCCAAAAACCCATAACTTGTTCAATAAATGAGTGAAATATGGGCAGAAAAGATGGTTAGACCACGTGCACGTGTAAATCCTGTGATCTAGGAATTAAGTGCATGATGAACTTGAAGTAAACTCTTATGGTACATAGGTTTTTTTTCCCCATCCTGGGCAGGTTTTGCTCAAATAAAGCATTTGTTCCAGAAAGTTTTAGAACGGAACTTTAACATATAAAGAATACAAACTCTTCAGTCGCCTATAACCGTTTTTGAGATGATGCTTTTTTCAACAAAAAGAACAGATTATTCTTTATCTCATTTATAACAAATAGAAGAAGAAATGTTGATATCTTTGCCATTCAGAAATGGTTTCAACACAGCAGTGGAACGTGATTCAGTTGCTTGCAATATTCTACCACCAGATGGCAAACTCGAGTCTTCGTGTCATACTGGCTCTTGAAGTCTTACCTGAATCACGTTCGCTTCTAATTTGCTGGGTGGGACGGATTTCCTTATCGGCTTTCAGGAGGAGCTCCAACTCCATTAACTGTCAGAAATTGCGCGAAGAACTTTTGGGAGTCTACGAGGGGATTTCTTCTTGTAGCCCACGTCATGTTGTGGTCTACATATTTCATATTTTGCTGAAGAATAATTTCAGCCTCAAAAAATGAGTTCTCAAACTGTAAATTGAACATTTTCTTTGACGCCAGAAACGGAGGATATTCTATTATACCCTGCTCCAGTATCTCTTCTCGGCTTGCGTTGCGGAATAAAGCTTCATTTGCCTGCGCTCCCAACGCACATGCATTGCTACAGGTACGCTGCGCACTTCTTTTCCTCGTGTCATGCACCTTCATACAATCTAGAACGTGTAATAAGTGGCCTAAGTATGCACACTTCGAGTTACAGATATTATTTTTGGGACGACGATTTTTGTGGGGTGTGCCGATGGATGGCACATTAAGTTTTCACACGAAGCCTATTCTTCAGCATCTGACAAAAGAATGGTATCGCCCGGGATTATCTGCTGGCGTTGAGGCTGCAACGAGTAAGTGCGCGCTTGAGTCTTAAGTGGTTTCAGGTCATCTGGCTCTCAAGCCAAAATGGTCAAAACCTGTCTTTCTGTGGTCCGATGCCTTGGACGCTTGACGCGTCTGATCGTTTTGCATCGCTGTCCTGAGCACAGTCTTGGGAAAACTCCTACCCAAAGACTGTGGAGCTGGAACACGCATAGCCAAGTTTTTCTCTCTGAACTCCTTAAGACAGTAGGCTAGATATCAATCTCCGGGACCTGCAAGCAGTAGGGTATACGTTTTGACTGCATTGGGATGACGCTTTGAAAAGTAAATTAAGACAATGAAAAGTAGCCGTAAAATGCGCACCTTCACAAATTATTTGGTCTTGTGCAAGCGTGCATGTTGTAGCTAACCAAGAAGTGATTTATGAAGAATGAATGGGACTGCGAAAATGATCAGACAGGTGCTTGCTTGAAACTAACATTTACAGTTACAGTCTTTCCAAGTGAAATTACCGGGGCTCCCCAGGTCATGGTCTCAGAACTGTCTCAAATTATAAACAAACAAAATAAGTTCTATGTTCGTAAATACAGAAAACATTCGTTTTTATGTAATGACTCAATCTGTTTAGATTTTATGGGGATGTGAAAATGGGGGCCCTATGCCTCATAATTATCTTAATTCGTAATTTACAGTTTAAGGCATTTTTTTCATGCCGTATAAAGGAAAGGATAGTTGCATCTGGCTTCGGGTGGCCTATGGCAATACCTTTTCAATTCTGAGTTTTGGACAGTTTTAAACAATGTCTCCAGCTTTTCATAATTCATTCTGTCAGTTGATGAAAACTGTTCTCATTGGTTTTCATTGACACGATTTAATTAGCCTCTGAATATGTGAAACAAGTTTTTTGCTTTTTGTTCAAATAATATTTAAAATGAATTCACTGTCCTTTAAATTAACTTTTTACTAAAACAGACACAGAATTCAGTTAAGATTAGTGTCTCGTTTTTTACTTCATACTTCGAAACGTATTGACTTTATTCAGCCGTTCTCATATAAGCATCTGTAAAACTGTCTCTATAAAGGAGACATCAGGAGGTTTATTTATTTATTTATTTATTTTTTAATTTGACCCTCTATAGCCTGGCCCCGAAAGGATTCAAAGCCAGCTTGAGAATAGTTTTGGGAAAGATCCTGATCAATGAGCAAACCATTAAAAAATGAGCCTGATTTCGTTTTAAAAAACCTTAAGTATTCTTGAAAACAAAATGTAAGTTATTAATTTGAGACAGTCCTGAGTGTATAACTAAGAGATCTGGTGAATTCTGGTGATGTCTTATGAAATGACTGTGATAACAATAATCATTACAGTATTACAAATAATATGGGAAGTGGACCATAAAAATGTAATTGAGTATAATGTGTGCTGTTTTTGTTCATTGCTCTTCATCATTGGTGTGTGAGTTCATACAATTTGCCATGATTTGCTTCTTTTTTTTGATCCATCTTTAGTTTTACGTCTCTTATTTCTTGCCTAATTGTAGTTTAAATGTCAGGTATTATATGCTTTTATTACAGTCATTTTGGTGGCTGATGTGAACTGATCATGACGGTACACAGCTGGTGCGTGTTAGAGTCAGTTCTCAAAGGGTGATATTAACTCTTCCTCAGCCAATTTTAGCTAATTTACGTTCAAGAGTTTATTAACCCTTTTGCGCAGCTTTAGACGCCGGCGTCAGTAAATTCAGAATGGTAATAATTCTGTAATTTAATTTCTAAATGTCTTGCTTTACAGGGATAATTTTCCACAGTCTCTGTGATACAAATACTGAGTTATAATGCTAAAATAGGCTCATGTATAACTGGAAAAAAATTGGCGTTATTTGTATTCTGTGCACAAGGGTTAAACTGTGCAAATTTTAAAAGGTTGTCCAGCTGTCTTGACCAATAGCCTGACCTCTTGTGCCTTATTTAATTTTAATTTTATCATTTCACAATAACTGCAGCCATTAATCTGGCATGCTCTTTCTGCAGACCTGCTGGTCTTGAGCATATGAAGGAAATGTGAAAAGTATAATTGAAAACTCGTGTAAGAGTCGAGGAGAGATCAAACAAGCTGCTATTGGGTGTGCATCACTTGGGCATCACACATTTTGGGCACTTGGTTGCAGTGAAGCTCAAAACTGTAGCATCAACTTGCCAAGATGAATAAGCAAGGAAAAGCACATTTGCAGGTGCAAACTGTATTCAGCATTTAGGTGGTTGTTTTTTATGGAGGCCAATGATTTCTAGGTGAGGAGATGACCGCGCGTGTAGTGTGTGAGGTTTGAAGGATAGTTGTGTGACTCCTCGTAGTTCTGAGTTGCCCATCCTTCTGCTCTCTCCGAGATGAGAGGTGACAGCGTCGCTGGAGGGGTGAAAGGACCAGAGGGCATGCTGGCCTGTGAGGATCCGTCCAGCTGGAGTTACATCAGTCCGACTGTGAGATGTGAGACCGGAGATAATTACGCAACTCACAGCCCTGCAGAGATGCTAGCTTAACCCTTTTAGCGCCGTGGGCAACTATAGTTGCCTAATGATGTAAGATATCAAAATCAGATGCTGTTGAAAACCTATTATGTGGCTGCTTGTTTAAAAGAGCTACCGCAGGGGAGGTCTTCTAAACAAGTTGCTACATGATAGGTTTTCAACAGATCAGGATAACTACATTTTTAATTCCTTGAAATTGTATTCGGCGCTCAAAGTGTTAAGCCATCGGCCTGTGTGAGGAAGCCCCGGTGTTGAGTTCCTATAATGTTCTTGAGTACTTCAATCAAAACAAAATGTCTCTAAAAATCATCCGGAGGGGATGTAGGCAGGATGGCGCTCTGATTATGAAACTAGCTCCGTCAAACCTGCCCTCAGAAGTAATACCACTGCGATCGATTTTTTATTTTTTTATTTTTTTTCCAAGAACTGCGGAAACCGATACAGAGATGGGTGATCTACTGCAAGGTCGGCCTATTTTGTCTTTGAAAACAGGTCTTTTCATCGGGATGTCATGCTGGTGCAGTGGGTCACAATCTCGCCTCATAGAAATGAGGTCTTGTTACTTTTTTAAGGTCTCAGGTAGTAATCTGGCCTGGGCCTTGCAGTGTGATGTTTGCGTGTTCTGTCCGTGTTTGCGCGGCATTTTCACCGCGTACTCACTTTGTCCGACAGTACAAGGATATGGGTGTTAGGTTGATTTGAGGCTCTACATTACCCATATGTATGAGTGTGTGCGTGAATGGTGTGCTTGTCCTATACTGGATTTGCGAACTGTACAGGGTGTGTTCCCGCCTTTCCAATTGCATGCTGGGATAGGCTCCAGAGCCCAACAAACCTAACCAAGAACAGGTGAGCTAGATCATGTATTGATGGATGTTTTTCATTGTTCTCTCTTGAACCATACACTGAAAATAATGGGAATTAAACAATGTGAACGTATCTCTTCTCTTTAACTCTTTTTGTCATGTCCAGGTTTAGATGTTGAAGTCAAGTTTATATGTTTACATAAGTGTTCATTTATGCTTTGCGTTGTGTAATGGTGAGTATTGTCCGAGTTGAAACAAAGCTCATTCCCCAGATGAGTTCAATCACATTTTCAAGGCAATGAGTCAGTTTTTTTTTTTTCCAAGTCTAACCAACTTGAAATTTGTTACAGCGTAGAAATAGGAGCTGAAAAAAAGCAGAGAATTGAAAAGGGCGAATAAACTGGATTTAACCACAGGCCAGATTTATCACCTTCGGTTAACTGAAACACAAACAGCAGTAATCCACGGCTGCCATACGGAGCCATCGAGACTAACCGCAGCGCGTCTGAGGAAACACTGATGAAAGGTAAACTTTCTACTCCGGTTCATCAGCCTTGATTGGGTGGCAAACGGATTATAAAACTGATCTGAGGTCTGTGGGCGGGGAGCGGCGCTTTGAGACCCCGTTTCATGTGTGCGGAGGGCTTGTTTTTACTGTCCTTTGAAAATAAAAGCTGCGGCTGAGCACTGTAATTAAAGCGATGAAACAGATGAAGTGTTGGAGAGCCTCTGCTCGGAGACAGACGGGCTGCGAACCTACGGCACATAAACACACATAAACAGGCCCTGGCAGCCGGAGCGTCTGATGCTGAGAGATGGAGGTTTAACGTTAATGATTCCGACGCCTCGCGACTCTAATGCAGGGGGAGGCAACTCTGGTCCTAGAGCACTGGTACACGTCGGCTTTTTGTTGCATCTAAGCTTGACCTCCTGAATGGGATGAGCGATCGACCCCATAAAACCTATGGACCAATATATGGGTCCATGAAAAATGCAGCTGCTGTATTCAAACCCGTCTGGCCCATTTTTACATTCTAGTGGAGATCCGGAGGTTTCCAAAAATTCTACTGAATTGGGGAAATTTGTGTCAAATTATGTAAAAGATCTAGATATTTTCCATTTGATGTAATGCTGTGGCCATAAACACATGGCGTCCTGGGTTTGAATATTTCTCTCAGTATCTCTGTATCTCAGTATTGTGATGTAGCTTCAGTGAGGCGAAAAGTTAGAGTTAAAGGGGTTAAATGTTTGAACCGGAATAGCTGAATATTATGAATTGAGACGCTCCTCAGCACATGGCTAACTGCAGTCATATGAACCAAATTAATTACAATCAGTCATTATGTTAGGATGGAATAAAAATCAGGAACAGATCAGGCACATCCAGGATCAGGGTTACCTGCTCCTAGCGCTAATGTAATGTGGAACCTCCACAAGAGCATTACAATATTTCTGATGCTAATCTGTTTACTTTTATCCGCCTTTTAAAATTGTGCCAAAAAGATACTGAAGTGTAATTATGGAAAATTAAGATTATCTGTGTCGTAATACCAGATTGTCTCTTAAATTTTGAACAAATGCGTAGTTGTGTGTGTATATGTGTGTGTTTAAGTGTTGAGGCAGTGAAAACAGGGATTAAGAGCAGATTTCTCTGACGATTAAGTGCTGCAGTGACCTGCTAGTTTTCATATGTATTTAGCGCAGTATTTATGTTTTCGGCGTTCTCCTCAGAATCATGCTGAAACTTCAGAGATTTGATGTGACGCCTGCAGAGCGTTTGGGAATTCAAGGGTCAATAACTTTGGATGTCGAAGACCTGAGTTTCCCCCTGTAGAAGTTTCTGTGTGTTTTTAAAGTTAATACGCCCTGTATTTCACAAATAAAGTGGAAGGAGAAAGTATCTGAAACTAGCGAAATGCTTTTTACCCGGTATTCGTGGAGAACACAACTCGAGAAATTACCCAGTCTTAGCTTTGGCAAATTCACGAACGCCATCTTTGCATCATATTCCAGACATGTCTGGTAATTATGTTGTTGCCTTTACATGATTCCGGATGAAATTCTGAAAGAATTACTTTGTCTCTGGGGCTTAACCCTTCGAGCACTGAAATTAATTTTTTTGAAATATAAATGTAATTATCTTGGGCTGTTGAAATCCTATCATGTGGCAGCTTGTTTAAAAGAGCTTGTTTAAGCAAATTGCCACATGACAGGTTTTCAACAGCTTTGATTTTGATACCTTACATCCCTGGTCTTCAAATCACGGTCCTCGAGGTTCGACAACTGCTGGTTTTCCACACTCCCTTTATCGGAGACTCGGGTGTTGAGACAGTCTGGCCAATCAGAGTCATTAAGAGATAATTTGCTTTCCTGGGATAAAAGAAGATCCAGGCTGGATTTGGATTTGAGATCCCTGCCTTACAACACTGAGCAACAATAGCTGCATTTAGCGCTCTAAAGGTGAATATACATAACTGACACACCTGTGGCTCCTTTCCCATCATGGTTGACTTACAGTTGATCAGGCTAAACTGGAGCCAAACCCTCCTAGTGCTAGCAACTGCACTGATCTCAGAGCGACTTGGAACCAGCGACCTCTGAGTTTTCAGTGAAGCGCCTCAGACCATGTTTGAGTGTGAAGAGAACTGAGCTTGGATTACCGCTCTAAACCACTCGCGTAATCTCTGGCACGGTGGCTCGTCAGAGGCTCCGAAACATTAAAAGAAGAAGAGCCTGTCTGTACGGCCCCCGAGTCTCTCTCTGGCGGAGGCTAACTCCTGCAGATGTGCCCTCAGGGGTCGAACTCCTGGATCGATCCTGACACTGAGCGACGGCCGCCTCGCTTGACTGAATCTGCGCCCTGAAGCGGGGATTATACGGACGTCTCAGCCCAGGAGAGCGGCCTCCTCCCTGCAGCGCTCATTCCATTTCAAACGGGCATAACGGGAAACCAACTGACAAGATTTATAAGCACTTTCATGGTTTTGACTTCTTGCTCTTGTACGAAAAAAATGGCATCATGTCTTGTGTTTACACGTGCAGTCAAACTCAACTTGTTGCGCAACGGTTATTCTCGGCAAAGCGACTTCCGTTGGTACTGAATACAGGCTGTTCAACTAAGTCATTGCAGTGAGGCAGTGAGATGCCTGCATCTTGTGAGCTTTATATTCAAACAGCGAAAGTCTTTTTGTAAACCTTTTTGAAAATTTAGTTTTAAAAACAAATACAGAAATTGGCTTTGATTGTGACCATGTGTTTGTGTATTGTGTGTACGAGCGGGTGTGAAATTATGTCACGCTTTTCCTGCATGTACATGTCTGCAGAACATCCTTTATTTATATCTGTTTTGACAACTGATTTTAGGGGATAATACTTGATGAGCTTTAGTTTCTAGAGCCTGAAGACTGTGACTCAGAGCAGTTGGGGTGGCTCTTTATTAGGGTGGACAGAAAGACGGCCTCGCAGTCTGCACATGCTCAGCATCGCTGACTGTCCCTCTGGCAGTGAACTGCTTGTGCACATTCGCTCGTCCCGAGCCGACAGTCGCTGTCAGCACCTGAGTGGTGTTCCCACAAACAGCCCGAGAGCCAGACAGGATGCTGAAAAAATGCCCCCAGCCAACGTCCTGTCAGCAGAGAGCAGGATATCTGCAGGGTTTGTTTTTCTTTTAATCTTCCGGTCTTCCGTTTGGTAAGACGCATTGCTTAAACAGGAGGGCGAGTGGTTTATCCCTAGAGTTCCAAACAAGGGCGGATGTGTTTCAGTGCCATTATTGCTTTCATATACTGGCAAACACTCATTGACCACATTACACACACAAAAAAAAACAAAAAACATAATCAACTGCTCATACTCTGATTTTTTGCTTGAATTTCTTCTTAAGTAGGTCCAAAGTTAGAAAATGAAACTTTTTTCCATGATGCAGGACAATATCAAGCACATATTCTGTATCTGCTGGAGGTAGTGCATCACTGAAGCTAGACAGAAATAGTCAAACCCAGAATGCCATGTTGTTATGGCCACAGCATTGCATCAAATCGAAAATATCAATTCTTGTTCATCATTTCATACGCATTTCTCTGTATTTCAGCAGGACATATTTTGGTTCACTGGTAACCTTGGGATCTGCACTAAAATTTAAAATGGGCCCAAGGTTCCACTGGTTTGAATGAAGCTGCTGCATCTGACAAACCCACGCGCGGGATTGCCGAGCTGAAGAGATTAAATTAATTGGATCACTTAATTAACTGGATGAATTGGACAGTTTTTAAAAATCAATTCATGCTAACTTGCCCATCTTGAGACCAGCAGAACCACATCATCTCCAATGCACTAATTGTGGTGGCTGAACTTAGAAAATAGATGCACAGCCCAGTCACTGGTTAAGTCAGCCATGTTGTCCTAGATGGTGTCATTTCAACTGAATGTGCTACCAGCTCCTGGGACCGCAGAGTGATTTCACAATTCCAGCCCAGATATTTTGAATTGCATTGAAGATGGGTAAAGGAGTATTATTGCCAATTACAGTATGTCACACCAAAAACACTATCTTTAAAGCTATTATAGTGTATATGCGAGCTCCCGAAATGAACAGAGCAGAACAGCCGGCGATCAGAGAACAGTTAATAATATCTCTGGCTTAATCCGTCAGTGTAAGAGCAGATATTTCCAGAGCTGTTAATGACAAGTATAATGACTCTGTGTGCACGTTTACTGTAGATTACGCGGTCGTTACGGGATTAATAACTCGGGGAGAGAGAGAATATGCTCAGGTTTCAAAGCAGGCAAGTTGTGACACGGGTGCCGCGGGCGAGAGAGTCAGGAGAGGGACGGCTCCTTACCACTTTGCAGGGAATGGGACAGGGTCCAACTTGAGAGAGACAGTCAGTCTTGGAGCATTTCGGAGGGGCGGTGCGGCAAAAATGTGTGAAATCACTCAGGGTGTGTGTATGTGTATGTGTGCATGTATAGTTATACTTGTGTGTGAATAATTATGCTTGTGAGAACCAACTCTTGAGAAACCACATATGTTGTGAGGACATTTGGGGTCATGAGGACATTTTGGGTGGTCCTCGTTGAGGATTATGGAGGATCAGGGCTAATCAGTTAAAGTTGGGGTTATGGTCACATGTGGCGCTAAGTGAGGGTTAGAATTAGGCATAATTTGATTATGGTTAAGTTTTGGGAAAGGCTGTGCAGAGTGAGTATTAGTCAATACAATGCCCTCACAAGTATAGCTGGACAAATGTGTGTATGTGCATGAACATGGGTAGTGAAATAAAGAAACAATTCTGGAATTGGCAGAAATGCATGCATGTATGAAGGCATAAAGTCCAGTCTAAGTACTGGGACTTGGAAACCTTTTTTTTTTTTGTTGATTTTGTTCTGTGTTCCAGAGCCATAGATTCTAAAAGAATAATAAGATGATGTTTTGCTTAGATCTCTGTTTGTAAAAATCACACTTTTTATGCATAAATTCTCCCACATTTTAGGGGAACGTAGTTCAACAGCTGGCTGTTCATTGGTCTTCAGGCTAGCTGCGCTTTTACAACAAAAATGCACCACTTTTCAATTGCTTATGCAGCGCCCTGGACATGAACGGGCTTTAGCGTAGTTGTGAACAGAACAGAGAAGTTCAGGTGACAGACAGTGTATGAATCTATTAACCACAGGTGGATTGAGGGTCTGTACCAGTTGGTAAACCTGTTCTGGGGTGCGTTTCCCAAAAGTGTAGTTGCTAATTAAGTTAGCAACTTACATAGTCCGTCCTTTCACAGTCAATGGGCCCAACGATGTAGGTTAGCATCTGTGCTTTCGGGAAACACACCCCTGATTCTGTCTGGAGTGTGAGAGGGATTTAATTTGGATGGGAAGAACGTTAAGCTGAAGCGGTCTGTTGTGTCCGCTAGGGGGCAGATCGCTGCAGAGGGGCTGAGCCAATAGAAGCATACTGATGCTTTTTCCTTTTGAAAGAGGCTGTAGTTACGCGGGACAAGGCAGGTGAAGATGTGCGACGGTGCGGATTTAGCGATTACGAGCCTGGCAGCTGGCCAGCGCTGTGTGCTTGTATCCCCTTTTGTACGAGCTGTGCCCGTAACTGCGCGCATCAAAGCAAACTGGCAGAGACATGAAGGAACCGCTCAAACAATTCAAGCTCAATTCAACATTATCGCCATCACAAAGGAAGTTTGTCAGGAGTCTGCTTTTGCCTGCTCGCAGAAAAACAAAGGTATCTGCACCAACCCAGATTTATAAGGAAACCGGTAAACATTCAAAACTCTACACAATAATTCAAGAACGAATCGTAAAACATCCCATTTCTGTGTAATAAAAAGCATAAAGATCACTGATGTGTGATTGAATAATATCCTTTTTAAAAAGAGGAACACCATTCAAGGACTCAGAATCCTAGGGGGACATGCTCTCCTTGAAGCATTCGGTTATTTCATATATTAAATGGTTGCAGTTTTCTGCACTTAAACAAGAAAACTTTATATACTCCCATAAACATAAAAATGAGACTGAGAAATACCCTGACACTGGCTCCTCCTTATCTTTCAAGCTCTTGTATGAAGCCTGGTTTCTTCCTTTGTATTTGTGAATTCTGCGCGTTGATCTCCCGTCATTACTGCTCTGCAATTTTTTTTTGTTGACAATACTTTAATCTGAAGCAACTGACAGTGGATTAGACTTAGTGGAGTTACTTAGGCTAAAGGGCCATGCTAAAGGGCCCAGTGGTAGCAGCACTTACTGTTGCTAACATTGCTATACTTAGGGCTGAAACACAAACCTTGCAGCTCAATCTGGCTCCTGAACCGCAGGCATACTAATGTGACATTCTTTCCTGAAAGAATATGAATATATACTTTTGTATAAAGGCACAGCCTACCCAGACCTGAAACAATCATTTTATCACCTCACGAAAACAGAAGTATGAATGGCCAGCCTGTGGACTTTCTGTGTTCCCTGAAGCACAGAGTAGCAGACACATACTGTGATTATTGTTTTCGGCCAAATTTCTCATCGAGTCTCCCTGACAGATAATTGCCGCTGATACAAGAACCGACAAGCTCGGGAACGGGGTAACAGGCATATTAAGCCGCTGCTGCTCCGCGCGGTTCTGACTGCGCTCTCTCTATGTTCGCTCATTCCTCCTCTATTCACTGCCTTGGGCGCGCTTCAGCAACAGGCTAATGCCGTTCGCTAAAAGAGGGTGGCAGTGCGCGCGGCTTTGAAGTGCATCCGCCAGTCAAAGGGATTCTTTTAGATAGAGATCGTTGGACCCTTAGGGTGCAGGTTGCACCCAAAATTTTGAGCGGGGGGAGGGCTGGCGTCTCAGTCGCCCACATCAATGCTGCCAGCCCCCCTCGAAAACCGCCTCCGGCTCTCCTCTCTGATGGCTGCCATCCGCCAAAACGCCTTTGTGCTCCAGTGATTGCATTCATTGCTCAAACACACCTGAGTGCCCCTGTACCGCGGCCGCGTCTCGGATGAAAGGCTTCATCTCTTCGGCTGTTCTGCTCGCCTCCCCTGCGGCCCCCCCCCACCCACCCCACCAAAAAAAAATCCACCAATCACTGTCACCGTTTTCCTTCAGGCTGCTGTCAGTGCGCTTCTTGATTGGTGAAGCTCCGCTTGAGTATGGTATGTGTATTATGATGGCACTGTGGGTGTTCATTCATGTCACACAAATTATAAAATGGTTTTAGTTGTCTAGATATCACATTCAAAAGTGATGAAGTCATTGTGATGGTTTTACCTGATAATCAAACACATATCTCTTAAAATTTTGTGTTAAGGTCATAATTCAGCATCATTCAGGCAGGTCAGTGATGTGTTTTCCTTGATTAAGCTCCCTGTTCCATATTTGTGGGGTCAGTTTTTTTAACAAGTGGTGAAAGTGGAGGTTATCCCCATTTATTACTTTTTATGATTCTGGATTTTGGTTCCTCCAAGTAAAAAAAAAAAATGGCAGGAGCTTTATTCACAGATGGGAACATATTATCTGGCCTCACTGATGTTCGTGATGAGCCAGTTGTTTCCTTTGTGGAGATGGAGAGTTTATTGTACCTGGTCTTGATTCTTAGGTTTTGGTTCCCAATGAAGCTTGTCTTAAAAATTTTAAGTTTGCAACATGAATACCCGGGTTGTGCTAATGAAAGTTAAGGAAGTCATGATGAGACTGTGAGATCTGGAAAATAGAACAGTTGACGATATGTATGACAAACGGCAGGGGTTCCTCATCGAAAATAAGTGTGAGGGAGATGATGTTATATGATCAAAGAGAACTGTCGGCTCTCCCCTCCCACTGCCACCGTGTGGCTTTGTGTGGGACTGCAGCCCCATTACACCAGCCATGGATACGCTGGGTCATCTTACACAGGAATGGCCACCCACAGCACTTTTACATACACGCACACGCACAAACACACGTGTACACACACACACACACACACACACACACAGACGTGCATAGATGGAGACACAAGATACACAGACACAGGCATATGTGCACACATGTAGACACACATGTGCGCGCGCGCGCACACACACACACACACACACACACACACACACACACACCAAACCTAACCTCAAAGTTAATCATTGCTCTAGTGTTGTCAGCAGGTTTTTCTCAAACTCTCTACAGCTCTGTTGTATTAAAAGCTTTCATAGCAACTAATTAGTCATCTGCTTGGATGCATTTATTCCCAACCACTGTTAGAAGTGTTAAAGTATGTTGCTACTAAGCTGACTGTATGCTGTGGTTTCAATTTTAGACAGTAGAAAGACAGATTCATGAGCTTACGGTCATGAACTATCCCTTGTGAGCTTGTGCATATGACATTGGCTCCTGCTGGCTTTTTGTAAAATATTTTAAAATCCTTCCCATACTTTAAGTGCTTCTTTTTCTGCTTTGCTGATAAAGCGTAGAATCTCTTGCCTCGCAAAACCCTAAAGGGTCATAACCATAAAATAAATGTTGTAAACAGCTAATGCCTTTATGGAGCCCATTAAACATGGCAGAAGGTTGCGAGTCTGTGTTCATTTAGCTTATACATTCCCACACTCTCATTCACATTTCAGATGAACTGTATGTTATTCTTCCAAAGACTCTATACTTTGAATTACTGAGTGAATTATTTTCTATATTATTTCATAGAGAATATCTGCATATGAAGATATCCAGATTTCTCATGAGAAATGAAAGGGATATTCAAGTAATAGAAAAAACGGCGAGAGTTTTTGTAGCAACTATGCAGGCTTCATCTAGTCAACATCTACTCTTACTGCACTAAAATGAGATCTAGGACTTCCTTTGGCATTTTCACCAAAAAGGACAATCCTGAGACTTCGAGGACAATCTTTGGACGCACACATGAAGAGATCGAACCAAAAAAATCGAGGGAGAGGTGCAGTGCAGAGTGTCGGCCATCTGGGACTGTCCCTCTGTCCGTCATTCCGTCACATTATTTGTCCAATCAATACCTCGAATATTATTCATTGGATTCTTCTCAAATTTGGCACACACATTCTCTACCACAGGGAGAGGTGCAGTGCAGAGCGTCGGCCATCTGGGATGATTTTTCACAAAAATATTGCCATTTTCCTGTTTTTGGACCTAGAAATTTTCAAGTGGGTTCAACGTCTGTTTGTCTGATCGATATCGCAAATAGTACACATTGGATTATTTTCAAATTTGCCACACACAGTTTCCAATATATGGAGAGGTGCAGCACTACGTGTCATAGATGTGTTGTTATTTTTGTCAAAATTGATTTTCAGAATGCGATATTTTCTATAATAACAAACGGAAAAAGCATGATTTGCTGACGTCGGGGGCATTAGTAAGCTCTGCTTACTTTTTCACTTGTTGCACATGCGACTGAGCCAATAAAATGACTCTCCAGGTGGTAAAAAAAATAAAAGGGTGGGTCAAGACAGGTGTGACTGCCTATCAGTATCATCAGGGCAATCGCCATCTTAAACATAATTAATTCAACTTTTGACGGGTATGTTCACCTCTGTGCACCTCCAGTTGGGTACTTCTTTGTGCTTGTGGTACTTTTGACTGCCAGTCATCCTGGGACTTGAGGAAATGGGTTGTAAATGTATTAATGTCTCCTTAAAGTGCTACAGGTAGCAAATATTGGACTGCATGTAAAAAAAACTGAAAGGTTAAAAAACATAGGTAGAAGTATTTTGCAGCGATTTACATATAAAGAATACATAAACTGCCGTCCCCTCACAGAAATAACATTTATGATCATGGAATTCTCTAAAGTTAATGCTTTCAATTATGATACAATTCCTGAAAATGGCATTGTGAGGTACTGGAATATCTTGGTAATATAGCTGACTCAGTGTAAATGTTTACAATTTTCCATTTCAATTACAATACCTGGTGGCACCACTCCACTCATTCCTGGTCAGTGTTGTGGGGGTCCTGGGCCTATCCCAGCATGCAATGGGGCAGACACAGGAACACACTCAGGAGAGTCTGACAGTCCAGTGCAGGCATTGCACACTGTTCACGCATGCACTGATACTGATTGGAAATACAAAGTCGACAATCATCCCACCCTGCATGTCTTTGGACTGTGGGAGGAACCCCACAGGATGGAGAGAACTGGCAAACCCCACACTGTGGGGCCACTGCTGGGATTCGAACCCGGAACAGCAGTACCCTCCTCACCAATTCTGTTTCTGTGTACTTTTTTGTGAATAAATAATTGATCTCTGCATTTTGAGGACAGCACACCTCTCCTGCAAATAATTTAGTGGCCATTTTCCTGAGATGCATACTTGCCAAACCGTTTAATTGAGATCTTGATATGAAAACGTAATTGCAGTAGTTGTTGAGGCAAGTTTGGACTAATGCAATAATTAAAATGCATGTGGCCTGTGCGCATATTTTCACAGCATGAAAACTGAGAGGCGAATCTACAGACGCATTCCTGTACCTTGCATTTCTGTATTTGAAAATTTAGAGAAAATGTGACTAAACCTAAACCTCACAATTCAGACACGTCATTTCCGAATGTTGACTTTGCACGAGGATTGTAATTACGCAGAAGCTTGTTTGGTATGCTGGATTACTTTTAATTAAACAGCGCCGGCTCAGGCCATTTTTTACAAGAGTGTGTTTATAAAATGCTGAATGAAATGAAGAGGTCCTGGGAAATTCTTGCCTTCTGAGCAAAAGTAGGCATTCTGGGTCGCAGCCCAAGTTGTGGAACTGCACGCTAATATCCTTCAAGTAATTATATACAATCATGCAACATTTGGGCTGTAACATGGATGGTAATAGCGAACCACCATGGTTAGCTGCATCATATCATGTTTTTATTTTGCAAATTAAACCGTCATATTTTGTGCCTCACATATAAATTTGATACACGCATAGAATGACATTCATCCTTGCCCAGCCCTGCACAGATTTAGATCTTGGCCTCATATTCTTAACCCTTTGAGCACTGAATAAATTTTTAAGGAATTAAAAATGTAGTAATCCTGAGCTGTTGAAAAACCTATCATGTGGCAACTTGTTTAAAAGAGCTCCTGGGAACTCTTTTAAACAAATTGCCTCATAATACGTTTTTCAACAGCATCTGATTTTGATATCTTACTACAGTGGGCAACTGTAGTTGCCTATGGCGCTGAAAGGGTTAACGGCCATTACTCCCGGTCAGCTATAGACAGATGCTTGGAGGACAAGTGTCCCAGAATGCCACAGTTAGCAGACGGCAGCCTTTCAAATCCCGGCGGAGAGACAGAATGCTTCCTTGAGGCTGTCTGCTCTGGATCATGGGAGCGTGCCCGTACAAGTGCGCTCCCATCGTTAACGGCAACAGAGAACGCGAGAGCATCCAAAATCCACAATCTCACCCCCGTCCTCCCACTGTGTTCCCACAGTCCCCGGGGAAAAGGTGTAGGGAGGATGATCCTGGGAGAAGAACGCAAACACTCCTACTTCCTGTTCCTCTTACTGGTGAGTTTCCTGACGCACCTTCCTCACACAGACGTGCGGTAGGTGGTAGAAAGATCGCAGTGGCAGACACACACACACACACACACAGTACCAGTCAAAAGCAGACCTAGGGTCAGATTGTAATCCGGATTATGATTACGATTATAATTGTAATCGTAATCACTAATTTCGATGGGCCCGTAATTGTAATCTCTAATTTTGCGGGGACTGGTGTTGTTATTTGTTGTTGTACAAGTTGTTGTTATTATTTCACAAGTAATTCTACAATACAAAAACAATGTTTAATCATTTCATATGCTATTTTATAAATATATGAGTGCATCAATATACCATCTTAAAGATATCTCCACAAAGAAACCTTAGTCTAACCAGTCGTAATGATTATTGCAATCTAGATTGTAATCATAATTGTAAATTAAACCCATGTAATTGTAATCTTAATTGTAATCATACATTTTTTGAGGACTGTAATCGTAATCTTTAAAAAATGTCATCGTTATCTAAATCGCACACCCCAGGTCTGGTCAAAAGTTTGGGCATGCCCACATCATTCTAGAAATCCGAATTCGATATTTAAAAAGGTGCTTTTTTGGGGAGAAAATGGTCACCTATATCCAAAATTAATCAAGATAAAAAACCTTATGTAGGACTGTATATTACCTTGTCCTACATAAGGTTTTTTACAGAAATTAAACCGCTTAAATTTCACTAAAAACTGAGTGCTGTAACAAAATTTGCATCCTAACTCTTGACTGATGCAGAAAATCTGGCAGGTGGTTTGGCTTTGTGTACTGTAGAACAACATCAGAGTTCGCAAATGGAAAAATGCATTACTTCCATGAGTCTTCAGTACCATCCTCACCTTTTCCCAAAAGCTAATTTCACAGAGTCCGCCCTCAGTAACATCCCTCTAATTAGTTTTGTTGCACATTAATCCAAGCCTTGCGTTAACTTAGCTGCATATCAGTTATTATATGACTAAAAGGATTCACTTTCTCCTGATTGGTTGAGGAAAGCTCCGCCGGTCACTGTGAACAGTGATATGCACTGCGGAAAAGTGCTCGAAAGTTGAATATAGCAATCCGACGACCCCAAGAAAAAAATGAATTAGGCAGCTCCGCAGGAGCTCCTGACAGCGTCCGTGTTTCGTGTTGCTCCGTCCCTGTGAGGAGCTTTACGTAACCACACGATGACTTCCTGCACGGGACCGTGAAGATCATATATTTTATATTTTCAAGCACAGTCATATAATTAAATGGTTTTTGACTTCAGTTATCAGTGAATCTAATGATTTATCCAACTTGGACAAGTGATCTTAATAATAGTGGGTTTACTTGGCATGAACATTGCACTGTTTATCGGACGCACCAGTGTTCATTTCTTCAGCATTGTTCGCTTTATATTACCGGTCAGGATTATTTTACTGGTGCTTTGGTTCAAACAGGTTACTCTGCAGAATCCAATTCCAATCAATGCGGGTATTTCTGGTGCTTAGAACTCTGCAACCTTCTAGGGTTTTCACCTCTGTACCTGCTGAGTCACTTTGCAGTTTACATTACTGTGTATAAGAGTGTCTGCTAAATACCTGCAATGCAATGTAAGATGCTTCAGATAAGTGTAAGCTACAGTAAGTTACTGTATTAATAATACTAATTATCCTGACCTTCTCACTCATGTTTACTATTCTCTCTCTGTACTGTAGGTGAGTTCTTTGCCCCTGCTGCAGGCAGAGTACTCCAGCTGTGGGGAGGATGAGTTTTATAACCAGACCACCAGCAGCTGCCAGGCTTGTCCCCAGTGCCAGCCGGGTCAGGAGCCCTACATGGTGAGAGAGGCCTGGGCCTTGCGTACTTAAAACACAACGCGTTGCTGAATACTCCTCGGCCAAGGTCAAAGGTCAAATCCAGTCAAAAAAAAAGTGTTGCACATCTATGGGTAATAGTGAGTTACCATGCCAAATTTGGTAAAGCTGCGATCATTAGTTGCTGAGTACTGACCCGGACAAAGTCATGGACAGACGACAGACAGACAGACAACAATACCCCTCTGGCCAAAGTTTGGCCTAAGTGGTGAAAAACCAGACCCATCTCACCCTGCATACTCTATACTGAAAAAAGACCAGACCCATCACACCCTGCATACTCTATACTGAAAAAAGACCAGACCCATCCAGCCCTGCATACTCTATACTGAAAAAAGACCAGACCCATCCAGCCCTGCATACTCTATACTGAAAAAAGACCAGACCCATCACACCCTGCATACTCTATACTGAAAAAAGACCAGACCCATCCAGCCCTGCATACTCTATACTGAAAAAAGACCAGACCCATCCAGCCCTGCATACTCTATACTGAAAAAAGACCAGACCCATCACACCCTGCATACTCTATACTGAAAAAAGACCAGACCCATCCAGCCCTGCATACTCTATACTGGAAAAAGACCAGACCCATCCAGCCCTGCATACTCTATACTGAAAAAAGACCAGACCCATCCAGCCCTGCATACTATATACTGAAAAAAGACCAGACCCATCCAGCCCTGCATACTCTATACTGAAAAAAGACCAGACCCATCACACCCTGCATACTCTATACTGAAAAAAGACCAGACCCATCACACCCTGCATACTCTATACTGAAAAAGATCAGACCTATCAGGTCCTGCATGCTCTATACTGATCATGATTTCAGCCATGGTACCTTCCATACTCAAGACTGAAAATGACTCTAACCACTGAAATCTTTATCTTTACTGAAAGGCAGGTCAGCCCTGAACCCTGTAATCTGTTTACAGACACAAGGGAGAGCTCACTCTACACTGATTGACAGATCACTCCTGACTTTGTTGCATTATTTGCTTTTGGATCAGGTTATATAACATTTTTTAAAGCCATTTTTTCCAGTTTTAGCTGTGATTTTCCCCAAACCTTGCTGCGATGGCGCCATGACCGTGGCCATTATTTTCTGCGAGAGACACAGCCCTACATGTTGAGAGAGGCTGACCATTGGAAGCTGAGTCACTCTTTTCCTGTATAAGGTCCCATTATTTCTTCTATAGGCAAATAGAGATGCTTAAAAGTTGTATACCTGTGTGGTGCTTATCGAGCGCATTACATTGTTTAAACATTTGATATAAAAAACTGTAATCTCTTTTTTTTCTTACTATAACTTCTGAACTTTTAATACTAAGGGAGAACATTTGGGCAAACTGCTGATTTAACACAGATAATTTGTGGTGTTGAGAATAAAGTGGAAGGAAGCGAAGGAAAGGGTTTTTTTTCGGAAGTAAAATAACAGCCTGTATTCCTGCTTTTCTAGACCACCCACATTGCAGTTACCTCCTTTACAAAAGTCAAAAGAATATGCTATAATCACAGAGGTTGCTTGAAATACTGTGCTCTAAGTTACTTGATATCGCAGACATATGGTAAGCCTTTTGCTGCCGGACAGAATTAATGGTTTTCATTTTTTCCCATCTAATTTCCATGCAATTGAAGTCATTTATTTCATGTTATTGCATTAGCTCGGCATCAGCTCATGGGAACTGCAATCAAAAATACTGACCACACAATTATTGCCCTAGCTTGGTTTCAACTTACATTTGGCAGTAATATATTACATGTTGTAGTAACACACTGCTGTTCTTGCATGGCGTACATGATAATTTCCACAGTTCAAATGCTGTGTTTATTATGGTTGCACTCATGGAGGATACTTTACCCCATCGCGCAAATAGAGATGCCGGCGTCCGTAAATCCCAAAATTTAATAACTACACTGAACAAAAATATAAAGGCAACACTTCTTATTGTGAGAAATATGACTATGTTCTGTCATGGTGTTGGCCTGTAGGCCCCTCCCCCTGCTGCATTCTTCGCCTCCACCTTAATGGGCAACAGGTGTGGCTCGTTAAGGTGGAGGTGAAGGTTCCCTATTTAAGGGCTGCTGCAGTATTCTGTGTGCTGGAGTCCTGATGGTTTCTTGTGTGCTGCTGCTCCCCTCCGGGAAATGTTTTTTAATTATTTATTTTTATATTTTTACTCAGCCTGTGCGTTTGGGTCCCTGATCCTGCTTTTGGGTACATGGTCCCTGTGCCCGCCGGCTTCATTCCTTCTGCCAGCGAGGGCAAAACCATGACATGTTCAGATGCTCATTGTACTTTCATTGAGTGTTGACAGATTGTATGACCATTGTTCAAGACATTTCGATCAATGATTTAAAAACACAAACAAGAATCTCGCGATGGCGTGATGATAAAGGGGATGGGGTCTATTGTCCAAATTTCACAAATCAATATTGGGTCTGTCCGCATTTGGCCTGCTGCACTGCTACACATCTCTGCTCGGTGGACTGTAACAAATGGTCAGTGGTGACTTGGTGGACATGTTCCCACTGCTCTTCAAGAGCTGTGTGGAGTTGGCGGCTATTGGCTGAAAATGGGAACCAATGACAAACTCGCTGCTTGTGGGCATCCCAAAGATGCTGGAAGGGGGACAAATCCGAGGAATAAGCCGACCATTCAAGCACACAAATGTTTTCAGGCTCAAGGAATTCTGTGCAGACACGAGTGACGTGGGTCTGGCATGGTCATGCTGGATGGTTAATGTTTTGATGGATGGATGGTAGGACGATAGGCAGCAGCATCTCTTCGTGAAATCACTCTGCATTCAAGTTGCTGTTCATCAACTGCAGTTGGGTGCAACGTCCTTTGAATATTCCCACCCAAACCAGCACTCCACCCCCATGTGCCACCATGTGCACCACAATGATGTCAGCATAGCGATCCTCTGTCCATCCGCTGTGTGAAGTTGGAAACATGACTTGTCTGTAAAGAAAACAGTCCTCCATTGAGCCATTGGCCACGAAACGTGTCTATTAACTCAGTCAAACCAATTTTTTCATCGAACTGAGTAGAGGTCCAGTCTACACAGGGCAAAAGACGTAAATATATGGACCTCCTGGAGATTATTTTTCATGGTTTCGGCAAAAAAGGGGTGATGGTGGGGACCAGCTGTCTCATCTGCAGGGGGAGTTCCTGGTCTCAGACGATCACAGAGATGGAGAGTTCAGATATGGTGGTCTTGGGTGGGGGCTCTCACAGATGGTTGTCATGCATGCAGGTGGTCTGCTGTCTTGCCTCATTCCTCAGAAAGGTGTTTTATGCGACTTATTGTTGAAACATGGACATTAAGAGCCCTTTCAACATCCCTGAGAAACATTCCTGCATTGAGCAGGCCAATGGCACACTCCCTGATGGCTCGAGTCATTTATGGCATTTTTAACAATGGCAGAACTGGGACTTTTGGGGTGGCCTTTTATTGACCAGAGTACAGGATGTGCCTGGGCTGACTGTACCTGATTTCGTATCCGTAATATTGAAATGACTAAACTGTTGCGTTTATATTTTTGTTCAGTATAAATAATTCTACAATTGAATTTCCAAATGTCCTGCTTCACTGGAATAATTTCCCCGTCTCTGTGACACAAATGCTGAGTTATAAAGCCTTAAATAGGCTTGTGCACAACAGGCAAAAATTTAAAGTGTACATAACTTTCACCTTTATTTTGTATATTGGGCAGTAGACTGGAAATTGGGTAAAGAAAATGGAACAGGAGTAACTGTGGATTGCTCTTATATCAGTTTAGGGTGCTGATGCTTAACCAACCCTGTTCCTGGACAGTTAACATCCTGTAGGTTTTGGCTGTACCCTTAATGTATCACATCTGATTCAGCTCATTAGCAGCTCCAGGAGCTGTAACAGGAACTGAAATGCTGTGGTTGGAATGAAAACCTTCAGAGTGATATCCCTCCAGGATCAGGGTTGGAGACCCCTGGCCCAAACAGTACCCCCTGTTGAGAATTAAACACTGTGAGGTCATTTCCCCTAAGTGATGCATATCATTTTATTATTCTCCCTACTTTCCATAACAATGTTGAGTTCCTTCGCCTGGAAGGTCAATACGACAAAGATCTGCTTTTGTGTCATGATGGCTGGTTAGAATTCATCGCATCATCAGTCTCTTTCTGTTCAACTTAATTTTGATTTTTGAGAGGGGATCGCACTTGCTTGAACCATCACAAATTAATCAAAGTTCAGCACAATTGAGGACTGAGTTCAGACCTCGTTTTTTCTGACCAACCAACTATTGAAAGGTTCAGAAGCCCACCCCTTCAGATATTAGTCTGGTTACAGCTGGAAGTGTTCTGTGCAGTCTATATTCCTGTTATTGCAGTACCAGCTATCAAGCACTTGTTTTTAAGTCACCGCCAGCATTTTTAATTGGTTCCTGTCGGCCTAATACTCAAAATGCTTCACGGTAATTATTCCAGAGTACAAACTGTAATTATCGCAATTTAAAGTTCCTGTTTCTTTGAGAATGTCGAAACCAGGGATTAAATGATATTGTGGGGTGCTGTTCATTCTCAGGAGACGTGTCAACATTACTGACTCCTTTTGAAACTGAGAGCAAGGCAAGATTTTGACCTTTCTGAGTTAACTTTGTTGTTGGCTCAAAACAAATTTAAATTCTATTTTGAATAGGGTGTGCAAAGTTATTTGTCTTGCTATAGCTGGATATTTTTTTACATCAAAGCATTTTTTATTATTTATAAGCTCGTTCATCATGGGATATTCACTTTCTAGGGTCTCCACTTCAGCATAGCTGATTTTAATTTGTGATTGGCCAAGAAAGGTTTTGTGCGAGATAAAGGACATTGCGGATAATCTCAAGTGTAACTTGATAATCTGCTGGCTTTACAATGGCCGATATGGCCTGTTTGGTGAGGGAGGTAGATTGGATTAGTTCAGGTAGTCTACGGCGGCGCGTCCTCTGTACTAGCCAAAATAGATTGATTCAGAGCCAAACCAAAGCATTTTACTGACGTATTTAATGAAATATTTAATCCAGATGCAAATTATCCTGACTGAAATTAGCTTTGTCAGACTATTTTTTTAAATTAATGAAGTCTTGTGACAGGACGGGAAGAGTGGATGTATGTGGAATGTGTGTGTTAATAGTTTTTTATAGTATAATTGATGTTTTACACCTACGTTCTTCTTTGAAATCCTAGAACTGTGGATATGGTGTCAAAGACGAGGACTATGACTGCGTTCCCTGTCCAGCGGGGAAGTTCTCCAAGGGCAAGTACGAGATCTGCAGGCGGCACAAGGACTGCGACGCCCTGTACCGCGCCACTGTGCTGACAGCGGGAACAGCGGAGAGCGACGCCGAGTGTGGACAGTGTCTGCCGGGGTGAGGCTACGACCCAATCCTACTGTCATTCATGTATCATGCCGTTACTCGATGGAGACCAGCTTTGTCCAGCTACAGCCTGCGGTGACCTTTTATAAGTGTCTGATATAATAGCGCTGTATGTAGTTTCCTTTGATGAACAAGCATAGCCATTTTCCTCTCATTAAAAAGAAAAGAAAAAAACTGTTTGGTTTCTCTTGCAATAAATCTCAAAATTTGCGTCCCAGGATCTTTTGGCTTCTGTATACATCATAGCCACATACATTATTCGATGCAATTACATACACACTGCACCTGGAAAGTAGCTCTAACACAGGTGAGAGTGCAAACAGGCCAAATTGTTGGAACAAGCGCCAAGTTTCTGATTAATCGCTTCAGTTATTTAATCATGCCTGCAAGGCCACAATATCAGTGAAGAAGAATTCACAATGTCACGATTGCATCTTTTGCCTCTGCCTGAACTTGAACATTTTCCTTACAGGATAATTCCCAATGAAATTCCTTTTGTTCCGATACAATACGCTCGCAAAACAGTCTTTTTTTAATCTGGGAGAGGTCTCTGCGTTCAGTCAAAGGCAAGCGTCAGAAAAGCAATTGAGCAGATGTCAACATTCTTCTTGTAGGTTGTAATCATTGTATAAAGTATATGAACAGTTTGTTTCCAAAATGCAATAAGTGCCAAAATTACAAAAATTGAGATAATACCATTGAGCAATAGCCCTGTGCTTATTACACATGGTGTAAAAGTCCATTTTTATATATATAGGTGGTTTCAACTATAAGGTGTATTTTTTCATGGTCAAAGTTTGTGTTTTTCCATAAAATGCAATAGATCCCAACACAGACAGAGCTGATTTACTCAAAATGAGTAAAATGGATCTATTGCTTTTTGTAAACAACCGCTTCTTATCGTATTGTCTGTATTGTCTGTTGTTACGCTGGGACACTCTTGGAACCTCCCGAACCATTTTTTTTAAATTAATTGCCTCGTTTTAACCCACAGATATTACATCCTGGAGACTCGACCGCGTAACATCTACGGGATGGTGTGTCACTCCTGTCAAAATGCGCCGAGGAACACAAAAGAGTGTGAGTGATTAGCCAATCAGAATACATTACATACAAGGAATATAAAAAAGGTCAGGGTTCAGCCAATCAGAATTTATCAAAGAATACTAAAGAGAGTAAGTTTGGAGCCAATCAGAGTAAACCAAGGAATACCAAAATGAATTAATCTTCAGCCAATCGCAATACAACTAGGAATACCAAATCGTGTTCGGGGTCAGTGAATCGGAGTAAGCCTCGGTAATTTAAAGAGTCCAAGAGTTCAGCTAATTAGAGTAAACCCAGGAATTTACACCGTGCAAGTCTTCAGTCAGTCTGGATAAATTTCAAAAACACAAGACAATGTGAGTGTTCAGCCAATGAGAATGAATTTGCAAATACCAAAGACTGTGAGTTTTCAGCAGAAGACTGGAGTATGTGCTCTACCAGTGTGAGAACAGTGAAGGCCTGCAGTTAGGAAAAACCGTTCACTTCTAAAAAAAAAAAAAAAAAACCTCATTAATTTAATTACAGTATGTTCTGTTCTCATCCGAAACACAAGATCCTTAACAGACCACAAATTTAAAACCACATGCTCCCACCCAAATAACAGATAACCTCAACTTTCGTCACTAATGGATCCCAGCAGTTTTGTGCAATTTTATACTCATGACCTAAACTGAATCACTAACTGCCAGAAGTAATGAAAAAATATCTTACATTCTGAAGGGATGAATTGGCCTTTACTCTCACAACATTAATTGAGTCACTACATTAAACTCTAGAAGGTGGCTTGTTTAACCATCTTGATTTTGACTGAAAAAAAAAAACATTTTATCTACTGTCCTTGAAACCTCCTGAACTGTGAGAAAACTATACTTGTGTAAAAGTGATAAAAAGAAAGATTTTACACAATACTGTTTCCAGTTTCATTGCATAACTTCAATATGGTGACAAGAACAGGCCAGTCATTCTCACAAATTCCACTGTTTACCTTCCTCAGAAGAGGAAAAGGTACAAGCTAATATCTGCGTGCAGTTTATCTTCAGCGAACTACCATTTATGACCCCTGGATCTGCAAATAGAATTTAACTTGAATGCAATTGTGTATTTCACTTTGTTAATCCCTTGAACACATTTAATTCCTTGAAATCTATGGACCCATATATGGATCAGTCAGATGCGGTTGCTGTACTGAAACCTGTGGAGCTTTAGACCCATTTAAAATTCTCCTGAATATGTCCTGATGAATTACAGGGAAAAGTGCATAAAATGACATAAGTTCTAGATCTTTCCATTTGATGTAATGCTGTGGCCATAAAAACATGGCAGCCTGGGTTTGAATCAACTCTTAATGTAAGAAAGGATGTAGCTTCAGTGAAGCACTGCGACCAGGAGACACAGTATAGTCCTACAATATGAAGAAAATGGGTTGTTTTTCCTGACTTTGAACCTAGTTAAGGGAAAACTGAAGGGAAAAGTTTAAGGGGTCAAAGGCCTCATTTTACTCAGCCAGAAAACTGCAGAAAACTTACTCAGCCGGAGAAATTGCACCACAGAAATACAGGCTTTCTGTTCTTTAGTCAGGCTGTTACCATGTATGGTGAATCTCACCATCTCCTTTCATTTAAATGTGTGGCTGAGTAATAATTGGCTTGTATTCTTACTGAGGACTGTACATATGTATTAGATTAGCAAAAATGCCAGATGCATTACGATGACAAATGTGCTACTTCGAGTACGTTATCACATCTATTAAAGAAGAAGCCACAATGGCATGGGGTGCCAAATGAGAAACTAAATGGAATTTCATCATTAGTATTTGTTTATACTTTTGAACACCCGCCGTTCATGTAAGCATTCAGGTTTTGAGTTAGTCAGTCTCAGAACTGCATTGACTGAATGCAGAAAAGTATATGTAAGTTTCTTACTCATACAAACACACGTTCCTGCGTAAATTTATCGGTCTGTTGGAAGAAGAGAGGATGTTGAGACGGGGATGTTTAATTAAGCTCAGCCTGTGAACGTTTGATGGAGACGGCAGCCTTAAAAAAATGAAGACTGAAGTTTGGAGTCACTTGCTTGAGGTTGAGCCAAGCTAGGACTTGCCGAGTAATTTTAAAATCACACCGCCGAGAGCATGGTGTGTGTGTGTGTGTGTGTGTGTGCACTAATTAAGGGCATGGCAGGGAAAATGTAAAGATTATCATTAACCTTTTGCTGCTTGTAATAATTACTTTATTTGAAAAAAAATCTGTCATGCCCCTCCTACTTCAATTGCTTTAATAAATGTCTCAAAAAAATCATTGTCCTTTAAAACTTGACAATAACAATTAATTCATTAAACCTGATGCCTTTAAATGAAATGTGCCATCTGATTTAGTGGGTCTGAATCCGTTACAGGCTAAAATGAAATTGGCAGAGGCATTATGGGTACGAAGTCTTTTACAAAAGTGTCTAAACAAGGGTTTCCCATTCAATTAAATGCTAATTATCCTCCTTAAAGGTAACCAATTCTTTCCTTATCCTCAAATCCTCCTTTTTTTGCATAATTTGCCAGGCTGTTCCAATAAAAGGATTTTTGTGTAAGTTTTAATGTCGTCCTCGACCCCTCACGAGGATAAATATCGAAGGAAAGCAATCACCCGACCGTTAAATTGTGAATAAAATCAAAATTCAACGACTTTCAGATCACATGAGCCAATATGTTATTTACAATAGAACATAGATAACATTCCAAATGTTGAAACTGAGACATTTTACATTTTTATCCACAAAATGAGCTTATTTCAAATTTTCTGGCTACAACAGGTCTCAAAAAAGTTGGGACACAGGCAAAAAAGGGCTGGAAAAGCAATTAATATATAAGAGAATCATCTGACAGAACTTTTAGCAGTAATTAAGTTAACTGGCATCAGGTGTGTAACATGATTGGCTATAAAAGGGATGCCTTTGAGTGGCTGCGTCCCTCAGAAGTAAAGATGGCCAGAGGCTCTCCAACCTGTGAAGGCTTGCGTAAAAAATTGTGGAATACTTTAAAAACAATGTTCCTTAACGTCAAATTGCAAAGGCTTTGAAGGTCTCATCATCGGCAGTGCATAACATCATCAAAAGATTCCGAGAAACTGGAAAAATCTCTGTACGTAAGGAACAAGGCCGAAGACCTTTACTGGATGCCCGTGATCTTCGGGTCCTCAGACGCCACTGCATCACTCACCGGCATGATTCTGTCATTGACATTACTAAATGGGCTCAGAAATACTTCAAGAAACCACTGTCTGTAAACGCAGTCCGCCGTGCCATCCACAGATGCCTCCTAAAACTCTATCATGCAAAAAGGAAGCCATTGTTGAGCATGATCCAGAAGCACCACCTGTGCCAAGGCTCATTTAAAATGGATTTTGCAAAGTGGCTAAGTGTCTTGTGGTCAGACGAGTCCAAATTTGACATTCTTGTTGGAAATCATGGGCATCGTGTCCTCTGGGCTAAAGAGGAGAAAGACCACCCCTCATGTTATCAGCATTCGGTTCAAAAGCCAGTATCTCTGATGGTAAGGGAATGCATTAGTGCATATGGTGTGGGACACTTGCATGTTTTAAAAAGCACCATTAATGCTGAAAGGTATATAAAGATTTTCGAGCAACATATGCTCCCCTCCAGACGACATCTATTCCAGGGAAGGCCTTGTGTATTTCAGCAGGACAATGCAAAACTACATACTGCAGCTATTATAACAGCATGACTGTGTAGTAGAAGAGTCCATGTGCTGAACTGGCCTGCCTGCAGTCCTGATCTTTCATCAATTGAGAACATTTGGCGCATACTTAAACAAAAAGTCTGTCAAAGGAGACCCAAAACTCTCCAGCAGATGGAAGACTGTATTAAACATGAGTGGGGTCAAATTCCAATGGCTAAACTCAAGACACTTGTCTCCTCAATGCCCAGATGCCTTCAGTCTGTGTTAAAAAGAATGCTACACCATGGTAAGCAGGCCCCTGTCCCAACTTTTTTGAGACCAGTAGCAGCCAAAATTATTTGGCAAAATTATTTAAGGTGGCACGGGGAGCTGTGTAAAAAATTATGAGAGCGTACGCCAGGAACCAACGGCTCCAAAATAAAACTGAACTGTAGCTGCAAGTCAGAGCTCCACAACAAGGACATACGGACTTACGGTAGGATAGTCACTAATAAACTCAGAAGAGCAGCTGTAAAATCACCACAGCATTGAATCATTCCCTATCTGAACAAGTTTCAACAAAAACAGCTTGTGAGCTTTGGGAAGCTGGTGTTTACAGCAGTGTTACCATTGATTAGACAACCCCCTCAGTGTACTAAAGCTAACAGTGTGTGTGGTGTGTGTTTCAGGCATGCGTAGCACTGTAGTATCCTCGGGCCGAGTTCCCAGCATTCCCTCCACCAGTGCCAGCATCATGCCCCGCCCACACAAAGGTGAGTGACAGCCTCTTTAGCAGCCAATCACGGGCACTGCTTAGACGTAGGGCTGGGTGATTATGGAAAAAAAAAATCGGTCACACTTTATTTGAAGTGTTGCTCATAAAGGCTTTATACGGCATGTATAATGCCTTCATAAATGAGGCATAATGTCTTCATAGATCACACATAAGCAAATGTCATATTTTGCAAAGGTTGAAATAACACATCCTTCTTCATCTTGTGACGCCAGCTGTGATATAACTTACAGTGTCAATTAGCTAGTGGCTAAATGCGATAAAGGGCGACATTGTCAGCTAAGTGACATTTTCATTGTCACATCTGGCATGACATGTTGAAAAAGGATGTGTGATTCCACCCTTTACAAAGTATGACATTTGCTTATGTATGATTTATGAAGACATTATGTCTCATTTATGAAGAAATTATAAATGCTGTATAGAGCCTTTATGAGCAACACTTCAAATAAAGTGTGACCAAAAAATCAAATATCACAACATTTTTGACCAAATACCCCAATATCAATATTGTGGAGATATTCTGGAGATAAGTATTGGTGCTTTCACAAAATATAAAACATACGTACATCTAACATCCAGAACAGTTTAATAAGTGCAACGGAACCTTTAAGACCAGAAAAGACAACTCTTATGCCATATCACTACATTATGATATCCAAAATCCCCTCAGTATCTTATGTGATATCACGCTATAATATAATGTTGATAAGTTGTCCTGGCTTACTTAGAAGTTCTCTTTTGGGGATTAAAATGTATTTGTGAAAGCTAGGCCGCAGCTCACAGCCTCAAGATGCTTGACAAGTGGTTCAAGCACTTGTATGGACACAATAAGAGCAGTGCAGTCGTTTGGCCCTTGAGTAAGGCCCTTAACCCTTCACAGCTCCAGAAGGAGACTGGCCCTTGTTACCTTCGCCAGCGACTTCGCTGACGAAGGTAATGTTTTGATCCCCGTGTATTTATTTGTTTGTGTGTCTGTCTGTGTGTATGTGTATCGAATAACTCAAAAAGTACCAAACGGAATTTCATAAAATTTGGTGGGTTGATTTGGCATGACCTGAGGATCAATCGATTAGATTTTGGGAGTGATCGGGTCAAAGGTCAAGGTCAAGGCCACGAAAAGGTCAAAACCGACTTTCAGCCATATCTCGGTCAATTTTTATCCGATCGGCATGAAACCAACGCCAGTGGCGAGGGATTCAGTGGCGTCGGCGAAGGTATGCGCTCTACCGAGTGCCCGTTCTAGTTTAGAGTTGTGAAATGTAAGCCGCTTTGGATAAAAGCATCTGCTGCTTAACTGTAATGCAGTGTTGGTGTGGGGGGCGTAGGAGAGTGGCAGCCGAGTTTACAGGCAAGTGTTGCCTTCGTTTAAGATCCAACCGGACAGGAGCACCTCGCGACAGCCCTCATTATTGCCATGTCGACCATCTTCATCATGGCCATCGCCATAGTCATGATCATCATGTTCTACATTCGGAGGGCCAAGCCTAGTGCGCAAGGTGAGACCACAGGCATGGAATTACACACACACACACACACACACACACACACACTGCACTCTCCTGCAGAAATCCTCACACTCTCATTACATGATTGGACGAGAAACCTTGCAAATGCACTTGTGTGAGATGCTCGTTTCTTTTGTATTTGAGTACATGCCAATCACTTCAGCATAATTTGTATATTTGTGTCAAGAGAAATCAAAGACCAATTACATTCTCCCATAAACTGAGCAGAACCATTTGGATCAGTTGTTCAGAGTAGTTTTTTTTCTCCCTCAAAATCCATTTATTCCACATTTGTAAACACTGTCGCTATCATGGGAACTAGTCTGAACCATTTCTCCTTTACGGTGGCGGTAACACGCCTTCCTTCTGCGCGTCTCCAGCCTGCTGTACGGGCCAGGTGGCGAAGGCAGTCGAAGCTCAAACCATCATACAGGAAGACAAGAAGGAAACGCAAGGTAAGACGGGATGCGGACGCGAGAGTGGGCAGCTGTTTGAGAGGATAATTCAGTCAGCGAACAGTCTTAGAGCCAGATCACGGATATGCACAGCAGCCATTTTTAAACAAGGAAGGGGGACGTGGTTGCGGAGTGGTTAAGTGCGCCGGACTGTAGGGCCCAAAAGGTTCTGAGTTTGAGTCCTTGCCACGGCTTTTGCACTGTGTTCTTGGGCTTCCGTCCGCAGTGCCCCTCTCCCCTCAGGTGTATAATTAGGCACCAGCAAATTGTCAGGGAAACCTGAATAAATGCTGGGGGGTAACCTGTGATAGACTAGCATGCCATTCAGGGGCAGTAGCAATACTGCTAATCACTTCATGCTTCTGAAGCTGGGGTTAAGCTCCAGCCTGATGAGCCACGAGGCTCGGAACAGAATAACGTCTCCTTCTTCATCTTTAACCCTTTAAGCGCTGAATAAATTTTCAAGGAATTAAAAATGTGTTTATCATTTAGAGCTCCCGGGGAGCTCTTTTAAACAAGTTGCCACACGATAGGTTTTCAACAGCATCTGGTTTTGATATCTTACACCATCGGGCACCTATAGTTGCCTTACACCATCGGGCACCTATAGTTGGCACTCAAAGGGTTATAACAGTCCTAAAAGAGCTCAGATAACATTTTTCTTTCGATGTGTAAAAGAATTTGCTGATCGGGTGATTGGTTATCCCTGTTGGGAAGCTCACCCTTTGCGCCATCACCGTGGCTCTTCTTTGGCTGTCAGGGCTTCTGCTTTTGTAGCTTTTTGGCTCTCTACCGATCTGAATAACGCAGAAATATGAAAGAAAGGTAAACTGAGTCAATCTTAGTTTATTACCACCACCAAGCGCGGTCATGTTTTTACCTGTGAGGGTCTGCCTGAATGTTAGCAACTGCACTCCAAAAGAAATGAACGGATTTTAATTAATTTTTCGAAAGGCTAGGATATAGCTAAACGAAAAATCCATTTGATTGTGGTGGGGATCAGGATCACCGTCTGGATCCATTTTTTTATAAGGAATTATTCACCATTATGGGACTGCAAGATTGGGCATTTAGTAGAACAACTGCCATACATCTTTAAATCCACTTTAAATCCCCCCTTGCAGATTTACGTTTGATAGAAGAGTGGACTATTGGCCGTGGCGCAGGTCTGCCCTCTCTGAATGCAGGTTAGCCAATAAAAAATGCGAATTCAGGAACACCTGAAAAGCAGTTTATTATACTCGTTTGCATTACTCCTGAAAACCTGATGCATGAAAATCACACAAAAAACGTTTATTGCTACAACTTGAATGACCTATGTCGATAAAACCACAAATAACTGGAGGGCAGGTTTCATGCGGAGTACTTTTTTTTTTTTAACTGCAGCTGTTCTGTACCAGTTAATGGAATCATTTCCTCATCCCGAGTCTTGATATTTGGCATTTCTCAGTACTGCGGTCACAGATAATTTCAGTCATTTATTTATTTATTTTTTTTCTCTGTGCTGCCATTTTCCATTGGTAAAGTTGGAAAAAATGTGTAAGCAATTTTTAAAACTGCATGCATTTTGCCTTGAGGAAAGGCAGATGATGTTTTTGGTGAAAGAGACATGGGGGTTACGCAAGTTAAGTCGTTGATTTTTAATGTTCGCATCTGCCGTGTGGCGAAAGATGAAAGGAACCGATACTTCCCTGTGTGTGCACCTGTGCGCACGGGAGCTACTGCTCGTCACCTCCTTTGCTCCTCTTTTACTGCGAGCCAAGATTTACTGTGATTGACAGCACCATTAAAGCACTATGAACACTTTAATCAATAATTGCTGGAGGGACACGGGAAATGAATAGACTTGCAGGCAGATGAAAGACGAGTTTCTGTTCTTTCACTCACATCCACTCAGGAAAGGTGTTCTGTTGTAGGGTCTACTGATGGAATTGCTGCAGAAACATGGTTATGTTCAGTTATTTTTGTTGCCATGATTGTCATTATTTTCTTCTTGAAACTATTATACAGTATTTAATGCATTGTTTTTTTCTACAGGTATGAAATAATGGTCAGATTTAAAAACCCACTGGAGCTGATGTTTTTAAAAATCTTTTCCCTTGCCATCGGTTATGGTAATTATGCAGTTTGCTTTTCAGATACAGCGAAGTACTCGGAAAAAGATGAATTTGACAAGCTCAAACCAGCTCCCCCAAAGACTGCAAAAAGGTGAGAGTAAAAATTCTTTGATTTGCATAAACCCTTGGATAGGCATGGCGTGGTTGTCCGAAGGACTTTCACTAGATATGTGATGTGCAAGAGCGTTGTTTTACGTGGCCTGTTTTCACTGAACAAGTGCCAGCTGGATAAATCCAACAAATTAAACCCAGAGTTCTCATAAAACTTGAACTTGGACTGAAGTGATAGAGCTGTTCTGTTTACTCAGAGCAGTTATCTAGTTAACCCCAAAGTTCCACTCTGTTGCATACTCCCTTGGAGGGTTAATTCAGAATAGTTATCCTGCTAAGTCAGTAATTCTATGCTGTTGAATGTACCTTTGGTGTGTTCATTCAAAACAGTTATCCGGCTAACTCGGTAAATCTACCTTGTTGAATAATCCCTTGGTGTGTTAATCCATTCTAGTTATCCAGACAGGCCTGGCGCTAGAACAGGGAATTTGGGGGGGGGGCACAGACACGTCCCCTTTATGACAATAAGGATTGTCCTGGCTAGTTCTCAATTATTTTCCTTTACTGACGTGTTTTCCAATTATTGCAATTGGCAACTGAAGACACGGTTTCCACATCTCTTTATATTCTCTCTATAATCAACGTTATTCAAAATGACTCTCGGTATTGAGTGAAAAAAGTGGCACTCGTCAGTGAAATAGGCTATAAAAAGCGTGCGGCTCAAGCTGTTTGCGCAGGTATGCAATTTTGAATAACTATGATTTCAATTCAGCAAATACCCGTCCAGATGAATGATTGTCATCCTACCTAAACGGGGAGAACAAGCGGCACCTGTTAAGTGTGGAGCGCTCTCGGAGTGAACCTTCTGTTTATCATGAAGATGACTGAGAACAGGTCAGGACTAATAGTTGTTTAAAATGGATGTTTTGTCCACCCCAATTCTCAGTTCTACTGAATTTACTCCATGATTTCATCGCTGTTAGATCCCATATGGAGAGAAACCGTGTCTTCAGTCGCTAATAACGATAATTGGAAAATGCGTCAATAAAGGAAAATAATCGAGAACTAGCCAGGACTATCCTAATTGTCATAAAGGGACGTGTCTGTGCCCCCCCAGTTCCCCTGCTTCTGAATTTACTCTCTGTGACATAACCAGCGCAATCTGGGCAGGATATGTTCTTTTGTTTTTATATAAAGTGGGTGGGGTGGTGGTTGTGATGTAGGATTACTGAATTAGCTGGATAACTCCACAGAGAGAAACACAGAACCCTCCTGAGAATTTTAATTACGTTGTACAAAGAAAATTTTAAGTGAAAAACAAGAAATTTTTACTTTGCACCGTTATACTGCTAACTACATAGTCTTGCTTTATGAAACACAATCTCGATGGCCGCTCTAAAGATATATGAGCTGAAACACTCAAACAGGGCAAATGAAACACGATCGCGAGGCGCACTTGCAGGAAGCCCCCTCCATACGCTCCGTTTCTCACGTGTTCTTGCACTCAGCTACACATTCACAAAATTACACCCACATTTTTATATGAGTGCGTCTGTGTGCGCCAGCGTGCGCGCAAGCAGCATAGAACGTGTACGCTAGATGATGGACTGACATATGCTGCGTCTGGGTCTGCATGGTAAGTTGCGTTCTCATTCTTACTCACCAAGCCACCACAGGTATGTCGGCATGCGGGCAGACAGTTGCATTCTGTGAGTCGACGGTGTGGCTGCTCTCCCCAGTAACAAAGAAATAAAGAGTGCTGTAGTACAGTGATAGATCACGGCTTGGCTGAGCGAAAATGGACCAATCAAAGCTCTCCAGCGGCCAGTTATTATGGGGAGATAGTGCCAAGATTCAACGTCTTCACCCTCAGAATTGCAGAAACGCACCTCAGGCATTCAAATGGCAATGCGAAATGCAACATGATAGTGTGTTTCTGTATTTACTCTGGAATTCTACTCTGATGTATGCATGTTTTGTCTCAAACTTTAAATTCAGATTCAGTGACAATACCAAATAATGAAGTTATATTTATTGTTTTTTGTGTATATCTTCAGAAGACCGCTCCAAGTGATTATTTTTCAAGAATTTGCATTTTCCCTCTGATTTTAGAGTGAATTCAGATGTCTTGAGTTAATCACTACTACTTTGTAAAATTGACAGATTTATTTTTTTTCTCTGCTTATCAAACGCAATATTTGGGACATCACACCTGTGTCATGTTTTGTGTTATCCGAACTGTGGCCTTTTCTATCCATTTGCTAAGAGGTTCAGGAATGTGTATTAGTGGGGCATTCTGCGCTGACTTGGTTGGGGGGCTCAAATGTGACTCATCACTCAAAAGAACAATAAATTACTGTTTTTAAGGTGTGGGGAAATCTTGAGTTCCTTCAGAGAATACTCGCAGCAGGGGAGTTTTAACTCACCACTGTGTGAGGGGTTTTCTCCTCGTAGAGTCTAGGCTTGATGTCTGCCTATTACCTGCTCTGAAAGCCATATTTGTGACAAACTTGCCTTAAAAATGTTATTTAATTAAAACTGAACTGAATTAAATGAAAAGACACATTGCCTTGTGGAGTTACCCTTTAATTAGAGCGGGATTTCTCAACCTTATCCAGAAAGTGCAGGTGTTGGTACATTGGAATAAGTAATAAGTACATTGCTGTGTAATGTCATGGCTGGAGTAACAGTTTGCATAGTTAAGGCTCATATATGCTCCCTTTATGCACAAAATAAATATATCTGTCTAAAACAATGTGACCATCTCTGCCAGCATGCTATCATGAATCCTTTACACTGGCGTGAATGTTAAGCATCCACTAGAGGGCAGCACAGAGTCAAAAGGAAACGAACATGGCGATGGTGCAGTTCGTTGTTGTAATGTATTTTTGTAATAATCTATTTGCGACACTGTCCTCGTGATTTCCAGTGGGACTGCTCTGTTTTAGGAATATCCGATAGCTGTTTGAAAATATACAGAAATACAGACAAAATGAATGCAGAGTACAGACGCAACGCTCTGTTCTTATCCTTTTGCAAGTTTAACTTTGAGCATTAATGAGCCTTTGGCGGTCTGTTCTGGATACGGTGAAAAAAACCCCCTGATTAAGAGACCGACGCTGATCCTGCAGCGCCCCCTCTGCCCGCAGTGAGAACGACGCCTCGTCAGAGAACGAGCAGCTGTTGAGCCGGAGCATCGACAGCGACGAGGAGGCAGCTCTGGAGAAACGGGGCAGCGCTGACCTCTGCCTGGTTTCTCTGGTGCACCTGACCAGGGACAAGAGCTGCTCGCCCGTCACCAACAGCACCGTCAGCAGCAGCTGCCGCAAGACCACAGCAGTGAGTCAGACAGTGGGTCATGTGATCAACCCGGAGGAGAATTTAAATGATTGATTGTGCTTAAAACAGTTAATGTCTGGTAAAATACTGTATGTTGTTGTTTGTGGTAATGATTATCCAGTTATATTATTGAGTTTTGGTAGGAAATCTCTTCATTTGGAAAGGTAATGTTTGTTTTCAGCAATTTGGCTTGTTTTTATGATGAAGTTCTACTTTTTGTTGTTTCAGATTCAGAGTCGGAGGAAGAAGATATTAGATCTTTACACAAAAGCTTGCAGTGTGACTGAGGGTAGGGAGCTTCTAAACAAACCGCACACACACACACACACACACACACACACACATGCACGCTCACACACAGAAATTAGCTGTATCAGGCAACTACATTCCAGCTCTCTCCTGGGAGAGACACGTGTAAACACATGAAGACAGTCTGCCGTTGTTTGACACACTAAGCCAGTGAGCCTGGATGGCTGCCATAGCTGTGACTCGCTTCTCCAGGAGTCTGTGGGAGGAATAAAGACCAGCCTGTTCCCTGCTAACTCAGAGTATATCTGTCACAGGGCCTGACCTGTCCCAGAATACGTTAACTACTGCTAACTGTAAACCATGAGCTCTTTCTAAAGAATAATTCATTTTTTACATTTCTGAGGAGTATAAATCCATCTCATCTGGGGTCTGTTCCACAAGGCACGATGACTGAACTAGCAGCACCGAGTTAAACCAGGAACCATCCAATCCTTCAACATGGATCTGCACAAAAAAAGCCGCTCCTGGTTTTAATTTGTGCCATTATCTGGCTAACTCAGCAAAGCGCTCCGGGGAACAGGCCGTTTAGGAAACTTTGTTAAGGGATATTTGAGAGATATAGAAAAACTTCACAATATTTTGGATTCTATTTTTCTTAAATGTCATGATTTTGTAGGCATAACTCATAATTAGCAACTAAAAAAAACGTAAGCACCATTTCTTTATTTTTTTAATGGAGCTGCACAGTAATAACGGTCATTTCAAACTAAATTTGAGAAACAACAGTTTACAAAGTCTACATTAAAAACATATTTGTATCTGGAAGTATTGTGATTTGCAGACTGAAATAAACCTGGTAAAGCGCTGAAATGTTAGAATGTACGAGCCATGGGCCCAGTTTTTTGATAAGTGTTTGTGATATCATCTCTTGAGTTAGTAATCCAGCTAAGTTGACAAGGCCCAAGAACTTTACATGTTTAAATAAATATACCCACCTAAGGCCTTTTCACACCATAGACATAATGGCAAAACAAAACAAAAATGCCTCTATTACCCCTCTCAGGGCCATAGGCAACTATGGTTGCCCAAGGATGTAAGATATCAAAATCAAATGCTGGTGAAAACCTATCATGTGACAACTTGTTTAAAAGAGCTCCTGCAGGCGAGCTCTTTTAAACAAGTTGCCACATGATAGGTTTTCAACTGCTCAGAATAAATACATTTTTAATTCCTTGAAAATTTATTCAACGCTTAAAGGGTTAAAAAAAATTGAACCCATTTATCTCTATGGGCCCATCCAAGTCAAAGTCAAAACTTTCTCATTTTGCCGTAAATGGGAATTCTGCAGTTTTGATTCCTTTTTTGTTTCGTCTTTGGTTTGAAAAAATCTTTACACTGGCATTCAGCATGTATCAGGGGCCAGTCTCTGACCTGGAGCTTCATGTGCCTTATCCTCAGGCCTGAGCCCTACTGAGCTGCCCTTCGACTGCCTGGAGAAGACCAGCCGCATGCTGAGCGCCACCTACAGTGCAGATAAGGCGGTGGTGAAAACATGGCGCCACCTGGCGGAGGCCTTCGGCCTGAAGCGCGACGAGATCGGCGGCATGACGGACGGCCTGCAGCTGTTTGACCGCATCAGCGCGGCCGGCTACAGCATCCCAGACCTGCTGACGCGGCTGGTGCAGATAGAGAGGCTGGACGCCGTCGAGTCCCTCTGTGCTGACATCCTGGGCGGGGCCGAGGGTGGAGCCCCGCCGCTCAGCCCCGCCCTCTCGTCGCGCTGCGCCAGCGTATGAATCCGCGACCCGCCTACAGTCTTCCTTGCTATTCATCGTTGGGTTTTTTACGGTTCAAAAAAAATCCCAAATGCCCAGGATTCGAGACTGTGTTACAGCGACTGGCGGGGGGTTAGCGGTTCGAATCACAACCGCCAAAATCTCTGAGGAGCATTCCAATCTCCTATATACAGAGCAGAGCCTTTCAACTGTGTGGAAATACCCACTAGCGACAGCTCTGACAAGGATGTTGGGTGTCTGCTGGGATTTGTGCTTGACTCTCATCAACCCCTAGTACACGCTCGCTCACACACACACACACACACACACACACACACACACACATACATACAGGGCATTTCTCATAATTGTGCATGCAGTAAGGAAAAATGGTTGGTGTATTGTTTTGGCCCTTTATGTTTTTTGGGCAGGAGGGGACCCATCTGTAATGGCGACTCAGGTTGTGTGGAGTTTCACATTATGGTTGATGGACCAATGACTGGAAAATTGGTTGGGTCCATAAAAACCTGGACCATGTTATAACGATGCAATAAAAATCCTGTGAAGAGATGAGGGGCAATTAAATCCATAATGACTAGAGTAGGGGTCAATTTCATATGCAGTCAGTGAAGTAAATTGATTGAAATGCCATTATTCCTGAATGGAAACATGTGATGTTCCATGAGTATTTCCTGGAGGATTTCAATCAAGATGGAAATTAATTTTCAGTTCAGCCTTTTACTATTCACACTCAGTGTGGCTTCAAAGCAAACAGTTGATGAGAGCAAAATACTGCATTACAAAAAAGAAAAAAGGATTCAAAGTTCAAGGATCCTTATGCGGTGATTGGTGATTATTCCTGCTGCCTGTCCCACAGGTAAATATGCGGGCTGCGGTTTGCTTGTTTTGAGACACAGACGGTGTGTTCATTTATAAGCAGCAAAGTCGCTGATGCTTTTTGTGCTTCATGTGATTCACAAGCTCAGACTGTCATGAACTGAAGGAGCTCAGGACGTCTTGCAGTCACAGAAACGGCCTCAGGGACGTTACGGATAAAGCAGTTTCTAACCCAACAGCGCTTCTCTCCAACCGGGGACCCAGTATTTGTGTCCTGCTAACCTCCGGGAATACACTCCTGATCAAAATCTTAAGACCAGTTAAAAAATTGCAAGAATTTGCATTTTGCACTGTTGTATCTTAAGAAGGTTCTAAGTAGAGTTTCAAAATGCAAAAAGAAGAAATAGAACAAGAGACCAAATGTTTTGAGCAGGCAATTTATTGAAAAGAACAATTTAACTGAAATAGGCTGTTCATCAGCTGATCAAAAGTTTAAGACCACATCCTTTAAAAGCCCAAAACTGTGGAAAAAATTTGGATTCCATGTCATTTTCTGTCAAGTAATCACACTGTCAAGACCTCTTGATGGGAAAAGCAAAAAAACTCACTGCCTTCGAACGTGGCAGGATTGTTGAGCTGCATAGACAAGGCCTCTCACAGCGTGCCATCGCTGCTGAGGTTGGACGCAGTAAGACAGTCATTTTGCATTTCTTAAAAGATCCTGAGGTTTATGGAACAAAAAAATCAAGTGGTAGACCCAAAAAAATCTCACCGGCTCTGAGCCGGAGGATCCGAATGGCTGTCTGTCAAGACACGGGACGATCCTCATCCCAAATTAAGGCCATTACTGGTGCTGACTGCAACCCAATAACCATCAGACAGCATCTGCAAAGGAACGGCTTCAAAAACAAAAAACGTCTTCAAAGGCCACGTCTCCTTCAACACCACCAAATTGCCCGTTTGGCCTTTGCAAGGGAGCACCAAACATGGGACATTCAAAGTTGGAAGAAAGTTTTATTCTCTGATGAGAAAAAATTTAACCTTGATGGTCCTGATGCCTTCCAACGCTACTGGCATGACAAGGAGATGCCACCTGAGATTTTTTCAACACGGCACAGCGGAGGGGGCCCCACTCCCTGGGGTGCTTTTTCCTTCAATGGAACAATGGAGCTCCAGGTTGTGCAGGGGCGTCAAACAGCAGCTGGCTACGTGGAGATGTTGCAGCGGGCATCCCTCATGACTGAGGGCCCTCGTCTGTGTGGTGATGACTGGGTCTTTCAGCAGGACAATGCTGCAATTCACAATGCCCGTCTGACAAAGGATTTTTTTCAGGAGAATAACATCACTCTTTTGGATCATCCTGCATGTTCCCCTGATCTAAATCCAATTGAGAACATTTGGGGATGGATGGCAAGGGAAGTTTACAAAAATGGACATCAGTTCCAGACAGTGGATGCCCTTCGTGAAGCCATCTTCACCACTTGGAGCAACATTCCTACAAGCCTTTTGGAAACACTCGCATCAAGCATGCCAACACGAATTTTTGAAGTGATCAACAATAATGGTGGAGCTACTCATTACTGAGTCTGTTTGTGAGACTTTAATTTCTGTTTTAGGGGTTTTTTTGAGCTATGGTCTTAAACTTTTGATCAGCTGATGAACAGCCTATTTTAGTTAAATTGTTCTTTTCAATAAATTGCCTGCTCAAAGCATTCAGTCTCTTGCTCACATTTCTTCTTTTTGCATTTTGAAACTCTACTTAGAACCTTCTTATGATACAACAGTGCAAAACGTAAATTCTTGCAATTTTATAACTGGTCTTAAGATTTTGATCAGGAGTGTATATGACCAACCTGTGGAAGATCTGAAGAGGGAGGGGTGAGGTCATGGAATCTAAGTCCTCCCCTTGTGCGCCTGCTGTGCCTGTCTTAAGTTCTTTTGTTTCTTCTTTTATGGAGAAATACGGTCATGCATAACTGTGGTTTTGGGAGAAAAAAAAGACTAGAAACAACGCATCGGTACTGAACGGAGAGGGCCATTAAACCAGCTGGTGGGTACGGACTGTACAGAGGCCGAATTACTGCAGCATGCGAGCGATGATGTTATCATACCTCTCATCAGCCTATAAAAATTCTGTGCTTCCGATGTTGGCTTCAGGGTAAAAGCGCACCTTTCCAGAGTAGCAGAGGGGGTGGCGTCAATGCGCTTCCATTGTTTACATGAAATCAGCTCTTCGGCCCCTCCTGTGCTCCAAAACATCTCACAGGGTTTTCAAATGTCTTGTGCCAAGACCAAGCCTGTCATATCTGTGGCATGTTGTTTACAGTGTGGAAAAAAGTCTAGTTATTTCACAATGCATTTCCAATTGCCGGGAAATAGTGAAACTTGTAAAACTGATTGTGCGTTTTCTGCAACCTGTCAGGTCGAATCAAATCGAGATCCGTGCATACGGACGTACATTTCATTTTAAAAACAGGACACTTTTTCTTTTTTCTGGATGACTGTTGATAATAAAACCAGGGACTGGTTCCTGTAATGCTGGGTAATGCTAATAGCAAACCATTGTACAAGTCCACTTACCTCATCCACAATCTGTTATGCACACTCCAACACAAGTGCGATAAAAAGGTTCAAGCTATCATGGAGACAATGCAAATGTATATATAACTTATTTCTGTACATACATATCAATAAAAAGTTATCGATAACAGTTGAGGAATAAACTCTGAGTTGTCTTGATTGAGCATCTGCTTTTACCAACATTTATCTAAACCTCCAAAATAATTTAGGTAAGGAAGCCTTTTGGTTGGGGTCTTTTGGCTCTTTCCACACTGTCCTGATTGGTTGGTTGGGCAAGTACAGTTTGCAATTGCCAATAGGCACTCACAACTACAAAAGCTTTTCTTTCAGGTTTACCACTCTGTCTGATTTTCATTTGAAATTACCGTCAAGTAGGTTCAAAGTTAGAAAAAGCATTTTCCCACATTGTTGGACAATGTCACAGACATATTCTGGATCTGCCAGCTGCAGCGCTTCACTGAAGTTACATCACACTTATATTGAGTGAAATATTCAAACCCAGGATTCCAGGTTTTCATGGCTGCAGCATTAAACTAGAAAAGCACTCAGAGAGCGCATACCTCCGCCAGGGGGCAGCAAAACCCAAAAGCACGGCAATTGGAACTCCGACACATTGGAAAGACTTGAAATCTTGAACTTTGGCGTATATCTCAGTCGTACTTTGGCCTAGATATACCAGAATTGAATCACCTATTCCTTTACTTAATACCCACCTTCTCTGAAAATTTCATCAAAATCGGTGCATTACTTTTCATTGTCTTGCTAACTAACAAACAAATAAACAGACAAACGCTGCCTAAAACATAACCTCCTTGGTGGAGGTAATCATATAGAAAATATCTAGATATTGTGCATCATTTAATACGCATTTCTCTGAAATTAAGCAGGGCATATTTAGGTCTTTAGAAACCTTGAGAGATTCCAACGCCCAAAGATTTTAAAATAGGCCTAAAATTCCACGTTTGAATAAAGCAGCAGCATTCCAGGAGCCCACATCATGGGTCAGTAGTTTTCATGGGGTGAAGTAAATAAAAAGTCGTTAGAAAAAAGGCAATGACTAATCACACAGCACATCATCTTTATGCAACGAAGACAGTGCGCTGGCCAAAACTTAGAGCATAAAAATCGTGTTCTGGAGCCAATTACTGTCTTGCGACTGTATGCGTCTATAATGTGTATGTAGCCACAGACGAAATGTATCATTTGGCTAAAGTGGCTTTACCAGCTGATCTTTACGGCTGAATGAATTGTGATTGTTTTCAATTCAAGATACATATTGTACTAGTTGTAGAATGCGAAGGTTGAGTAAATACAAGAGAATGTTGCGAAGCGAAAGGGCAAACGTTTTTGGGCCGGGCCGACCAGAAAGCCTAGGCTGCATTTTTTGGGGTCGTCACTTAGTTTCATCTGCCAAACTGACATAACGTCATTTCAGCTCCTTTTATCAGCTTTGGTTCAAGCCAGTCGTCACTGGTTTCCCTAACCCTAACCTTAGCTCCAACCCCAAACCCTAAACCTAACCCTAAATTTTACCTTGTGTCTTACCCTAAATGTCATTTTGGCAGGTGGAAGTAAGTGACAACCCCCTAAAAATGCAGCCTTTGAAGGCTGCCGCCTAGGATTTGAGATGCATCCAATGTCTGAGTTACTGCGTGAGTGACTGAGTGATCAAGTTCAACGATTGGCTGGCCAGTGGGGAAGAAGTTCAGCAATTGGTTGGCCGGCAGGGAAGAGGCAGCCCAGCCATATATAGGTGCACCTAAGATGCATCTCAAAGCATAGGCTGAATCCTTTGAAGGCGGCATTTTTAGGGGCTGTCCCTTAATTCCATCTGCCGAACTGACGTAACGTCATTTCATCTCCGTTAAACAGGTTTGGTTTAAGTGAGTCGTCACCGGTTTCCCAAGCCTTAATCTTAACTCTAACCCCAAACCCTATCCCTAACCCTGTATTTACCCTTGTCACTTGCTCTAAATGCCAGTCTGGCAGATGGAAGTTAGTGATGATCTGTAAAAATGCAGCCTTCGAAGGCTGCAGCCTACGCTTTGAGATGCATCCCTAGTCGCGTTCGAAGTCTCAGGATTGACAGGGTGCATCTCAAAGCGTAGGCTGCAGCCTACGAAGGCTGCATTTATTATGGGGTCGTCACTTAATTCCATCTGCCAAACTGACATTTGGGTAAGAGAGTTTGGGGTTAGGTATAGGGCTAGGTATTAAAATTAAGGTTAAGGTTGGGGAAAGCAAAAATCAAAGCTGTTTAACGGAGATGAAATGACATTACGTCAGTTTAGCAGATGGGATGAAATGGCAACCCTTAAAAATAAAGCCTTCGAAGGATGCAGCCTCGGCTTTGAGATGCACCCAGAGTCACGGGGAATTGACGGTGCAAAGCTTCGAACCGCTGTCATACCGTTCATTTCACGTGCAGAACAATAGTTACAACACTGCCCTCTGCTGTTTGATTGACACCAACACACTTACAAAACTCCAGACCCAACTTTCATGCTCATAAACGCATTGTAAAATTAACACGGTATTTCAGTCCTTCCCCGAGATTTAAGCGGGCGTAAATTGTGTATATTACTGCGCTTCAAGTCTTCAGGGTGGCCTGCAATGATTTTTGGCGATAATACTTGCGTTGTTCCTCCAGAAGCACGTTTAAGTGCCATATACTTACTTTCCCAATGTAACGCTGTATGACTAAAAGTGCGAGGACACTTTACCGAAACCTCATTGGCATAATTAGAAAATGTACATTTTTAAATATTTGCAGTGGGGAGCACGAAGGGCAGCACTTCCAATCGGGCCGCAGACTGTTCTATCGGCCCAAACTGACTAGTTCATTCCAAATCCAAAGTGTCTCGATATCTTCAACATTTTATATATGTCAATGAGGTATCAGTAAAGCGCCTACGCAGTTTAGGCCAGATAGAGTACATCATCATTGAGACAAGGCAACAAATGAATGCTTGAATATTAAATTGTACATTTCAGTCAGAAAAAAAAACCCCGCAGGCTCATTTGACGGCTCTAAGGAGTAGATCATTCGAGTCATTCGTGAAGCATTGTTGTTGAGCATCCTCCCCTAAGTTAAGGAAACAAAATGCAAAAACCTCGGGGCGCGGAGTGCATTTTGCTCCTCAAGTGGATGCTCTTGTCCACAGACACTTAAGTTCTAAACGAACGTTAATTAAATGCATAGAAATGGCGAGCCACGAGGCAAAAGTCAAACTTGCCTGTGTAGGCAATCTGCCAGAGTAAATGATGACGACTTAAATCAGCATTACTCTTTCTATAATTAGCGTACCCATACTTTAAAAAGACATTGAAGGACCAATGAAACAGTACAGCTCTGATATGACATTCTTGAGTTTATTCTGATGCATGTTTGCTCTGCTCTCATAGGGCAGCGGCATTTTCAGTGCAAGCGGTACCATTCAGTCACACAGCAGTGGCAGCGCTGCCCCAAGTTGGACGCAGAATTCAACACATCGCCAGGCCTGCGGAGCCTGTTGTTCCGTCCTCTCCCAAGAAAACAAAGGCCGTCATTGACGCCTGCAGGCTGAAACACGACGGACCCGTGTACTGTTAAAAAGCCAGGCTGGCAGCGTGGCGAGAAGAAACCCGATACACGCGCTAAACTTTCAAACGCATCATATGCGCAAGAGCCACTGCCTGGTGCCCTGCTTTTCTGCATACATCATGCAGGCACAACCGAAAGTTGCTGAGCGATTATTCGGGCTTCGCACGTCGACAGCCCACCATATGGGTTTTCAAAAATAAGCACGAACACATTTTTAAATCAGGCCAGTGAGGGCACTCGTCAACAATCCATTAGAATTCAGTATCCCTATCCACTTAACTACACTGCTCAATAAAATAAAGGGAACACTAAAATAACACATCCTAGATCTGAATTAAATATTCTTATTCAATATTTTGTTCTTTACATAACTGAATGTGCTGATGACAAAAGCACACAAACATTATCAACGGAAATCAAATTTATTAACCAAGGGAGGTCTGGATTTGGAGTCACACTCAAAATTAAAGAGGAAAAACACACAAACACACAAAAAACACACAACTTTGATGTAATGTATTTAAAACAAGTCAAAATGAGGCTCACCTCCACGTGCCTGTGAGACCTCCCTATAACGCCTGGGTATGCTCCTGATGAGGTGGCGGATGGCCTCCTGAGGGATCTCCTCCCAGAACTGGACTAAAGCATCCGCCAAGACCTTGACAGTCTGTGGTGCAACATGGCATGATGTCCCAGATGTGCTCAATTGGATTCAGGTCTGGGGAACGGGCGGCCCAGTCGATAGCATCAATGCCTTCATCTTGCAGGAACTGCTGACACACTCCAGCCACATGAGGTCTAGCATTGTCTTACATTAGGAGGAACCCAGGGCTAACTGTAACAGCATTTGGTCTCACAAGGGGTCTGAGGATCTCATCTTGGTATCGAATGCAATAACCACCAATAACTTCAACCAAACGTTTCCTGTAGTTGCAGATCAGACCTGCACAACAGTCAGGAGAAATTTTGGACCATTCCTTTTTACATAAATGTTATACTTGGGATGTCTGGTGTGAATCGCTTTCTTGAGGTCATGCCGCAGCATCTCAATCTGGTTGAGGTCAGGACTCTGACTGGGTCGCACCAGAAGGCATATTTTCTTCTGTTGAAGCCATTCTGTTGATGATTTACTTTTGTTCTTTGGGTCGTTGTCCTGTTGCATCACCCATCCTCTGTTGAGCTTCAGTTGGTGGACAGATGGTCTTAAGTTCTCCTGTAAAATGTCTTGATAAACTTGGGAATTAATTTTTCCATCGATAATGGCAATCTGTCAAGGCCCTGAGGCAACAGAGCAGCCCCAAACCATGAAGCCCCTCCACCAGACTTCACAGTAGGGATGAGGTTTTGATGTTGATGTGATGTGCCTTGTTTTTCTCCACACATAGCGTTGTGAGTTCCTTCCAAACAACTCCACTTTGGTCTCATCTGTCCACAGAATATTTTGCCAGTAGTGCTGTGGAACATCCAGGTGCTCTTTTGCAAACTTCAAATGTGCAGCAATGTTTTTTTTGGACAGCAGCGGCTTGCTCCGTGCTGGCCTCCCATGAACTCCATTCTTGTTTAAAGTTTTACTTGTCGTAGATTTGTCAACAGAGATGTTAGCATGTGCCAGAGATTTATTTAAGTCTTTAGCTGACACTCTAGGATTCTTCCTCACCTCATTGAGCATTCTGCATTGTGCTCTTGCCGTCATCTTTACAGGACGGCCACTCCTAGGGAGAGTAGCAACAGTGCTGAACTGTCTCCATTTATAGATATTCTGTCTTACCGTGAACTGATGAACATCAAGGCTTTTAGAGAAACCTTCTAGCTACATGCAAGTCAACAATTCTTAATCATAGGCCTTCTGAGAGCTCTTCTGTGTGAGGCATGGCTCACATCAGGCACTGCTTCTTGAGAATAGCAAACTCAAAACTAGTGTGTGTTTTTTACAGGGCAAGGCAGCTTTAACCAACACGTCAACTCTCATCACATTGATTGGACTCCAGGTTGGGTGACTCCTGACTCGGATTAGCTCTTGGAGACGTCATTAGCCGAGGGGTTCACATACTTTTTACACCCTGCACTGCAAATGTTTACATGTAGTGTTCAATAAAAACATGAAAACATATAATTGTTTGTGAGGAATTAGTTTAAGAAGACTGTGTTTGTCTATTTTTGTGACTTAGATGAAGAGCAGATCACATTTCATGACCAATTTATACAGAAATCAAGGTAATTCCAAAGGGTTCACATACTTTTTCTTGCAAGTGTATATTGACAATTGGATTGTTGGGCTGACACTTTGAAGACAGAATGACTAATGGCAAAGGGACGCAGTATGGGCCCAGTTTTTTTGCATGCGCTGCGTCTGACGATGCGAGCACAGAAGGCAAGCACCTTACCCTAAACTAGACATTCCAGTTGCCTGTAACCGCATGGGTGTAGCCCCCGAAAGCCCGCTTCTCCCCTTTTTTGCCCATTATTCGGCCAATACTGTCGCCATTGCAAACAAAATGGAAAGAAGTCAACTGAAGTTTAACATACCATACCAAATATGGAAGTAATTGGTCAAAAATTACAGCCTGCACAGTGTCAACAAGGAAGTGTCTTCGGATCCGGTGGTGGCGAAGACGACGAGCATGAATCCATAGTGGCCGCCAAACTTTGTCTAGGGGCTACAATAAGCAGAGACGACTAGCCAACTACATGTGGACCTTCTGTTGTGATTCTGCTCTGTTATTCGTGTATGTTTGTGATTCTGTCATGTTTGAATTTTGATCTCTGCCTTGTCTGACCATGCTTTGTATTTTGTATTAGGATTTAGATGCTTGGCCATGTTTTGTGTTTTGCATTGTCTGTTTGCTTCCATATTCCGTCTTTGCAGGTTTATTCCGGGCCATGTTTTTGCTTTTGCCATGCATCGCACTTTGTCTCCCCTGTCTGGTCTTGTGTTAAGCTATAGCTCATTCAGCTTGGGGGCTGAAGTCCGGGATAGACCATTGTGTGAGTCATTTATTGTCAAACTGTGAAATTGTTTTTACCTAATTTTCCAATATATATATTGACAGGTCAACAGTAATGGATGATTTCTTGGCATCACCAACCGTAGAGGTTTTGAAGTCTTTTAAAAAGACAGAACTGCTAGAAATATGCAGACACTTAGAGCTGACAGAGGTAAAACCAGCCATGCGTAAAGCAAGACTGGCTAGAGAGATTATTGAATATTACATTGTGTCATGATTCTGATCTGCTTTGCCATGTCCCTGATCTGTTTGCTATGTCTGACTGTGCCTTGGGTTATGTTTTGTGATTTGGTTACTTAGAGTTCATGTATTTTCTTAGTTATGTTTTTTCCATGTTTTACTATTTACCGTAGTTATATTCCGATCCATGTTTTTGTTCCAACCGTGGATTTCATTTTGTCTGCCCCTGTCTGGTCTCATGTCATGTGATTGCTCACAGCCCCAGTATTGCGTGCCACACTTTCGGGTGATTTAATGGTTTCTGGGATTTCAAATGTTCCTTCCAATCTCATTTACTTCCTTCATCTTGCTTTTTCTAGATTACTAACCAGTACTAACAGTTTGTTGTTTTTGTCAAATTACTAACCAAGACTAACATTGTACATAGTACTCACCTACTAACAAGCACTAGGGATTGTATAGCTGCACTCTACTGATTGACTAATGATCTCTCAGCATTCTAGTCTAGTCTGTTCTAGTCTCCGCCTCTTGCCTTCACTCAATCTACTTTCCTGTGCTTCAAGCAGATTCTCTGCACCTGTCTAATCACTGTTCTGCCTCTCACTCTGTGCACGTAGAAATCCCTAACCGGATCTGTTTGTTTTGTCTATAGGCTGTCTCGTGATCCCTGTCCGCGTTTTGGCTTTTGCCTACTTTAAGTGACTAGGAACTTCCTCGTGTTCATTCCTTTGTAATTAGTTTGATCCAATTAACCTGTTCCCTGCATAGCATGTGACTTTCCTCTTGTCTATTTAAACAGTCTTTTCACTCACAGCTCTTGTCAGAACGTTGATCAATACTTCATTGTCCAGAGCGCCTCCTATGCCATTGAATATCGTTTCTCTTCTACTGGATTGTCCAACCTTGATTCTTGCCATTGCCCTTTTTGTATTGTTTTTGTCTTTCTTGATTTCGACCCATTTTTTGCATGACCACGATTTCTTTGTTTGGATGCCCTGTGTATGACTCTTGTTGGCTTTGCTCATCGATTACGACTTTTTGCCTATCGTTTTTGTACCTCTGCTCATCTGTCTTACTGGTTCTGACCCCTGCCTGTCTAGTCGATACTGTTTTTGGATTTGGTATTGTGGCTTTGCAATTCCAGTGTTTTTTGGCTTTGACTCGGACCCCATTAAAGGCATACGTGTTTTGGATTCCTGTCTCTCGCGAGTGGTTCCTGAACCGTACCTCACACATTGATGAAAATGTGTTTGCACCGGGAGATCTGGAACAGTTTTCAGTGGAAAATCCAAATGTAGAAATGGAACTTAAATTAAAAATGCTAGAGATTGAATGGGAGGAAAGAGGAAAAACAAAGAGAATTTGAGAGGGCAGAAAAAAAAAACAAAGGCTGTTTGAGTTAGAAAAACTAACAAGAGAGAAAGTGGAAAGAGAGAGACAGAGACAGATTTTGATTAACTGAATTTAGACAGAGAAGAAAGGCTCCAAATGGAGCAACTAAAAATCAAAATAGAAGCTGAAAACAAATTTTGTGCTAGCCAGGAGGTAAAGCTGGTGCCTCCATTCTCAGAAAAGGAGGTTGACAAGTATTTCCAGTGTTTCGTGAAGGTAGCTAAGAGTTGTCAGTGGCCAAAGGAACACTGGCCTCTGATGTTGCAAACTGTCCTCAAGGGTAAAGCTCAACAAGCCTATTCGGCTTGTTATGGCCCCAATTTGTAATTAGATTTACAACGCAACAACAACAGCAAGGGATGACAGACACAGTTTTAACAACTAAAACACATTTAATTTTTAAAAAAAAAACAATAACGACTAAGCAACTAACAACTAAGACCAAGATTGAATTATGTACAACACATAAATATTTACAATCCCTTTTCGTGGGGGTGGCTTGGTGATGTCCTGGATGATGAAAATGCTCAAACACAGGCAAAGAAATCCACAAAAGAAACGTCACAGGTCTTGAACAGAATGGCAGGTCAGGTCATCTTCTAGCAATTTCTCCTACTCCTTTACTGTCTCAATTCTTCTCCTTATATACTCTTTTGCAGACCCCACCCACATTTAGACCTCTTTTTTTTACTTTTCGGGGACTTGCCCCAGACATGTCTGGGGCATGTCTAAACGTAGCTCCAGTCTGAGCTGAATAAAAAAAAAGGTAAATACTGCCAACCAGTGGCCTATATTCACATTACACCTCCATTCCAAAAGGGAAAAATTTTGACTCGTAAAGGCAAAATTTTTCTTTTCAATGCAAAATGGTTAAGTGAACACTTGTCTTTATATACATATCATACAATATTCAAATAAACGCATGATATATATATATACATATTCAAACACGGGATAAGCAATCAGCAATTACATTGTCTGTGCCCTTCACACGCTTAATTTCCAAGTCAAACTCCTGTAAAATCAAACTCCAATTCAACAATCTCCGATTCTCGTTTTTCATCTTACTCAAAAACATTAACGGATTGTGGTCAGTGTACACAATCATTGGCTTTTGTCCCGTACAAACATAAACCTCAAAGTGTTGTAAAGAAAGGACCAGAGCCAACAGTTCCTTCTCTATTGTGGAATAGTTCCTTTGGTGGCGATTGAACTTCCTGGAGAAGTATGCCACGGGATGCTCAATGTCATCAGAGTCACTTCTCTGTAGGAGCACAGATCCACAAGCTTGGTCGCTAGCATCGACCGCGATGGAGACAGTTTGTTGAAGTCAGGAGATTTGAGCACGGGGAAGTGACACAGCAGAGACTTCAGGCAATCGAAGGCTCTCTGGCATGCATCATCCCAAGTGAACTTTATGCCTTTCTTCAGTTGGTTAGTTAAACTGAAAGCAATCTCAGCGAAGTTCTTGCAGAACTTGTGGTAGTACCCGATCATTCCAAGGAAGCGGCGCAAAGCTTTTTTGTTGTGAGGAACTGAAAAGTCCATGATGGCTTGGACTTTAGCATTTATGGGTGCCACCTTATCCTGGCCTATGACGTAGCCAGGATAGGTGACAGTAGCACAACCAAAGTCACTCTTGTTCAGGTTAACAGTCAGGTTAGCCTGGGTCAGGCGCTGGAACAATGTCTCTACATCTTTAAGATGTTCTTCCCAGGAGTCACTCCATGTGATCAGGTCGTCAATGTACGCACCCGTGTGTGGCAATCCGGCGATTGTAGACTGTATCATCCTTTGGCACGTGGCTGGGGCATTTTTCATGCCAAAGGGTAGGACTTCATACTGGTACAATCCAGATGGTGTGGCAAAAGCAGAGATGCTCTTGGCCCTCTCAGTTAAAGGCACACACCAATAACCCTTCAATAAATCAATCTTGGTCAGAAACTTTGCTTGCCCTACTCTATCGATACAATCATCAATCCTAGGTATTGGAAACACGTCAGTTCTAGTTACAGCATTGACTTTGTGATAATCTGTACAGAATCTAGTACTTCCATCAGGTTTTGGAACTAGCACACAGGGTGAACTCCAATCGGAGTTGGAGGGTCTGATAATATCATGTTCTAACATGTACTCAACCTCTTTCTCAGCAATCTTTCTCTTTTCAGGATTCATCCGGTACGGATGCTGTTTTATTGGTTTGGCATCACCAACATCTACATCATGAGAGGCTATAGAAACTCTTTTTGGAACATCAGGAAACAGATCCTCATATTTCTTGATCAACCTTTCAAACTGATCTCTCTGTGAGGGTTCTAAGTGCTGGAGTTTTACATCAAGATTTTGCAACACTTCAGAATTTGACAATTTACATGAAAGAACTTCAGCTTTAATTCTAGGTTCATCATCTTGAAACTCCCCCTCATCTTCACAAATCTCGGCCATAGGAGAATCTAAAGTGACAGTTGCAACCCTAGCATTTGTCATGATAAGGCTTCAGCATGTTGATGTGACACAATTCTTTTGGTTTTCTCCTATCTGGAGTCTTCACAATGTAATTGAGATCATTGAGTTTTGTCAGAATTTCATAAGGACCATGAAATCTTGCCTGCAATGGATTGGACTGCAAGGGAAACAACACAAGGACCTTATCTCCTGGTTTAAACTCACGGCTTCTAGCCTTATGATCATACCAAGTTTTCATTTTTCCCTGACTTGATTTCAAGTTCTCTTTGGCAAGGTCACAAGCTGCACACAATCTTTCCTTGAACTTGCTAACATAGTCTAACAGACTGATATGCGGCTCTTTCTCTTGCCATTGTTCACTCAATAATAGTAAAGGTCCTCTCACTTCATGACCAAACACTAGCTCAAATGGACTGAATCCAGTAGACTCCTGCACTGCTTCTCTATCTGCAAACAACAGCAAATGAACCCCTTCATCCCAGTCTTTCTCATGGTCATAACAATAAGTCCTCATCATTGTCTTGAGAGTGGAATGAAACCGCTCTAAGGCACCCTGACTTTCCGGATGATAGGCACTAGAAAGAATCTGCTTTGCACCTAGTTCATACACAACCTGCTGAAACAAACCAGAAGTGAAATTGCTACCTTGGTCTGACTGAATTTCCCTGGGAAGGCCAAACAACGTGAAGAACTTTATCTAAGCCTTTGAGATTGCAGTTGCCTTGATGTTGCGTAGAGGTATGGCTTCAGGGAATCTGGTAGATGCACACATGATTGTCAACAAGTACTGATTTCCCGATCTAGTCTTGGGTAATGGACCAACACAATCAACAATGACCTTAGAGAAGGGATCTCCAAATGCTGGGATAGGCTGCAATGGAGCTACAGGTGGGTCTAACTGGTGTTTTCCAACTACTAGACAAGTGTGACAGGTTTTGCAAAAGTTGGAAACGTCTTTCCGAAGCCCAGGTCAAAAGAAGTGTTTCATGATCTTATCAACAGTCTTGTTAACACCAAGATGACCTCCTAAAGGTAAACTATGAGCCATTGTTAAGATCTCATTCCTGTAGACCTTCGGAACAACAATTTGCCTGACCACTGCCCAATCTGCATTGGCAGGGATATCAGGAGGGCGCCACTTCCGCATCAACACACCATCCTTGAGATAATACCCAACTGGAACTGCGTCTATTTCTTTATCAGGAAGGGCTCTCCTCTTTAGTACACAAATTTCAGGATCATTAGTTTGCTCCTCAATCAACCGCTTTCTGGACAGAGACAAGTCTCCAGACACATCAGAATCACCAGACCCTTCCGGCTGGCTGAATAGAGAACTGATAAAAGTATCTGATAAGTCCTCAAACGGAGAAACCATAGTAGGCCAATCAGAGTCATGAGGCGAACCACCTGAGTCCTGACTATTCAATGTGCTGGACGGCACCACAACATCTTCTTCTTGAGCCTTCTTGGCCATAGCACGAGTCACTGCGCAAGAAGGATACAGAGATGGGTCCTCATCCCCATCTTCAGTGCTCGGCTGTGAAGTAAGATGTACAGGGGGAACTACTTTGCCCCCAGCCAGGTCATTGCCTAGCAACAGAGAAACACCCTTTATAGGTAGACTTGACATAAGTCCCACCTTTACCTGTCCTGTAACTAAATCTGACTTCAAGAATATAGAGCGCAGGGGTACAGATACAGTCCTCCCTTCAATACCATGTACAAGTATGAAATCCCCTGAAGCGGTCTCATCACGTAACTCCAAGGAGTCCATCAACAAAAGTGACTGAGAAGCTCCGGTATCCCTTAGGATATATATGGGGACAGGAGTAGTATGTTCATTCAGAGCCACAAATCCCTCTGACCCAAATGGAAGAAATTCCTCCCTTACGAAGTCAGCTGTATCAGGCTTTTTAGCCCCACAAGAAGCAGGCAATTTAGCAGATCGGTTATCTACTACAGGGGTTTCTAACCTTGTTTTCACAAAGGCATTTGGTTTGGTATCCTTTTCCTTTTCTTTCTTAGCTTTAAGGAACTAACAGTTAGTTGTAACATGACCAGATTTCTTGCAATAACTGCAAACTAGACCACTTTTGTCACTGTCAGCTTTCACACTTTGATCAGACCTGTTACTGGATTTCTGAGCACCATCACCAGATTTGTCTTTGTCTTTGGGTGAAGAATCTTGGGTATCACCGTAACCCTTTTTCTGAAATTGGGACCATCTATTGTTACTGCTAGACTGAAATTTGGACTTATGTGTGAGAACATATTCATCTGCAAATTTGGCAGCTGATTGCAAATTCAGTGCTTGCTTCTCATTAAGGTAGGTCTTAACATCATCTTTAACACAGTTCTTGAATTCTTCAACTAACACCATCTCTTTTAGTGAGTTGAAATCATCCTTGACCTCCATAGAAGTACACCAGCGCTCAAAGCAAACCTGCTTTTCATTAGCAAATTCAACATAAGTCTGATTTTCAGATTTCTTCAGACCTCTGAATTTCTGTCGGTAAGCCTCTGGAACCAACTCGTAAGCTCTCAAAATAACCTTTTTGACAACCTCATAATCAGAGGAATCATCTGCAGACAAAGCCGAATAGGCTTGTTGAGCTTTACCCTTGAGGACAGTTTGCAACATCAGAGGCCAGTGTTCCTTTGGCCATTGGCAACTCTTTGCTACCTTTTCAAAACATTGGAAATAGTTGTCAACATCCTTTTCCGAAAATGGAGGCACCAGTTTTACCTCCTGACTGGCACAAAATTTATTTTTAGTTTCAATTTTAATTTTTAGTTGCTCCATTTGGAGTCTTTCTTCTCTATCGAATTTCTCTAATTCAAAATCTCTCTGTCTTGCAAATTTTTCTAATTCAAATTCTCTTTCTTTTTCTTTTTCCTCCCTTTCTATTTTCTCTTTTCTAGCTAATTTTTCTAACTCAAACTGCCTTTGTTTTTTTTTCTTCCCTCTCAAATTCTCTTTGCTATTCTTTTTCCTCCCTTTCTTTTTCTAGCATTTTTAATTTAAGTTCCATTTCTATATTTGGATTTTCCACTGGAAACTGTTCCAGATCTCCGGGTGCAAACACATTTTCATCAATGTAATATTCAACTATCTCTCGAGCCAGTCTTGCTTTTCGCATGGCTGGTTTAACCTCTGTCAGCTCTAAATGTCTGCAAATTTCTAGCAGTTCTGTCTTTTTAAAAGACTTCAAAACCCCTACGGTTGGTGATGCCAAGAAATCATCCATTGCTGTTGTCAATATATATGTATTCAATTAAAAAAAATCAATTTTACAATTTGAAATGTTAGATTTTCAATAAATTACTCACAAAATGGTCTATCCCGGACCTTGAGCCCCCAATTTGTTATGGCCCCAATTTGTAATTAGATTTACAACGCAACAGCAACAGCAAGGGATGACAGACACAGTTTTAACAACTAAAACACATTTAATTTTTTAAAACAAAGACAATAACGACTAAGCAACTAACAACTAAGACCAAGATTGAATTATGTACAAAACATAAATATTTACAATCCCTTTTCGTGGGGGTGGCTTGGTGATGTCCTGGATGATGAAAATGCTCAAACACAGGCAAAGAAATCCACAAAAGAAACGTCACAGGTCTTGAACAGAATGGCAGGTCTGGTCATCTTCTTGCAATTTCTCCTACTCCTTTACTGTCTCAATTCTTCTCCTTATATACTCTTTTGCAGACCCCACCCACATTTAGACCTCTTTTTTTTACTTTTCGGGGACTTGCCCCAGACATGTCCAGGACATGTCTAAACATAGCTCCAGTCTGAGCTGAATAAAAAAAAAGGTAAATACTGCCATCCAGTGGCCTATATTCACATTACAGGCTTTGTCTGCAGATGATTCCTCTGATTATGAGGTTGTCAAAAAAGGTTATTTTGACAGCTTATGAGTTGGTTCCAGAGGCTTACCGACAGAAATTCAGAGGTCTGAAGAAATCTGACAATCAGACTTATGTGGAATTTGCTAATGAGAAGAAGGTTTGCTTTGAGCGCTGGTGTACTTCTATGGAGGTCAAGGATGATTTCAACTCACTAAAAAAGATGGTGTTAGTTGAAGGATTCAAGAACTGCGTTAAGGATGCTATTAAGACCTACCTTAATGAGAAGCAAGCACTGAATTTGCAATCAGCTGCCAAATTTGCAGACGAATAGGTTCTCACACATAAGTCCAAATTTCAGTCTAGCAGTAACAATAGATAGTCCAAATTTCAGAAAAAAAGGTAACGGAGAAAAAAGGTAACGGTGATGGTGCTCAGAAATCCAGTGACAGGTCTGATCAAAGTGTAAAAGCTGACAGTGACAAGTGGTCTAGTTTGCAATTATTGCAAGAAATCTGGTCATGTTACAACTAACTGTTGGTTCCTAAAAGCTAAGAAAGAAAAAGAAAAGTATACCGAACTCAATGCCTTTGTGAAGACAAGGTTAGAAACACCTGTAGTAGATGACCGATCTGCTAAATTGCCTGCTTCTTGTGGGGCTAAGAAGCCTGATACTGCTGAGTTTGTGAGGGAGGAATTTCTTCCATTCGTGTCAGAGGGATTTGTGGCTCTGAATGAGCATCCTCCTCCTGTCCCCATATACATCCTAAGGGATACCGAAGCTTCTCAGTCACTTTTGTTGATGGACTCCTTGGAGTTATGTGATGAGACCGTTTCTGGGGATTTCATACTTTTACATGGTATTGAAGGGAGGACTGTATCTGTTCCCCTTGCTCTCTGAATTCTTGAAGTCAGATTTAGTTACAGGACAGGTAAAGGTGGGACTTATGTCAAGTCTACCTATCAAGGGTGTTTCTCTGTTGCTAGGCAATGACCTGGCTGGGGGTAAAGTAGTTCCCCATTTTCATCTTACCTCCTAGCCGAGCACTGAAGAAGGCGATGAAGACCCATCCCTGTATCCTTTCTGTGCAGTGACCCGTGCTATGGCCAAGAAGGCTCAAAAAGAAGATGATGTGGTGCCGTCCAGCACATTGCATAGTCATGACTCAGGTGGTTCGCCTCATGACTCTGTTCAGCCTACTATGGTTTCTCCGTTTGAGGACTAATTAAACATGTTTATCAGTTCTCTGTTCAGCCAGCCAGATGGGTGTGGTGATTCTGATGTGTCTGGAGACTTGTCTCTGTCCAGAAAGCGGTTGATTCAGGAGCAAACTAATGATCCTGAAATTTGTGTACTAAAGAGGAGAGCCCTTCCTGATGAAGAAATAGATGCAGTTCCAGTTGGGTATTATCACAAGGAAGGATTGTTGATACAGAAGTAGCGCCCTCCTGATATCCCTGCCAATAGATTGGGCAGTGGTCAAGCAAATTGTTGTTCCGAAGGTCTACAGGAATGAGATCTTAACAATGGCTCATAGTTTACCTTTAGGAAGTCATCTTGGTGTTAACAAGACTGTTGATAAGATCATGAAACATTTCTTCTGGCCTGGGCTTCGGAAAGACGTTTAAAACTTTTGCAAAATCTGTCACACTTGTCAGGTAGTTGGAAAACACCAGTTAGACCCACCTGTAGCTCCATTGCAGCCTATCCCAGCATTTGGAGAGCCGTTCTCCAAGGTCATCATTGATTGTGTTTGTCCATTACCCAAGACTAGATCTGGAAATCAGTACTTGTTCACAATCATGTGTGCATCTACTGGATTCCCTGAAGCCATACCTCTACACAACGTCAAGGCAACTGCAATCTCGAAGGCTTTGATAAAGTTCTCCATGTTGTTTGGCCTTCCCAGGGAAATTCAGTCAGACTAAGGTACCAATTTCACTTCCGGATTGTTTCAGCAGGTTGTGTATGAACTAGGTGCGAAGCAGATTCTTTCCAGTGCCTATCATCCAGAGAGTCATAGTGCCTTAGAGCGTTTTCATTCCACTCTCAAGACAATGATGAGGAATTATTGTTATGACCATGAGAAAGACTGGGATGAAGGTATTCATTTGCTGTTGTTTGCAGCTCGAGAAGCAATGCAGGAGTTTACTGGATTTGGTCCGTTTGAGCTAGTGTTTGGCCATGAAGTGAGAGGACCTTTGCTATTGTTGAGTGAACAGTGGCGTTTGAAATGGTGAATTGGAGTTTGATTTTACAGGAGTTTGACTTGGAAATTAGGCATGTAAAGGGTACTGACAATGTCATTGCTGATTGCTAATCCCATGTTTGAGTATGTGTATATATCACATGTATTTATATAATATTATATAAACACATTATATAATATATAATATTCACAAGTGTCTGCTTTTTTGTATTGAAAAGAAAAATTTTGCTTTTATCAGTCAAAATTTTTCCCTTTTGGAATGGAGGAGTAACGTGGAAAAAAAGAAGCAACTAGATGGCAGTATTGACATTTCTTTGTTAAGCCATTCTGGAGCTAGGTTTTGGGCATGTCCTGGGCATGTCTGAGAGGGGAAAGTCCCAGAGAATAATAAAAAAAAGTCTAAAAGGTGGGAGGGGGCTGCAAAAGAGTATATAAGGATAAAAATTAAGAGAGTAAAGTAGTAGGAGAAATTGCAAGAAGAAGGATACATTTGACCAGACCTGTCACTCTTTTCAAGACCTGTGAAGCTTTTTGTCGATTTCTGCCTGTGTTGGAGCATTTTCCTGTCCCAGAACATCGCACAAAGAAACCCCATCTCTGTAACTATCTCATTTTTTTTATATTATCAATCTTGATCAGTGCTTTATTTTATTAAATCTGTCCATGTTTTAAAATTTTGTCTGTCATCCCTTGCTGTCCGAATTGTCATAACAAATTGCGGCCATAACAAATGCCTCTCCAGATGTGTAAGCTCCCCATAGGCACCAATGCAACCCGATACCATCAGAGATGTAGGTCTTTGAACTGTGCGCTGATATCAAGCTGGATAGTCCCTCTCTTTAGACCGCATGACACGGTGTCTGTGGTTTCCAAAAGGAATTTCAAATTTTGATTCGTCTGACCGCAGAACAGTTTTTCATTCTGCCTCAGTCCATTTTAAATGAACTTGGACCAGAGAAATCGGCAGCGTTACTGGATCGTGCTCACATACGGCTTTTTCTTTGCATAATACAGCTTAAGCTTGCATTTGCAGACTACACAGCAAGCTGTGCTCACTGTCAATGATTTCTGGAAGTGTTCCTGAGCCCATGCAGTATATTCCAGTGCAGATTCATGTCTGTTTTTAATGCAGCGCCACCTGAGGGCCAAAAGATCACGGGCATCCAATACTGACCTTCAGACTTGTCCCTTTCGCACAAAATTTTCTCCAGATTGGTGTTTAGCATTGTGGTTAGCACTGATGCCTCATAGCAATAAGATTGTGGGTTCAAATCCAGCCTGGGGCCTTTCTGTCTGGAGTTTCCATGTTCTCTTTGTGTGTGCATGGGTTTCCTCCCAAAGACATGCATAATTGGAAATGCTACATTGGAGGCTTATTGGAGATGCTAAATTTCCCGTGTGTGTGAGAGCGAATGGTGTGTGTGATTGATTGGAGAGCTGTTAAGGGTGGGTCCCTGCCTTTGGCCCATAGTCAGCTAGGATAGGCTCCAGCTCCCCCTCCCCCCGCGATTCTGGTGAGGAGGACGCAGCTATAGTAGATGGATACTCTTTATGCATTAGTAATGTCAATCTTTTGCTCGTGTTATCATATGTGGGAAATACAGAAATAAATGCCCCATTGTGGAAATTGAACACTAATGGGTTTTTCACATCCAGACATCTGGGTGCACTCAATGAATCCCCAGGATTTGTGAAATCAGAGTGGATAAGACGCATCATCATGGGTACATCTCAATTTTCTTCAATAGCATCCTTGTTTCCCTCGCTAGTCTTTTCCTAGAGTCTCAGTCCTTCCACCAGGAATGCATGGAGAGATGCAAGGAAACCATGCAGGGAGGTAAAAACACAAGGAATCCCTTCCTCTAAAGCATCACATGAAAGCATCTCCATTTCTGATGATGGCACACAGCTGGATCTGCTGCCAGTGTCTGTCATTATGGACTGACCGCAAGGTTTTCAGCTGAGGTCTTCCAGGAAGGCTGCCCCTGCGAATGCTCGCTCACCGCTCCTCAGAGCTCTCCCCTCACAGCGGAAATGAGAGCTTTGATATGACCAGCAAGATGGCTGATCCAGACCGACCTTTCTGGTTCAAGCACTGAGCAAGCAAATATCAAATAAGTGATTTAAGATGTACCCCTCTCTTCCAGTTCCCAGATCCTTTTCAAAAGGTGAGCAAGTGCTCCTGAAGAAATAAAAACAAAACGGCAAGGCAATTTATGAATACTTTTTTTTTTTTTGTAGGACAAGTTCTAAAATTAATGAGAAATATGGGACAAAGGCAGTGTAAAAACCTAAGGAGATTATATGATAAAAGAGCCATGGAAAAGGAAGAGTGTGAGTACTATCTTAAGGACTACAAAGGACCACTAAACGCTAATAAAACAACTTTTGTTGATTTGCTTAGATTGAAGCAAGTAGTCCAAATAAGTAATAATTAAGCAGCTTATCACTGTGATTACATGAAGTCACAAAATTTGTCGAACAAATTCATCCCGACATCTGCATGAGTGGCGGCTGATGGACTGAAAACATAAAGCACCGGTTCGATAGCCTGTGTTGCAGGATGTGCTCAAAGGGAGCACAGAATTTCAGAAGTATAATTTCTTTTAATGTAACTGTTCTTAATTTACATTATTAAAACATTGTTCTTCGTTTAATTTACCATGTTACTACCGCAGTATTGCAGAGAGAACGATGAGTTTTTAAACTGTCGATGGATTATTCTTAATCTTCGGAAAACTTGATGATTAAGCAAACTTATCAAAATCTGGTCATGACATCTATTTAGTTAAGACATTTTTGTGCCTCATAACAGCTGATTAGCTGCCCCTAACCTACTTCTTATAAATGTGAACTTGGGGTTATATAATCAATTATTTCGCAGCACAAGCAATAAGCCATGTGCAATACTGATAAACGGCTTCATCCATGTCAGTCAGAGCCAAAACTTAATGATAAGCTGTTTTCGTTCTATAGCTAATGCTACAGTTAAAGGATGACTAACGCCTCAATTAGCTGTGGTCCATGCAGCTAAGGTTGTGGATTACATTTCAGCATTATTCATTATATTTACTAATATTGATTCATGATATTCACTAAAACTGGTTATATATTTTTTCATTATTCATTTTATTACTCATACTAATAATCAGTAAACTAAAAATTAGATTTAGATTATATTTAGCCATCAATAATCATAATCAATAGCCATATTATGTAGGCAGCAGAAACACACACACACACACACACACACACACACATAACAAAACACACACACACACATACAATACAAGCAGTTCACACGCACATGAGCAGTGCACACAGACACATGTAGTTCACACATACACGTGCAGTACACGTACACATGCACACACACACACACACACACAATCATACAAGCAGTTCAGTTCACACGTGCATGAGCAGCTCACACACATATAAGCAGCAGCTTCTGTAGTTTTAATTAGTACGCAGGCCTCTGTTTAGTTGATTCAAAAACATAATCAGAGGATGTATTTGATTTCTGTAGCTTTGATCTATATTTGCTCAGTAAAATCATTGGTTGTTACTGAAAACATAATCAATTTAATCATTTATCTATCTACATACATGTATCCACTTGTATCCTTTCCTTTGTCTGTACATCATGTTCATCTCTTGCCTGTGTTCATCTCTGTACATGTTCATCCCTTTGCTGTAATATTCCAGTCCTGTGAAGTGACGCGGATGCGTATCTTTTCTTTGAATTCCTGAAGGATTAGCTAACAGAGTTTTGGTTTGCCTGTCCAATTGCAGTTGCGAGAATGAGAATGCGGAAACACCATATTTGAATGGGGGGGGGGGGTGCTTTCAGTTGCTATAGCAACACCAAAATGTGACCCAGCAACTGCAAAGCAACTCCAAGGCTGAAAACTAAAAGTTTTTTTTTTTTTAGTGGCGTTATATAAAAAATGTGATAATTCAATGAAACATTTCACGTATTTTTGTTATAACTAAAAGTAAAAGGCAAAGTACAAAACGATGAGACTCGCGAGAACCAGCCTCTCGGGGGTCACGTTAATGTCACGTCGTCAGCGAAGAAAAAGCAAAGACGCGGGAAAGTTGGAAACGCGGCCTGTCTACAAGTGCAAATATGGATCGATATCTGCCGAAGCGTAAGACAACTGAAATTCAGCTTAAACGGTTGTATATTGTCCAAATAAATATGATGTGTTCTGAGATTAGATGGCCAGAAATGTATTATGTGTATTGTCGATAGTAAGTTCGGGCCGAAAACGTCTCATTTTTTAAAATACTTCAGTGGAAATAGAAGCCATCCGATCTCCTAATGCATGTCAATTGGGGAGCGACTGAAGAATAAGGTCTGCATTGCAAATCGACGCTTAAGTTGCCCAGCTGGCTAACTTAGCGTTGTGATTGCCGTTTCTCATTGTTGGCTAACGTAACGGGAAGCCAGCTAGGTTATAATGAAGCTTCCTATGGGTTAGCCAGTTATATTTGTACTTTGTTGGTAGGCTTTAAGTATTTTTTTTTTTGAGGATTTGTACTTTACCTTTTTTTTAACCGAGACTTTTACTTTTACTCTACTACATTTAAAAGATAAAAAATATACTTTCACTTCGTTACTTTGACACTGGCCACTTCGTTACTCGTTACAAATCAAAATACGAATGTAATTCATCATTTAAGGATTATCTGTATTTGGCGTGTTCCGGAAGAGCAACGGTGCTCGCACTGCTCGGCAGGGTTTCTCTGTGCAGATGCGTCCGCCGGCGGACATGGAGCTGCAAATGTATTTACGCAGTTACAATATTCTATCACTAGATGGCACGCCAGGATCAGTTATTGAATATTCACAAGCAAGCCGAGGTGGAACAATATTGACGAGTTCAGTCCCATCCCTGTTTTTCAGGAGTTGCTTTAATGAAACTCCTTAGCTAAGCCTGATGTGCAAACTGCGCAGTATACTTGCCCATAGCGTCCATCCAGCAGTTAAAAAAAAAATCTCTTGCTACAGAGATAATCGTCCTCTGTAGCAACCATTTCAGCTACAGTGAGCCAATGGTATCTCAGTTACCTCCTTGGCGGAGGTCTGCGCTCTTTGTGTGCTTTTCTAGTTGTTAAATGGGTTATAAGCTAGGGCTATTATGTGCATTTCTCACTGTTGTGAAAAAGCGGCATATACAGGGTGTATCAGAAAAAAAGATACTCTCGGAAAAATCATCATAAAATTAACATGAATAATAATTCTGTAAATGTGGGCGTAAACCTTGGTAGAGGGGGGTCATTCTGCTTCTAATGATACCAGTATCTTGGTTAACACTTCATGCTCCAGTGAGCACGGACGCTTTGAATTTAGCAAAATTCAAGTCTTTTGCGCACGGGAATGCGGGGGTTAAAATTGGATTCATCACATTAAATGAAAAGTTTAGACAGGGTTTTACCTGTATGCCAAGGCTTTATTTAAATAATTTACCCTTTCACCCCCTAAGCTCGACATTAAATTACCTCTTATGAGAGGACTGGATCGTCACCAAGGGGTTACCAAACGTAATGAATCGGCTTCCTTGAAGGTTCGGTTGCGTGTGCATTTGTGTTTCATGTTGCTTTTGTTGCCACCCTGGCGATTGATGTTGCAAAGGCTCTCGGTGGAAGTGACTGAGAAAGACAGAGAAACCAGATTGTCTTGGCGGTTTTTTACAAAACGTAAACTGAATTGAAGACAGTCCCTGTCATTTTGATGTCCAATAATTATCCATACAAAATTTGCTCTCGTGGTGAATTCACATCAAAAGTTGAAATGTCCTTAGTCCTCCACATGGGCCCCATTTCATGCAATGCAGATTTGTGTCCTTTGCAACACACCTCCAACAGCCCATCTCATCACTGCTCCATCCTCCCGCAAGACCTCCACCACGGCTGTGATCCTTCTCTCAGGATCATCCAGGTTGGCAGGTGGGGTGACACAAACCTTGGATTTCAGATGGCCCCACAAGAAGAAGTCAAGTGGTGTAATGTAGGGAGACCGTGGGGGCCATTCCACTGGCCTGTTCAATGCCACAACTCTGTCTCCGAACAGTTCTGTCATTCGCTCTGTTACGATCCTCCTCCTGTGGGGTGGCGCGCCATCCTGTGCCCACCAGGGCTGGAGAAATTGGATGGCATACCTTAGTGGCCGAAATCTGCGCATCTGGTGGATAGCGGGGACCACACGATCATTGAGCATGTGCAGGTAGTCCTCACCATTAAGGTAATGGTGAAAGAAGAATGGACCAATGATCGTTCCATTGCCAATCAGGCCAATCCAAACCGTCACTTTGTGCCTGACGTCATTATGCTCATATGCAAAATCAAGCGGCTGGTCTCCTCTGGGACAATAGTTCCGTCCATTATAGCAGTAGGCTGAAGCATTCATGGCAAAGCCAGACTCGTCTCCGATGAAACGTTGTAGCTGTCCAAGGAACCATTGGCAGAACTGCAAACATCGTTGCATGTCATCGGGAAGAAGTTGATGCCTCGTAATCATTTGGTATGGGTGGAACCTCAGGTCAAGACGTGTGATACGATTGTAGGTGGATGACGACAGGCTAAGACCATTCCGTTGGCAGCTGACGGTTTGCTCCCTCCTTTCTCTAGCTAGTTGGTCTTCGAGGAGGGTCCTGACTGCTTCGATGTTGACTGGTGCACGTTGGGACTTGCGTCGGCCTGACCTCCCTTTTTTGAGATTGTGGCTGGTGCAAGAGGCACGGTACTTGTTGACATTCCTGAAGACAGTGAGACCACTCGGAACCCTTACATTTGGAAATTGATATTGGAACCACTGAAGGACAGTGCGAACACTTTTCGTTTGGAGGTATTCCGTTACCAGAAAAGACCTCTGCTGAGCTGTGAATTGTGGTCTGACCATTTTGCACCACACAGTTACAAGGCAAAAAGTGGGGCCAGTGCACAGGTGCTCACCGATTTTATGTCCATGAATTAAATTGCCTGCATAACTTAACGCATTTGCAATCATTGGCTGTGTGATGAAAGGAAGAAACTGACAAGACATGATGTGATTATGGAATAATTAAATGACATACCCACTGAAGGATCCTTGTTAGCTTGATTCACTTGTTCACGGCCTCTTTAATTGCATATGTTAACCCTTTGGTTACGATCCGCTCATAAAAGAGATAATTTTGTGCCGAGGTTAGGGGGTGAAAAGGTTAATTATTCAAAAAATGCCTTGGCTTACTGATAAAACCCTGTCTAAACATTCACAGAACTATTATCTATGTTAATTTAATGATGGTTTTTCTTAGAGTATCATTTTTTCTGATACACCCTGTATACCAGAAGTTAATCAACAATGAATTTCAAATTGATTTTGACAAGCCTAGGCCTACACCATAATGTTTATCTGTTCAAGTAGGCTACAGTGTCGCCCAACTTCTCTAATGTTGATCATAGCTCGCCACCGTGTTAAGGGAGATCGATAATAGCCATTAGCGTTGACATAGCCTAATCATCACGATATATCCATCGTAACTGCACTCCATGCATTGTCTTGCCAACGCGATTAAATGTTTGCTGCGCTGAAAAGACTCGTGGATTGCCCTGCCATAGGATACAATGTAATAGTTGATTGTTTCCGGGCAGCGAAATTTTTATTCCCACTTGAGTTCCGGACCCCAACAGAAACTCATTTGCGTACAGCCAATCAGCAAACTTGCGCCGGACCTCTGAAGGAGTGTCTCGAGACAGTTACGTATTTGTCTCTCTTCCTCGGCCTGGTACTAATAATGTGTAAAAGTAAGCGAGATCGCGTCAACTTATTCTAGAAAATATGAATGCTCTGAACAGATGATTATCAATCCTAGCTAGAAACGTTAAAAATAATTGGCAGGTTTGGAAACGGCCACCGCATTTTCAAGGACACGAAGATTTATTCAAAACCTCTTTCTAAGTATAAAATCATTAGGCTGTATCACACCCCTCTGCCTGAGTATAGCTATGACCCAGTGACGTCCAGTCGGAGGTTAGTTTGGTGAGGCAGAAACCTTCCCTTTGCCTGATTAGCAATCAGACGATTAACTAGTTTAGTAAGACTATTCGGCTGAATGACGGGCCATTTTAAGTTTCCGCGGCGTTATTACTCAGTAGGCTACATTGAACTTAAAATGCTCATGAAACTACAGATTTGCAAGTATTTGCTTACAGAAAGCCAGAGACGCGCCGTGAGGTGAGGCAGTGACCCAAAATGTATCGCAGGATTTTGTGAACCTTTTCCCACGTAGGCTACTATTCCTGATTGACAGTGATAACAATTAAGACCAAGCCTTATGGAAGCCTGATACTGATAGAGGAGACAATAACTTCACTCACGTATACGCTGCAATTCGGGAATGCAAGGATGGAAATGTGAATAATCAATTAGGAAAAATTCTCGGCTCTTGGTAATTCTGTATATCGTTTAAACATTTTGTTAATCGGATGACGAAAGAAGACTGAAAATAAACGCCTGCTTTTTGTTTGGGTGTAAAAGCGCGTCTTTAAAGGAGAATACATTATAGGCTATTGATTAAGCATTGAGCTCTGCATAAGTCGAACTGCGTAAATAGTTTTTGATGACATTGCTTCGGCTTCCTGGAAGCAAGTAGGCCTACGCGCAAATCTGCTGTTGAGCATTTCAGGTTCGATGTACTGAGTAATAATGCCGCGGAAACTTGAACTGGCCCGTCTGTCTGCCGAATAGTCCTACTAAACAAGTTAATCGTCTGATTGCTAATCAAGCAAAGGGGAGGTTTGTGCCTCACCAAACCAACCTCCACCGCTCGTCACTGCTATGACCCCCTACTTACGATGATGCAGAAAGAAAGCGCCTTAATCGCGAAAACCTATATTAACACCCGACAGCAAAGTGCGAATACGATTCATTAACAGCACTTGCCAAACCTGCTGGTATGTTTATAACGTTAAGTAGCGAGGCTAGATTAAAATAATCTGTAGGCCTACAGAGCATTCATATTTACTTGAATGAAATAACGCAATCTCGGTTATTTCTACTTTGTATTCATTGGATTTTGTTCGGTTTCACTAACTAGTTTATTATTGATATGATCAGTGCAGGTTAAAAAAGCGGCGAGTGCTAGACCACAATCATTGTAACCAGCTCATTTTACCAGTTTCAGATATTTGAAAAAATACATTCAGAATGCATTTATCCAAATGGCAGGCTGGACGAATGATTTGGCCAACAGTTTTGCTGAGAGCACGGCAGGCATCTTCGATGTAAGTGCAGTATTCTGAGTATGGACTGCGCAGTCAGTGGTTCCGAGACCGTGCGTCGGTGCGAGGCTCGTAAAGACAAAAAAAATGTCTCAAGATACTCCTTCAGTGGTTCGGTACAAGATAGCTGATCGGCTGTACGTAAATGAGTTTCTGTTGGTGTCCGGAACTCAGTGGGAATAAAAATTTCGCTTCCGCGCATACCAATATGACCGCTCGGCTACGTCACCCTTCCTGCCCTGTTTTACATTGCGTCAGCAATACAGATCAGCGGTGCTTAGGGGAAGAACGTTTATTATGACAGCATGTCGGCGTCACTGGGCTTCCATCTGTGTCGTCCCTCCGAATGTTCATTGTGATATATATTTCTGCCTCTGAGCGTTGATTCCACATACAGCTCAGAGTAGTTACAGCGAGCGGTTGAAGTATAAGATACGATAAGATCGACACTTTATTGAAACCCGTGGAGTAATTTGACCTCTGTATTTGACCCATCCTATCCTAGAATTTGTAAGTACCCAGCACGCCTTGACACTTTATGTTTATCAGCACATTTTCTTCTCTAAGGGTTTAAAAACTAAAATCGAATATGCTCACCCGTGGAATCCTGATGTACATTCCGTCTATGTAAACTTTGAAGCATGTTGCAATAATGTTTATACTTTTTACGCGCGATACAAATTGGGGATGAAATTGGGGCCTACGCCATAATGTTTATCTGTTTCATGATATGCGCGCATACCTCGCCGATGGCCCTGATTCGAATGAGTAGGCCAATAATGACATCCATATCCTTATTTTATGCTATTCAGTTGGCATTCTAGTAAATTAACAAGCAACTCCGTACAGTTGTATAGCAACTGCAGTGAAAAATTTCTGGCTACACCCATGATAATATGGCGCTTCTTTGACTTCTCATAAGGTAATGCTTTAAAAAATTAATTTTATGGGCCAGGCTTGGTTGAATTTATGCGTGTTTTACCAGGGAATTGTTTGCCAAATGGGAGATTTGAAAAATGGAGTGCGATGTAGTAGAAAGTTCAAAAAAGAAAAGGAAAAAGGGAATGAAAGTGAGTAAGAATATGTCATAAGAATGAAGGCTGCAGCAACAGGATATCGTGCAAATGGCTTTTTCAGTGATGTGCATGAAGTAGGAAGATTTATAAAAAGTTAAATCGAAGATGTAAAGGCAGTGAGAGCAACACAATGTGGAATGGTAGTGGTGGAATGTAGAAGTTACAGGCAGTATGATAAATTATTGAAAATTGCAATGTTTGATCTGACAAAAGTGGTTTGTTTTCCAATTAAAAGAAACACGAAAATTAAGGGGGTTATAAGCGGCGTGCCGCTATCAGTTGAGGCCAGTGATTTTTTGAATGTGGAGGGAGTTTGTGAGGTAAGGAGGCTGAAAACACGAAGGGAAGGAATGGAGAAGGAAAGCCTCTTCGTTCATTTGGAATTTAAATCTGAGTTACCTGAGAGTATTTTTAGATCATGTCAGTTATCGGGTTCGAGAATAAGGACACCACTCAGGTGTCACTGGTGTCAGGAGTATGGGTATGTGGCTGCAGTGTGTAGGAGTAGGACACATAGGTGTAGAAAATGTAGACGGGATCAAAAACCACTACATGTAGAAAATAGTGTGGAGGATGAGTGTACTACTAAGGCTCAGATAGTGTGTTTTCACTGTGGGGGAAACCATGAAATTGGAGTATGAAAGAAGGAAAAAAGAACAGGAGATGGAAAGACTAAGAACAGAGGGGAGAGGGTCATATGCAGAGGCAATGAAGAGGGTTCAGGTGGGAAAAGAAAAGGTGGGGAAAGAGCAGGTTATAGGGTTCAGGAAATGGAAAAACCAGATGAGAATTTCATAAAAATAGAAAGAAGACACTTTTTGGCTTTTATTGCAATGGTGGTGATATGTTCTAGAGACCTTGAAAGTTGAGCAGAGAGAATCATAATGGTGATAGATGCAGCACAGACATTTTTAGGTATAATGGATGTTAAAGGGGAAGAAATTCAAGGGATTTTGGAAAGAGGGTTTTTCAGGGGTGAGGTTACAGAAAAGTGAAGTTTAAGAATGAGGATTTAAGAAGAGGATAAGATAGATATTTGTTTTTTCTTTTAAATTCATCTTCCATGAACTTTCTTGATGCGGTTAAGTTAATTTACCTGCGGAGGGTAGTAACACGCCCAGTAGCGTTCACACTGTCGTAAATCTCAGAAGAAGAAGAATTCATCTGATGAAACTTGACTGCGGCACTCTCATTTACTTAATTGCCAGGTTTTTTTTTTTAAATGGTGGTGGACAGAACTGATCTTTCTTCAATGTAGAACATGCTTTTGTGACTAGAACTATTCATTTTTTAACATCTGAAAAACTTAACGACCCTCGGAGTCTGGAAACCGTGAAGCCTTATCAACCTTTTAATCGCGCCAGAATTTCAGAAATCTTTACGGGCAGCAATATTGCTTCGATGTTGAATTAAATCACTTGATGAAAGAACGAGGTAGCAATTTTTTCTTGAGCAGGACTATTAGTTTTGTGTATTTCAGCTGCTCTGACTTTTCAGTTGGTAACGGCATTGATCTCAAATAAATATGAAATATCTACGTTGGCGCAAGGTCGTTGTAGCCTCGAGTCGTGACGGTTGCGAGCTATGAAAGCTTTTAGCTAAGTGCCTGAACGATAGCTTTCGAAGCCTAGTCTATTATAAAACAGCGTTGCCTATCAATGATGCTGGCTTAAATGGTTATGGAGTGTGACATGGATCTCACAAATGAGGCTAAAAGCAAGGGGTTACTAACTAATTTGAAGTAGGCTACAGTATCGCCCAACTTCTCCAATGTTGATCATAGCTCGCCACCGTATGAAGGGAGATCGATAATAGCCATTAGCGTTGAAATAGCCTATTAATCACGATATATCCTTCGTAACTGCACCTTATGAATTGTCTTGCCAACGCGACGAAATATTTGCTGCGCTGAAAAGACTCGTGGATAGCCCTGCCATAGGATACAATGTTGATTGCTTCCGGCATACCAATATGACCGCTCGGCTACGTCACCCTTCCAGCCCTGTTTTACATTGCGTCAGCAATACAGATCAGTGGTGCTTAGGGGAAGAACGTTTGTTATGACAGCATGTCGGCGTCACTGGGCTTCCATCTGTGTCGTCCCTCCGAATGTTCATTGTGGTATTTGTTTCTGCCTCTAAGCGTTGATTCCACATACAGCTCTGAGTAGTTACAGCGAGCGGTTGAAGTATAAGATACGATAAGTTCAACACTTTATTGAAACCCGTGGAGTAATTTGCCCTCTGTATTTGACCCATCCTATCCTAGAATTTGTAAGTACCCAGCACGCCTTGACACTTTATGTTTATCAGAACATTTTCTTCTCTAAGGGTTTAAAAACTAAAATCGAATGTGCTCACCCATGTAATCCTGATGTACACGTTACCGTCTATGTAAACTTTGAAGCATGTTGCAATAATGTTTATACTTTTTACGCGCGATACAATTTGGGGATGATCACATCAACCTATTTTAAAGCGAATAATCACGTGAAAGTGTGAAGTAATCCTTCGGGGTTTTAGGGAGAGCTAAATTAGAGTCATGTAGTCTACCTGTCACAGACTAGCGCAGAGGTTCCCAAACTCGGTCCTTGCGCCCCTCTCTGAATGATGGTTTTTCTTCCAGCCACAGTTGCAGTCAGGATTTTTGAAAGCTGTTAATTAGTCTCATTAAGGTGCATTAATATTTAGAGCAGGGTTTTAACCTTTTCAGCCACGTTTGAAAAATCTATACATGCCATGAAGAAAAAAAATTTCATGTCCACACACAAGCACACATGCGCAAAACCTCAATTCTGAAATAGTTGGGACAAAGTGTAAATTGTGAATTAAATCAAAACGCAGTGAATTTCAAATCACACCAGCCAGAATTTTATTTTCACAATAGAACAGAGATAACATAGCAAATGTGGAAACTGAGAAATTTTACTATTTTATCCACAAAATCAGCTCATTTCAAATTTGATGACTGCGGGTCTCTTGAAAGTTGGGACAGGGGCCTGTTTTAGATGGTGCAATATCCCCTCTTCTTTCTAACAGAGTGGAGGCGTCTGGGCATTGTGGAGGCAAGTTTCTTGAGTTTAGCCATTTGAATTTGATCCCACTCTTGTTTAATACAGGCTTCCAGCTGCTGGAGAGTTTTTGGTCTCCTTTGATGGACTTTTCGTTTAATTATGTGCCAAATGTTCTCACTCGGTGAAAGATCAGGACTGCAGGCAGGCCAGCTCAGTACACGGACTCCTCTACTACGAAGCCATGCTGTCGTAATAGCTGCAGTATGTGGTTTTGCATTGTCCTGCTGAAATACACAAGCCCTTCCGTGGAATAGATGTCAACTGGTGGGGAGCATATGTTGCTCTAAACCTTTATATACCTTTCAGCATTCATGTTGCTTTTTATCCCCCCGGCATATAATGCGGGGGGATATAGATATCGCTCTGTCCGTCTGTAAACATTGTTATGTCCGGAGCACAACTTGAAAACCGTTTCTTCACGAAATTTGACATGTAGGTCAGGTGTCATATGTAGATGTGCCTTTTGGTATTTAGGTTTTTCTTGAGCAGTTAATCCATGAATGTGGGGGGCCGGGGGGATACGCCACTGCCAGATGGCTCTTGTTAAAACATGCAAGTCTCCCACACCATATGCACTAATGCAACCCCATGCCATCAGAGATGCTGGCTTTTGAACTGAATGCTGATAACAGGAGGGGTGGTCTTTCTTCTCTTTAGCCCAGAGGACACAGCACCCATCATTTCCCACAAGAATGTCAAATACGGACTTGTCTGACCACAGGACACTTTACCACTTTGCTACAGTCCATTTTAAATGAGCCTTGGCCCACAAAACAAGGCGGCGTTTCTGGATCATGCTCAACAATGGCGTCCTTTTTGTATGATCGAGTTCTAGGTGGCATCTGTGGATGGCATGGCAGACTGTGTTTACAGACAGTGTTTTCTTGAAGTATTCCTGGGTTCATTTAGTAATGTCAATGACAGAATCAGTGATGTAGTGGCGTCCGAGGGCCCGAAGATCACGGTCATCCAGGAAACGTCTTCGGCCTTGTATGTAAGAGTCAAGTATAAATAATTGCAGGGAGAAATGATTGAACCAAATATTTATGGAACATTGAAAATCAATGTGTTCCTCATCCGTGAAACTGTTGACAGGTGCTCGAAAACTAACAATTAATTTGGCAAACAACAGAGTCACACCCGTTTTGTTTCAGGTTTATTTGAAGTTCAGGCGAATTATTTTGAAAAACTCAAAACACCCGTGTTCAGCAACTTAATTTAGTGCTTACTGATTTTCTCAGAGGCTAATTTGATCTCTTTAAAAATGTTTTTACTTGAAAATCCTCCCAACATAGAAAAATAAGCACAATATGTTCACAGGTTTTTATTCATCATGGCACAGTGAATGTGGCTGAAGATGGTACATCATGGTTCTAAACAGGAAATGCAGCTAATTAAGGCAAATTAACAGCTTTTTCAAATTCTACAACTGTAATCGTGGCTGAATCAAAAACCAGCATACACCAGGGGGCGCCAGGACCGAGTTTGAGAACCAGTGGGCCAGAGAAATGTCTTCAAAAAGGAGGACCCCTTGTGCTTAGGGGTCAGCGATTATGGTGTTGATCATATTTAATGCTCGTCAGATTTTCTCTGAAATGAACAATGTTTTTCGACTTAATGCAGGTTATCGCAGATATGGAACTGACACAGAGCAAGAGAATTTCTGCTCAGATCAAGAAAAACCAGGAGGTAAGTTTATAATAGTCTATGAGACTGGAATTGTAGCTGTTATCGGATTTGGGGGCTGATTCTTGCAGATTGACTTAGAGGATGGAGGCTTTGTTCCGCTAACCACTCTTGCAGTCATGTGATTTTGAAAGCGTGTTGTGCGCCATCGAGTGAATGTGGAAAACTGTACCAATTCTGAAAATGCCCAAACTCAGCTGCACTTAATCCACACTTTACAAACACTAATCCTGCTGAAAGGAGAGGTTATCAAAGGTACCATATCATGTCAGCAGGTGCCAAGCCAATAACCTGTTATAACCTGTTTCCAAACATTTGTGACATCACAAGGGAGAGAGTCTACCCTGAATACTGAAGGAACGGATTAGGTGGCTGAAGTTGATCAGTCTTTCATACCTATAGGCAGCATGTGATGTCACAAAGGAACATATTTTAAAATGGCTAGTAATGGCTAATCATCTGTGCACCTGCTGCCATGATAGGATACCTTTAAGATGACGTGCAAGGAAATGATCCGATGTACATAAAATTATGTCAGGTTAGTGAAGCTTTTACCCCGGAAACTTCCATTTTTTGGGCTTCAGCTCCTCTGCCACAATTGGTTCTGGAGTATCTGGCGGGTGTACCCCATAAAACAGGAAGTTGTCAGAGTGGAGCCGTCCCAGGCTTTATGAATCACCTTACCTTGAAGACGCTAAGATGTATTTGACTATGTACTATTGCAGGTTTTGGACATTTTATTTCGCCTTTTTTTTTTTCTTCTGTCTGGTGGCTGAGGAGGCACATACAAATGTCCCAAATCCACACCTGTGCTTTAGATGTCTTGTTGTTATTAAGGTAACGTGAAATATCGCGAAGTGCTGTTCCATTCCTGTTTATACCATTTCAAGCTCCTGCAGCCTCAAGCACTCAAGCACTTACCAGCTGACGTCAGTTGAGAACTGAGGGTTCAAGGCTTAAGGCTGTAGGGTGGAGATGGGCATTGGGCCCCTACTTAGAAATGATTGGTAACAAAGTTTCTTGGCAAGTTTGGTCAATATTTAAGACGTCGTGTGATTTCTTACAGGCGAAAACTACCAGCGTTATGTCAGTTCAAACTTTCCCAAGATTATTAACTTTGGCAAAATATTCACCTGTTGTTTGTATTTCCAAGGGGGGTTAAAAGCGATTTGACGAATTACTTACGGCGGTGGTTAATCTGCATGATTTTTCTATCTATCTATAGCATGTTAACTGAATCAAAGTGACACTATTTTCAGCTCCTGGTTAAGCCGTTTGTGAATGAGGGACCGGTCGTCTACGCCAAGATCATATTTATCTTACCGCCCGTGGTCGTGCTAACGGCAGATTATTAGGTTGATTGATTGATTATTGAGTGAGGCTTGAGTCTCATCACAATAAGCTTTGCTTATCCAGGACAAAAAATGATGCTGGATTGCACTTGAGAACAAGTCCACCTTTAACTGTGGCAAGTATCCATCAACAATGTAGGAAAAATCGAGTCCCTCTCAGCACTAGTTTACTGTAACGTTGGACTCATGCGTCACGGGCATTTCGAAAAACTTGACTCTACTTGCATATCAGAAATCAGAAGAGGTGGAGGTACCTGTGGAAGCCTGGGGCAGTGACTCAGAGAGGTGGAGCACTGTGGTGCAGGTTCTGAAGCTTATATGTGCTTGATGAAGGCTGACGTGATTTTGGTGAACCTGGTTAAATTGTAAATAAAGCACACTAACAATCATACAACCAACATGATTTGAATATTTCTCCGCTGAAAGTAAAACGTTCAAAAAAATTACAGAACTTGGAAAACTCAACTTTATCAGGTGTGGCCAGTTTTCATTTATTTGCATATCGATTCGACTTCGGACATCTTGTGCTTTTCTTTACTCGCCGGTTGGAAGCAGTGCATGTGTTTCATGGTCATTTAAATGAAATTAGATCATTTGAAACGTCTTTACGCAATTCCATTGCTTCCAACCCCTCCATGCGCAAGGACTTCAATTCCGTGCGAGACTCTCTTACATACGCGTTGATTGAATAATTGCTGACTGCAGCAGAGTAATGAAAATATGCATCTTAAACTCACACCGATTGCGTGAGAGTTGACAGGTATGCGTTATTAATGAAAACTGGCCACACCTGATAGTGTTGAGTTTTCGTAGTTTCTGTAATGGTAATTTAAATGAATGACTGAAAACAGGTTGTGACCAATCATTAATTTTAAGGGATTGTTTTGAGCCTCCCCAATTGCTAGTTCACGAGCCGCCACTGATTATTAAGTACATCATTATTAATGCAAAGTGAGTGAGATATCTTTATGTTTGAAAGTTGAATTTTTTATTCCATCAATTTGTTGTAAAGAGCTTAATTTGAGCAGAAACTTGGCACCATATTTGCAATAATTAGTAGACTAGTCATGGACAAAATTAAAATGTAATGTTCATACAAACATTATTCTTAAAATCTTGTCATAGCTATAGCTATATTTCATATGAGTGTCTGCTTCCGTATCTTACATCCCAAACTGGCTAATTTAACAAAATCCAACATGCTTACCAATGCAGCAAAATTCACAATTTGATAATTGTTGTAAATATGCATGACCCGTGTGAAAAAAATAATTGCCCCACAAACCTGATGACTGGATGTGCCCACCTTGGCGGCAATAAATGCAATAAATTACATCAGATTATGTTTCACAGACACACCACCAGAGGGTGCCAAATGAACAAAACAAATAACTGCCTAGCAAGGCAGCAAAACAAAAAAACAGCATGTAACAAATCTTCATCTTCAAATGATATACAATGCTGTACATAAAATACGCTTACATAACATGTGGCTCTCTTTGAATTTCTGAATATTTCTCACTCCAGTTCTTGACACTTGGAAACGCTTGGATTGCTGTGCATGTCCTTCTCCTGCATGATGTGCATAAATTATTCTTTTTCTCAAGGCCAAACTGATGTCTTTAGTTTTCAGCATGGTGCTTTCTCAACTGACAGCTCAATGACCCACACTGAGGCTTTTATACCATGTTTTAACTTAATTGTTGAGTGATATCACCTGATTCACCTGATCACCTTTACGCACATCACCTGTGAAGTTAAAGCACATCATTGCACAAAAGTGGTTTGTGCAATGACTTAATAAATGACCATTTCTTAAAGTGGGCTAATAATAATGTCCCTGGTCTTTTTAGTTTTTTTTTTTTTTAGTAATTCTGTTTTGGTGTGTAAATATAACTAATGTGTGTCTTCTAAAGAAAGCCAGTATGTTCAGAAATGCTATTTTGAAAATTCCTTGCTCTGTTAAAAAATTACTTTGGAAAATCTTGAAGAAACTTCAAATTTCATAGGGGGACTAATAATTTTGGCCTCGACTGTAAATAGAAGAAGTCGGGAAAGGGGCAAATACCTTTTCACTGCACTGTCGGATGGCAAAGTAATGACCTGCAGCCATCTTATTCACTTCTTGTTTTCCACGACAAGCAGGTAGGTTCTATGATTACCAGCGATTTTCAGAATTCAACATAGAGCTGTTCATTTCATGATCGAGATAGTGAGTTAATCACCAGTCTTTAGTCATGTTTTGTCCCTCCACGACATCCAGTCATGAAACGGCAGCCTGTTCCACAATTTACACTGAATCCCAATATCTCTTGCAACTACCAGTCATCTCCAAGAAAAAATGGCGCCGCTCCACTTCACTGCGTGCTTAAGCATAACAGTTAGTTAATGTTTTTTTTCCCTGTTTGTTTCCAGAAGATGGTTTAGTAGTTCTGCACCCAAGTGAATATGCCTAGTGGTAGAAGAGGCAAATTCACTTCAGAGTGAATAAATGCTTGGGATCCCCTGATCCGATATTGGTATCGGTATCGGTCACGATATTGAAGAAAATTCTAGATCGGGTATCGGTGACAATGGGCCCGATCCATGCAGTCTAACTCCATGCTGTGCGCTGTGAGTGACGTCATGCACTGGCAACACGCCATGCGGAGGCCAGGCCAAAGAGAGTAGATTAGCACAAGAGGCAAAACTCTGGCAACTCGGTGGCGTCTGGTACCACTGCCGCCATTTTGGGATGAAAAGTCAGGTCTGCACACTGGCCAGTGTGGCCAAATCCGCTTGTTTTAGGCAACTTTGGGCTTAGCTTTTCGTAAGTTCGCTTGTAAATATAGGTTGTCTGAGGTTTTGGTTTTTTGGGCTTGTTTCTAAAGTTAAGTCGCTCATTTGGGCTTGTTGCCAAAGCAGAGATGCCAAGTCTCACGCATTCAGCATGAGTCTCCCGCCTCTTAGTGTGGCATTCACGTTCCTGTGCCGTAGTCAGGAATTATTCAATCAGCGCACACGGAGGAAATTCACTCGTGTAATTTAAGTCATTGTGCAATTAGTTAATCAGTTTCTCGTGCATTACGGTGGATTTCCCCACTAATGACACAGAAATCGATAATGACTCACATTCTCACGCTTGTCTTTACTGAGGGATTGAAAGCAATGGAATTTCAGAAAAAAGTTTCAATTGGTCTCATTTCATTTAAACAATTTAAATGATGATGAAACACATGTATTGTTTCCAATTCCTGCATAAAGAGAAGCACGAGAAGTCTGGAGTCATAATCGCTTTCCATGTTACCGGTGGTGAGGTCCACCTTTACGCAAGTGAAACTGAAACTTCAATGAGAAAGGATTTCAGTTCTGCGTGAGAATCTCATTAATAAGCGGTCATTGAATAACTGCGGACTACAGTGAATAAGCCTAAATAATGTGTTAGACATACGCCAAATGAGTGAGACTTGGCATCTCTGCCAAAGCATGAAATCAAGTGCGAGTGAGTTATATTCAAGCAGCTGGTTTGGTGTCATTGCAGCACATTGCTTCCCCCGCCCCCTTACCCCACAGACATGGCATAGGGCCAAAATAAACACCCGAGCGACACCTGCCCCTTTCTGCCATCGTTCCTGGCTGCCATCTCACGACGGTATGGCTACTTTTTGGTTTCGGCTTGCTCCATTAAAAAAATTCTTTGGTCAGATATACCAATACGAAAACTAGGCCTATGCTGTCCCCGAAACTCCCGAATCCTTGAAGCCCCCCTTATTACAATCCCCTTTACTAAACCTACAATATGAGGCAAATTTGAGGTCTGTGTAAGTAATAGTTCCAGAGATATGGTGAAAAAATTGATTTTCTTTCAATATGTAGGGCCACCTGGTGGCAGACCTAGGAGTGCATACTTGCCCAAAATCTACGGCTAAAATCTGCGGACGCGGCGGCAGGGGGTGGGGCGAAACCACGATATTCCCGAAACTCATATTTTGGGGATGTGATTATACTGAAGCAGCAGGTCTCATGTTGTCACTTCTACAGATTTAAAGAATATCGTAATTCCTTGTTAATATGTAATGGATGAAACTTGAAGCTTATGGACAGCTACAGGAGCCAAGTGCACTAGCAAGGCATAAAATTAATAGGCTATCTCAACTCTTGCTACGCTCGGCTTTCTAATTTAAATTTATGCCAAGTGCACTTAGCAGGGCATGGTTGTCCCTGCGCCTGGTCTCATGATGCTTGCAATGTATGACGCATTGGCATAATGTCAGCCCATAGAAGTGAGCTAATTTCACTGTTAGCGATGATCACTATTGTTTGTTTTTCTCAGTTTCAACTCCTTTGTTATTTCACAATAGGTGTTATACTCCTAACTGCACTGGCTGAACCAGGAGAGGTTTTGTTATATTTTTTACGTTTGACCAAGCTTGTGAAGCTAGTGGTTAATTTAAGATTGCTGCACTGATGCACGGTTAGTTATTAAATAAATCGGTGCATCCCTATTGAATGCCATTATTTATGAAAGCAAATAAGTGCAATCTTGTGTTCAAAATTTATAAGCCATCCTCTTGGATGTTTTGATGGTTTTCACAGTTTGTCCATTTCTTTTTTATTATTTCTTACATTTTTTCCCTTTTTCACCCTCCCTGAACACACACTGTTCGGCCCACTGCATGGCGACATGCACCCGTTGACTCGGGAGGAAGATGACATGGTTCCTCTGACTTACGCAACGGCCTCGCTTCTTTACACTATGCAGTCGCACCACCAATTACAAACTGCCTGTGGTGTTGGAGGATCTCGTAATCGGCGCACAGTTTGGTTTGCACAGCTACTTGCACCTGGTTGACCTGAAGTGGCTGCTAAAGAATGATGAACTAACATTTTTAACAAGCTTAACGCCTGTCATCCCTGGCAAGGCCGCGCCAATTGTTGCCTCACCCATGCGGACCTCCGGCCGTAGCCAGTAACGATGTGGCTGGGATTCGAACACCAGACCACAAGCGTCACAGATGAATGAATGTTTTAGCTGTGAGTCATCCGGAGGCCCCTAGTTTGTCCATTTGTCCATATCGGATATAGAACTCAAGTCTCCTAATTTTTCTTGCACGAACAAACTTTTCAGCAACCTATAAGACCTTGAATTTTGTTCCCAGGTGCAAAGAAAATGCATATTTTTGGAATTTAATTGCTAAATGTTTTCATGGAGGCCACTCTGGATCCTTACCCAGACAACCCTAGTACCTCAACTGTTATGCCCGGAGTCAATTTTATATTTTTCATTCAGTGTTTTTATTTGGTAAATCTAAAAAAAAAAAAAAAAAAAAAACAGATATTATGCTAAAAAGAACTTTCATAGCAGATGAAATCCTAAACAGCTAGTTTGCTAGTTCAACAAAATACTCAAGCAGCATGCAAAATAAATAACACAGCTAAAGAGACTCTGTGGAATCACATAACAGAATTATCAGTTGCTCTTGTAATCATTGAAATACAGGCATAAATCCATTCTAACCAAATTTTCAGCCGCCAAAAATATTTGAGAAGAAATTTGTTATTCGGTCCAATGAGTGAAAAGCCAGAAAATTTTGACCGAATGTGCGATGTGGTTATTGTGCATTCATCTAGATGCAGAGAAATGCAGGAATGGACCGTGACCTGGTTGCCCTGGAGAGGATAACCGTCAGGCTTGAACAAGCCTCTCCCGTAATCTCTGAGGTAAATTTTACTGTCTATGGAAAGTTTGAAATTTGTAATAAGCACTATGTATTGTTGAAAAGTGCTTACATAGCCATGCTCTGCGTGAGTCAATGGTGAGTGTCAGTGTTGTATTTCTTCCTGACACTGCTACAGTGTTACAGTGTCACACATCTACATGTGGGATTAATGCTTTCAGACCAAGAAACTTTTTCAAATTGCAAAATCTCAGTCACTATTTATTTATGGCCATGAAAATGTTATGTAAATTCTTTGCTGGCCAAACGTAAAATGATCATTCGAGACGAGCCGACAGTGGCTGTGCTGCGGAGCTCCTTTGAGGCTCCTGGTGTAAATTTGAATGTGTGATTGTGTACCTGATATAGTTGGGTGATTTCAGGATCAGAGGTCTAGAAGTTTTACTGTGCTCATGTGTGTATTATAACGTACATCATTCTTAATGCAAAGTGGGGGAGCTATTTTCTTGTTCGAAAGAGTAATTTTTCATTCCATCAATATGCTGCAAAAAGCTACATTTGAGCAGAGACTAGGCACCATATTACAGATTTTGTAGACTTGTCATGGAGGAAATTAAAATTTGCTGTTTAGAGAAATATTATTCTTAAAATGTCATCAAATGGGTAGATTTCCTTTGAGTCTTTGGTTAAATATCTCTTATCCTAATCAGGTGAATTTAAAGAATAATTATTGAACATACAGTGTATAATGGCATCACTAAGCAGAATTAGAGGCCTGAATGACGGCAGTAAATTGTTTCCTATAATGTAACTGTCAGTTATTCTGAAATATCCAAAATCAAGTAAAAGCATAAATCCAATAAACTGGCCGCCACTAGAATCTTTGAACTCTTGCAAAAATAAGTGATATTTTCCTTCTAAATATAGGAAAAAGCAAACCGTGCGTGGACACGAGCCGCCATGTCGGAGGCCATTGAAAGACGAATCCTGGAGAGAAGGGAGGTAAGTTTGCAGTCTGTGGAAACCTTATTCTGAAGATGTCGTCTTAAGACGAGTCTCTTCCTCAGTATCTTCTGTACATCCCAAACTGGCTAATTTACCAAAATATCTATCTATCGTGCTTAATAACACAGCAAAAATGCAAAATTTGTGATTTTTTTCTCTGAAATGTTTTTTATTCCATATAGGAAAAAAGTGCAGAATGTGATCTGAAACTAGCTGCCATGTTTGAGGCGGTTGATAAACGAGTCCTGGAGAAAACGGAGGTAAGTTTACAGCCTGTGAAAACTTAGTTCTTGAAAAGTCGTCAAAGAGCGATATTTCTAATGAGTCTATCTTTCAATGTCTTCCATCCCAAATAGGCCAAAAGGGCTAATTTAACAAAATACCTGTCCAGCATGCTTAACGACACAGCGAAAATTCAAAATTAGTGATTTTTTTTTCTGTTTTCCATCTAGATACAAAAAGAATGTGAACTGAAATTATCTGCTGTGTCTGAGAGAGTTGATAAACTGGTCCAGGAGACAGCAGAGGTGAGTATAAAGCCTGTGGGAACTTCATTCTTAAAATGTAGCCTAATATCTTTCATTCTTCACAGAATTGAAATAGCATAAACTTACCCATGCGATCTCGAGGCAAACACTGCGGTCTGTGTGAATTGTAACGCATGCAGCGTAATGCTTACACTTATTAAGCATTAGGCAAAATGGCAGTGATCAATTTCTGTCTTTTCTTTGGTATGAAAAATTAAACGATTCCTTGACACCAGCGCACGCTGTGTTCTTTCAGGGTATTTTGTGTACCTGCCCTAATTGTTGTCCCCCGCCGCACGTTTAGCGTGAAGGGGACAGAGTATTCAGCTCCGTCCGAACGTCTGTACGTCCCGAAGCCTTGTCTGCGCGATATCTCTAGAAGGGAGCGACAGATTCTTTTCAAATTTGGTGTCAACATGTTTTAGGTTAATGTCCTGGCACCAGTCGATTTTGGTGACCTTCGCAACATTTTCAAGGTCACAACGAGATATTATAGATTATCAAACTGAAATCCTTGTCTGCGCGATATCTCAAGAAAGAATTCACGGATTCTTTTCTGATTTGGCGTTAACATGTATCAGGGTAATGTCCCCACAACAGTTGATTTTGGTGACCTTCGCAACATTTTCAAGGTCACATCGAGAGATTATAGATTATCAAACTGAAATCCTTGTCTGCGCGATATCTCAAGAAAGAATTCACGGATTCTTTTCTAATTTGGTGTCAACATGTATTAGGGTAATGTCCCGGCACCAGTTGATTTTGGTGACCTTCGCAACATTTTCAAGGTCACAACGAGAGATGATAGATTATCAAACTGAAATCCTTGTCTGCGCGATATCTCAAGAAAGAATTCACAGATTCTTTTCTAATTTGGTGTCAACATGTATTAGGGTAATGTCCCGGCACCAGTTGAGTTTGGTGACCTTCGCAACATTTTCAAGGTCACAACGAGAGATTATAGATTATCAAACTGAAATCCTTGTCTGCGCGATATCTCAAGAAAGAATTTGCGGATTCTTTTCTAATTTGGTGTCAACATATTTTAGGGTAATGTCCCAACACTAGTTGAATTTGGTAACCTTCAACATTTTCAAGGTCACAATGATACTTTGATAAGTTTCACACTGAAGTCCCTATCCACATCATATCACATAAATGTATATATTTGTCCCCTGCTGTGCGTAGCACGAAGCCTGGGACATAGTACTCAGCTCCGTCTGTACGTCCCGAAATGTTGTCTGCGCGATATATCAAGAAGGAATTAATGGGTTCTTTTCAAATTTGATGTCAACATGTATTAGGGTAATGTCCCGACACCAGTCGATTTTGGTGACCTTCAAGGTCACACTAAGTTATTGTGGATTTTCTCACTGAGATCCTTGTCTGCGCCATATCTAAAGAAGGAATAATTGATTCTTTTCAAATTTCTTGACACAAGATAACCTTGATGCCCATTGATCATTAATTCAACCATACACCGTTGATATTACTTATTAACATGCGGCGGGGGACAAAGCCACGTTAGCGGCAAACACTTGTTTAAATTGTTTTTTCTTATCTAGCCGGTTTAGTTTAGGGAAGGGATTGGCCAAATTTTCAGCCACCAAAAATATTTGAGAAAAAATTTGTTATTTGGCCCAATGAGTGAAAAGCCAGAAAATTTTGACCGAATGTGCGATGTGGTTATTGTGCATTCATCTTGATGCAGAGAAATGCACGAATGGACCGTGACCTGGTTGCCCTGGAGAGGATAACCATAAGGCTTGAACAAGCCTCTCCCGTAATCTCTGAGGTAAATTTTACAGTCTATGGAAAGTTTGAAATTTGTAATAAGCGCTATGTATTGTTGAAAAGTGCTTACACAGCCATGCTCTGCGTGAGTCAATGGTGAGTGTCAGTGTTGTATTTCTTCCTGACACTGCTACAGTGTTACAGTGTCACACATCTACATGAGGGATTAATGCTTTCAGACCAAGAACTTTTTCAAATTGCAAAATCTCAGTCACTATTTATTTATGGCCATGAAAATGTTATGTAAATTCTTTGCTGGCCAAACGTAAAATGATCATTCGAGACGAGCCGACAGTGGCTGTGCTGCGGAGCTCCTTTGAGGCTCCTGCTGTAAATTTGAATGTGTGATTGTGTACCTGATATAGTTGGGTGATTTCAGGATTTTAGAGCTCTAGAAGTTTTACTGTGCTCATGTGTGTATTATAACGTACATCATTATTAATGCAAAGTGGGGGAGCTATTTTCTTGTTCGAAAGAGTAATTTTTCATTCCATCAATATGCTGCAAAAAGCTACATTTCAGCAGAAACTAGGCTCCATATTACAGATTTTGTAGACTTGTCATGGAGGAAATTAAAATTTGCTGTTTAGAGAAATATTATTCTTAAAATGTTATCAAATGGGTAGATTTCCTTTGTGTCTTTGGTTCAATATCTCTTATCCTAATCAGGCTAATTTAAAAAATAATTATTGAACATATCGTGAATAATGGCATCTCTAAGCAGAATTAGAAGCCTGAATGACGGCAATAAATTGTTTCTTATAATTTAAATGTCAGTTATTTAGAAATATCCAAAATCAGGTAAGAGCATAAATCCGATAAACTGACCGCTACTAGAATCTTTGAACTCTCGCAAAAATCAGTGATATTTTCCTTCTAAATATAGGAAAAAGGAGATTGGGAGCAAACACGAGTCGCCCTGTTGGAGACGATTGAGAAACGAATCCTGGAGGGAATGGAGGTGAGTTTGCATTCTGTGGAAACCTTATTCTTATGATATCGTTTGAAGACGAGTCTCTGCTTCAGTATCTTAGATCCCAAACTGTCTAATTTACCAAAATAGCAATCTAACATGCTTAATAGCACAGAGAAAAAAAAAAATAGTGAAATTTTTTCTCTGAAATGTTATTTTTTTTTCCATCTAGCTAATAAAAGCAGAATGTGAACTGAAATTAGCTGCTATGTCCCAGAGAATTCACCAGCTGGTCCAGGAGAAAACAGGTGTAAGTATAAAGCCAGTGGAAATTTTATTCTTAAAATGTAGACTAATAGCTTTATTTTCTATGAGCCTTATTTTCAGTATCTTTGTTCTTGCACATAAATAATATCACATAAACTCACTCATGCAACCTCGAGGCAAACACTGCAGGCTACGTAAATTGTAACGCATGTAGTGTAATATTTACACTCAGTTAGGCATAATGAAAAATGGCAGTGAGCAGTTTCCATCCTTTCTTCGGTAAGAAAACTCAAACGACTCCTTGACACCAGCACACGCTGTGGTCTTTCGGGGCATTTCGTGCACCTGCCCTAATTTAAATTGTTGTTCTCTTGTCTGGCTGGTATAGTTGAGTGTAGAGATGTGCCGAATTGTCAGCCACCAAAAATATTAGAGGAAAAATTGCACATTTGTTATCAGGCCCAATGAGTGAAAAGCCAAAGAGTTTTGCAGAAATATGTGATGAGGTTATTGTGCATTTATGTAAATATGCAGGAAAAAGTGCAGGTGGAGCAGAGGGTGGCCGCCCTGGAGAGGAGAGCCCTGGAGCTCGAAGCAGCGGCTCAGGCGATATCTGCGGTAAATTTTACAGTCTGTGGAAAGTCTGAAATTTAGAATAAGCACACTGTATTGTTAAAATGTGCATTCAAAGCCATGAACCCCATTAGTCTATGATGAGTGACTGTGTCGCATTATTTCTCATATTGCCTTGTTGTTACCGTGTCTTATGTCTAGAATAATGCTCCCAGACCGAGAATATATAACGTACATCATTATTAATGCAAAGTGAGGGAGCTATTTTCATGTTCTAAAGGGAAATTTTTCATTCCATCAATATGCTGCGAAAAGCTTGATTTGAGCAGAAAGTAGGCACCATATTCACAATAATTAGTAGACAAGTCATGGAGAAAATTTAAATTTGCTGTTCATGAAATATTATTCTTTAAATGTTGTCAAATAGCTATATTTTCTTTGAGTTTATGGTTCAATGTCTCCTATCCGAATCAGGCTAATTTAAAAAAGAGGAACATTCAGTTCAGAATGACAATGTTAAACAGAATCAGGGGCCTGAATGATGGCAATAAATTGTTTCCTATAATGTACAGTAAATGTCAGTTATTCAGAAATATCCAAAATCAGGTAAGAGCATAAATCCAATGAACTGCCCGCCACCAGAATCTTTGAACTCTTGCAAAATAAGTGATATTTTCTTTCTAAATACAGGAAAAAACAGTCTGTGAGCTGAAACTTGCCTCCATGTCTGGAACAATTGAGAAACTGCTCCTGGAGAGATCGGAGGTGAGTTTAATCTGAGGAGACTTCATTCTTTTTTTTTTCAATTAAATTTGGCATCTCCAATCCCACCCGAATCTGGAATGCCCAATTAGTGAACTATGTACAAAGCTTGCTCGTATGCGACCCCTTGCTGCCAACTCAGGATAGTGAAGACAGCTCACGGCTCTCCTCCGAAGCACGTGTCCGTCAGCCACTGATTCTTATACACTCATTGGTCGAATCCTCGTAAGTTCTGAACGAGGGCGGAGGATACCCGGACGTGAACAAACCCAGAGTCTTCCTGACGAGCACCCGTCTGGCCAACAGGAGGCGCTGGAGCAACGAACAAAGCAGTTTTTTTTTTTGTATACCCCAATCCGGCAGTCCCTTCCCAATTTGTAACCCTGTAGCGCGATCGCCAATTGTGCGCTACTCTGAAAAAGCTGCCGACCCCTGCCGGTGGGTACGCCGGGGTTCGAACCCGCGACGTGATAGACACCTTTGCACTGCAATGCAGTGCCTTAACCGAGTGAGCTATCCGGCAGCTCTAGGAGACTTCATTCTTAAAAGGAGATAAATAGCTGTATTTCTAATAACCCTGTGGTTCAGTATATTGCGTCCTAAACATAACTAAAGTTGCATAAACTCACCCATGGAATCTTCCAGCAAACTTTGCTGTCTATGTGAATTGTAAAGCTTGTGGCGTAATGATTACACTAATGAGGCATTATGCAGAACAGCAGAGATCAGTTTTCCTCTTTGCTTTGGTCAGCACACTTAAACTAATCTCCTGCTAACAGTACACATAAGTCTTTCAGGGTTTGTTCGATGTACCTGGCCTAATCAAAATTTGATTTATTTCTTGTTCAGTCAATTTAGTTGAGAGTACGGATGCACCGAATTTTCAGCCACCAAAAATATTCAGCCAAAAAAAGCAAAAAAAAAAAAAACACCTTTGGTATTTGACCCAAAGAGCAAAAAGGCTGAAAATTTTCATGGAATGGGTGATGTGGTAATTTTGCATTAATCTAAATACAGGAAAAGGCGAAGTTTGAGCAGAGACTCGCTACCATGTCTGAGATGATTGAAAAACAAGTCCTGGAGAGATTGGAGGTCAGTTTACAGTCTATGGAAACCTTATTCTTAAGATGTCGTCAATATTTCCTCTGAGTTTATGTGCCAGTGTCTTACATCCCAAACTGTCTAATTTACCAAAATAGCTGTCTAACATGCTTAATTATGGAGGAAAAAAGTGAAATAAGTGATTTTTTTTTCACCTGAAATGTAATTTTTTTCCATCTAGATACAAAAAGCAGAATGCGATCTAAAATTAGCTGGCTTCTCCAAGGTTATTGCTCTGCTAGTCCTTGAGAAAACTGAGGTAAGTTTACAGCCTGTGGAAACTTCAGTCTTAAAATGTAGACTAATACTTACACTACAGGCCAAAAGTATGGGGCCACCCTGAGATTTAAAAAAAAAAATTGCACATCAACTGTACTTTCCTAATTGTTTTGCACATGAAGTGACTTCACTGCATAAAATATATGAAGCCAATAGGTTTTGGGTAAATTCCAGACCTCAGACCACATTTTAAAGCTGTCTTGATTGATTTATCACTGACCACAATGCTTTATAATTAAGTTCCAATGTCTTTGTATTACATGATTTTATGTCACTAGGACGTGAACAATTTTATGTTACAAGAAGGCATGCTGTATAAATGCCTTCCCCAAAATGAAGGGGCCACATTGCACTTTGGGCACCATTAAAAGTATGAGGGTTGCCCCAAACTTTTGGCCTTTAGTGTATATTTCCTCTGAGCCTTTGTTTCGTATCTCTCATCTGACATGTCGCTAAAATTAAATAAACTCACTCATGGAATCCTGAGGTAAACATTCCAATCTATCTGAACTGCAAAGCATGTGGCATAATGTTTACACTTCTCAAGCGTAATAAAAAAGTAAAGCGATCACTTTTTCCCTTTGGTAAACACACTTAAACGGATCACTAGACACCATCAACTAATGTGGTCCCTTAAGGTTTGTTTGACATCACTGGCCTAATTAAAATTCATTCTTTCCCTGTCCACGCTGACATTTTTTAGGTGGAGATGCACCGAATTATCGACGGTACATTTCACCGACTGTGGAAACTGTGAAATTTGAAATATGCGCTACGTATTTTTCAGAAGTGTCTCCGTAGCCCGTCTCCCCACGAGTCTGTGATGAGTGTCAGTGTGATATCGTTACATTGCTACAGTTTTACAGTGCCAAGTGTCTACATGTGCGAATAATGTTTCTAGACCAAGTTTTCAAGTAGTGAAAACTCAGTCATGATCCAGTTCTGGAGTTGCTCGAGGTGACAGAGTGAGCAGGCGTGGGGGTCCTTGAAAGCATTTGGCCAAGTGTCACTTTTTTGGAATTTGCCCCTTGGAATGAAAGGGTCCCTCAATGCTTGTGGTTTGCGAAGGGGAGTCTCTCGTTAGTGCTGATGCACCTAACATCAGTTTGGAGTTCAGCCTTCTTAGAGTCCCTGGGCGGAGCATTGTACCGGTCCATTGTGGTGAAGAAGGACCGGAGCTAAAAAGCGAAGCTCTCAATTTACTGGTTGATCAGTGTTCCAACCCTCACCTATGGTCATGAGCTTTGGGTAGTGACTAAAAGAATAAGATGTTGAATACGAGCGGCCGAAATGAGCGTTCTTCACAGGGTGGCTGGGCTGACCATTGATGAGAGGGTGAGGACCTCAGTCCTCCAGGAGAGGCTCAGAGTAGAACCGCAGCTTCTCTGCGTGGAGATGATCCAGTTGAGGTGGTTCTGGCATCTGGTCCGGATGCCTCCTGGACACCTCACTTTGGTTGTTTTCTGTGCTTGTCCAACTGGGCGGAGGCCCAGAGCCGGGCCCAGGACGCACTGGGGGAATCATGTCTCCCAGCTGGCCTGGGAACAGCTTGGGGTCCCACAGGAGGAGTTGGAGGGTGTGGCTGGGCGGGGGGGGGGACACTGGGGCCTCTCTGCTGTCTGTTTCCCCTGCGGCCGCCTCTGTATAAGCGGCAGAAAATGGATGGATGGAGGATTATCCAGTTCTGGCCATGAGAATGTCATTAGTGATCTTTTCGTTTGCCGGGTTTAAAATGATCAGTTGGGGCAAGCCGACCATGGCTGTGCTGCAGAGTTTTCCTGAGCGATCATCACGTACATTATAATGTGCATCATTATTAATACAAAATGAATGACATATTTTCATGTCTGAACTGGAAATGATTCTTTCCATCTTGATGCAGGAAGAAGCAATGATTGAGCTGGATGCAGGCATCACGGCCGAGCCAGCTGATTTATCACTACAGGCGACTGCGGAGGCAAGTTTACAGTCTGCAAGATTTATTCTTAAAATGTTGATGAATAGTGATACTTCCCATGAGTCTGTGTTCACCATCTGACATTCTAACCTGAACTAAAAGTGCATAAATTCACCCATGGAATCCTGAGGTGAACATTGCTGTCTACGTTAACTGTACAGCATGTAGCATCATGATTACACTTAGAGTATTAGACGTAATGCAAAAATGGAGAGATCACTTTTTTTTCTTTCATAACCACGCCGATGGGGATCAGCACACATGTTGGTCCTCTAGGTTTTGCTTGGTGTTCCTAGCGTTATTTAACCCTTTGTTGCCTGTCGTCCAATAGTTTGGACATAATGTATGTTGTCTAGGCTCATAGATACCCAAAAAAACACATCATGTGCATTTTATTGGACATTTCCACTTCAGAATTTCCCTAATAGGTGGGGGATATAGCATTGGGCTCCGTCCGTACATACGTGCGGACACATAAAATAGAGGCGGCGGGGGATATTGCCATGTTAGTGGCAAACACTTGTTTATAAATATGAAAATGCAAATTAAACAGCAGAATTAGTTACAAATGAGACAAAAGAAAAAGCTGAATTTATATATATATATATATATATATATATATATATATATATATATATAAATTTGCACACTGCCCAGCCAAAAAAAAAAGTTGCGCAGTCAAATATTAAGTTACAGCTTTTAGCTGTAGCTTTGATTACAGAGCATATTCGCCTCGTCATTGTTTTGATATGCAGTGCCAGAACATTTATTTTTCGATCAGAAATGCCATCATTTTTGGCCAAGATCTTGTCTTCTCGACATTATAGTTGAACCACTCGGTGGTCTTTCTTGAGCACATCCCAATAACTTTTAATGTGTTTGAGGTCAGGACTTTGTGGTGGCAAATTTGTTAGTGAAAATGATTCCTCATACTTTTTTTTGTCATTCATAGTTTTCTTTGCTAAATACAGGCCAATAACGTGCCCATTCTGAAATACTGTAACATCTTTTCCACCTTCAGGGGATGCGTCTTCCAACATGTTTTTTTAGAGTCGTGACGCGCTTTATCAGTCAGGGTTAAAATGATTATTGCCAGCTGAATCATATTAATAACCGCAATAATGATTCAATTATAGAATTTGTTCATTTATTTCCAAACGGTGACTTTTTTTTTGGCTGGGCGTATTTATATTACATTAAAAAAATTACAACAAAGAGATAACTCAAATACTGATGAATAAATGCGGAATTTAACTTAAATTAATGAATGAAGTATGTAACAGTAGGGTAATGTGGGGAGTAAGTGCGTGTATCAATGGCAGATGTGTAGGTGTTTATTGTGTGAAGTGTGGGCTCAACATATACATTAATGGACAAACAAACAGGCAGACAGTTATTGATACAGAATGATATTGATAAATCTAAGTGTGAATGTTAATTAAAATAAATTCAGGAAAGCTTGGATTTTCGGGATAAATCAGCCACCACGCCTGACACTATTGATTTGCAACTCCTGACGACAACACAAGTGAGGTTTCAGTCCGTGGAAACTTTACTCTTAAGACGTAGATGAATAGCAATATCCCCTATGAGTCTTCGCTTTAGTAGCTCACGTGCCAAACAGGCTACTTTTGCATAACTTTTAAAGGCAGTTACAAAACCCAAAACCAGTGAAGTTGGCACGTTGTGTAAATCGTAAATAAAAACAGAATACAATGATTTGCAAATCCGTTTCAACCTATATTCAATTGAATACACTGCAAAGACAAGTTACTTAATGTTCGAACAGGTAAACTTTGTAATTTTTTGCAAATATTAGCTCATTTGGAATTTGATGCCTGCAACATGTTTCAAAAAAGCTGGCACAAGTGGCAAAAAAGAATGAGAGAGTTGAGGAATGCTCATCAAACACTTATTTGGAACTTCCCACTGGTGAAGGGACTAATTGGGAACAGGTGGGTGCCATGATTGGGTATAAAAGCAGCTTCCCTGAAATGCTCAGTCATTCTCAAACAAGGATGGGGCAGGGGTTCACCACTTAAAGAACAAATGCGTGAGCTGATTGTCGAACAGTTTAAAAACAACATTCCTCAACGAGCTATTGCAAGAAATTTAGGGATTTCATCATCTACGGTCCATAATATCATCAAAAGGTTCAGAGAATCTGGAGAAATCACTGCAAGTAAGCGACAAGGCCGAAAACCAACATTGAATGCCCGTGGCCTTCGATCCCTCAGGCGGTACTGCATCCAAAACCGACATCAATGTGTAAAGAACATCACCACATGGGCTCAGGAACACTTCAGAAAACCATTTTCAGTAACTACAGTTCATCGCTACATCTGCAAGTGCAAGTTAAAACTCTACAGTGGAAAGCGAAAGCCATTTATCAACAGCACCCAGAAACGCCGCCGGCTTCGCTGGGCCCAAGCTCATCTAAGATGGACTGATGCAAAGTGGAAAAGTGTTCTGTGGTCTGACAAGTCCACATTTCAAATTGTTTTTGGAAACTGTGGACGTCATGTCCTCCGGACCAAAGAGGAAAAGAACCATCCGGACTGTTATAGGCGCAAAGTTCAAAAGCCAGCATCTGTGATGGTATGGGGGTGTATTAGTGCCCAAGGCATGGGCAACTTACACATATGTGAAGGCACCATTAATGCTGAAAGGTACATACAGGTTTCGGAGCAACATATGTTGCCATCCAAGGAACGTCTTTTTCATGGACGCCCCTGCTTATTTCAGCAAGACAATGCCAAGCCACATTCTGCACGTGTTACAACAGCATGGCTCTGTAGTAAAAGAGCGCGGGTACTAGACTGGTCTGCCTGTAGTCCAGACCTGTCTCCCATTGAAAATGTGTGGCGCATTATGAAGCCTAAAATACGACAATGGAGACCCCGGACTGTTGAACAACTTAAGCTGTACATCAAGCAAGAATGGGAAAGAGTTCCACCTGAAAAGCTTCAAAAATTGGTCTCCTCAGTTCCCAAATTTTTACTAAGTGTCGTTAAAAGGAAAGGCGATGTAACACAGTGGAAAAAGGCCCCTGTGCCAACTTTTTTGCAATGTGTTGCTGCCTTTAAATTCTAAGTTAATGATTATTTGCAAAAATAATAAAGTTTCTGTTTGAACATTAAACATCTTGTCTTTGCAGTGTATTCAATTGAATATAAGTTGAAAAGGATTTGCAAATCATTGTATTCTGTTTTTATCTACGATTTACATACCGTGCTAACTTCACTGGTTTTGGGTTTTGTATTTTAAATGGAAAACTGGTCCCAGTACTGAATCCTAACCCTGAATGTTCAATCACTTCTCCCATAAATTATTCCACAGACCCCCAAAAAAGCAGGCTAAGCAGTGATAATCATTTTCAATCATTATTTCAAAAGTAGGAATAATCGGTTCTGACAAGAGTTCATCTGAATACAGGAACAAGTGACAGCCACCTCACCAGAGCCCATAAATACAGCACCAACGGCACCAGGATCCCGCGACCCCAGCGGCTCTGAGCAGCCCCAGCAGGACGGTGCCCTGACAGAGGAGGGCGCTCACGAGGATCCCTGCAGTCCCTGCGTCTGGTTTGATGAGTCTTTAAGGTCCCACTGGCGGGACGTTCATGACAGAAGCCCGGAAGTCCCTGACAGAGGCTTGGGAGGGGAGCAGGAGAAACAAACTGCAGCACTGGACTGCAGTTCGGTTTCGCAGCTCCAAGAGGAGGAGAGGCTGCCCCCTCCTGGACAGAGCCCCTACCCACAACCTCCTGCAGTGGAGGAGGAGATAGAGACTGACAAAGAAGAAAACCTGTCAGAGACATCAGGTGAGTCTGTCCTGCCTCCAATGTGTTACATGGTTCTGACTGAAGTATCATGTGTGAAAACAGATGTCACCATGACAGACCCGTCTCCGGTTGTAGGGACAGAGAACACCGTGACAGACCCGTCTCCGGTTGTAGGGACAGAGAATTTCTCCAAGGAATTCCTCTGTGATCAATAAATGTCAGGGTTTGCATTCTGAACTGCACATTAAAAAAAGAAAAATGATTTCCAAGGAGCAGATGGTTCTGAAAAGCTCACACCCTGGTTGGATGAGCTGACAGGTCTCATCACTATGAGTTAAAGGGACATTATCACCCAATACATTTAGCCACTTAAATCGTTCCCAGATAACAGTACATTCAACTTCTAACATTTTCCGGATGATTCAACCACCACTTTATTCAAATATTGAACAAAGGCTGCGTGCAAACAGGATATCCTACCTTGAATGGGGCGCACCATTTTATTAGAGCAGTCTCTCTTTCGATGTTTAGCTGTGACGCTGCTCTGCATATACGCTACATACAGCATACAAACGCCATTTTTCCACCACAGTTTTTGTGAGTTGAGCTTGCAAGCGGACGAGCACGGAGTACCTTTCCATAACCATTGTGAAACCTCAGTTTGATAGCTAGCTAGCTTGTCAGTATTGACTGTAGATTTAAAAACTGGCAAGTTCAACCGTGAATGCCTTTCTCTCATCACTGTGTATTGGAGGGATGTAGTTCAGTACAAACGCAAAATTTACTCAACTGGTTTAATGACTGTCATCTGACACCCTCACTCGTAAGATCCTCCGTATCATGTGTGTATGCTTTGTCTTAGTTGATGTTACGTACTGATCATGTGACCCCCCCTCCCCCCTCAGATGAGCTGTCACTGGACCCTGAACCCCTTGCTGAACTGGAGGAGTGCTTTGAGCTTTTGAACTCTGATGACCGGTAGGGAGACTCTAATGCTAACCGCTCATGGCGAAAATCAATCAACCAAACGTATGTTGCAGTTTGCAAACTTCTAACTTCCTGAATGGCAATGAGCAGGGCTTTCAGCTGTTTCGTTTCAGCTGTTTATTTTTATTATTTAAAAAACTGCAGATTTTATCCAGAAATATTGCAAATCCACAAAAATAGTGGCATATGTTAAAAAATTTCCAACTTTATAAAACCACTGGTCATCTAAATTGCATGCAATTTTTACATATTTAATGAGGATCAACTTGGAATTTTTGCATATGTGCACAATCCTATTAACTTATGTGTTCATAAGTCAAATTTGTTCTTCTAAATCTGAAATCTTCAAGTAAAGTGGCATTCACAACTCTTCTGTTCTTTTGCATTGTTTATTAATGAGGCCCTGGTCTTTGTTCGTGTAAATCCAACACAGGGGTCAGGAAGTGGATTGTTTTTGATTAGTTGAGTGCAGGTGCAGATTCTCAATGGTCCAATAATGAGGATTTTGATTGGTGTAAACTTGGGACAAATCATGATGCAGCCTATTCTGATTGTATTCCAGTTGGTTTAGTGTAGCTGCTGGTAATTATTCGATGAGTGAAAGGCATATTCTGATTGGTCCATCTGAGGAGCAGAATCTAATCTGAGTGGGGACAGAGTCTCATTCGGTCATTATGGGGGTTGATCCTGATTGGTTCAGCATAAGGCGCATTCTGTTTGGTGGAGCATTGGGGCAGGTTCTGATCTGCCCAGGCTTGAAGCAGATTGGGATTGTTCCAGTGCAGCGGCAGATGGTGATTGATCTTCTTACTCCGCAGGTGTATGAAGATAAAGGGGCTCTGCTTACTCTATCAACTGGCTAAGTATCAGCCAGAAATACTCTACCCAGACATGAAGGACGTCTGCCGGGCCGTCTTAAGGGTGGTAAGCCTGCCTATCAATCTGAGGCTTGTTAAACTAAGATGGATTAGAGTTAGCAGGTCTCCACACCAAGTTAAATGTGGACCAGTCACAAATCTGGAACATGGACTGAAGCGGAATGAGCTGCTGTGTGTTGCAGCGAGATCCTACTGCAGTGCTGCAACTTAGTAATGATGCTCTATTGAACCGCCCTCCTGAACTCGTCTGTGTTTATGTTTCTCTATGTTCTGCATCACGTCTGCGCTGTCGCTCTGCTTCCTCCTCAGTGGTGCGTTATTCTGATTCATGTACAGCGGCTCATTTCTGTGGAAAAACCTTTTTTGTTTTGTACAAAATGAATATGACTCATGAGTCTCGCTGTTAACATGCGTTTGTGTCAGTTGTTCCACATCAGTTTGCTTGAAATGTTACGATTTTTTTTTTGCTGCTCCTGCTGCCTGATGACGTAAATATTAAACACTTGTAATTAATTTGACAGCCTTTTTGGGAGAAACTGGAGGCAAATACGGAAGTTCATTTATGTCTCAGCGTCATAATGTTAGAGGGCTGATGGGATCTGCAGGTCCTCATAATGGACATTGAGTGCGCAGAACTGTCAGAAAGTGTAGGAATTCACAACAGCCAATCAGCTGATAGTGTTAGGAATGCTCATGGCAGCAGGTGAGAGTTTGAATTTGTTGCTGAGTGTTGCCCAGTATTCACTGTCTTCAGTGCTCATCTGTTTGTGTTTGTGTTCAGGTACTGGACCCGTCGGATTCGATGTCGGCGATGGCCTTAGGGACGCTTGCAGACCTGCTTTCTTTTCTGAAGACGCACTTTGATCCGTTCCTGGACTGGGTCGCCGAAGTGCTGTTCCTGAAAGCTGCCTCCAACGACACAACCGTCCAGGAACTCGCCAATGTCGCATTGGATGACATGATTCAGAGCTGCAGCCCTTTAATATGCATGAAGGTCCTGCTGTACATTCTGAGGTGGGTGGAGTCAGGGACGGGCCATGGGCAAGGGGCTGGACAATGGTGGGCTGACGTGGGTGTAATCAAGGGCGGGTCAGCTTAATATGGGTGGGGCTCAGTGGGGTCAGGACAAAAGTTTGCTATTACCATAGACTGTATAAAAAGATGGACGAAGTTACCGTGACGTCACTCATTGGTTTCAGCATACCATAAAGGAAGCCTCGATTTTGGCAATTTGAATTGCGCCATGTTGTCATTTTGAAACTGGATGTGATTTCTATTGGACGAGAGTGTGCATTGAAGATCTGGGCGGGACCATGGCTCTGGATCTGACTGTATTGGATGTGGACCGGAGGATAGCCACACCCCTAAAGCATATTCTGGCTTTATCCTTTATTCTAGTCTACATGGGTGAATAATTTTACAAAAATGAACATCATCATATATCGAAGGAGAGTTAAAACTTGATATTTCTACCATAAAATAATGTAAAAAATCATTATTTAAATGAAGAATCAGGTGGGAAAATTGGGTCATTTTCTCTGACTTCTATAGCATTGAACTTCTTTCCTCAACCACCGACGTCGCCATCTGGTGGCCTTTAAATAGAATGTCATTTTACGGTACTTCCGCATGGGCTTCATTTTTCAGACCAGGGTGCTTTATCGATCTTTTTATACAGTCTATGGTTATTACACCCATTGGGTAGGAGCTTTTTTCCGCAGCGTCTTTCAGTAACGTTCACACTGAAGATTTTAGCCTCAGCCACAGAGCTCAAATCAGATGCAATTCCTGCACTGAATTTGCAGCCATTTACACCCAGTGAACATATCAATAACATCCTCAATAACATCAGTGCAGTAGATCCCCCCATTGCTGTTGGCCCCAGCGAGGTCATGAACTTGAAGGAGAATCGTGCAGCAGTAATCCTCCTCAAGAAGATAAATGCAGGGCTACTGCTTATATTTATTGCTTTGTTTCTCTCACTAACATGACACACATTGAACTTTGAATAACTGAAGGAGAGATGGATTGAACACTCATGGATATCACTGATGGCGGCACCAGGCATGTTGTCAGATTGTTGATGCTGCCTGGCATAATGCAGCTGTAGGTATGCAGCCTCCGTCCTGGAAGACGGGATCCATCCATTGGGCGTGGTTTTATTGACCTTAATCCAACTACCAAATATTTCACTCAAACTGCTGTACTATTACACTCCATCTGCACTGTATTGTTTGGATCTGGGCTATGTTTTAGCCTCTTGAACCCGAACACACTGTACCGAGGGCAGCTGTGCTTCCCACAACAAACACTACACAAGGGCATGGTGACCGTACACCAACACAGTCATATTATATACCCAGTTCGCAGGAAGAAACTGATAAAAACTCTTGGTAACCTTTTTTTCCCCAAAGCAAACACAATTCCAACTCCAAGCAACGAAATAAGCGAGCAACTGAATTGTGGAAACGGTGCATGTGTCCCATATATGGTGCTAGCTAGTCCGTAACTTCATGCCCCTGCACAAGCGATATCATATAAAACGGAGACTCCTTGCCTAGGATGGGCAACTCTGGTCCGAGAGATCCGCAGTGTATGTATTTTGTGGTCCGTTTTCAGTCAGCAGGCAATTACTGCTTAGAATACAAGTCATGTCAAATAATTATCCAGTCAGTGACTTTTAATCAATCAGATGTGCAGAAGCACATTAAAACCTGCAGACAGTGTGGCCCTACAGCACCACAGTTGCTCATCGCCACTGTATGGATAGGAAACTTAGAGGCTTGACGCTCTGCGACCAAAACTCACTGAATATGCAGCTGTAAAAGAGCAAATAATAACTGCACTTCAAATGGCCAAAATCATAAATTATGTCTTACCTGAGCTGTTTTGCGAGTAAATTTGCCTTCCAAGGGCATACGGATCCTGCTTTTTTCTTCCCTGAACTCTCGTTGTTACTTTAAAATGAATGCTGACAGTCCCCAGGTACCCCATGCAGCATATCAAAACTGCAACATATCAACTATCTGACGTCATAAACATGGCTTCCCTCCAGGGAACCAATTATCTAATGGTGCTGTTCATTAATTATTTGGAGTTTTATTGCAAGACGGATATCAGAGTTTGTGCGGGACAACACAAGTAAAAATTTAAGAAGCTGTGATCGGGCCCTCGTACTCAGGCGCGACCGCGGAGGACCTGTGGGTTTGAAGTGAGAAGAGAGAAACAAATGGGAAGGAGCAAAGAAATGCAATGTTTCATTAATCCACTAGGTGGCTCTACGAGCGTAACCAGATGTGGGCAGGTGTGTTAAGAGGAGGACCCTGATCACACATGTCAAGTTTTGAGCAAATCAGACAATGCGTGACGGATTCCTAAGGCGTTGATATTCCGTGGCATAGGATTGAAAGTTGCCGCCCCTGCCACAGGCAACCTGCAACAGGTGTCACTGTGGAGATTCATCAACTTGATCGTTCTGTGGCCACAGAATGTAGTTCATCAGGTCAGGAGTTTGGGGTTGGTGTTTGGCAATGTAAAATGTGGCATTTCCTGCTTCCTCAAGGGGGCGCCATGAGCGAGAGTGACTATGTGCATATGGAGGCATTCTGGGTGGGGCTCTTGTCATGTACAGAAGATTTGAAGCAGTTGGGATGAAGTACCTGGGAGAGAGAGGGTTTCGAATATGCCTGGCGAATCATCAAAAATGGCTGCGCCATAGCGGCCACGGCCATCAACATAGAGAAAAGCTTTTGATCACTTTTGATCACAAATGTCTTGAGATGATATTTACCTAATCTGGAGTTAATTGGACAAAATCTGCGGGAGGAGTTCGTTAAAATACATGGTGCGGAATGGCTGCCATAATCGAAAAATGTAAATCAAAATGGCGGACTTCCTGTTGGGGTTGAACCTTGACGTTATGAGACTTTTTGCGCATCAGAACAAATTCTACATGCGTAACAATTTTCATCCAGCAACTCCACAAAAAAGCCCTATGGGGAGGAGTTTTATAAAATTTCATGGGGGCGCTTTAGAGGCAGATGTGCAAAGTTTGGTGAGTTTTTTTAGCATTTGAAGGCCTCCAAACATTCGAAAATACCTGGCAAAAAATAATAATTAAAAAATTTTTTACAATTTCGATAGGGTCCTCACACTGTTAGTGCTCGGGCCCTTATAATTCTACACAACAATTTTAATTAAAATGTCGCTGATACGGTGCAAATTCATAACTGTTACTGTTCCCCTTTAAGTTTTATGTTTCTGTGATGGGCGCAGGGCGGGGGTTAAGGCATAAATAGGCTACATAAGAATTTGGGCTGGATTTTAGTTTGTAGAGACCGACAGATGTTCTCCTTTCCAGTTACCCGAGTATGGAAGATCCCGAGCAGGAAGTGGTAGCGCGGGAATGCTTTGCTGTTCGTCTGCTTGCACTGGTGGAGTCTGTGCGCTATGAACAGGAAATGCATGAGCTCTTCCTTTCAGTCAGCCAACTTACCCAGGACACCTCAGTAATAGTCAGGTGAGTAGAGCCTCTTTTTAAGCCTGTCTGTCGCCTCACTTCAGTTCCTTGTTTCTCAATGATTTAATTCCTTAGACCAGGCCCTGATAATTGATTGCGGCCCACCTTCAGTTAAAGGGATCATAATCCATCATATTCAGTTGAAAGGGCCTTTCTGCAGTTTACCCAAGATATTGTTCTGCACAGAAATTTTACAGCATTCTCATGATGCAGATATTTGTCTTGAATGCGTGGCCTACAAATAATCTGTCTGCAAACATGGAGTCCACCTCTCTACATCTATCATGAATCTGCAACACCTGTAACTTTGAGTTGATTTTTCAACCATTGACTGTGTGTAAAGATGGACATTCGAACTGGTCCCGAGTGAGGCCAAAACGTCTTGATCGCCATCTAGTGGCCGGCTCCAGTATATTTTATAAACCTGCCCCACACATGTTGGTGGAAGGGATATGGGCCACACTAAATAATTAAAGTAATGTAACTAATTAAAGTACGTGTCAAACAATTTTTTTTACTATGATGGTTTCTGCCATTTTAAGTAATTCTTAAAATTACTTAAAAGTAAGGGGGTGGGGGTGTTTAGTCATGATTGAGAGACGAGGCTGACATTGACTCCGCCTGCTGGCTTAATACCGGTAGTTCTTCCGCGCTGAAATACAACAGTCAAGAAGAGCTAAACGTTGAAATTACACATGCCTTAGCTGCTCGGTCTCCAGACAGCTTAACATAATCCACAGTGATTTTGAAAGTTAAACGAAAATTGACAGTGGAATTGACGCTCTGAACGAAGCATCATGAACTGTATTCAGGGATGCGGTCGCTGATAAGCGAAGCCTGATGGCTCGCCAGCTAGCCAAGCTAGTTTAACAGGTTTCCATAGCACGTTTTTGTAGTAATGTCATAGTGTAATGTACTGTTAGCAGCTATGCTATGCTCAGTGCAGAGCTTTTTAACCATCACTTTTCATTGCTAACATTAATTTATGTGACCTACGACTGAATCTTGCTAGCTTGCTACAAACAGTTTGCTAGCTATGAAACTAGTAAATCGTGATCTCGTCTGCAAACTTGCTAGGAAGGTAGTTGAAACAAACATTAAAAGACATGATAGCGGGGAGTCCATTTGCCCACAGACTGTATTTTGCTACCTTATTTTGAAGGGTTGTGTGAGGCAACTTTACCATCGTCAAATATTACCAACCTAGCTTGTAGATACCTAGCAGTCCGCACGAGTTTAAATGTAATACTGATGATGAAGAAAGCAGCTAACATACTGGGCTTCTTACAACTGTACTTAGAAACCATCCAGACTAGCTAAGGCCATATGAAAAAAAAGTTGGTAATTATTCCTTCCTGACTGGCAAAAACAGTGCCAACACAATTCAAAAAAGATTTTTTTTTTTTGGCAAAAAAATGTTTAGAATCTTGTAAAAACGTGAGAAAACGATGCCTCAGTGGTTCCAACTTCAGTGTTTCGATTCAACTGCGGTGATTGACCGGCCCTCTAGTGAGCGTTTGTTGAACCACACTGCGCTTGTGCAAATATCTAAAGGGCCTTAAGTTAAAAGGAGTTTCCACCAGTTTGTCTTTAAAGAAAAAATTTAAATATAAAAAACCTGGCTCCAGAAGCACAAGGTGGCAGCGTCTGGATGATGGATATTTTGGCTTCATTTTTGCACAGCGTTTGGAAGAGGAGATGAATTGTCCATCTTTACATTCAGTCTATGGTTTGATGGAGTCTGAACAGTCCAATATAGCCCAGGTTGATAAATGTACCCCATTCTTTGCCACAGGAGCTGCGCTGAAAAGATTCTTGCTGTCCTTTCGACACATCTGGAAGTAAGTCAGTTACGCGATCAGATACAGTACTGTGGTATTTTGCCGGACAAGTGAAAAGGTCCAAAATTTTATGGAAGGAGTAATGTGGAGATTTTGTATTGGGTCATTCCGTGTCAACTCAGCCAGAGCCCCCCACATCAAAATATTGATTTTCATGAAACTTTGCACATTTAAAAAGATATGCATTGGCAGTACTGAGGTAAAATATTTCAGATCAGTTATTTCTTGTTCCTGAAATTCAGCTTATTTTAGGGAGGTTTGGGGTCAATTTAAAGAAATTGCCTTAATTTTTGAGGGCCTCAGGTATGGATTTTCAGAGCTGACAGACCCACAAGTTTTATTTTGTCATCAGAAAAGTTGCTGAACTTTTGGCTTTAGCTACTTTTCTTTACTCAGTATGTTTAGTTTACCTGTACTGTGGCCTTGAAAAAGCAAAAAACAATAATCATACTAATTTGCAAGATTTTTTTTTCAAAATTGAATGTATTTCTTATTCTGTCACTAATTAAGACAGAGCCCTGAGACTAACTGTCGGTCAACTTTCTGAAGACCACAAAAAATATCAAAGTCTGAATGGTTGTATTAAATATTTTAATAACCTTGGAAGTTTGTTTCAGAATGATATTTTGGGTCGTTATAGTGGGTATATATCTCAAAAGGGACACAATGACATCAATGTCATATTTTTAGTGTTGAAGGCATGGGTCTTAGGCCTGACATTAAAAAACTGAAGACGTAAAACTCTTCCTTTCGACCAGGGGGGTCAAACAGGTGCAGTGGAGGGCCAGGAGGCTGCAGGTTTTTATTCCACCCAGAAACTCAGGCAGGTGATGTCACTGTTGAGTCCCTTCTCTCTGCTTGAAGGTGAGGTAGCAGTGAAGTCACCTGGTGGAGTTTTTGAGCAGAATGAAAACCTGCGGCCTCTTGGCCCTCCGTGGCACCAGTTTAACACACGTGCTTTAGACTGTACTGCATGCCAATCATATTAGGTGTCTAACTTATTGTTCGGAGCACCTTAGCAATGGTGTAAGTGAAATGTTGAATGTGACTTATACACTTGTTTCATAATGAAATGGGTACATAGGCATTGTTATGAGACTTGTTGGTCACATTATAAATATGTTGACATATGAAGAAACATCAGAATAACTACTGAATGTTTGAAAACAAGGTCCAACAATACTGTGTAAATATCGATATGTAATTTCTTGAAGCATAATAAGGAAATTAAATGGGTCAGCTAGGCGGCAACAGTAGCAACTATGGTAATTGTTTTTACCCTGCTAATCAGCTCTGTAAACATGTAAATGAGTTCACCCATGATGCACACTAGAGAATGTGTTGCATTTGGATCCTGCCCCTTTCCCGTGACAGACAATAATGACTTAACTTCTGCTGCGCTATCTATATATAGGGCCATGGGGCGAGAAAACCCAAAAATTTCAGACATGGGATTATTGGAGGTTTCAGTTTATATGCTCCTTAATGAATTTTGGACCACTTCCAAAGTGGAGGAGAGAGTTAGGTGGAACTGCGGATAGGAGATCGGGGCGAATGTGATGTCGTATGGACCTGGTCTGTGATTGTCCGAACATTGGGAGCCCCAGGTGGCGAGACTCAGGGTGGGGCTCGCGTCTCTCGTCAGAGTCCGTGTGGCTCCTAAGCCCCTTGGGGTCCCAGGTAGTGACTGTTTTTTGCTTCATTCTTGGAGAGGAGAAGAGTGGGGCGGGGACGTAGAAAGAAAGAGACGAGCGGGGCTTGTGGGAATGTAGGCGGTTTATACAGATGTAAAGAGAAATAAGAAGGCGCATTGGGAGTGGCCCTGTCCATTAACCCGCGTTATCGGGACCTCCCTTAAATGTAGAAGTGGGGAATTCCTAAATTACATTTATAACCCTGGAAAGGTCTTGTGCATTAAAGTCATAGGACATTTTTTTCACAGTAATTGCCATGGTTACACTGTCATCTATTCAGAAAATATTTTTTTTCCAGCTTCAATTTATTAAACTATAATAAATCTGATAGCAGCACTGGTATATAATGACAGTTCTTTTGTATGTGACATTCTGCATTGGTCAGAGTAGATAATGATGCAGCAGTGCTCTGTGAATGAACCAGTGTGATCATTAAAATTTATTGTGGTTCAGTCACAAATCATGGAATCAAGGCTTAAATGAATGCCAAACCACTTGTGATGGGCGTGATGAAAAAAAAAACAGTTTTACATCTCTACAGAATTTATTCTACAGAATAATTAATACAACCCCAATTCCGAAATAGTTGGGACAAAATGTAAATTGTGAATAAAATCAAAATGGAATGACTTTGAGATCGCATGAGCCAATATGTTATTCACAGTAGAACCAATAGAACACTGATAACATTTCAAATGTTCAACCTGGGACATTTTACTTTTTTGTTTTTGTTGCAATGTCAAATTGCAACAGCTTTGAAGATCTCATCATCGATGCATAACATCATCAAAAGATTCAGAGAAATTGGAAAAATCTCTGTGCGTAAGGGACAAGGCCGAAGACCTTGACTGGATGCCTGTTATCTTCGGGCCCTCAGATGCCAATGCTTCACTCACCGGCATGATTCTGTCATTGACATTACTATATGGGCCCAGGAATACTTCAAGAAACCACTGTAAACACAGTCCGCCGTGCCATCCACAGATGCCAACCAAAACTCTATCATTCAAAAAGGACGCCATTATTGAGCATGATCCAGAAGTGCCGCCATGTTCTGTGGGCCAAGACTCATTTAAACTGGACTGTAGCAAAGTGTCCTGTGGTGAGCCAAGTCCAAATTTGGGCATTGTGTCCTCCGGGCTAAAGAGGAGAAAGACCACCCCTCCTGTTATCAGCGCTCAGTTCAAAAGCCAGCATCTCTGATGGTGTGGGGATGCATTAGTGCATATGGTGTGGGACACTTGCATGTTTTAAAAAGCACCATGAATGCTGAAAGGTTTATAAAGGCTTTAGAGCAACATATGCTCCCCTCCAGACGACATCTATTCCAGGGAAGGCCTTGTGTATTTCAGCAGGACAATGCAAAACCACAACAGCATGGCTTCGTAGTAGAAGTGTCCATGTGCTGAACTGGTCTTTCACCGATTGAGAACATTTGGAGCTTAATTAAATGAAAGGAACGTCAAAGGAGACCCAAAACTCTCTAGCAGTTGGAAGCCTGTATTAAACAAGAGTGGGATCAAATTCCACTGTCTGAACTCGAGAAACTTGTCTCCTTAATGCTCAGAAGCCTCCACTCTGTTTTAAAAAAGATGATGGGATGCTACACCTTGGTAAACAGGCCCCTGTTTGATTTTATTCACAATTTACACTTTGTCCCAACTATTTCAGAATTTGGGTTCTACATTAGATTTTGACAATTTACTCGCTAATTGGTATGATTGGTGTTTTTAGCTTTCTGCAGGCCACAGTACAGGTCAGGTAAACACATGGAAAACATGGAATTTCAGGATAAATCAGCCGCCACGCCTGAAACTATTGATTTGCAACTCCTGACGACAACACAAGTGAGGTTTCCGTCCGTGGAAACTTTACTCTTAAGATGTAGATGAATAGCAATATCTCCTATGAGTCTTCGCTTTAGTAGCTCACGTGCCAAACAGGCTACTTTTGCATAACTTTTAAAAGCAGTTATTTTAAATGGAAAACTGGTCCCAGTACTGAATCCTAACCCTGAATGTTCAATCACTTCTCCCATAAATTATTCCACAGACCCCCAAAAAAGCAGGCTAAGCAGTGATAATCATTTTCAATCATTATTTCAAAAGTAGGAATAATCGGTTCTGACAAGAGTTCATCTGAATACAGGAACAAGTGACAGCCACCTCACCAGAGCCCATAAATACAGCACCAACGGCACCAGGATCCCGCGACCCCAGCGGCTTTGAGCAGCCCCAGCAGGAAGGGGCCCTGACTGAAGAGGAGGAGAGGCTGCCCCCTACTGGACAGAGCCCCTACCCACAACCTCCTGCAGTGGAGGAGGAGATAGAGACTGACAAAGAAGAAAACCTTTCAGAGACATCAGGTGAGTCTGTCCTGCCTCCAATGTGTTACATGGTTCTGACTGAAGTATCATGTGTGAAAACAGATGTCACCATGACAGACCCGTCTCCGGCTGTAGGGACAGAGAATTTCTCCTAGGAATTCCTCTGTGATCAATAAATGTCAGGGTTTGCATTCTGAACTGCACATTAAAAAAAGAAAAATGATTTCCAAGGAGCAGATATTTCTGAAAAGCTCACACCCTGGTTGGATGAGCTGACAGATCTTATCACTATGAGTTAAAGTGCCAGTAAATACCTTGCATGTGTTTTTAAAAAAAAAATTCCAAAAGTCAAGCTATCTGTAATATGGCCCAAAAAAAATTATAAAAAATATTTGACCAAAAATAACCTTAGGAAATGCAATTTTTCAAAAAAGGGTTTCCCGGTCTAAAAATAGATCGGCTAGATTATGTACCGCGCAAAGCATTGCGGGTCGAGATCGCGTACTGTAAACAAAGACGGCGTCGCGCGGACGAAAAAGAAGACAGACAGGAACGTTTTTGGAGAATGTGGAGGCAAACACAATAAGCAAAACATAATTCCCCCATTCGAGGCACACTACCATTTACGTTTTATACTTTTATGAACTCGAGTGGCGCGAGAAATGTTGCTAAGAAAAACCAACAGGGTATTTCAACTTACTAATACATCAAAGTTAGGGCCAACTCATCATTGTCAATGTCCAGTCGCTCTCTCAGACTCTTCCACCGATCAATAGCACTCCCAATATATATTAGGGATCGTCTTCTTTTGGCATCAAGGGCAATTTTCTGGCGTTTTCTCTCCGAGGCTGTCAACTTGATTCTTTTCGCCATTGCTGTTGTGTGTGCTACGTCACACGTCATGTGGTACACAAGAAAGGGAACTTGCTCTAAAGACATCACATTTTCGCTCTCGCGACAGTTTGAGGTTTTTAACATCAAAATCCATATTTTTCGATGTCGTAAAAATTTGTATAACATATCGACGTGAAGATGAATGATTTCCCTACCCACTGATACCATTTTTATATGTTGTCACAATTGAGATATCATTGAAGACATGCAAGGTATTTACTGGCACTTTAAAGGGACATAATCATCAAATACATGATGTTTTTTTGTGAGTTTTTGTGAGTTGAGCTTGCAAGCGGACGTGCACGGAGTACCTTTCCATAACTATTGTGAAACCTTAGTTTGTTAGCCAGCTAGCTAGTCAGTATTGACTGTAAATTTAAAAATCGTGGAAGGTTCAAAAGTGAATGCCTTTTTCTCATCACGGTGTATTGGAGTGATGTAGTTCAGTACACAACACAAAATTTACTCAACTTGTTTCATTACTTTCATCTGACACCCTCGCTCGTTAGATCCTCAATATCATGTATGTCCCCGCGGTAAACTTCCATACCGCGCAGCGAGTTTGTGTCATTTGTCATGTATGTTTAGTTTAAAAAGCCGGATATCGCACAAAAGTCAGGTAATGTTCAAGTATTGTCATCGCAGTGCATAATTTATGAGTGCAATGCAGATGAAAATGACAACCAAAAGACAGGCAGAGACCCAGGATAACGTCATTATTTACAGCGCCTTTGGCGTTATTTCCTCAAAACTTCTGTCTGCTACAGGTGTCGTGGCGCCTTCCACAAACTTATCAAAAATGTCTAAACAATTTGAAAGGATGATCCAATATGAAACATTTCCTACACATGACTGAATGTGCCTATTTATACAGCTACTGAGGCTCCTGATTTGCTTCAGATAAATGTGCTCAACATAATGTTCTTGTATCCGGTAGATTATATGCTAAATTTTTAGACCCATCTCTTCATTTGTTTTCCTGATATTGAGACTTCAAAAAGGGAACGTAGCCCCTAATTTTGCATAAAATACAAGTGTTCGATATTCCAACTTCAATGAGTCATAATTTTTGGACTATTGAAGACAAGTATATGAAATTTCCAGGATTGGTTTTTTGCTATAATTTTTCTCAGTTTACCAAAAATCAGATGAAAAATGAATGTGCAATATGCAGAATACATTTCACAATGACTTCATGGACATTATTAGATGCGACATATGCTATTGTATGGCAAATAGCTCACAGCTAATGCTACTCATGTGCTGTGGGGAATATTATATTTAATGCTACAAACTGGAAATGATTCATTAACCAATTAACTAATGGGAACTTCGGAGAACGCTAAAATGTAGCACAAGGTAATACAGTGTATGCTTTGTCTTAATTGATGTTTCGCACTGTTCATGTGACACCCCCCTCCCCCCTCAGATGAGCTGTCACTGGAACCTGAACCCCAAACGGAACTGGAGGAGTGCTTAGAGCATTTGAACGCTGATGACCGGTAGGGAGACTCTAATGCTAACCGCTCATAGCGAAAATCAATCAACCAAACGTATTTTGCAGTTTGGAAACTTCTAACTAGCTGAATGGCGATGAGCAGGGCTTTCAGCTGTTCCATTGCTGATTATTGGCTTCACTGAGACTTTTTCTGGATAACAAACTCACAGAGAGAAATAGAACAACTATTAATAGCAAATATGTAAGATGCTTGGGAAATGTAGTTTTTTTAGAATTGCCCGATATGACTGGCGCAGCTACAAGTGGTTACACGTGCGCCAAACTATTATAACAGGGCAGGACAAACATATAAGTCTAAACTAAAAATGAATTCTTCGCACACTGTTGAATCATCAGCTCATAATAATTTATTGTTCAACAGTTTTGGCCGATGGGGCCATCCCCAGGTACAAAAAACTAACAAAGGCCACATCGGCCGAAACTGCTGGACAAGTAATTGAGCCCCTCAGAATAACAGTGGTCTAGGTACAATTTTCTCATTTTCTGAGTTAGACCCATATTCTTCATGCTAAAGGTAAAATTTATTCATGCAATAATGGGCCATAAGATTGTTAGTTCCACCTCTGAAATACAGATAGTAGTGCAAGAGTGGTCTAACTCCAAAATGCTTAGATTTAAAGCGAAACATGCAAAAATATCAAAAATCGTCAATGTTTGCGACAAAATACTTTCTGACCTTGAAAACAGAGACTCAAAGGATGTCACTTCAAGACAGGTCTAAATGCTTGCTGGCATGCTGAAAGTGACAACTTCGAAACTTTGGAAGCTGTTTTCTCAAAATGATGAGAAATTGAGTTAGACCACTTTTGTTCTGAGGGGTTCAATTGTTGTGAGCAGATTCAACAGTGTGTGGACTTTCATTTTCAGTTTTTACCCTCGGCCCGACTTCAGGCCGAAGGGTATTGTCATCAGTTCGTCGTCTGTCTGTCTGTCCGTGTGTGCACCGTCAGGCCGAGGGTGTTCAAACACGGGCGTTTCTGGTTCCAATATGACAGGCTGTCAGCAGTGATTTGGAATGATTATTGTCATGCATTTTGGTATTTGAATTCCAGGGCCGTATTTTTATTATGTAAAAAACTTCAGATTTTATCCAGAAATATTGCAAATCCACAAAAAAGTGGCAGATGTTAAAAAATTTCCAACTTTATAAAACCACTGGTCATCTAAATTGCATGCAATTTTTACATATTTAATGAGGATCAACTTGGAATTTTTGCATATGTGCACAATCCTATGAACTTATGTGTTCATAAGTCAAATTTGTTCTTCTAAATCTGAAATCTTCAAGTAAAGTGGCATTCACAACTCTTCTGTCCTTTTGCATTGTTTATTAATGAGGGCCCTGGTCTTTGTTCGTGTAAATCCAGCACAGGGGTCAGGATGTGGGTTGATTTTGATTGGTTGAGTGCAGGTGCTCTGGACTCTCAATGGTCCAATAAAGAGAATTTTGATTGGTGTAAACTTGGGACAAATCATGATGCAGCCTATTCTGATTGTATTCCAATTGGTTTAGTGTAGCTGCTGGTAATTATTCGATGAGTGAAAGGCATATTCTGATTGGTCCATCTGAGGGGCAGAATCTAATCTGAGTGGGGATGGAGTCTCATTCGGTCATTATGGGGGTTGATCCTGATTGGTTCAGCATAAGGCGCATTCTGTGTGGTGGAGCATTGGGGCAGGTTCTGATCTGCCCAGCGCTGAAGCAGATTGGGATTGTTCCAGTGCAGGGGCAGATGGTGATTGATCTTCTTACTCCACAGGTGGAAGATGATGACGGGGCTCGACTTACTCTGTGAACTGGCTAAGCATCAGCCAGAAACACTGTTCCCAGAGATGGAGGACATCTGCCGGGCCGTCTTAAGGGTGGTAAGCCTGCTTATCAATCTGAGGCTTGTTAAACTAAGATGGATTAGAGTTAGCAGGTCTCCACACCAAGTTAAATGTGGACCAGTCACAAATCTGGAACATGGACTGAAGCGGAATGAGCTGCTGTGTGTTGCAGCGAGATCCTACTGCAGTGCTGCAGCTTAGTAATGATGCTCTATTGAACCGCCCTGCTGAACTCGTCTGTGTTTATGTTTCTCAATGTTCTGCGTCACGTCTGCGCTGTCGCTCTGCTTCCTCCTCAGTGGTGCGTTATTCTGATTCATGTACAGCGGCTCATTTCTGTGGAAAAACCTTTTTTGATTCGTACAAAATGAATATGACTCCATGAGTCTCGCTGTTAACATGCGTTTGTGTCAGTTGTTCCACACCAGTTTGCTTGAAATGTTACGATTTTTTTTTGCTGCTCCTGCTGCCTGATGACGTTAATATTAAACACTTGTAATTAATTTGACAGCCTTTTTGGGAGAAACTGGAGGCAAATATGGAAGTTCATTTATGTCTCAGCGTCGTAATGTTAGAGGGCTGATGGGATCTGCAGGTCCTCATAATGGACATTGAGTGCGCAGAACTGTCAGAAAGCATAGGAATTCACAACAGCCAATCAGCTGATAGTGTTAGGAATGCTCATGGCAGCAGGTGAGAGTTTGAATTTGTTGCTGAGTGTTGCCCAGTATTCACTGTCTTCAGTGCTCATCTGTTTGTGTTTGTGTTCAGGTACTCAGCCCGTTGGGGTGGGTGTCCGTGACACCCTTAGAGACACTTGCAGAGCTGCTTTCTTTACTGAAGACGCACTTTGATCCATTCCTGGACCGGGTTGCCGAAGTGCTGTTCCTGAAAGCCGCTTCCTACAACAAAACCGTCCAGCGACTCGCCAAACTGGCATTGGATGAAATGATTCGGAGCTGCAGCCCATTAATGTGCATGAAGGTCCTGCTGCACAATCTGAGGTGGGCGGAGTCAGGGGCGGGCCATGGGCAAGGGGCTGGACAATGGGGGGCTGATATGTCTGGAATCAAGGGCGGGTCAGCTTAATATGGGTGGGGCTCAGTGGGGTCAGGACAAAAGTCTGCTATTACCATAGACTGTATAAAAAGATGGACGAAGCTAATGTGATGTCACCCATTGGTTTCAGCATACCATAAAGGAAGCCTCGATTTTGGCAATTTTAATTGCGCCATGTTGTCATTTTGAAACCGGATGTGATTTCTATTGGACGAGAGTGTGTATTGAAGATCTGGGCAGGTCCTTGGCTCTGGATCTGACTGTATCGGATGAGGACCAGAGGATAGCCACACCCCTAAAGCATATTCTGGCTTTATCCTTTATTCTAGTCTACATGGGACCATAATTTACTAAAATGAACATCATGATATATCGACGGAGACTTGAAACTTGATTTTGCTCCCATAATTTAATGTGGAAAATCATTATTTAAATGAAAAATCTGGTAGGTAATTAGACTGATAGACTTCTATAGCATTGAACTTCTTTCTGCAACCAGAGACGTTGCCATCTGCTGGCCATTAAATAGAATGCCATTTTACGGTACTTCCGCATGGGCTTCATTTTTCAGACCAGGGTGCTGCATCCATCTTTTTATACAGTCTATGGTTATTACACTCATTGGGTAGGAGCTTTTTTCCGCAGCGTCGTTCAGTAACGTTCACACTGAAGATTTTAGCCTCAGCCACAGAGCTCAAATCAGATGCAATTCCTGCACTGAATTCGCAACCATTTACACCCAGTGAACATCTCAATAACATCCTTAATAACATCAGTGCAGTAGATCCCCCTATTGCTGTTGGCCCCAGCGAGGTCATGAACTGTAAGAGGAACCGTGCTGCAGTAATCCTCCTCAAGAAGCTTTGTTTCTCTCACTAACATGACACACATTGAACTTTGAATAACTGAAGGAGAGATGGATTGAACACTCATGGATATCACTGATGGCGGCACCAGGCATGTTGTCAGATTGTTGATGCTGCCTGGCATAATGCAGCTGTAGGTATGCAGCCTCTGTCCTGGAGGACGGGATCCATCCATTGGACGTGGGTTTTATTGACCTTAATCCAACTACCGAATATTTCACTCAAACTGCTATACTATTACACTCCATCTGCACTGTATTGTTTGGATCTGGGGTATGTTTTAGCCTCTTGAACCCGAACACACTGTACCGAGGGCAGCTGTGCTTCCCACAACAAACACTATACAAGGGCATGGTGACCGTACACCAACACAGTCATGTTATATACCCAGTTAGCAGGAAGAAACTTGGATAAAAACTCTTGGTAACCTTCTTTTCCCAAAAGCAAACACAATTCCAACTCCAAGCAACGAAATAAGCGAGCAACTGAAATGTGGAAACGATGCATGTGTCCCATATATGGTGCTAGCTAGTCCGTAACTTCATGCCCCTGCACAAGCGATATCATATAAAACGGAGACTCCTTGCCTAGGATGGGCAACTCTGGTCCGAGAGATCCGCCGTGTATGGATGCTTTTGTAGTCCGTTTTCAGTCAGCAGGCAATTACTGCTTAGAATACAAGTCATGTCAAATAATTGTCCAATCAGTGACTTTTAATCAATCAGATGTGCAGAAGCACATTAAAACCTGCAGACAGTGTGGCCCTACAGCACCACAGTTGCCCATCGCCACTGTATGGATAGGAAACTTAGAGGCTTGACGCTCTGCGACCAAAACTCACTGAATATGCAGCTGTAAAAGAGCAAATAATAACTGCACTTCAAATGGCCAAAATCATAAATTATGTCTTACCTGAGCTGATTTGAGAGTAAATTCGCGTTCAACGGCATTGTGATCCTGCTTATATCTTCCCTGAACTCTCGTTGTTACTTTGAAATGAATGCTGACAGTCCCCATGCAGTTCGAGCAAAAACAGCAACATATCAACTATATGTCATAAACATGGCTTCCCTCCAGAGAACCAATGATCTAATGGTTCTGCTCATTAATTATTTGGAGTGTTTGGCAATGTAAAATGTGGCATTTCCTGCTTCCACAAGGGGGCGCCATGAGCGAGAGTGACTATGCATATGGAGGCAGCCTGGGTGGGGCTCTTGTCATGTACAGAAGATTTGAAGCATTTAGGATGAAGTACCTGGGAGAGAGAGGGTTTCGAATATGCATGGCGAATCATCAAAAATGGCTGCGCCATAGTGGCCACGGCCATCAACATAGAGAAAAGCTTTTGATCACTTTTGATCAGAAAGGTCTTGAGATGATGTTCACCTAATCTGGAGTTCATTGGACAAAATCTGTTGGAGGAGTTTGTTAAAATACACGGTATGGAATGGCTGCCATAATTGAAAATGAAAATGAAAATGGCGGACTTCCTGTTAGGGTTGGACCATGATGTTATGAGACTTTTTTGTGCATCAGAACAACTTCAACATGCGTAACAATTTTCATCCAGCAACTCCAAAAAAGCCTTATGGGGAGGAGTTTTATAAAATTTCATGGGGGCGCTATAGAGGCAGGTGTGCAAAGTCTGGTCAGTTTTTTAGCATTTGAAGGCCTCTAAACATTCGAAAATACTTGGTTAAAAATAATTTTTAAAAAAAGAATTCATACAATTTTGATAGGGTCCTCACACTGTTAGTGCTCGGGCCCTAATAATTCTACACAACAATTTGAATTAAAATGTCGCTGATGCGGTGTAAATGCATAACTGTTACTGTTCCCCTTTAAGTTTTATGTTTCTGTGGTGGGCGCGGGGCGGGGGTTAAGGCATAAATAGGCAACATAAGAATTTGGGCTGGATTTTAGTTTATAGAGACCAACAGATGTTCTCCTTTCCAGTTACCCGAGTATGGAAGATCCCGAGCAGGAAGTGGTAGCGCGGGAATGCTTTGCTGTTCGTCTGCTTGCACTGGTGGAGTCTGTGCGCTATGAACAGGAAATGCATGAGCTCTTCCTTTCAGTCAGCCAACTTACCCAGGACACCTCAGTAATAGTCAGGTGAGTAGAGCGTCTTTTTAAGCCTGTCTGTCGCCTCACTTGATTTAATTCCTTGGACCAGGCCCTGATAATTGATTGCGGCCCACCTTCAGTTAAAGGGATCATAATCCATCATATTCAGTTGAAAGGGCCTTTCTGCAGTTTACCCAAGATATTGTTCTGCACAGAAATTTTACAGCATTCTCATGATGCAGATTTTTGTCTTGAATGCGTGGCCCACAAAATATCTGTCTGCAAACATAGAGTCCACCTCTCTACATCTATCATGAATCTGCCACACCTGTAACTTTGAGTTGATGTTTGAACCATTGACTGTATGTGAAGATGGACATTCGAACAGGTCCCGAGTGAGGCCTAAACTTATTGATCGCCATCTAGTGGCCGGCTGCAGTATATTTTATAAACCTGCCCCACACATGTTGGTGGAAGGGATATGGGCCACACTAAATAATTAAAGTAATGTAACTAATTAAAGTACGTGTCAAACAATTTTTTTTACTATGATGGTTTCTGCCATTTTAAGTAGTTCTTAAAATTACTTAAAAGTAAGGGGGTGGGGGGGTTTAGTCATGATTGACAGACGAGGCTGACGGTGACTCCGCCTGCTGGCTTAATACCGGTAGTTCTTCCGCGCTGAAATACAACCGTCAAGAAGAGCTAAACGTTGAAATTACACATGCCTTAGCTGCTCGGTCTCCATACAACTTAACATAACCCACAGTGATTTTGAAAGTCAAACAAAATTGACAGTGGAATTGATGCTCTGAACGAAGCATCATGAACTGTATGCAGGGATGCAGTCGCTGATAAGTGAAGCCTGATACAGGCTCGCCAGCTAGCCAAGCTAGTTTAACAGGTTTCCATAGCACGTTTTTGTAAGTTGGGTTGGAATGAAAATCAATGGTAAAAATGTGTATACATGGAACTTAGTGTAATATACTGTTAGCAGCTATGCTATGCTCAGTGCAGAGCTTTTTAACCATCACTTTTCATTGCTAACATTAATTTAAGTGACACATGACTGAATCTTGCTAGCTTGCTACAAACAGTTAGCTCGCTAGCACACTAGTAAATTGTTATCCAGTGTCTGGTAGCCTATCTCGTCAGCAAGCTTGCTAGCAAGGTAGTTGGAACAAATGTTAAAAGACATGATAGCGGGGAGTCCATTTGCCCACAGACTGTATTTTGCTACCTTATTTTGAAGGGTTGTATGAGGCAACTTAACATACTAGCCACTTAGCTAAAAGGAGCTAGCAGTCGGCATGATTTTGAGGAGACTTGCTGGAGCTCCGGACATCCGCATTGGAGCGAAGCGATGTAGTGCTAATGATGTGGAAAACAGCGAACATATTTGGCCTTGTACAACTGTACTTGGAAAATATCCTAACTAGCTCACCCTTTAACAAGCGTTCAGTCGCAGTAGAATAATGGTTTCAATAGTCTAATAGTTTGGATTTGTTTCCTAACAAGAAAATATTGAGTATTTCAGCTAATAATGACAGCTGAAGTACATTAACACATTCTGGGTCACTCAAGTGGCCAACTAGGCTACGTAAAAAGTTCAGAGAATGTGCTTGTGACTGAGTGGGGTGAATGTATGGGCAGGACTTAGATGCCACAGCTCTACCCCCGATCACTATTACGCAGACTCAGGCTCTAGAAGTACAAGGTGGCAGCGTCTTGATGAAGGATATTTTGGCTCCATTTTTGCACAGCGTTTGGAAGAGGAGATGAATTGTCCATCTTTACATTCAGTCTATGGTTTGATGGAGTCTGAACAGTCCAATATAGCCCAGGTTGATAAATGTACCCCATTCTTTGCCACAGGAGCTGCGCTGAAAAGATTCTTGCTGTCCTTTCGACACATCTGGAAGTAAGTCAGTTACGCGATCAGATACAGTACTGTGGTATTTTGCCGGACAAGTGAAAAGGTCCAAAATTTTATGGAAGGAGTAATGTGGAGATTTTGTATTGGGTCATTCCGTGTCAACTCAGCCAGAGCCCCCCACATCAAAATATTGATTTTCATGAAACTTTGCACATTTAAAAAGACATGCATTGGCAGTACTGAGGTAAAATATTTCAGATCAGTTATTTCTTGTTCCTGAAATTCAGCTTATTTTAGGGAGGTTTGGGGTCAATTTTAAAGAAATTGCCTTAATTTTTGAGGGCCTCAGGTATGGATTTTCAGAGCTGACAGACCCACAAGTTTTATTTTGTCATCAGAAAAGTTGCTGAACTTTTGGCTTTAGCTACTTTTCTTTACTCAGTATGTTTAGTTTACCTGTACTGTGGCCTTGAAAAAGCAAAAAACACTAATCATACTAATTTGCAAGATTTTTTTTCAAAATTGAATGTATTTCTTATTCTGTCACTAATTAAGATAGAACCCTGAGACTAACTGTCGGTCAACTTTCTGAAGACCACAAAAAATATCAAAGTCTGAATGGTTGTATTAAATATTTTAATAACCTTGGAAGTTGGTTTCAGAATGATATTTTGGGTCGTTATAGTGGGTATATATCTCAAAAGGGACACAATGACATCAATGTCATATTTTTAGTGTTGAAGGCATGGGTCTTGGGCCTGACATTAAAAAACTGAAGATGTAAAACTCTTCCTTTAGACCAGGGGGGTCAAACAGGTGCAGTGGAGGGCCAGGAGGCTGCAGGTTTTCATTCCACCCAGAAACTCAGGCAGGTGATGTCACTGTTGAGTCCCTTCTCTCTGCTTGAAGGTGAGGTCGCAGTGAAGTCACCTGGTGGAGTTTTTGAGCAGAATGAAAACCTGCAGCCTCTTGGCCCTCCGTGGCACCAGTTTGACACACGTGCTTTAGACTGTACTGCATGCCAATCATATTAGGTGTCTAACTTATTGTTCGGAGCACCTTAGCAATGGTGTAAGTGAAATGTTGAATGTGACTCATACACTTGTTTCATAATGAAATCGGTACATAGGCATTGTTATGAGACTTGTTGGTCACATTATAAATATGTTGACATATGAAGAAACATCAGAATAACTACTGAATGTTGGAAAATAAGGTCCAACAATACTGTGTAAATATCGATATGTAATTTCTTGAAGCATAATAAGGAAATTAAATGGGTCAGCTAGGCGGCAACAGTAGCAACTATGGTAATTGTTTTTACCCTGCTAATCAGCTCTGTAAACATGTAAATGAGTTCACCCATGATGCACACTAGAGAATGTGTTGCATTTGGATCCTGCCCCTTTCCCGTGACAGACAATAATGACTTAACTTCTGCTGCGCTATCTATATATAGGGCCATGGGGCGAGAAAACCCAAAAATTTCAGACATGGGATTATTGGAGGTTTCAGTTTATATGCTCCTTAATGAATTTTGGACCACTTCCAAAGTGGAGGAGAGAGTTAGGTGGAACTGCGGATAGGAGATCGGGGCGAATGTGATGTCGTATGGACCTGGTCTGTGATTGTCCGAACATTGGGAGCCCCAGGTGGCGAGACTCAGGGTGGGGCTCGCGTCTCTCGTCAGAGTCCGTGTGGCTCCTAAGCCCCTTGGGGTCCCAGGTAGTGACTGTTTTTTGCTTCATTCTTGGAGAGGAGAAGAGTGGGGCGGGGGCGTAGAAAGAAACGAAACGAGCGGGGCTTGTGGGAATGTAGGCGGTTTATACAGATGTAAAGAGAAATAAGAAGGCGCATTGGGAGTGGCCCTGTCCATTAACCCGCGTTATCGGGACCTCCCTTAAATGTAGAAGTGGGGAATTCCTAAATTACATTTATAACCCTGGAAAGGTCTTGTGCATTAAAGTCATAGGACATTTTTTTCACAGTAATTGCCACTGTCATCTATTCAGAAAATATTTTTTTTCCAGCTTCAATTTATTAAACTATAATAAATCTGATAGCAGCACTGGTATATAATGACAGTTCTTTTGTATGTGACATTCTGCATTGGTCAGAGTAGATAATGATGCAGCAGTGCTCTGTGAATGAACCAGTGTGATCATTAAAATTTATTGTTGTGGTTCAGTCACAAATCATGGTATCAAGGCTTAAATGAATGCCAAACCACTTGTGATGGGCGTGATGAAAAAAAAAACAGTTTTACATCTCTACAGAATTTATTCTACAGAATAATTAATACAACCCCAATTCCGAAATAGTTGGGACAAAGTGTAAATTGTGAATAAAATCAAAATGGAATGACTTTGAGATCGCATGAGCCAATATGTTATTCACACTAGAACCAATAGAACACAGATAACATTTCAAATGTTCAACCTGGGACATTTTACTTTTTTGTATTTGTTGCAATGTCAAATTGCAACAGCTTTGAAGATCTCATCATCGATGCATAACATCATCAAAAGATGCAGAGAAATTTGGGTTCTACATTAGATTTTGACAATTTACTCGCAAATTGGTATGATTGGTGTTTTTAGCTTTCTGCAGGCCACAGTACAGGTCAGCTAAACACAATGAGTAAAGATGACCTTGAACCCCCTGTCTGTAGGATGAACGTGTGTGACTTGACCACGGATGCACACGCTGCTCATTTCGTAGTCCCCTTCCGAAATTCTTTCATCAGGCACAAAAATACCTGTTCGATGCACATAATAACACCGCAAAGCAGAATGTCTGGCCTGGGTGACATCCATAAATTGCTCCATTGTAATTCATAGTTCTCAAAATTACTGAAATGCTAAAAAAGGCAGAAATCCAACAAGCTGGGCTCCTTCAGAAATTGAACTCATGCAAAATGTGTGATATTATTCGTTCTGATTTGTTCATATTTATATGTTAATCTAATATGTTAATCTAAATTCAGGAAAACATGGAATTTCGGGATAAATCAGCCGCCACGCCTGAAATTATTGATTTGCAACTCCTTACGACAACACAGATGAGGTTTCAGTCCGTGGAAACTTTACTCTTAAGATGTAGATGAATAGCAATATCCCCTATGAGTCTTCGCTTTAGTAGCTCACGTGCCGATTTGGCTTGTTTTGCATAACTTTTAAAAGCAGTTATTTTAAATGGAAAACTGGTCCCAGTACTGAATCCTAACCCTGAATGTTCAATCACTTCTCCCATAAATTATTCCACAGACCCCCAAAAAAGCAGGCTAAGCAGTGATAATCATTTTCAATCATTATTTCAAAAGTAGGAATAATCGGTTCTGACAAGAGTTCATCTGAATACAGGAACAAGTGACAGCCACCTCACCAGAGCCCATAAATACAGCACCAACGGCACCAGGATCCCGCGACCCCAGCGGCTTTGAGCAGCCCCAGCAGGAAGGGGCCCTGACTGAAGAGGAGGAGAGGCTGCCCCCTACTGGACAGAGCCCCTACCCACAACCTCCTGCAGTGGAGGAGGAGATAGAGACTGTCAAAGAAGAGAACCTTTCAGAGACATCAGGTGAGTCTGTCCTGCCTCCAATGTGTTACATGGTTCTGACTGAAGTATCATGTGTGAAAACAGATGTCACCATGACAGACCCGTCTCCGGTTGTAGGGACAGAGAATTTCTCCAAGGAATTCCTCTGTGATCAATAAATGTCAGGGTTTGCATTCTGAACTGCACATTAAAAAAAAGATAAATGATTTCCAAGGAGCAGATGGTTCTGAAAAGCTCACACCCTGGTTGGATGAGCTGACAGATCTCATCACTATGAGTTAAAGGGACATTATCACCCAATACATTTAGCCACTTAAATCGTTCCCAGATAACAATACATTCAACTTCTAACATTTTCCGGATGATTCAACCACCACGTTATTCAAATATCGAACAAAGGGTGCGAGCCCTTTCCATAACCATTGTGAAACCTCAGTTTGATAGCTAGCTAGCTAGTCAGTATTGACTGTAGATTTAAAAACTGGCAAGTTCAACCGTGAATGCCTTTCTCTCATCACTGTGTATTGGAGGGATGTAGTTCAGTACAAACGCAAAATTTACTCAACTGGTTTAATTACTGTCATCTGACACCCTCACTCGTAAGATCCTCCGTATCATGTGTGTATGCTTTGTCTTAGTTGATGTTACGTACTGATCATGTGACCTCCCCCTCAGATGAGCTGTCACTGGACCCTGAACCCCATGCTGAACTGGAGGAGTGCTTAGAGCTTTTGAACGCTAATGAACGGTAGGGAGACTCTAATGCTAACTGCTCATAGCGAAAATCAATCAACCAAACGTATGTTGCAGTTTGCAAACTTCTAACTTGCTGAATGGCGATGAGCAGGGCTTTCGCTGTTCCATTGCTGATTATTGGCTTCACTGTGACTTTTTCTGGATAACAAACTTGCAGAGAGAAATAGAACAACTATTAATAGCAAATATGTAAGATGCTTGGGAAATGTAGTTTTTTTTAGAATTGCCCGATATGACTGGCACAGCTACAAGTGGTTACACGTGCGCCAAACTATTATAACAGGTGCAGGACAAACATATAAGTCTAAACTAAAAATGAATTCTTCGCACACTGTTGAATCATCAGCTCATAATAATTTATTGTTCAACAGTTTTGGCTGATGGGGCCATCCCCAGGTACAAAAAACTAACAAAGGCCACATCGGCCGAAACTGTTGGACAAGTTATTGACCCCCTCAGAAAAACAGTGGTCTAAGTACAGTTTTTTAGTTTTCCGAGTTAGACCCATATTCTTCATGCTAAAGATAAAATCTATTCATGCAATAATGGGCCAGAAGATTGTTAGTTCCACCTCTGAAATAGAAATAGTAGTGCAAGAGTGGTCTAACTTCAAAATGCTTAGATTTTAAGCGAAACATTCAAAAATAACAAAAAATCGTCAACGTTGACAACAAAATACTTTTGACCTTTTGACTTGACCTTGAAAGCGGAGATTCAAAGGATGTCACTTCAAGGCAGGTCTAAATGCTTACTGGCCTGCTGAAATTGACAACTTTGAAACTTAGGAAGCTTTTCTCAAAATGGTAAAAAATGGAGTTAGACCACTTTTGTTCTGAGGGGCTCAATGAGCAGATTCAACAGTGTGCAGACATTTCATTTTCAGGTTTTCCAATATGACAGGCTGTCAACAGTGATTTGAAGTGATTATTGTCATGCATTTTGGTATTTGAATTCCAGGGCTGTATTTTTATTATTTAAAAAACTGCAGATTTTATCCAGAAATATTTCAAATCCACAAAAATAGTGGCATATGTTAAAAAATTTCCAACTTTATAAAACCACTGGTCATCTAAATTGCATGCAATTTTTACATATATAATAAGGACAAACTTGGAATTTTTGCATATGTGCACAATCCTATTAACTTAAGTGTTTTAGAGTCAAATTTGTTCTTCTAAATCTGAAATCTTCAAGTAAAGTGGCATTCACAACTCTTCTGTCCTTTTGCATTGTTTGTAAATGAGGCCCTGGTCTTTGTTCGTGTAAATCCAGCACAGGGGTCAGGATGTGGGTTGATTTTGATTAGTTGAGTACAGGTGCAGATTCTCAATGGTCCAATAAAGAGGAGTTTGATTGGTGTAAACTTGGGACAAATCATGATGCAGCCTATTCTGATTGTATTTCAATTGGTTTAGTGTAGCTGCTGGTAATTATTCGATGAGTGAAAGGCATATTCTGATTGGTCCATCTGAGGGGCAGAATCTAATCTGAGTGGGGACAGAGTCTCATTCGGTCATTATGGGGGTTGATCCTGATTGGTTCAGCATAAGGCGCATTCTGTTTGGTGGAGCATTGGGGCAGGTTCTGATCTGCCCAGGCTTGAAGCAGATTGGGATTGTTCCAGTGCAGCGGCAGATGGTGATTGATCTTCTTACTCCGCAGGTGTATGAAGATAAAGGGGCTCAGCTTACTCTATCAACTGGCTAAGTATCAGCCAGAAATACTCTACCCAGACATGAAGGACGTCTGCCGGGCCGTCTTAAGGGTGGTAAGCCTGCCTATCAATCTGAGGCTTGTTAAACCAAGATGGATTAGAGTTAGCAGGTCTCCACACCAAGTTCAATGTGGACCAGTCACAAATCTGGAACATGGACTGAAGCGGAATGAGCTGCTGTGTGTTGCAGCGAGATCCTACTGCAGTGCTGCAGCTTAGTAATGATGCTCTATTGAACCGCCCTCCAGAACTCGTCTGTGTTTATGTTTCTCAATGTTCTGCGTCACGTCTGCGCTGTCGCTCTGCTTCCTCCTCGGTGGTGCGTTATTCTGATTCATTTACAGCGGCTCATTTCTGTGGAAAAACCTTTTTTGATTCGTACAAAATGAATATGACTCATGAGTCTCGCTGTTAACATGCGTTTGTGTCAGTTGTTCCACATCAGTTTGCTTGAAATGTTACGATTTTTTTTTGCTGCTCCTGCTGCCTGATGGCGTTAATATTAAACACTTGTAATTAATTTGACAGCCTTTTTGGGAGAAACTGGAGGCAAATACGGAAGTTAATTTATGTCTCAGCGTCGTAATGTTAGAGGGCTGATGGGATCTGCAGGTCCTCATAATGGACATTGAGTGCGCAGAACTGTCAGAAAGCATAGGAATTCACAACAGCCAATCAGCTGATAGTGTTAGGAATGCTCATGGTAGCAGGTGAGAGTTTGAATTTGTTGCTGAGTGTTGCCCAGTATTCACTGTCTTCAGTGCTCATCTGTTTGTGTTTGTGTTCAGGTCCTGAACCCGTCGGGTTCGGTGTCGGCGATGGCCTTAGGGACGCTTGCAGAGCTGCTTTCTTTACTGAAGACGCGCTTTGATCCGTTCCTGGACTGGGTCGCTGAGGTGCTGTTCCTGAAAGCTGCCTCCAACAACAAAACCGTCCAGCAACTCGCCAATGTGGCATTGGATGAAATGATTCAGAGCTGCAGCCCATTATTGTGCATTAAGGTCCTGCTGTACATTCTGAGGTGGGTGGAGTCAGGGGCGGGCCATGGGCAAGGGGCTGGACAATGGTGGGCTGATGTGTGTGGAATCAAGGGCGGGTCAGCTTAATATGGGTGGGGCTCAGTGGGGTCAGGACAAAAGTCTGCTATTACCATAGACTGTATAAATTACCATAGACTGCTCGGGTCCTAATAATTCTACACAACAATTTTAATTAAAATGCGCTGATACGGTGCAAATGCATAACTGTTACTGTTCCCCTTTAAGTTTTATGTTTTTGTGGTGGGCGCAGGGCGGGGGTTAAGGCATAAATAGGCTACACAAGAATTAGGGCTGGATTTTAGTTTGTAGAGACCAATAGATGTTCTCCTTTCCAGTTACCCGAGTATGGAAGATCCCGAGCAGGAAGCGGTCGCGCGGGAATGCTTTGCTGTTCGTCTGCTTGCACTGGTGGAGTCTGTGCGCTATGAACAGGAAATGCATGAGCTCTTCCTTTCGGTCAGCCAACTTACCCAGGACACATCAGTAATAGTCAGGTGAGTAGAGCGTCTTTTTAAGCCTGTCTGTCGCCTCACTTGATTTAATTCCTTAGACCAGGCCCTGATAATTGATTGCGGCCCACCTTCAGTTAAAGGGATCATAATCCATCATATTCAGTTGAAAGGGCCTTTCTGCAGTTTACCCAAGATATTGTTCAGCACAGAAATTTTACAGCATTCTCATGATGCAGATTTTTGTCTTGAATGCGTGGCCTACAAAATATCTGTCTGCAAACATAGAGTCCACCTCTCTACATCTATCATGAATCTGCCACACCTGTAACTTTGAGTTGATGTTTGAACCATTGTCTGTATGTGAAGATGGACATTCGAACAGGTCCCGAGTGAGGCCAAAACTTATTGATCGCCATCTAGTGGCCGGCTGCAGTATATTTTATAAACCTGCCCCACACATGTTGGTGGAAGGGATATGGGCCACACTAAATAATTAAAGTACGTGTCAAACAATTTTTTTTACTATGATGGTTTCTGCCATTTTAAGTAGTTCTTAAAATTACTTAAAAGTAAGGGGGTGGGGGTGGTTAGTCATGATTGACAGACGAGGCTGACGGTGACTCCGCCTGCTGGCTTAATACCGGTAGTTCTTCCGCGCTGAAATACAACCGTCAAGAAGAGCTCTAATGTTGAAATTACACATGCCTTAGCTGCTCGGTCTCCAGACAGCTTAGCATAACCCACAGTGATTTTGAAAGTCAAACAAAAATTGACAGTGGAATTGACGCTCTGAACGAAGCATCATGAACTGTATGCAGGGATGCGGTCGCTGATAAGTGAAGCCTGATGGCTCGCCAGCTAGTCAAGCTAGTTTAACAGGTTTCCATAGCAGGTTTCTGTAAGTTGGGTAGGAATGAAAATCAATGGTAAAAATGTGTATACATGGAGCATAGTGTAATATACTGTTAGCAGCTATGCTATGCTCAGTGCAGAGCTTTTTAACCATCACTTTTCATTGCTAACATTAATTTAAGTGACCTACGACTGAATCTTGCTAGCTTGCTACAAACAGTTTACACTAGTAAATTGCGATCCAGTGACTAGTAGCCTATCTCGTCAGCAAGCTTGCTAGCAAGGTAGTTTAAACAAATGTTAAAAGACATGATAGCGGGGAGTCCATTTGCCCGCAGACTGTATTTTGCTACCTTATTTTGAAGGGTTATATGAGGCAACTTAAAATACTCGCCACCTAGCTAAAAGGAGCTAGCAGTCGGCATGATTTTGAGGAGGCTTGCTGGAGCTCCGGACATCCGCATTGGAGCGAAGCAATGTAATGCTAATGATGTGGAAAACAGCGAACATATTTGGCCTTGTACAACTGTACTTGGAAAACATCCTAACTAGCTCACCCTTTAACAAGCGTTCAGTCGCAGTAGAATGATGGTTTCAATTGTGTAATAGTTTGGTTATGCTGCCTATCAAGATCATATTGAGTATATCAGGCTAATAATGACAGCTGAAGTACATTAACACATTCTGGGTCACTGAAGTGGCCAACTAGGTTATGTAAAAAGTTCAGAGAATGTGCTTGTGACTGAGTAGGGTAAATGTATGGGCAGGACTTTGATGCCACAGCTGTACCCCCGATATCCATTACGCAGACACTGGCTCCAGAAGTTCCAGGTGGTGGCATCTGGATGAAGGATATTTTGGCTCCATTTTTGCACAGCGTTAGGAGGAGGAGATGCGTTGTCCATCTTTACATTCAGTCTATGGTTTGATGGAGTCGGAACAGTCCAATCCAGTCCAGGTTGATAAACGTAACCCGTTCTTTGCTACAGGTGCTGCGCTGAAAAGATACTTCCACATGTTTCCAAAGGACAGCAAGCAAGTCGGTTACTCGATCAGGAACTTTATTAAGGATTCTTCAGCTCCAGAGATTTCTAATTACGGTACAGTTTTTCCCAGCATCTCATTACTGGGTTTGTGATTTTAGTGACAAGTTATTTCAGAAACATTGCTATGAATTAGTTTCCAAATTATCTTATTTAATAAGCCACTTCAAATTATTTTATTTATTAGTTTCCAAATAGTTTTATTACATGGCCCATTTAAAAGCATTTTTACCAATCGGTTTATCGACGCAAGTTTGAAATTGCTCATTTAAAAGCATTCTCATTCATTGTTTGTAAATGGTTGTTTAACATGGGTTGACCAGGAGCCCATGGGGGTCAGGGTTGCTGGAACTGTTGTCTGTGCTGTAGCGCTGTTTTTTGGTGCCAATTCTGCTTGAGTTGAGACGGAGACATAGTTTCCACAAATCTGACCAATGCATATAGTTTATCTCGAGCCACGTGGTCCTGACGTTCTCTTTCTCTCCAAAGTTTGTGTTCTCAGAAAAAGGAGTAGAGAGAGAGCCTGGGGCACACAAAAAAAGCCCATGAGATGATAAGAAGAAACCACCACAATATGCCTGAGTCTATCCATGGTTGGGCTCAGAGGGAGTGAAACCTCGATACAGTGGACTGAGACGTGATGTGGGTGGCATGCAGAGCGAGCTATCCACCGAGAGTGAATCTAGCAACGAGTCTTTTGGTGCACGTAACCGTTTTTTGGAGAAACCGGCCGGCGGCTACTATACGAGAAGGGCCGCAAGAGACCAACAAGAAGAGGGGAGAGAAGACGGGCTGAAACGTTGTTGTATTTTTGGGCCTGCTGGCGTGGCACAATAAATATAAAAAGGACATTTGAGTGCTGGTCTTTCCTTCTCTTAAAAGAAGAAACCACCTGCCTTCTCTGAGATGTGTACGCGCACCTCAGGGTCAGCTTTACGTGGGCTTTACGTGGGCTGCGGGCGTCTGCAAGGATATTCCAGTTAATACCATGATGTGTAAATCAGCTCGGGGGGAGGAGGATGTCAATAATGTAACGTTACTCTTATTTGTTCATCAGCAAGAAAGAATGTGTTTATCCTTGTTCTTGCCTGTAACGAGAGTTCTCGTGTGTAGCAAGGATCCTATTCTGCAGAAGAGTAATATATTATTCTCTCTGCCTCCGTTTGAGTTCTTTTCTTGAGAAGGTAACACAAAGAATATAATATTAAAGTTTCTACAACAGTATTTTCTGCAGAAAGTTTTATTTAGCCTATAGGAAAACAGCAAAATATTGGCCCAGACAACGCACAGTGCTAAGCTTACCATGACTCTGAAACATAGCGCTGCTTCGCTGTTGCGTTGTCAAATGGATTTGTACGTGGCAGCACACAATACGTGATGTGATTAAGAAAAAAATCTTTCAAACAATTAAAACGAGTAACAACCAAGGTAGCTAGCTTGCTAAAAAATTTCCTACCGCCACGTAAAGTAGCTTCCTTGCCGTCGGCCAAAAAAAAGCAGGTTAGTGGATAGATATCAGAACTTGGCTTTTGAAGAAAAGATATTGCCAAGTCCGAACAGAATCAGCTCGCTCGATCAGCCACAACACGCGCAGTCGGAGAGGTCCAGCGCCCGTCTCAGCTCTGACCTTGGGACAGAGGACCCAGCCCAGGGGCACCCATGACGCTGTAGGTAGTCATTTTCTTGTTTTTAGCTGTCAACTTTCATTGGTTAGAATTGTTCAGAAATTATTTTTATTTTGCATCTCGTAGGTTTGGGGACCACAGGATCTCATCTCTGCTTTTTGCGGATGATGATGTCTTGTTGGCTCCTTCGAACCAGGACCTTCAGCATGCACTGGGGCGATTTGCAGCCGAGTGAGAAGCGGTTGGGATGAGAATCAGCACCTCCAAGTCCGAGGCCATGGTTCTCGACCGGAAAAAATTCAATTCAATTTATTTTGTATAGCGCTTTTCACAGAGACTGTCACAAAGACGCTTTACAGTGAGAGTTTAAAGAAATAAAAAGGCAGTGCCCAGCCTATTCCCCACTACAGCAAATGAGGCAAAAAACTCCCAGTAGGGAGAAAAATCCTCCAACAGTGGTGAGAAAAAACTCCCCAGTGGGAAGATATCTCAGGAGGAACCCGGCTATAGTGGGGGAGCCCATCCTCCGCGGGCTAGCTAAGAACAAAAAAGTAAAATGGAGTGAACGACAGAGGAGTTCCATTTAAGTCCATCTAAACAGTGGCAACGGTAGCTTCAGAAAGTGGCAAGTCGAGGATGGTGAAAAAAGGTGGCTAGCCCCCTCCTGGTTGGAGGAGAGCTCTTGCCTCAAGTGGAGGAGTTCAAGTATCTTGGGGTCTTGTTCACGAGTGAGGGAAGGATGGAGCGTGAGATTGACAGACGGATCGGTGCAGCGGCAGCAGTAATGCGGTCGTTGTACCGATCTGTTGTGGTGAAGGAGGAGCTGAGCCGAAAGGCAAAGCTCTCAGTTTACCAGTCAATCTACGTTCCTACCCTCACCTATGGCCATGAACTCTGGGTGATGACCGAAAGAACGAGATCTCGGATACAAGCGGCTGAAATGGGTTTCCTCCGCAGGGTGGCGGGCCGCTCCCTTAGAGATAGGGTGAGGAGCTCTGTCACCTGGGAGGATCTCAGAGTAGAGCCGCTGCTCCTCCACGTCAAGAGGAGCCAGCTGGGGTGGCTCGGGCATCTCTATCGGATACCCCCTGGACGCCTTCCTGTGAAGGTGTTCCGGGCATGCCCCACCGGGAGGAGGCCCCAGGGGAGACCCAGGACATGCTGGAGGGTCTATTTCTCTCGGCTGGCCTGGGAACGCCTCGGGATACCCCCGGAAGAACTGGAGGAAGTGTCCAGGGAGAGGGAAGTCTGGGCATCCCTGTTTAGACTGCTGCCCCCGCGACCTGGCCCCGGATAAAGCGGTTGAAGATGGATGGATGGATCTCGTAGGCCTACGTTCCAAGTGCTCCAATTCCCTAAATTGTGCTGGGAGGCTCCGGTTTAATACTGGCTTCATCGCTGTGGTGAAATAAATGTATAATTTGATTTTGAAACAGTCGTTGTTTTTATGCCTTTTAGATGCTTTTCCATGGTTGAATCAATTAATCCAGGCAAACCTACGACCAGAACAATTTTAGTTAGTGTGGTGACTGGACAATATGCCCCAAATATTTCTATTTCATGTTATTGCCATGATATGCGAACACATGGAAAAGGTGGGTAATCATTCACAAACTCAAAACCACTGACTATAAAAAGATGGACGAAGCAACCATGACGTCACCCATTGGTTTTATTGGTTTTACCATTTAAGAAGCCTCGATTTTGGCCATTTGAACAGATTTTCCTAGCCAATTAAGACAAGAAAATGTCGGCACACGAATTTCACCCCCTAAACCTGAGCATTGTGACCTAACACATTAAAGGTGAAGGACTGAAGCTGGTAATAGCGGGTTTAACCCTTTGAGCGCTGAATACATTTTCAAGGAATCAAAAATGTACTTATCCTGAGCTGTTGAAAACCTATCATGTGGCAACTTGTTTAAAAGAGCTCCCGCAAGTTGCCACATGATAGGTTTTCAACAGCATACGACTTTGACATCTTACATCACTGGGTAACTATACTTGCCCACGGCACTGAAAGGGTTAAACCAGCTATTGCGTGTTGAAGCATCATTGAAGGAGGCATAAAAAAGGGGCGGGCAAAGTTTGTTGCGAGCCCATGTGGCTCAGCAGGCCGGTGCATAACCCCGGTTATATCGATTCTATGAGGCGACTGGGAGTATCGCTTCTTCCGCCGGATGGGATGCTAGTCCATCACAGTTTACCCCCCACCTCTTGGTCGGGTTTCCCTGACAATTATACGCTCACTCTGGGAGTGAAGTGTTTTTGTACAGGAACACACCGCAAAAGCCTTGGCAAGTACTTCGACTCAGGACCTTTCAATCCCAAGTCAAGCACACTTAACCACTGTGTCATTGCGTCTCCTGCTTATTGAAGGAGGGTTGGAATTGAGTCCCTCATTCCCAATAATTGCGCACACTAAAACTCTGCCAAAAAGTAGGACTGGACACAATCTTTGCATTTTTAATAGTTTGAAATATACTGCTCAAAAAAAAATAAAGGGAACGCTTGGCGTTATATTGTGCTGTTTTAGTGTTCCCTTTATTTTTTTGAGCAGTTTATTTCGTATGCAGGGTATTCCGAGTCCATTTATCAGCGACGTGACCTCAAGCAAGAAAATGCATCAAAAGTGCCAAATTCAAAGGAACCTATGCCAACCCAGAGTACAAACTGTCCAATCACCTTCACTGTAAAAATCCTAGAATAGACATTTGTGTGAAGCCTAATAAAAGTTTTCTGCTTGAAGAGATTTAGTCAAGGACTTTATAGTATCAATGACTGACTCAGGTTCCATCAGTGACATAAAGCTAGTCTTCAAGGATTTCATTGCCAAGGACAAAAATGTGGGAACATGCATGGGTTGTGGATGCGTTATGGAAGCAGTCATGCCATAAATTCTGGGCGAGATGAGGCCTCGAGTGCAGTGACTGGTCAGAAAAAAAAATTTGTCACATATTAGATTATCAGGAATTCTGCTCAGTCAAGAGGAATGACATCCCTGGACCATTAATCCCACAATCGCAGGGTGCACAAGGACTCGGCCTCGTCAGTATTTACAAGATCCTTTCATTTACACTGGAGCCAAGTGTAGCCACAATAAATCCAGTGCTGCTGTTGGACTCCTTAGAAAGTCCCCTAACCTTCAATTGTGCCATTGAATCGGCACCTGCTGAAACAAACCGTAAGCTTTGGATAAACGCAGTCGCGTCAGAACTGTAATGCGTCAGACAACTCAGCTTCAGGCTAAAGATTTTTTGCACTCAGTGGAGTAATCCAACAGTGAATTGTCCAGACCAAATGCATAATGCAAGGTAATCGCGTGGAAAAAGAATTGGCACACACTAGCCCTCAGACTGGAGATGCGTTTGACTTCCTCCGACTCCTTACAGTAACCACGGGCTTTTAGTGCCACCCTGAGGACAATGAGCGGCATTACCCATTTTATTGCCCGTTCTTGAGAATGTCTCGGTTACACGCATGAACACCATTCCCCGTTCCCAATTAATTCCCTAACTGCAAGACTAAATTAATTTAAGATTTGAAGATTCAAATCTAAATTTGAAACCATCGCTTGGCAAATATAAAGACTCGCGGGCGTATTGTAGGAGGAGGTCAATGCTGTTCTGGTTTCAGTGGGACTCCATAATCAGACTCGCTTTCTATATCTGACTTATCACCTGAATATAAAGAGAAAGGTGCCGTCAGGAAAGTGCTCCTTACGCAAAATATAATCTGGTGGTTTGAGAAGAGCCAATCAACAATTTTCATGCGAAATCCCCAGTTCTCATTTGAAAGTTGCAGCAGCAGGCAAACAGCAGTGTCTTGTAAAGCTGGTTCGAGATGTGGTATGATGGCAAATATGATCCGTGCAGCTTTGCACAGCCTCATGTAGCCTATAAATCTCAGTGAATAATAAAAACTGTAGTTCAGATACTCCAGAGTCTCAAATAGGCATAAAATTGACATTTCAGTAAGTCATGGCACCGCAAATTGTACGTTTGACCAAACTAATGAAACATTGGGTTCTGTTACTGGCGAAGACCATTTGTCCAGCAGAGATACAGACATGGGTGTAGCAAATTAACAATAACTGTAGATACAGGTTTAACTTGTGGCCATCAGGCATTCAAGCATGAGGAATAAACTGAAGATCTGCTATGAAAGTATCATAAATATGCCTTAGCTAAACTTTTTTTTTTTTTAAATATATAAATCGCTTCAACCCTGAAGTGTCTAAACCCCACACACAATCAAGGATTCCTACAAATTTGAACTAGGCTTATGCTGTCAGAGGCGACAGCTGGGGGTATATCCCCGAACGCCCCCAATCCTCCAATTCCCCAATCCTTGAATAGACCTTGAATAGACATTCATTTGAACTTCATTTCAGGTGAATCAGACAAATGGTTCTGAAGATATGGCCAAAATGGTAATTTTTCAATCACAAACCGCCACCTGGTGGCAAAATATTGAACCATACAGGTATGATGTCATCATGTGACACGTTGAGGTCATGACCTTGCAGTTGCACATACTTTCATGTCAATTGGACAAATAGATCCAAAGATATTGCAAAAATTGTGAATTTTATGTGACAAAGCTCCAACTTGTGTCAAAATTTTGAACCAAACAGGTATAATGTCATCGGAGGACACATCCGAAGGTCACGACCTTTCATTTGCACTTGATTTGAGGTCAATCAGACAAATATTTCCAGGGATATGATAAAAACTAATTTTTTTCCGTTTTTGGCCCCTGGTGGCCAATTAATCTAGAAATTGTAAATTGTCCAAAATCGAATCAGTCCTTCCTCTTTATGATACTTACTTATATGCAAAACTTGGAATTTCTAATTGAAATATTACTGAAGTTACCGCGTTAACACGCGGCGCGGTGGTCTGACCAAAAACATATCCCTGGAACGCCATTCGGCATTAGGGGATATACTTATTAGCATGCATCTGCTTAAAAGAGGTCTGACCGGCCCCTGCACTTCACCTGGAAATTCTCCGAAGCAAGATGACAGAATTCAAAAGGGGTCAAATAGTTGAGTGAATTGCAGTTACAGTGAGTCACAAAAACAGCAAAATTATTTTAGGTGGCAAGGGGGTTGGCATTAAACTGTGACCACACAAGAAAATTAGGTATTAGGGCCACAGGTCAAAGGTCTTAAACAGACATACCAACACTGGATTGGATAATGGCTCATTTCCTATCGGACTGCTGCTCTAACAAATTACCACTGAATTGAATCAACATCTGAACCACTTTCAAATTACGATTTCTAAATTTGATCTGACCACCCTGTGTGTGTTGTAGCCGAGAAACAAAACAACCCCACTAATACGAATTTCGCTCAAACAGCTCCATCAATCAGAGAATGCAGCAGGCAGTAGTCAGATTGATAATAAAATGCAGGGGTAGCACTACAGAAGTTGCATTTGTGCTTTACCACCATCACAAGCCTGGCCCCTCAGGACACAGTTTGAGCAAACCTGCAATTCTGTTTCAACCAGTTTCCAGTTGCTTTGAGAAAACAAACAAGAGGCGATTAATTTTGATACCTTTATTGTTAACCAATGAATGTTGTTCAAAATGTTACGGCTGATCATACAAGAAAAATGTGTTGCTTTGGGCGGAACGAAGGGAGAGAGAGAAGCCATTTTAAATGTAAAACTATTCAGCTCTATCTGAACTCTCCCTCCTCCCTCCGCCTAACAGAGGAAAACCAACCAGCCAATCAAAAAACAAAAAAAAAGCTAAATAAATAGATGCAAAATTAGACTATTTTACCAGCTTAGGAGAGCTCACTCAGTCAGTTAATGGATTAGGCTCCATTTTGCTGTTTATATTGTAAGAGAAATGGACGACCTTGAAAGCAAACATGACCACTGGTTTCAAAATTTAGGGCTGGCATGGAAATGCACCCAATGGGAGGCTTTCTTCTCGTTTCTGTTGAGCCAAAATGGCCTCCAACTGAACTTGGGAAAATGCCCTGGCAAAAGCAGGGCAGTCAAAGGAAATAAAAACAAAAAAACCGTCTCTACCGCCAAAATTTATGCATTACTCATTTATCAGGAGATATGAGAGATGTGCAAGAGTAATCTGTATTCCCCGCGTTAAACTCAAAAGTTATTTTCCGTCTTAAATTTGAAAAGCCACCATTTTGCCACTTTAGGTTGAAGCTTCAGTGGGATCGTATGAGCTGTAATGAGGACAGGCAGCTTGTTGTATTTTCAGAGCACAGGCAGTCGAAGTTGGAAGCACAGAAGTTAATATTTAAAATATGGCAATCAGAGGGACACCAGCTAGGGGTCCTAAAGATGCTACATCCAGCCCTGTCCACAGATTGGCTGCCCTGGTGGAGTGCTCCTGGTGCTCTGTGCTGTTATCACTCTTCTGACATCACGGCCAGTCTCTTCAACAGCTGTCAGACATACACCGACCGCCCAAACCATCTGCACGCAACCATCATCACCCAGTCCCAATTATAAGACACAAACAACTAAAGCACAGACACTGAAAGGCCAGGGGTACCTGCGGTCTGCGGATAATATTTAAGAAAAACAATTTCAGATTCAAAGATGGCCGCCTAATTCCAGAAAAGCATGCTTAGGGGGCTGGTGGTGGTGGGGACGCAGAGTTTGTCGTGATGACCCGATTTCTCCAGACAGCCTGGACCACTCTGTCTCTACCAATTCCTTCTGCTGTTGGGACAAATCTTTCGGAGAAAGTGGCTGAGGAAAAGCTGTCGCCCATTTCTGAGTCGGGCGTGGGACTGCCAGCCCTCCGTTCAGCCCTGCCGAAGCTGGAACACAAAAATGAAGCCCGTAGGAATGTCCACGCTCATGCTGTCGATTTGAAGCAGTCCACTGTGTGTCACTCTTCAGCACAGATATCCTGGCTGTGCCATTCTTCAGCTTGGTACTGCAGGGGGTGAATTACTAAGACGTTAAGGATTCGTAGCTGTGCGACGGCCAAAAACCTGCAGATCCGCAGGGTATTCCAGTGGGGGGCAGGATGAGGCTTCATTAAGCCCATGAAGGGGTGGAACCATCAAAGCCGAACAGCTGCACCAATCTGTATCTTTGTCGAGGATTATTTAAAGTCGCAGGTCGGCAAACTCTGGCCAACACTGAGCCCATTATGGAACCTTGCTGATCGGTGTAGCACTCCGTAAGGAACGATATCCATCGCTCGCACAGTATCATGAGTTAAACCAATTTGGCAAGGAGGCCATTTTGTTAAAAAGAAAAATAGATTCCAGTCTACCCTGGATTAGCTTATTCTACAAGGGAGTTATATATATATAAAAAAAAAAAAACCCCACCCCAAATGGGGGCAAAACAACCTGCATGAATTTCTATGTCAGATTCTAGTAAATCAAGGATCATTTCCGACACGATCAGGTGACGAACAAGATCAATGGGGGAATCCCCTTCCCTTTTGAATATGTACTGAATAGCATTTAAGGCAAAAAAAAAAAACATTTCAGCCTTAGAAACAACCAAGTATAGATGCGTAAAAACTCCCGGAAGTAACCAAAATAAAATGAGTGCGAGCAAGTCAACCAAACCAGATCCTCAGATCAACAATCCCGAATGAATTAAGAACCACAACTACATTCTCGTAACACTCCGGTGACCTCAGCCAGGGTGTGCTGGGCAGGGATACCTGCATCCCCAGATTCACCAAAAGGCCCAGAAGAGCCACAGCTATCACTCACAACATTACCCTAACGCTGACATCACGCTGCCCATGAATACTGCCCATTGTATGCAAAAAAAAAAAAAAATCTATACACCTCATATCATTTACAATACCGCACCAGAAATGCTGACCGTTCTTTAATATGAAGCAACAGATTGAGTCGAAAGATTCTTCCCAATCTGCCTCATGAAAGATGGCGGTTTCCTCTTTTTCAAAGCTTCCCTTGGTCTTGAACTTCAATTACCGCAAAGCAGAGATCCTCAAAGATGAAAAATACGCAAGAATAACCTGATCTCTCAAAAAAAAGCCCCATTAACTCAAGCTTGCCGAGATGAGGCCAAGTTATGAGTCTTGATTCACAGGGAGCTACAACCGAACCGCTCCAATGAGGCTGCAGATCACAAGTAGAGCCAATCTACACCAATCACGATGCAGAGATGAAGAGGGTGGGGATGAGGGTTTGTGCAGTGATTGCTGGGCCAATTACCACTGAACACAGGGCTGCCCATTCCTCTTCCAAGAGATTTTTAGTCCTGTAGCTTTTCACTTAACCTTAATTAAGCATACCTGACTCAACAAATTAGCAAATCAACGATACCTCCACTTGTTGAATGAGATGCTGGTGTTTGAGTGAAGGCCAACAGGATACTAGAGGTCCATGAACAGGATTGAGCAGCCCTGGTCCAACATAATTGGGGTAGTGCACCGTAGGATGACAGTCATTATAGGACAGATGTTTTCGCATGATCTCCAGCCCGGAAGGTCAGGAGTCATGGTCTGGTCTGATCTGAGTGGATGGAGGATAATGTTGGATGACAGAGTGCAGAACAGGTGGTGAATGTGTGCGCAGAACCAGAGGTGTCCTAACTAAGGTCAACAGCCAGACCCAGGAAAGACCAGCATCTACCTATAGACTTGGCGCAACTGCATGTTGATTCTCAGAAACGCTAAACTGACAACTCAAAACAGTCAATGTGTGGCCCACTGGATAATAAACTATTTTACCATCCCGACCTGCATTCCTAAACACAAATGCATGGTCGCGCGCACCCCAACACACACAGACACCGATGGCCGTTCACTAGAGGCCTTGACGTTGCCAGGGCTGTTATTCCGTTTTGACTCCCGGATTTCCACTGTGGAAAAAAAGGACTTCTGTAACGGGATTTCCCCTTTGACCCCTAAAATCCATGAAGAAGAGATCAGCATCTCAGCTCGTTCCGGAGAAGAGACACGAGTACGGTTTTATGAGGAACACATCGCAGCCAATCACCACAGTAACTAGCTCCCAGTTTCATCCAACAAGCAATGAAGTTTCTGAGGGCAGAGTGTCAGCGATCGCTGCCCGCTGAGCCACAGTCCCAACTGAGCTGGCACAGAGCTTCATCCAGTATTTACCAGCACGGCCAGCAGTCCGTAGCGACTCAAACTCGCCACGCCAAACAGGACGCAGTAACTCAACCTCGTAGTTAACAATTAAGGACACAAACTAAAAGGAGATTAAAATAAAAGTTGAACATAACTTTTTTTTTAAAAGTAAAGACTTTCTGAAGTAGTAAGATATTAAAGCTTTACATACAAGTTAACCAGCAACAACCCAAAAAAAGAAAGCTATGAATGGCCATTCTCAATAAAAGCAATTTTGTTCAAATTTCTCCCCCATTTTTTTTTTTCCTTTTTTAAACTTTGACATAACCCAACATGCAAGCAGTGAATTACCCTTTTATGCTACAGGAGTTCATACTGATTATATGCATTGCTTGCTCTTGGACGATAGGACATTTCCAGATGCAGTTGTGCAGTTGGGCAGAGCTGCATACGCTTTAAGAGATCTGATTGGCCGAACGTTGGGTGGGCGGAGCTTTGGCAAGGCATGGTGGGAGTACAGAGTGGGCTGTGGCCCTCGAGCCTTGGTTTTGGGGGGGGGGGGGGGGGGGGGCTTTTTGGGATTTGGGAGGGAACGAGGCAGTAGCCATGTCACGACGAGAGGCCTCCTCCCTCCTCCCCTCACATGGACTCGAACTCGTCGATTCGCTGCTTGGTGTTGCCTTGTCGGATCTGCCGCAGGGTCTTGTACTTGTCTCGCCCCGCTTTCACGTTTTCTGCGTGCAGCATGTCGTTCTGCGTCTTCTTTGTGTCGTCCCGCGCGTGTGCCAACTCCGAGCTCAACGTCTGGGGGTGGAGAGAGGGAGAGAGAAAAGGAGAAAGTGAGGGAGCCGGGGAGGAGGATGAGAAGGGGAGAGAGGGAGAGGAGGGGAGAGGAAAATGCAAAATAAGCAAAATTCCAATTTTGATTTATGCTCACAGGGCGACATTACACTAGTCACAAAGTCTTCCACTGTCCGTGTTAATCAGATGCATGTCTGAAGCTGCAATTAATTTGAAGATGCATAAATGCATATATGCCTGAAGATACATTTCCGCAGTTATTAAGAATTGACAAAATGCAAAAATCTGCTGCCCCTGGTGACTGTTTGTTCTTCCTGTACTTAATTTGATCGCTGGATGGTGGTGTCATGAAAAATCTGGTCCCCCACGTGTCTTCAATCGCAAGATGCGCGTCAAATGATGTGTCTTGCGAGATCATCGTATAGCTAACTGTTGAAGTGGCAGAGAATTAATTGAATTGCAGCTGCGTGCATGTGGTATACTGTCTTATTAGCAGACTAGCAAGCTAGCTCTCTACACTGCCAGCTAATCATTTAACACTTCATTATCACTTTAGCTAGGTAGTAAGCTAGCAATTATTATATTACAAGCGAACCGTAACCCTATCAGCAAGCTAGCTAGCTAGCTCAATACACTGGTACGCAAGCTATTCATTACGTTATCACTTCAGCTGGCTTGCTAGCAGTTGTAACAATAACAGTGAACCGTGGCCTTATTAGGAAGCTTGCGAGCTTGTCACTTCAGTACAAGTGAACAATTGTATAACGTCCGCTAACGTCTGTACAAATCACTGCGTTTAAATGCTATGAATTGGCTTAATTATTTCCAAGCATACTTTATTAATATGCAAATAACGTAGGAGTCTCAAATGACGCAAATTAACGCACAACATGCCACAAATGTCACATTGGGGGGACCAGATTTTACACGACAGCGGCAGCTGGCGGAACCCTGATTCAGCGACTATGTGATGTCATTATAGAGGCGACTCCACAGTGACAAGTCTGTGTTTCGCACTACTCTGATCTCAGTTTGAATTTGTCATTGCACCACAAATATTTCTGTACTGAATCATGTACTTTTCATCACCATGTCTTCACAGTTTACGTGGTGATAAGCCGGTGGGAGGGGCATATGGTCAGGTGTCTATGACCAGGGATAAGGGGCGGGGCCAGGGGCTCTCACCTGCAGCTGCTTCTTGACCCGCTCGTTCTTCTGCGCCTCCGTCAGACGGTCCTCCTCACTGCGGTGGTCATCCACACCCTCATTGGACAGCTCGGCACTGGCCTCCGCACTGTTCTCGTCCTGCTCGTCGTGCTCGTTCTCCGCGGCGACGGGAGCCGGAGGGGCAGTCATTACGTGCTTTAGCTCCTCCTTCGTCTTCTCCAGGTCATCCTGAGCGGTCATCGCCTGTGGGCGGGACACGGAAGTTTATACGCAAATGCACAGCGCGCCCTTCACAAGCGAACAAACACTGACTCATTACCGTAACCGTACATAACCATCTCTCCAATTCACTGGCTGTACAAGACTTCATATAAACACTCATACAAGTAACGCTTCGCGCGAGTGCATCAAGGACGACGCGAATCATTCATTGGTCACATCAGCTCAAGGAATGCGAGACGTTCAGAGCAGAAAACTTTGATTGATTTGCACCAATTCACTCACTACTAAGGCCCTGACGTCAGTATGATTCATATGGTAGTCTACCAGTGGCAGTGTACGTGAAAACACAGAAAGACCACTGGCTCAGTGAAACAGGAGCAGGAAAACTGGTTCTGGTGAGGTCATGCTGGCTGTGATCGGGTCTATTTTGGTTCTGGCCGGGTTAGTGCCGTCCCCAGTTGAGTGAGTGCTGGTTCTGTTAAGGGTCAGTGCTGGTTGTGTTTGGAGCTGGCGATGGTTCTTGCTGTGGTCAGAGATTAGAAAAAACGTCGCACTTTGCATAAACACATTTATTTTAACAAGTGTCTCCGCACAAACGCGTTTCGGCGTAGTTCCTTCATCAGTGCACTTACAGACAGTCATTCCACAGGTTATGTACCCACGCCAATGCACTGACACACCCTCATCAATGAGGATCAGTCCCTGACCTGTTTTTTATAGTATGCTTTATATAGTATGACTTTGTATATCTGTATTAGCTATATGCACAGTGCTACAATGACACCTAATTATGGGTGCTGGTATGATATACAAAAAATTATAATACAATTATGTAAATTGCATGATCACCTGACCAAGGAGGGTGTGTCAGTGCATTGGCGTGGGTACATAATCTGTGGAATGACTGTCTGTAAGCGCACTAAAGGCAGCACTATGCCGAAACACGTTAGTGCAGACACGCTTGTTAAAGTAAATGTGTTTATGCAAACTGCGACCTTTATTCCAATTTCATTATTGCAGACTTTGGTCCTGCACTCAAAGTCTGGGAGTGAAGCCCGTTTGCGCATTTCTTTTTCTAGTAAGGTCAGTGTTGGTTCTAGTCAGTAATTGCGGATTCTGGTTACGCCTGGTCAGTGGTGGTTCTATTTGAGGTCTGGGCTGGTTGTGTTTGGAGTTAGTGCTGATTCTGACCAAGTTGGAGCTCATTCTGGAACTGGTCAGGTCATTGCCCATTCTGGTTGGGTCATTGCTGGTTCTGACAGGTCATTACCTTCTGCTGCCAATCTACGGCCTCTTCCTCCTTCTTTCTTTTGGCCTCCTCCAGCAGTGCGATTTTGGCGGTGAATTCACCCAGCTCTGCCGCCTACAAGAGACGCAAACATCACTCAGGGCCCATAGATTCTCTCTGTCACACACTCTCTGTCACACACTCATACTCTCTCACACACACACACTCTCACTCTCACTCACCAACTGCTCCTGGTTCTTCATCTGGTCAGCGGCCTGTTTGGCTAGAGCTGCTCGCGCCTCCTCCGCCGCCTCCTTGTCCCTCTGCAGTCGCTCGGCCTCCTCTTGCGCCTCCTTCCGAATCCGGTCCAGCTCCAGGGCTCTGCGCGTCTGCTCCTCCAGCTCTGTGCAGGACACATCGCTCCTGATACAGCTGAACTACACCACAGCGCTGCCCCCGCCCCGCTGCTGCCTCTACAGGAGAACGATTGCTCCTCCACCCCACACACACCCACCCATACACACACACCCACCCGTTCACACACACACACACACACACACACACACACACCCGTTCACACACACACACACACACCCGTACACACACACACACACACACACACACCCGTACACACACACCCACCCACCCATTCCCACCCACCCATTCACACACACACACACACACACACCCAACTACCCACCCATACACACACAACCACTCATCCACCAATACACAGACACACCCACTCGCTCAGTCGATACCTTTCTGTGCTTTGGTGGTTTGCTCCTCTATCCGTCTCAGTCTCTCCATCAGCTCGTCCTTCTCTCGCTCTATCCTCTCCTTCTCCTTCTCTGCATGCTCTCGTTTCTTCTTTTCGTTTTCCAGCTGCGCCCTGCCAGAGGAGGACAGAGTCCATGCAGTGGAACCACGGGAGCGCGTACAGCAGTGGCTCGCCGCAAGCCCAGAAATTATTTTCTTTATTAGCGTTGTCATGTACATCCGTGCAGCTGTACCCATGATATCCCAGCTTTGGGAGGTCTTTGCAGAAACGGTAGGGTGACAGCATTTTAAGCTTTACAATGATGAGACAGCAATACGACCACAGGTATAAGTAACGTCACAGCATCGCAAGCAGTGCTGCAAAGGCAATGCCTTCTCTTCAGTGTAATAATGACTTAACAACATTGCCAGGTATCAGGGGTAAACAATGAAGTAACAGCATTGCAAGCCAGCAGGTGTAACAGCAATGCAATCTTAGGCGTAACAGTGATGTAACAATAATGCGTCTCTAAGATGCACCCATGATGCACCAGCACTGATCTCTTAGGTGTAACTAATGTAACTGCACTGTAATCTCTCTGGTGTAACGGGGATGGAACAGTGCTGCAAGCACTTTGGTGTGATGCGGAGTGATGAAACAACGCTACGGCAGCGGTGATACCCCAGCGTGATAACAGGACGTAACGGCACCGCTGCGGCGTATCGGGGTCGCACCTCTCCAGCTGTTTTTGGTGCTTCTCCTCGCGAGCCTGAGCCTTCATCTGTTGCACCTCGATTGTGTCCGGCTTCCGCCGCCTCATGTAGAGCTCGTGGTTCCCCATGCACAGCGCCAGGATTCGCTTGTTAATGCGCAGCCGCGGGGCGTAGAACACAAAGTCCTGCACAAGGGCGGCAGCACCAGCAGGGGGCGCCATCCCAGTAATTAATGCATGAACTCTCCAAAACCCCGGGACCAGGGCCGGCGTGGGCGCAGGCTTTTGTTCCGACTGTGCACTTTATCAATTAAATCTGATAATCGGCCCTTAGCGCAGGAATCCCCAAACACAGATCCAGCCCTGGTTTTCAATCCTTCCATGCCTCTCAGTGAGCATTTGTAAGTGCTGATTGGCCAGACTTTCTTCAGACCTGACTCTCATACAGGACAGACAGAAAACCAGGATTTCTCTCTCTTAAGGGCCGCGATTTAGGGAACTGGGCCCTATAGTCTCAGCAAAAGACCTTGGTTTGTAATATCAGGTGTGCGCACCAGCTTGGCTGGACTGAAAGCCTGTGCCCACTACGGCCATTTCTGCATACGACCGAGACGCTGACTTAAATCTCGCCTCAACCGGGATGTGACAGCCAATAGGGCAGTTTGAGTATTTGGACAGCTACACAATCTCTGCCTTTTAGCTCAGATTTCTAGTTCTAACTCATCGGGCAAGAGAACGATGAATTTGCGATTAAAATAGAGGTAGTCAGCGACTAATCTGCAGGTATTTAACTTCCACACTGTGTGCAGAAACTGCAGCTGGCTTTACAGAGTGTCACAGGCATAGTGCTTGTGAATTTCAGGTAAAAATGCTAAGAACTCCACGAGCTGAAAACATTTCTGTAGTCGTAATACAGACTGACAGGGCTACACCTCAAGGCTTTGGAATATTTCAGTAAAATCAAATTTCCAAGGTCGCTCTTACTGGGGCTTTCTTGTCGATGGGCTTGATGACGAACTTCTTGTCGCTGAACGAAATGTTCCTGATCTCACTCCAGGGAAAGCCGATCTTCGGTGTCAGTCTATGGAGAAAGTTAATAAATTAAATGCAGTAAATGCAATAAACCTTCATTCTGCAAAACGGGCAAGGTTTTTTTTTGGTTTTTTTTTTGGTCAAAATATCATTTCAGAGTAAGCACTCCAGCTAAAATGCACAAAGTGCTGCTAATACCATTGATCCAACATCATAGAGCCGTCATCAGGGTATTCTGGAGTTATGCGAGGTAACTATGTGCCAAAACACTGACCCATCAAACAAATACAGACGTTTACATGCACCAAAAAAAGTCTTTTTAACTATCATTCATGTTGTATCAAGCCAGGACCTCAGCTGCCTGCTCACATTACACCAGAAATATCCATACCCTAAAAAGGCTACAGTATCAGTGCTAACTCCAGTAGCACAGGCATTACCCCAGCGCTGGAAGACCCTAAAAAGGCTAACTCATCGCACAGGAACATTACCCTGGGATTGTAATACTCTAGAGGTCTACAATATAATGGCTAACTAACAGCACAGAAGCACGTACCAAGTATAGCAACACCCTCAGATGGCTACATTATCAGTACTAACTCTATTTGTGCAAGAGCATTACCCATTGTATGGTAAAAACATAACAGAACTGTAGCGTGAGGACTAAATCCTGTAGCACAGGTGTATTACGCCTACATGAGTAATACCCTCAGAGTGTTGTAGTATGAGGGCTAACTATTAGCTCAGGTGCATTACCTCTTGTATGGTAATACCAAAAAAGAACTGTAGCATGAGGGTGAACTCTAGTAGCACAGGTGCATTATCCCTCAACGGTAATACCCTCAGCGCAATGTAGTATGGAGGCTAACTCCAGTAGCACAGGTGCATTATGCTTGCGTGGCAATACCCTCACAGTGATGTAGAACGATGCATTATGCCTGTATGGTAATGCTATAAGAACACTGTAGTATGAGGGCTAACGAGCAGCACAGGCGCATTACCCCAGTATGATAATACTATAACAGAACTGTAGCATGAATGCTAACTCCAGCAGCCCTCACTTGTCCTCGTGCTCATAGATGTTGAGTCCCAGCGCGTCCACTCCCAGCCACAGCTCCGTTCCCTTTTTGTTCTTGATTTCAAAGTAGTTCACGCCGTACATCTCCAGATCCTGGGCAATCTTCAGGTACTCCATCATGGAGTCCTCCCTGTCACACAACAACAACATTACACATAAACACAACCATTATACAGCTGGGCTAAACACCCATCAACTTTATTAACTGTAATAACATCTTTAACTAGAGTCAGAAAAACATGAGTTACAGTTTCCCCACACACTCAGGCCGACTCCTGTGCCCAGACAAGAGTGCCTCTCTATCTGTTAATATAAACCAGACGGAAGGTCGCCAGCGGGTCCACATGCATCCGTGGAGACGCCAGAGCAGCATTTCCCGAACCTCGTCCTGCAAGCTTTAGATCCCTCCCTGCTCTAGGACAGGTGATTCAAACGATCAGGTCATAATTTACCCCCATAGCTGCTTGATAATAAGCGAATCATTTGAATCACCTGCGCTGGAGCAGGGAGAGATCTAAGGCATGCAGGACAAGGGGTACGCCAGGAGAGGTCTGGGAAACACCGCCCAAGAGCAATTGCTCCCAAAACTAATGGGCTCTGTGACCTTAACGGACAGGTCCTTGCAAAATATGAAGTCAATCAAAAAGGACTGTCACCTTAGAGAGCGAACGAGAAGTCTCGCAGCCGCGGCAACAGTCTAACGATAGCTGATCCATAGTATCCTCAACCCATCCTCCGGGGAAACAGTTACTTAATTATCATCAACCATGCAGCATATTTGAAAAAAAATTTGTCAGAAACCAAGGCATCCCAAACACTTCCATCTGCAGGCCTACCAAAGAAAACGGCCAAGCTGTGACTAAAGTTTGTCAGATGTCGACCTTTTCCAAAGAACCAGCACCACACTATTGAAAACTCATTTGGTTCGTCTCTGGGTTTGTTACAGGCTGTGCGATTATTCAGTTTGGTTCTGGTGAAAAGGTATCGACTTCAAAGTGTAGTGGTGCGAAGTTTAGCGGGAATGAGGCATGTTTTCAATTTTGTGTTGCTGGTTATTAGAAAAAGGGACACTGCAGAATCTGACCAACTTTTGTTTCAACTTGGCCGTTTTCTTTGGTAGACCTGATCTGGGAGAACTTGAAATTTGAGTGGGCAATCTTGCGTGGAAAAACAGGCTATGCCCACATTGCCGCAAAAGAAACTCGGCATGTTATTTCCAGTAAATGAGTGACGCTACACAAATACGCCATGGAAATCGCAGTACTGCCCCGAGCTAAACTTTCTCACGGTCGCGGATGATATTCATAGCTTCCATGAGGTCTGACGCAAGAGCAGACTTCCTCTTCGCGGACGGCGTGAGCAGCGTCCCACAGATGGGCACCGCAGCTCGGGCACAGCAGCTCGTGCACACCCCGTCTAACAGAGGCCGTACCTCAGCATCCCTCTGTGCTCCTCGTGCCACGTCTGGATCCTCTCTTCCCACTGTTCCTTCGTCAGCTTGTGCTGCTCTAGAACCCTGCAGAACCCAACCACACAAAGGCAAATCACATACACACATTCCAGATGGATCCGGGCACACACGGGCACACACACACACAACCCAGCAGAACATGACCAAAAGGTCACACACCCACTGGACACTGCAGAATCCAGCCTCACACCCTTACACACACAGAACTCTGCAACATGGTCACACGCCGAACACAACCATACCAGATCATACACACAACCATACGCTGAACCTAGAGCTGGGCAATATGGACAAAATCTAATATCTCGATTTTTTTGACAGAATATCTTGGTATCGATATTTTGCGGATATTATCTAGACAAGTGTTGGTGCTTTCCTGAAATACTGACAATATTTTTGATAACCATTCATTAGTAATGTTGCTATAACGACCGAACAGGGGAAGGCAGCAGCTCAAACAGTCTGGTAAGAGCAGAAAAAATGCAGCCCTTTACTGTAATGCAGCTTTTAAAACCAGAAAAGCCAACACTGATCTCATCACAATATTATGATCTCCAAAATGCGTGACGATATTCTGCTTTGCATCACGATCTCCATATACTATGGATATATAGCCCAGCCCTAACTTAACCCAACAGAACCAAACCACTCAAGGTCATACACACAAAGCCCCGCACAACCCAACCACACAGACGTACAGGTCTCTGCAGAACCCAGCCATGCAGGCGCACACACACAGAACCACATGAATAGTCATAAAAATGGAACCCTGCAAAATCAAATCAAACACGAGACACACAGAACCCTACAGAATCCAACCACTCAAGGTCACAAATGCAGAACCTCAGAGAAATACAAAGCCATACACACAGGACAAAGACAAATCCAACCACAGATGGTCAAACAGGTCCAAGAAACAAACAAAAAAATCTGATATTATAGCCTTCGAGGTCCAAACTCTCCATCATCCCTTTACCTGAGAGTAATGAGTGAACCACTGAGGGAAACAAGAAATGCATTTTTCAATTAACTAATTGCCTGAGAGAAAAGAAAACCAGAGATGGATTCAGTTACACAGTCCAGATTTGGTGATTCCTGCACTAAATCATGAGCTGCGTCACACAGCCACACACACACACACAGCCACACACACACACACACACACACTCACACACACACACACACACACACACACACACACAGCCACACACAGCCACACACACACACACAAAAAACAGCTCCGCCCTCTTACACACAGTCCCAGGTGTCTCAGTCAATGAGGTCACTCACCGTCTGGCCAGCAACTCCGCTGAGGGCCCCTACTGACCATTCATCGGAGACTGGAGTCAATGACCGTGAGCACAGCACGACACTTCCACACTCGCACACAAACACACGCAAGCCAGCCAATCAAAACTAACGTCACCGGCCCTGCTTGACACATAACTGTGATATTTCTCAGTTGAGATACAGGCTGCTTACGATGCTCAGAAACCTGCAGCTGTGGTCTAAAGCCTAATTTACGGTCATCCAACTCTGTCAATGCGCAGACATGCAGAGCCCCTCCCCGACGTCGTAAACCCTCTCCCACGTGCTCTCGGACGCATGACGGACATCTCCCAAATTTTTTAACTATCCGTCAAAACGACGGAGAGCCCATGGATAGCGCAAGCCTGTCATCGGGTCAGCCAACTACATCATTTCCAGAATGCCGCTCTTCCGGTTTCATTTTCTCACACCACCAACAGTCATATTTAAAAGCGACCATAGACGTCATGAAATAGTAGGGGGGTCTCCGAAAAATGCTACGCCCCCTATTGCCCTGGCGCTGAATTGCTTTGCAACACCCATTAAGCAACGGAGAAGTCTGAAAGGTCCACAACTGCTTGTCTGCGCATTGGTGGAGTTGGACACCTGTTCACACAACCAATTGCCAGCACAGACAGGGTCATGTGCCATCTCAGGTGACTGTCGGAGAACATCCATCCCTGACTTCACCTCTCCCATCCAAATGATCTGAAGTCACTGCTATAACAGGTAGCATGTAACGAAGCACCAGCGCTCACGCCAACATCCTGCATTAGCAAGGATAGTCAAATCACGGTCCACCAGGTCCGACAATTGCTGGTTTTCCATCCTCCCTTTACCTGAAAGTCAGGCACGAAGACAGGCCAGCCAATCAGAAGCACTCACTGTTCAGCAAATTAATTACCCTGCAGCAATGAAAACCAGGGCTGAATTCTGATTGGATGTCCAGATTCAGCAATCCCCGGGCTACAGAAATGAGACCAGACTCCTCACACACCCTACCTCTGTGGAAGCAGACGGTCGTTGGCCAGGTAGCCAGGCTTGTGCACCTCCTGAGTGTAGTCGGCGTATTTGGCCTGTACAGCGTAGGACGCCAGCAGCACGGCCGTCTCCGGAGGGCAGTAATTGTCGTCGTTCAAGATGGCCTCCTTCACCTGCGGACATCCGCCACAACACAGCACTGAGAGGCTCCGTCGACAGATTTACAGAAGTACATTATTAAAAGGTCATTTCTTCGTGATGATTTCTAATATGACTTTTGATCCATTTTCTGTGGCTATTGACACCAATATGCTTTGTTACAACAGGCTGGTTAAAGGGGAATTAGTCAGAAATGCACATTCCCCGGTTCCTGGCATTGAGGAGCTTCGCTCCGCCCGACTCTGGGCACCTTGACTCAGCTTGGCCCAATTCCAGCACTGCAGGCCAAAACCCCGATGCACGTCTGGCGAAAGCGATGCAGGAGCAATAAGCCCACCAGATACCGGAGACAAACCAGCGATTTCTGACCATTATATACTCGGCAAAAAAAGAAAATGTTAAGGACCACTGAATCTCTTCACTATTATACTCTCTTGTTCTAAGCTTGCCAAGACGCTGTTAAGTTGTGTTGAGAGCATGTGGAGGTCGCATTTGATTTTGAAATGACTTTAGACATTTTGATTTAATGGTCAGAACTTGGTGTGATTCTGGCCTTCCCCCTGTGTGCCCTGTTTTGGGGTGATGAAGTCATCTGATCGAATATGTTTTGATGCAATTTGCATCTTGGATTAACACCAATGACATCAACAACACCTGAGATTTACCTTCAGTTTGTACATGTCACATTCTCAGGAATATTGTATTTGAACTTAAGATTTTTTTGTGAAGCATATTATACCCTCAACAAAATAGTTTACAGGTGACTCAGATTCTTACAGGAAACTACTGCCCATCAAGCAGTGCAAGGAAGGGCAGAGAGAAGAACCAGGGTAAGGCCCCTGAAGCTCACCCCTGGGGGTTAAGGGCCTTGCGTAAGGGCCCGACAGCAGAGTATTTACCCAGATTAGTGAGCGCAGTTTACAGCAGCAAACAAAACCTGTGGCTCAAACAAACAGAGTTGTGAATGAGGAGTCGCTGAGCTGCGTGTCAAAGGCCTCGAGCACTCAAAAATCTGACCTCGGGGAACCTGAGCGGCTGAGTCATTGGCCTGCCCTCCAGCAGACTCTCCACTCACGGCTCCCAGATAAACCTGACCAAAAACCCAAACAGCAGGGCCGACACCCAGCTGCAGATTCCACACTTCCTGAGAGCAGCCTTAACACAAGGCCAAGACGTTAATGACCTGAGCCCGCCGAGGAAGCCAGAGTTTTTTTAACAAGAGCAAAATCGGTCCATTTATTTGAACCTTCATCCAGCGAATATGATCCAGATGCTCCAATGCAGGCCCAGTCCCATTTATACTCTGGAGAGCAGAGGCTGGAAAGTAAGAGGCCCATGAAGACGACACTGACACACAGCGCGCCAGCAGCGGGCTCTGCTTAAATCCTCCAGCTGATACTAAGCTTGATACTATAAAATGAGAAGTTCTACACAGCTGGGTGCAAAGAGGGATAAGTCCCCGTTTAGACAATGCAGCTGAATTAGCACGACTGACTCCGCATGTGAATATTTAATGAATCTGAAAGCTGCAGAATATGTTGACACGGCTCGATATCTTCACACTCCTGGAGACGCGCAGTGTGGCGCACTGAAATAACTGCCAAGTGAGGGCAGTGACAAAGACTGGAATTAAATTCAGCCGCAGAACCTTGTCCAGACTGTAGTGGACTCGATGAAAATCCTTACGTAACCCCCACAATGCCATTACCAGTGATATTGCTGCCTTCTGACACATTAATGATGGCTCGGATTACAGCTCTGACAAAGCCGGGCCATTGAGATGCCGACGGAAACCTTGTGATTCCGCGCGGCCTTAGATACAACAGATGCTGCGCTGCTGTTGAAATGCATGGTTTCTGCAGCAGTGCAAGGCCCCAGTTCTCACTGGTACGACTGTATTCATTTTCAACACAAATACCAACACCCTGCTGCTCGGGATGTGGAAAACACTCCACAAGATGATGTCGGCCCAGCTTCTGACTCCCCCGTTCAGTTTTTGTTTTCCTAACTGCAATTCTAAGCAAAATGAAACATGAGCATCATTTAAAAAAAAAAATAACCCAAAATTCAGGCAGGGAAGCCAAAACACTTGTAACGCTACCATGTTTCCCTGTATAGCTGACACAGTGTAGCACACAGAGTAGAGTTATCGAGTGACACAGGTCTGAGCATGTCCGCTGCCAGGCCGCTACATGGCGTAGATAATACCAAGGTTGCGTGCCTGCCCAGCAATTGACCCCAACTGGATCACATGTCCATGGAGGTGATGTCATCGTGGCTCAGGTCCAATCGGGCAGGGCCGTACCTGCAGGAAGAAGAGGCGCTGGGTAATGTCCTGAATCAGCTCCTCGGAGACGTCCTCAGGGAAGAACTTGGCTCTGAACTTAAACTGCAGCGGATTCTCTTTCTTCACATCCTGTTGGGTCACCTTCAGGCACAAATAGGACGGGTTTTACAGTTCATTACAGGCATTTGTATTCACGGCCGCTCTCAGTTAATAACATTTAAAGAAGCTGAAATACAGACTCGCTTCTCATTCATTTAGACCATTCTGAATAACCATGGGAGAACTAACCACATATTCCATCAAAATAATGCAGCAAAACTTTCACTGAAATGATTATTTGTGACCACTTCCTGGCAAATGACTATAAATATGATGTCATGGGGTACCAGTGAGTGTGGAGTTGGTCAAATATGCCCATCAATCACTCCTTCCCCTCCAATCAACATCGTTTTAGACATTTCTAGACCAATAAGTCCCATAAAATAAACTCCAACCTCCACAATTTCTGCTGCATAGGCTTTGTTAATCGGGTTTGCAGCACTGTTGAAAAGTTTTACAGACATGTAAAATTCCACAAGAGGAAGCTGCTTTCAAAGATAATGAAATTAAAGTTTTTTTTTCCATTTAGAAAGTTTAATGTCACCACCCTCGCCTGAAAATTAGGAACATTTTTACAGCTCTTGAAGATATTTGGCTCTTGGGATGAAGCGAAAATAAAACCCACCACGGGTTGTGGAAACCCGCGCAGATCCGGGGAAAACCGCCTGCAGAAAGGCCCCAGGATGGATTCCAACCCACAATCTACAAACAAGGCAACAGCCCCATCTACTGTACACGGGGCTGTTCAATTTCATCATTATCGCCTGAAATTATGGCCCTGTGACTCTGATGGTACCCCATTATAAAAAAGCAAGATCGTAATTAAGATTTCCGTAAAGAACCAGAATGAACCGAAGCAGATGTAATGACTATGTGAACACCAGGGGGCACTGCTCACACTGATCGAGCATAGAAAAAGAGGGGAACTCCAGGAAACTCAAATGACGAGAAAGGCTCCTTCTCAATCACAAAATATTTTCCTGGAACAGAACAGTCATCAACACTTCATACTCACACGTAAAAGCTCGTATTTGCTTACGTATACTAATATACCATCACATACAAACACAGGCAATTTCCACAGAAAATCACGCTCAAAATTGGCCAGGGGCCACTGCTTCCAAAAACTGCACTACCCATCATGCTCTTGGAGCAGGAATGAAGTTAACTGGCTTCGATGTCGCTGAAATGAACAGTGAAGTCAGGCCAGAGATTGTTTGACAGAGTAATGATTCCACATGTCTGAGCACACTCTGGTTGGGGTCAAGCAGCCAATCAGAGCACAGGGAGAAGCCTGGCCTGTTCCTAAGCAATATAGCAGCCTAACCGCATTGGCTCAACCACGATCCATTTAACAGACTTCCTAACCTTTCATTATTTATACATACACATACATACTTTTTTTTTTTTTTTTACTTTATTTAACCAGGAAATCCTCACTGAGATTAAGAATCTGTTTTAAGAGAGTCCTGGCCATTAAACTCACATTCAGGGTTTAATTTAAGGGCTAAAGCCACTTAAAATCAGGAAAAGTAATATAAAATCGGAGACGCATCAGTATTGTCATCTGGCAATGAAACCAGCGAGGCACGGCTCACGCCATAACACATGGCAGCTCTTCGAACACGCTTGCATTATGCTCTCGCTTAAGAGCGTAAAATTACTGAAAAATTATATGGCTTAAGCTTTTATTTTGAAGTCTGAATCCTGACCCAAAAGTTGACAAGGGAAAGCAGAGGGGGATCACACCTTCCCAACAGCTACTCAGACCGGACTGTGGCTACAGTGGGGCATAATCCATCAAGGCCCGGCCAAGGAGCTGAGCTCCAGGCCAATCTTCTGGACCTGGGGGGCCAAACCTGGGCCTGGAGAGCCACACTGTCCACTGCCATTTACTGTCCAATTAAATCAGCTGATTACACAGGGAACTGGCTTCACCAGGTTTCTTGGGTTTGCTGTGGGTGGTGAGAGGGAAAAATCTGCACACCCTGCAGCTCCCCTCCCCAGGCCCAGTTACGAGCTCTCGAACCCTGGGCACAGGCTGTACACTTCACTCACCTTCTTGTTCAGCTTCAGCCAAGTGCTGTAGCCTTTGCTGTCCACGTACTGCAGGCCGAAGAACCAGATCTCCCTCAGTCCGACAGTCTTCACCACCTGAGGAACGCACACACACAAGAACACACCATCAGTACGGCAGGCATCACCGTGACCTTCGTCTGCCCGCATGAAGGTTTAAACACGCATATAAACCTCTGACTTTTCCCCAGGATTCCTACGGAGTTCCCGTGGCAGAGCATCACCCGGGTGTTTCAAAAGGTTCCCATCAGAGTCCCATGCACACGTAGTTACCAAAGCAGCACTCCATGCTACGTGCTAATGCCAACTTACTGATGACAATTAGCAGGCCAAGTCAAAGGACTGGGACCAATTAGCGCCTTTTCCATTGACTTCTACTCACTGTCATCACAAGGATAACAGTTGGAACAGACTGGCCTGTAATTAATGGCTTCAAGCTGATGAAAACGTTTTGCGACATTAAATACCCGTCTCCTTAGGCTATTCATGATTTTCACCGTTACTCTCCGCCATAAAGGACCCCCAAAAAAAGCGATGCTTTTAAGAACATTTCTGACAAAATGCAGAAATTACCTAATGGAAAGATATTTCCAACAGTGGTGCTCTCGCTACATGGGTGAGGCACTGCAATATCCAATTTACAGATCGACACAGCTAAGTGACAGATTTTAAGAAGGGATGTAATTGGCTGTAGGTCCACATGTTCTTTATACCCCTAGATCAAGCAAGGAATACAGGCCAGAACAACCACTGCCGTATGTGACCGTCTATCATCCTGCGAGGGAAGAACAGGGAAGGAGATGAGAACTAAAAGGTATAAAACAGTTCCCAACTTTGCATGACAGTCGTTTTTTGCATACCGTCATCTTGGAAATTGCGTCCGCTGCCGCTTATTTGAATATTTACCGGTTTAGCAGGCCTTCCAAACAGCCACCACCCCTCAGAGCAAATTATGCTAATGCAGGACTTAAGCTGCGTTCACACCAGCTTAAGCTTAAATGTATTGACTTTGAATGTAATCTGTCGTGCGAAACATTTGCTTCGCGTCCGGTGTGAAAGCGGTTTTACACAGAGAAGAGGCAGGCAATGAGTCCAGAGTCAAGCGACGGACGATAAGATAACCGAACGGAAAGACTCATCAGTAAACTGCAATGTCATGTTTTTGAGAGAGTGCTTCATAGGCTGCTTATTGTCAAGCCATTTCTAATGAAAAGAAATGTTAAAAATACTGGTTAAGAACATGAGGCAGAAAACCTAAAAAATTTTTTTTTTTTTAAAAAGTACCAACATTCAGGCTAAGCTCCTGAAACAGATGTTCTTATAAATACAGAGGGTATAAATTCACTCAGTTCATTTCCGTCCCCTGAACTCGGTTGCTCCAGTCTGGGGATTGTTCCATCGGAGCAGCGACTCGTGTCAGTTACAGAGGCCCTCGTCCCGCTCTACCCCTTCATCAGATGTCAAAGAAAAGAGAAGAATCTTTTGCATGTTTGGCATATTACACTACGCCCAAAAATCGGAAATCGGAGGCTCAGTCACTCTCACCGTCCCACGATGGCCCCGCTACCGTTATCGTTTTATAAAAACTTAACTGCAACAGAAACTATGCTGGAAATAAGGAAGAGGTACAGGCCTAAATTAGAGTGTGTCAGTGTTCCATGATCTGCCCGTCCGACCAAAACTTTGTGATTAAGTGTGATGTTTCCCACAATGAGAAATTCGACAGACCTCGACAGCACAAATCAGAGGACATTTATCTTTCCGCAGAAACCCAGCAGTTATGGTTATAAGTCACCAGTCATATGACTGGGGCTTACGAATTGGGGTTCAGGCTGTGCTGCCAGCCAATCGCCCTGCGACCGCCCTGGTTACTGACCGAGCTGTGCAACCATGGCAACAGAAGAGCTTAAATGGACACAGCAAATCCTGCCATCCTTCTGCTGGTCATATAACAGGGTTGGGCAGCTAACACAGGACATGAATACAGCGATCTGCACACAACACACACCATGTATGCAATGAGCATCACGCTCCTCAAGGCTCTGCATCGGACTGCAGGAGCCCTGCACACGCACGCACACAAACACACCTGCTTACACATGCACACACACACACGCGCGCGCATGCACAAACACACGCTTACACACGCATGCACGCACACAAACACACATGCACACACACATGCATGCACATGCTTACACACGCACACAAACGCACATGCTTACACACGCATGCACGCACACAAACACACATGCATACACACGCACACACACATGCATACACATGCTTACACACACACAAACACACATGCGTACACACGCATGCACACGGAGCTGCGCGCACACGGAGCCACACACACACACACACACACACACACACACACACACACACACACACACACACACACACACACACACACACACACACACACACACACACACACACACACAGGATTCCATGGATCTCTCAGATTATTCCTCAAAGGGACTCTCACTATTGATCAGCCCATCCGCGAGTGCACGAGGACGATAGATACTGAGCACAATCCCACTTCACACACCGACGAAGCTGCAGCTCGGCTCTTTGGTCGATAGCACTATAAAGATGTCCCAAGGCATCTCACACTACTCTTAAATACAGTTAGCACAGGAGCGAGAGAGGAAGAGATATGATCGTTAAAAACCCTCGAACACATTCCCTCTACGGCAAGGCTCCACCATAGGGAATAAGACCGTTCTGAGAGCGCAACTTCCCCCACCGCTGTAGGGCTGGGTATCGATTCAAATTTCAAGAAATCGATTTGATTCCGATTCACAAGATTCAGAATCAATTATCACGATTTGATCCGATCTAGAGTAGGTTAATGTTATTAAAACGGTCTTATTTTAATTTTGTCATGGCCAATTGGCCCACAAACAGCAGTGAACAACTCTTGCAGGGTCAAAGTAAACTTTATGCTGCATGTTGTGCAGGACAGTCAGAATAGCAGCATCAATGTGAAAACCAGCATGACTGACTAACCTCTATCACCACTGCTTTCAATCCAATGCAGTCACTTATTAATATGAAAAACATGAGCAAAGATACAGCCAGTGTAAAATAAACAAAGTGCTGGTTACGGAGTAAAAATAACCAAACTATCATTATGTGTCAGTGTTTCCCGGGAAGCAATTTGTGGAGGAAGACCTGGGGGTCTTTCCGTTTTGTTGAGCGTGGGGTGAATGGTACCGTTATCGCCCAAGTTCTGCGTCTTCCAGAATTTTATTTTTTCACTTGCGCATAACATTAACAGCCGGCGATCGCGCAATGACTCAGAATTAACGGGAAACAATTTGTGGCGGGAAAAATATATCGGCTATATTAAAAATACCGATCTTCAGACGTAGGAATTGATCTTCAGGAATTAAAATGAGCATCGATCCAGAATTGGAGAATCGATTTTTTCAGCACAGGCCTACGCCGGTGTCCTGACTTCATATCTGCAGCATAAGCGCAAACTTCCAGGGACATCCCATTAAAATTGGAGTTAATTTCACCATAACTCACCCCTTACCTCAAACCTGCCCAGTTTCCAAAAGCAGGATTTTAACGGGAGAAACGTGAGATACTTTCTGATCCTGGAACAATACTTATACGGTGATATCAGATTGTGCATGAAGCATGACGGTATCCCTATTTTTACATTTCCTGTGTCTCAGAGTGAGCCACCTCCATCAGGGGTGCGTTTCCCGAAATCACTGATGCCAACTTGCATAGTTGGGCCCATTGACTGTGAATAGACAAACAATGCAAGTTGCTAACTTAGTTGGCAACTACGCTTTTGGGAAACGCACCCCAGCTCAGTTCACCCAAGAGACCTGTCTCTCCAGCAGAAGTTTGTCATGGCACACGATGGCCAACATTTTCCAACCATATTTAAACTTTTTTTCACTTTGGACATGACCAAGCAATTCAAAACATAGCAAGTGGAGATCCAACATGGCCACTGAAGCAGAAGACCTTGAGAGTAATTCCACAATAAATTGACTGCATGATTCACAGCAAATCAAGACAAAACGGTGACTCACAGCCTTTCACATCTCTCCAGTCAGGAGGACCATTCATCACTCAAGCCCTTTAACGGCCTGCGCTAAACTCAACTTTCATAGCCAGTTCAATTTGTATTATAAAGCGGTTCATGAGGGCAGAAATGAAAAGGATCAATGTTCTTTTTAAAGTATTGAACAGTAACCGTTTGTAACAACTGCACGTCCTCAGGAAATGAAACATGGCCACACAAGCCTGACCAACCCCATGCCGTAAGCCAAAAATAACAATTTGCATTTCCGACAGAGATGGATTCTCTTGGGGGGTGTAAATCATGACCTGAAACAGGCCTGAGGACAATAACAGAAACCCTCTCTTTTGGATGCAGGTGAAAAGCATTCTGGGTAAAATCAATCAAATGATTTCCCCCGAGAAAAATGGGCTGGGAACACCAAGTGGTGAGAGAGAGAGCTGGCACAGCTGAGCCAAACTCACATCCGTTTAGCAGATTGTACTTCTGCAAAAACACCTTACACCAGTATGAGCAAATACACACAATGCAAACAGACCACGTCCACACACTCGCACCAAGCACACTCAGACCCCATACCCAACACACAGACACTAATGCGCACACAAGTACGTACCTTTATATAGCGATACTGGTAAGGACACTGTATTGACTTCCACTCACTCTGCACAGCCTTTCCCAAACCCTGACCGCGACCACATTATACCAAGCCTCACCCAAACTGTGACCTAAACTGATCTTTAACCAATTAGCTGTAATCCTCCATAATCGAGGACCACCCAAAATGTCCTTACAACGTGTGTGGTTTCTCAAGAGTTAGTTCTGACACAGGAGGTATATAAGCCCCCCCCCCCCCCCACACACACCTACTCTGTGAGATGACCACACACACACACACACACACACACACACACACACATTTTATGAGATGACAACATACACACATGCTTTGTGAGATGACCACACACACACACACCTACCTACTTTGTGAGATGACCACACACACACCGGCTTTGTGAGATGACCCCCACACACGCACAAACCTGCTTTGTGAGATCACCACACACACACCTACCTGCTTTGTGAGATGACCCCACACACACACACACACACACACACACACACACACACACACACACACACACACACCTACCTGCTTTAAGAGATGACCCAACACACACAGACACACCTACCTGCTTTGTGAGATGCCCACACACACACACACACACACACACACACACACACACACACACACACCTACCTGCTTTGTGAGATGACCACACACGTGCGCGCAGGCGCACACACACCTATTTTGTAGGATAACACACACAAACACACACCCACCTGCTTTATGAGATGACCCCACACACACACACACACACACACACCTATTTTGTAGGATAACACACAAACACACACACGTCAGGTCACGCAGTAGGGGGCCGCCAAGCTGTCACGGAATTACAGTCCCATTACATTTTGGGTTGTAACTCTACAACTAAATAAGATAAAATCAAGTATGATGTGTCATATTGAAGGTATTAACTTGTTCTTTAATATCATTAAGTGAAAATATATTTGACAAATTTTCTTAGAAGAAACAAGCAAAAACTACTCCGTCACGGAATTACACAAAATTGACGTGGTTTTTTTTCATGTTGTGTTTAACTATCCAGAAAGTGATGTTCCTATCATAGTTAAGTTATGAAACTTCAATATGTTCATATTTAAGGTGTTTTTTTGTTAAAACTAAGTTATAGAAACAAATATTGACTTTAACCCTGATTTATGGCCAAGAAAATTCAAAAAGTCACTGTCACGGAATTACAAGAGGCAAATTGTCACAGAATGACAACAATAGCATTAATTAGTTTCAATGTATTTATTTCAATACATTATAAATGTATACATCATTATTTATATTTTTACAGTTAAGCAATATACTACAATGAGTTTTCCACTTATAATGACCAATCATACTTCAAATTTTTTTTTTTTTAATCTCCATGTCAACATTGGCTTGGCAGCCCCCAGTAGTGGAGTAACAAAATTGGTGTATTTTGTATCAAAGCTCCAAAACTAAGTAGGACAGAGCTACAATTTAAATGGCTTTGTGTAGGTCTACCCTAGTACTTCAAACAACAAAATAGCTAATTTTGTTCATTTATTTTGGGTGAAAAAGGCAAAAAACTGGTCTGTAACAGAGTGATAAAAATGCACCTATTTCGTAACTCTGTTACCGCGTGACCTGGCCCACCTGCTCCCATTCCCCAGACTGCCTCACCGTGCCAGCTTTTAAAACGCACAGAACTGTTGGTTGTCAAGGCAACCCCGGCACACAGAGAGGACAGCGAATCCAGACTGAGATTGAGGGACGGGAGGGCTGACTGGTCTCGACAGGGAGGCTCAGGGACGTAACCCAGCAAAACAAAAACAGAAAAAGGCTCGTCAGGACGTCCAGCACCCCTGACGTAAATGTTTACGGGAACAAGATGCTAGTAATGTTAGCGCATCAAGGGAAACACGTCTCTGTACACAAAGGCCACACACTGGTTGGCCAGAATCAACCCTTGTTAGCCCAATCACAAGCACAGAGGAACAGGCTAGGAATTCAGCAAACCTTATAGTGAAGATGTGCACATCGCCTTTGATCAACGACCTCAACACCAGCTTTGGAAAGTCACGCCTTCGATTCAAAACCGGCCCCGAAAATCGTACCACCATCCAAGACCCCCCACCCCCCCAAAATCAATCAATCAATACTCCGACAGAGAGCTCCCAGACACACACAATCACACAGCTCCCCCATATAATCACATCCCCTCTCAAAGTTGGATTTCTAACAGAGATCCTTCTTCAGTGCATGCCGGCGCGATCGCGCCGTCTCGTGGCGTGCCCTGCATCTTTTTATGATCCCACCATCAACATCAGCTCACTAAACAAGTCCCCATAAAACTTACACCTCCTACCAACAGAAAATCTCAAAATCACACCTCCAACAAAGAACCCTCTCTAAAGACCATATTTCCAAACAAGACCCATCTAAAAATCAAATATCCCTCCACCAGAACTCCTATCTAAAAATCACATCTCCAATTAAGACATCCTTTCCGAACATCAAAACCTCCAATCACGACTTTGGTGGAAAACCAACCAAGACACTCTTTCAAATCAAATGACTAACCATGAACACCTCTTAAAAACTGCATTACCAATCTCGTCTTTGGGCCGGGGGGGGGGGGGGGTGTGTGTGATCATGGCAGGATTGGCAACCGGGCAGGAGAGGAACACAAATTAGGGTCAGTAAGTTGAACGAAGCTAAAAAGATTTCCCAGGTCTCAGCCCTGCGCTGAGATGGTGCAAGGAAACCACAGCAAGAGCTTCCAATCACACCTGTGAACTAAACAAGAGACACGGAGTGCATGAACGCAGAGTCCTGTATGGGCCAGACTTCCATCTGTATTAACTCCACTCCAGCAGGAACCTATCCACAATGTTTACCCGTTTCTCTCACCCATCCTCCATGCATTTTTGTAAACCTATTAAGTGCTACTTAATACAAAAAGCACAAAGTTTGTACAGTACCCTTAAAAAAAATGAAGGCAGTTCTGCAAAGTACAAACGCAGTGGCACCATTGGGCATCAGCAGATTTCAGTGTCTCTTTGGCTTTGCTTGGCTTTCATCACATGCATCCTTGTGCTTCTCTCTCTGCGGTCCCAAGTGTTGATACAGATTGGGTAGTGTTGCCGCGGGATGTGGAGATTTTAACTTGGCGAGTTTTACGCAACACGTCTTATTCTGTTCAACGTCGCCGTACCTGAAATCAAAGAATCGCCATATGCCGAGATGCCAAGTCTCACGCACTTGGCCCAAGTCTTGCGCATTTTTTTTTTGGCTTATTCACCGTAGTCCGCTATTGTTCAATGAACGCTTAATGAGATTCTCACACGAAATTAAAATCCTTGTGCATTGAAGTTTCAGTTTCACTTGCATAAAGGTGGACATGATCGTTTGAATTGTTTAAATGAAATTAGGACATTTGAAACGTCTTTATACAGTTCCATTGCTTTCAACCCCTCTGTAAAGACAATCATGAGAGTCAGTCTATTTCCGTGTCACTAGTGGAGAAATCCACCATTATGCACGTGAAACTGATTAGCTTGATGCACAATGACTTAAATTACACGAGTGAATTTCTACAGTGCGCGTTGATAGAATAATTGCTGACTAAGACACAGGAAGGTGAATGCCACTAAGAGGCGAGACACTCACGCCAAATATCTGCAAATGATAGTAGATGTTGGGGGGTTTTTTTCCCGCCACGAACTCACTCTCAGCCTGGGCTTGCTCGCGCTCCTGCTCATGATTTTATGTGGCGTCCGTGTTGGTCTCTAAGAACTGCAGCGAGTAGTCACGTGACCATACCTGCAGCACAGACCACGGTTGCATCTCAATTGTTTTTTTCGCTGGGGAAAGTTCCTAATGCCTGAAAACTGATCCGGAAATGATTACGTGCCGTGGCAACTTTGATAAGAGCCTTCGAATTCTTTAAATGTTATGGAACGGTGCCTCAGTTCTTCCTAATTTACCTCCTTTAGCATAGGGTACACAGACGCATCCTTTTCCAAAAGAAAGGAGATAACGCCATTCCTCAATGCGGCGCGGCAGCAGTATTTAGAGGGGAAACTATTAATCTGACCAATCGCGTAAAGAAACGTATGGGACCCCATCATGTTCACGTTGCCTGCTTTAAGTGCATTCGGATTTTCTTATTAGCGCGGTTGTATTCCTAAGCGGTAGGACTTCCATGTTACACCCTTCCTTTATCTTCAGACGTTTTCCACATAGATTAAAGAAAAATGGTGTGGAATTATTCTATAGGATGTAATTTTTGACTACCCGGACACAGCTCAGGATAACGCTTGTGGGCATAACGTCAGACTCCATACAATTAAAGGAGACGTAGTTACGGTCACTGGCAGCACACACTTATTTAGATTGAATCGCAAATCGCCGCCTTTTTGGCGGTTATGCAACCGCACTGCTTGACATCGCGATAGCAATTGCGATTAGATTAATCGTGCAGCACTAATCAATATCTCCCGTTACAGACTCATCCTCCATTTTTGTAAAGCTGCTATTTTTTGCAAGATAGATCAGTGCATTTGGGCAATCCCAGTCTGCTTACAGACACAATCAGTTTTGATTTATTTACAGAGGTAAGTCATTTACTGCAGTGAATAGAGAACTGATAACAGTAGTGAAATTATCCAAGTTTGTTTACTTGAGATAAGGCCAATCTACATACAACAGAAGTAAAGAAAGCTTTATTGCTCCTTATCGGTCACGGGCAGTGTGCTGCTCAACGTCCCTGGAGGCTTAATTCAGCCAGCCAAACACTACACCATCAACCCCAACTCAGTCAACATAACCGCTTCCTACCCAACACCATCCAGATTCAAATCGCAGCGCCTCAACACCAGTTAGACCGACATACTTCCAATAAAACACCAGCTACATCTAAATCCCATCATCTCAAGATCCCAACACTGTTGTCGCTCCATTACTTCTGGTTAAAAAAATGATAGAGGGCTGACTGCAATAAACAGTTATGTCCAGATGTAATATATTGGACATAATCGTTTATTGCAGTCAGCCCTCAATATCCACAGCCCATACAAACACCTCCAACTCTCCCAGCACCATGTCCACTACTCCAGTCTACTTACGCCACTCACTACAGTTCAGTAATGAACTCCACAATGACCTGCTCTATGCTAGTGTGCTCACAAGCTAATTACACTGATCTGGTTAATGTTCCCGAACTTCCCGTTTCACAGTTCCCTGATCAAGACTCTTCTATTTCTGCTCAAAGCAGCCTAGCTTTCAACATACCCAAACCGTTATGGTTGAAGTTAGCTTGTTGACAGTTTGACCATGACAACTCTGTAGAACAAAGTGCATTTAAGGCTAACCCTAGTTTGTTTCCAGTTTATCAGAACTAATCTGATGAATGTTAGTTTGTCGACAGAACAAGACAGTCAGACAGTTTAACCACACTGACCTGGTCATAGAGCTGCTTGCCAGTTGTGTTTGGCTGGATCGCGAACTCCAGCTCGGCGTCCATGGTGGTGACGCGCACATTGATCTGCAAAACAGGGGGGGGACCAGTCAAACTTTTATTTAAATTGCACAATTAGTGGAGCTGCAGTAACTCAAACATGCTCTGTGAAATCCACTAAACTTAAGAACATAAAATACAGTTATAGAGACCATCGTGTGACTGGGATCTCACCAGCCACTGTAGCGTTGCTCAGACCACACCCACCTCCAAACTCGCCATTCACTGTGAACACAGTCACACTTGTCTACAGTTTTGCGACTGCATCTTGTATGGTTGTGATGCCACCGTGATGCCTAGATCAGTCCACAGCCATGCAGACATATAAACACCTGGCCAACTATTCACAGCTGCTTCTATGGGAATTCCAGCTATAACGCTCATCTGCTGGAGGGCATTATGCAATGATCGCTCGCTCGCACGCACAACCATGTTTTTCTATCACCGTGCTGACTAAAAAATGATTTTTGCTCCAAAATTTTACCCCTACCCCTAAACCTGAGCCTATCCCTTACCCCTTCCCTAACGGTAATCTTCCGTAGTCCAACCTTTATCCTAACCTAAAAACTCCCCATAACAGCCAAACTTTTGACTTTAATGTATAGCTTCACCTTATGAGACCATGATTTTCATAACTAACCTAAAAACTAAAAAGTGAATGAAATGAACTCAAGTGTAATTCAGAAGGCGCGCTTGGGAGATTTCTCGCGAATGCTTGGGCCTCAGGAACTCCAAACACCACAATGCACCTGGCAGCCTTTCCATGGGGCTGAACCAGGCCAGAGAGATTGATCATTCCCTCCTCACACCAAATCTGCATCAGCCCAGTAAAATATCACCAATGACGCCACGGCTTGCATCCCAGCTGAGCCCTCAGCACCACAATCACCACGCCATCATCACACAGACCCATTACCTCACGCTCCCGGGCTCTAATGATCCATGTATTCACTGCAAGGTCAGTACGACACTCTTCCAGTCTGAGGAAATCAGTACGGAGCTCATGAGTCAGAGAAGGTCCCAGACTAACCAAGAATGGGTGTAACCACTAACCGCAACATGCAACCACTCGCAGACACACGTTTTATGGAAAATTTTTGTGGCCTTCCACACCAACACAAGACCTCAATCCATTAAGCACACTTCAGCACTTCCTTAAGGCTGTGCCATGTCACTGTACTCACTCAGTCACTCGGGCGACGCAAACACACACACACACACACACATACGTTAGGACACTGCATCAGGACTAGACTCCAGGGAACAAGAGGACCGTCCTCTACGATGCAGGGACCCGCCCATTTACTCCGACGGCAGGACGTCAGCTCCACTCCGCCAGCAATCATCACTCAAAAACGTCCTCTGCGGATTTATACGGACGACAACACCTGGTTTACAGAAGCTGAATAAATACACTGAGGGCGGAATGGAATAGACCAGACAGAGATTAAAGGAGAGTTCCCCTTTCTGTGGGTGATCTACACAACGCACCCCTGTTCCTACAGCTCAGGTTCTGTTCACCAGTACATCACAGGTACATCAGTCTGTCCTCAATCACCACAAGCAAAGAATCCATCCGGACACTCGTCAATGCAGCCAGTCAAACGTACACCGCTCCACTTCACAAAAGCATGAAAGCAAGATTAAGGTTTAAAATAATAAATTTAAAAAATTACCATTGAAGAATTTCTCAAAAAGTTGAGAAAAACCTGGAAGTAATCCTTCATTTCCTTTTCTCCGCTCATAGTGAGTGCAGGAGTGTTGCATCTATTCAAAGCACCAAAAAAAAAAAAAAAGTACACTTTGGATGCTATTATTTGCTCACTTTGGGTCCATTTATATAATCAGCTGAATGACGAGTATCCTGATTGGTTCCAGAGGTTTTCAAAAATGTTCCGTCCTCAGACTCTCAGGCAGCTTCCTGAGTCCCCAATTCTGGATTCTGACTCCACAAAAGTGAACCAATACCACACACCGCACCCCTTCAGGTGTCGGCAGACCGGCGGTACCGAACGCCACCGCGCCCAAGAGCGGGACCGAGCGCGTCCTGGCCCCCGCTACTCTGCCGTTGGGCAGACAAAGGCAGGCGCTGTGTCTCGCTGCCAGCGTGTCGCCAACACTTCGGCGCAGAATAGACGCCTGCTTGTTACCCCGACCCCTGCGCCAGTCACCCTGACCCATCTCCCCCTCCCCCCGACGAACACGCACTCGAATGAGCGCAGCGTTTCTGAAGAACAAGAGCGGCCCTTCTCAAAGAGAGGATTGAAGGGGGGTTGAGAGAGAGAGACGAGGACAGAGGGAAGGAAGCAGGGGATGGAAAGAGAGAGAATGAGGGAAGAAGTGGCCAGGAAGTGAAGGTGCAAGGATGAGCCCTCTGATCAACCATTGGCCTTAGAGCGCCAAATACAAATAGCGTTGCTCCAAAATGTAAGGTATCAAAATTCAAAACTGTTGAAAACCTATCATGCGGCGACTTGTTTAAAAGAGCTCCCGCTGGGGAGCTCTTTTAAACAAGTCGCCGCATGATAGGTTTTCAACAGCAAAAGATCATTTTTAATTTCTTGAAAAATTATTTCGGCGCGCCAAGGCAGTGGTTCTCGCACGCGGTCCTGGGGTGCCCCAGTGTATGCTGGTTTTTGTTCCAACCGCAATGGCAATCCCAGAATTTTAACAAGCTATTAATTTTCCAGACTATGTCCTTCCCACTGTGGGATTACTATTAAATTCTACTGTGCCAGAAATGGCTTTGCACGCATCTTCTATGGGCGCGTGGTATGCATTTTATTAAATTACAAACGGCTAATTTAGATAATTAACTAATTAAAGGCCAGAGGTTGGTGTGAAAACCAGGGACAGATATGGCCCTCCCTGCCCATGCCTGGGCTATACCATTTAACGCAGTATTTAACTTGGTAAGCTACTGAGTTGTTAAGTTGGCCAGTAAATCTCACTCATTTGTTACCTTTTTTGCCAAGAGTAAAATAAGCACAGCGTGAAATTGGTCATCTTTGGGGCATTGCAAAGCCATTTTTGACATACGGTACATTAAGATGGGAAATAACCCCCTGGAACATCAGAAGTGCCAAATTAAGAAAAATTAACAGCCATCTAAAAATCCGGAATGGCTACAGTGGTTGGAATAAAAACCAGCTCAGACTGGGGTCCGCCAGGACCGAGTTTGAGAACCACTGCTCTAAGGGTTAAGGTCCTATATAATCACTACCACTTGTTTGAAGACACGCAAGTCTTCGTCCTTGCTTCGGTGAGCTGCAATTACAGCGCTGTAAATTATCCTCGAGGAATATTCGCCAGCAGCACAAACTCGGCAGGAGTTATGGAGTGGACTGCAGAGCTGGCCCGACACCCACCGCAGGCCGCGAGTTCCGCGGGGACTGAGAGAGCGAGAGGGAAACAAATCGGCCGAGACGGCAGGAAGCATAGCGGGCACAGATGAGCAGCCAACAATGCGAAAATCGCTCACAGCGTCGATAAATTACGCCATTCCCTCTTCTTGCTCCATTTCGTTAATTCAATCACTTTATTTTTCAACTTTTTAGTAAAAGTTAGTACGTTGAAGAGCAGATCGTATTGGGCTTTCACTGCAAAAATGCTTTAAAACAGCCAAGGTACTTCATTATCCACTCCCGCTATGCCCTGGCAACATGTGGCTTTGTTCACTTCAGCCCGACAGCCTGCCTCTCCACATTTATTTGCCGTTTACCTCAACCTTTTCCATAAGTGCATTGTATCCAAATAGCCCGAGACCAACAAAGGGTGGTGCTGAAGGACACTTATGGATGTCGATACCCAATGACTCGGGCCCAATGTGTTTCTGTACATGGTCACTTATCAAGCCTGATGGAGGTCACAAAAGGTGTCCCTCAAGGCTCAATTTTAGCCCCCATTTTATTTTCGGTTTTTATTAACGATATCTGTAAAAATTAAAATAGCTAAAGTACAACTTTATGCAGATGTTAGTTATTCATCTGCCTCCTCATTAAGGCAGGCAGTGACTCAGCTTCATTCTGCCTTCACTCAGGTGCAGGACTCATTGCATGACTTGGAGCTCATCTTGAATGCCAAAAAAACTAAATGTATGATGTTTTCTCGAATGCAGTCTCAGTCACAACGGACTCTTAGTATTCAAACATTGGGAGGGGATTTTATTGAAAGAGTATCATCCAACAAGTACTTAGGTATTTGGATTGATGAAAAGCTTTCATTTAAAAAGAACACAGTGACAGGCTTGTCAAGAAATTAAAGTTCCATTATGTTTCTATTATTATAACAAAGCTTGTTTTGACTTTGAGGCTCGGAAAAGAATTGTACAAGCCACCTTTCTTAATGTCGTAGATTACGGTGACATTTACATGAACACATCCTCCCTCTCTTTACGCAGTTGAACAATTTAGTCTCCTTGGGTGTGTTTTAGCATAGACTAAGTATGTATTTAAACGCGGTGTGCAGTTGTTGCACCACACACCCCACACGCAGACCCGCGCGCGCGCGCGCACACACACACACACACACACACGTGCGCGCGCACACACACACACACGCGCGCACGCGCGCGCACACACACACGCGCGCACACACACACACACACGCGCGCGCACACACACCTCTTCCCTTGCTTGCGTTTCACCTCTCAGCCCATAAAGGTGCTGCAGGTGGAGTGCTGCACTGCAGAATAAACCAGCCCACACTCCAGGCCTAAAGCACAAAACAGCCCCGTAATAATCAAGTCCTCGGCCGGCAATACAACCACACATTAATCACTCGCATCTTCACAAAAACTCATTCTATGGCAACACTTGTTCACAGTCCATACGGATCATTTGAATAGGAAACTCTTACAGTGAAAGTGCTTGAATTAGGAATGTAATGTTCTGCAGCATCCTTTAAAAATAAATAAAACGGACACAGTAGGGCATTTGAAATTGCGCCCATTTGCTCCTGGCGGAACAATTTACAATACTCTGTCATTGAGTTGTTCAATTACGGTTGGGGAAATTTGGGCTGGAGTCCATGAACTGCCAAATTTAGGGAGCAGGGGGATGGGTCAAGGGGGAGGTGGGGCCAAAATTTCATTTGATTCTCTGATTTACTGTCTGCAATAATCTGTTGACAAGTTTTAAACAATCTTTGAGTAGTTACTTTTCTGATAGCAACAGTAGTTTTTGTCATAACATTCACATTTTGTGAATATCTAGTGTAAACACTGGTTTGTTCAAATTTGACTTACCAACTTGGCCAACAGTGATGATATAATCTAAACTTCATCTTAATCAAAGCGAGTAAACAAGAGGACTCATATGAAGCGTACCCAAACTGTAGCGGCTCCAGCAACCTTTCTAAGCACATCCTGTGCGTCATTTTAGACAAACGCACCTGGCAAGTCAATAAATGTACTGCGTTTCTACAATGTTCGCCATCTCAACCTGTAACACAGATCAACCATCTTCCCTGACCTCAACAGTCGCCTGTGAATCAGTTCCAGCCCTCAGCAGCTGTCCGTCTGGCCGATCGCCATGGAGAAGGGGGAGGGGCTCAGCGCACTGATCCCAAGCCATGTACCAGATTTTGGAAGGTTCCGGGTATTATTCCTCAAACTTACCCTGCCACCTCACTCACTCCGGTGAAAACCTCACACACACACGCACGCACGCACACACACAAATTCTGCAATGTAGGTTCACACATTTCCGCAGCGGGAACAGCTCGGTTAAAATAAGGCAGAAGAGAGGTCGGCTCGACCCACAGGAAGCCCGTGGTATCCCTCAGAGATTGGCTGAGGTCACGCTGGGAGAGGATTGTGGGAGGAAGCTGCAGCTGTGCAGGTGAATGCGAGAGGGACGCAGCTATTCCCGCTCCGAGCAACTCCGCTGCCGTTAGCAACGGCGCCGGGAACGCAATTCCCCTTTCAATTCAAATCCATTACCTTCACTTCAGCCAACCCGAGACAGACCAGTCCCCACTGAAACCTGGAGCTCTCATCCATTCCAGGAGGCGAATTCTAATTCCAGAAACTTGGATTGCCGTGTGTCTGAATACCAGACGTGTGGATTAGAGGCCTGCCAACCAATGCTTTCCTCGTCACATTTTCCCTTTAGTCCAGTTAAAAACAATAAATCTTATTATACAGGTCTTTTTCCTGCATTCAGCACATTTCATTTCAAATCAGCAAGAGAGCAGCTTCCGCCTTCTCCTCAGAGCCCCGGAGAACTTCATCCAACTAAAGCTTCTCATCCGGCCGGAACGGAGCCCGTGCACTTCCCGCCCGACCCCGTGTCATCAGGTCCGTTTTCCACAATCCCAGGCGTTAAAAACCTGACCATCGCCAAACTGAGACCCAAAAAAAGAGACTAATAAATCAGACCACTTCCTGTGCGGATTTGTCCTAGTCTATTCCTGGTGAGACCCACGTGAGCGGACGTTGGTGGGGGAGAGAGATCAGCACATTCAGGGATTCACAGAATCTTCATTTTCCATCGCATTTTTACACCTCTGTGTTCTGAGCGAGAGGAGGTCAAAGTTCACGCCTCAGATCTGGCGCACAGGGGTCTCAGTGCATCCGCACACGCATTTCGAGCCACGTCAACTTTCACCCGTCATCGACCCCCCCACCCTTTCCTCCAAATAAGCAAACTTGAAGAAAAAAAAATAATTAAAACTGCTGGTGTATTATTCTCAACCATTTTGATTTTGGGAGGTTGCTGAAAACAATTCAAAAGCTGTGAAATAATGAAAAATTAATCTGACCACTTAAAACAACTCATGCCGCCATAATTTAAAGTGTACCAGATGTACCCGTCCCAATCCAACACACTCAGCGCACGCCCGGGAGGCTCAGTGCGCTTCGGTAGGGTGTGCAATTAAAATTTCACCGGACTGACCTCACCAAAACTCTGTGCCATTTCAAAAGAACTCACGACACAAATCAACTTTTCAACTTCACAATAAACATGCGTTAATGTGCATACACTTGCACAGAAGTGTTTCCAACAAAGTTGGGATGCCGTTTAAAATGTAAATGAAATTGCCTTATAATCCGCCAATTGTTTTCAGCAGGCGACAGGTCTGGACAGGAGACAGGCCAGTGTAGAAGCAGGACTCTTACAACACAGCCATTTTGTTGTAATACATGCAGACTGTGGTTTGGCAGAGTCTTTCGGAGGTAAGCAAGGCCTTCCCTGAAGAAGAACGTCTGGACGGCAGCGTGTGGTGCACCAGCACCTGCAAACATCATTCAGCATTACCCGATTCTTTACTAATTTGGAAGTTACCCATGCTGTGACCACTAATGCACCCCAATCACCCCCGTACCATAATGGTTGCTGGCGCCTGAACTGTGCCCCGATCACGAACCGGATGGTTCCTCTCCTCTTCAGCACAGAAAATGTGGCGCCCATGATTTTGAAAAATCTTCTCCATTTTTTCGTAGAGAAACGTTATTCTAAAATTGCTGGCCCACTCGCCCATGCAGCCTGTCCCCAAGGGCAGAAGCCCTCGCAGTCTTCACATCTGTGACAGTCCCTTTGGGATGAGCTTTTTATACAGTCATGCCACTCACCTGTTGCTAATTAACAAAATTATCTGAGAGATTGTACACCAAGTAGATTTTAAGCATCATAAGTTTTCCTACTCTTGTTGCCCGTAAAAAATTTGACACATGTTGCTGGCATCAAACTCAAAATGAGCAGATATTCTTCACAAAAATAGAGAATTTCTCAATTTTAGCATGTTGTCTTTGTACCATTTTCAATTGAATATAGAGTTTACCTCACGTGATTTGCAAAACACTGCATTTCATTTTTATTTACATTTTACGCAGCGTCTCAACGTTTTGGGAAACGCGGGAATAAAAATAATTGCCAAGAGCTCATACTAGCCGTGAGTCGGGTGGATTCTGCGAGAACTTGGCCTTAATAGCAGAATGAGATCAAACGTTTTTTTGACCAGTGATGACAAAAATCATTTTTGAGAAAAAAAAAAAAAAGGATTTTCTTTCCTTCCAAGACAGTTTTGAGGATTGTGTGGGCATTTTTGCCTGATTTCTTACCCTTGCGGACCTTTGCCCTAAATATACTCAGAATGCACTATGGAGATTCCCTCACAAAATAACAGGCATTTAAGCAAATTTCAAAATTGGCTCGTTTTGTTCTTTTACTCCCATATTTCAGTCAATATCTGGGCTTCCACCAAGATTACCTCCAAGCACGCCCGGCATTGTCGTCAAATACCTGGGGCTCAAATTTCTGCAGAAAACACATTTTTTGTACTAAAGCCAGACAGGAAAACATTTCTTTAAACCGAACTGCAGGCTTCAGTAGAAGTTTTATGGCTTGTGTACGTGCAAGAGAAAGTACTTATTACTTCTACAGATATTCATTATTAATGGAAGTCCATTATTAAAAAGGGAAGTCATGCAGCGCCAATAAACTGACCTCTGAGCCCTTAAGAGACAAACCCCAAATATCTCCGGCCCAGCAGTACGGCTCCACATGCCATTCCAGACGAGCATTCAAGACCGCAAGTGTTGAAGAGGAAACGCCACACGTTCACAGTCATACACAAAATTTCTGTTTGCCGCACATGTTAGCCAACAATCGGAAATCGTAGCATGTGGCAAATGAGTGTTGCCAGCAGGGGAGACATCTGCTGAGCATTTGGCTGCTGTAATTCACTGCATGTCATCGCAGAGCTGAGCGCTGAACACACCAGTCACGTCAGGAGGACCAACATCGACGAGGCCCTCTAACACTGTGAAGTCCGACACAAAAAAGAACCTCCGTATCACTTACAGTTCTATTAAAAAGTCGTTATTGTCCGTTACAAACTGAACTGAAAGCTCACTTTGAACCACTTCGCCGCAACAGTTCTCAGCCTACTGTCCGACATAGATGTTGGCGTTGTTGAAAGTGCGACGGGCGTTCACCAACACTAGGCGCTGTACATCATGGCCACAGCAGGGAAACGACACGTTATTTATAGACCCCTGCTTCCAAGAGCCATATTCTACTCATGACTGCATCACTCGAGCCTAAAATGAGCAGCGGTACCACATCACGAAACAAGATTTCAAACTCCACTCCATTCGCCCTCATTCACGCCACACGGCACACAGGCGGAGCGGTTTGTCCGTAAGGCCCGGCTTGTACGGCCACAAAAACTCACCGGTTTCGGCATCGTCCTCCTCTCCGCCCTTCCTCTTTCGTCAAGAGAAATGAAAGGAGCTCGTCTTCAGGCTTCGGACGGCACGACTGCAGGACCGCACCACCTGTGGAGGGAGGGAGGGAGATGATGGCCTCAGGGTCAGAGAGAGCACTTACATGCGGAAGCATCTCGCGCTGACGGAACGCTTTCCTGTTTCCATCAGTGCGTGAGGCTCTTAACCCCACTTTACGTGGCCCAGTCATGAGCATTTCTGCTCCAAGACTCCCTACTTACAACTCAAGCAACTTTCAGTATTAAGATGCAGGCAGCTCCCCTGTTGAAGTTGGACATAATCTTTCTCTAGTCAGAAACAAGCCCGCTTTTCTAACACAAAAATGAAAAGGGAGAAAATCCGAAAGAAAAAAAGAGTACTTTGATGAAAAAGAGTAGTTCCTGACACTGCTGGAACATACTGATGAATACTGCTGATGACTGAAGAGATAATGACTGAATCCACTGGACAGACATTAATCAAACAGATATTGGATTAAATTAACTGAACAAATATTAACCAAAGCAGAACACAACTGAGCAAACAGTGACTGAATCAACTGAACAGTTGTTTCCTGAAGCTTTGATTAATATCTGTTCAGTTGATTCAGTCAATTTGTTCAGTTTATTTCTGCTTTTATTATTATTTGTCCAGTTGTTTTCTGTAGAATTGATTAATACCTGATCAAATAATCAAAACAGAAATAAACTTAACTGAATCAACTGAAAAGATATGAAACAAAGCTACAGAAAAGGTACTGATTAAATCAACTGAACAAATATTAAAAGCAGAAATCAACTGAACAAATATTGATTGAATCATCTGAAAAATCAAAGCTACAGAAATTTGCGTGTGCGAGTGTGTTACTGCTGCTTGCATAATATGGTTACGGATCATGATTATTGATTTACTATTGAATAGAGTAATACTGAAATATGATCCGCAACAGCATTCCTGCTCCAAATCTCCCAACTTACACTCAAGTAACTTTGTCTTAAAACGCAGGCAGCTCCTGTCAGAGGAGGACAATCTTTCCTCTAGTCAGAAACAGCCCTGCTTTTCTAACGCAAAAATGATGAAGAGCGCGAGAATCCGAAAGGGCGGGGCGGGGGGGGACACTGATGGAAGAGTACAGTACAGAACAGTACATGACACAGCCAGAACACACCACATTTTCTCAACAATTAATCTGAAAGTTTATGGCCAAAGATCTGACATATTGACACACTGCCGGCGCATCATAGCGGATTTCATTTCCCTGAGATAACACAGGGCAGTGCGCCATCATGCTTACAGAGGAACCGCGCTCGCGGTCACAGGAAGTGGCAAAGGAAATGACACACCTCCTGAGAGAATAATATCTTTTTATTCTCCTTTTCGGCATCATTCATAGAGGCCAGATGACTGGAAGGTTCTCTTCCATTTTAAGTTCCTACACACTTTAAATCTTTCAGCTACAGCCTGACCCCTGGACATTTTGAATTACTTACACATAAGTGTGAGTTGGTGGGAAATAAATCCTCTGCTAACACTGGAATGAGTTCTGTGGGGGGGGGGGGGGGGGGGGTGTTTCCGTCTCGCAAATTGCCCTGTCCATCGAGGTGCAGCAGCACCCAAGCCCTAAATGGAAAGCTGACCTATAAATCCGCAGAGAAAAAGGCAGACGCGCTTCTGTTTGGCCCGGAACTCAACTCCGTATTTGGACCCAGTAACTAGGTCAAACGTGGGCCAACGAAACAGCGCTGGCAGCACTTGCAACAGGTTGTCCAGAGCTATTTTTAAACCCAGCCTTCCAGCAAATCCCCAAAATAATAGCCTCAGGCCCCAGACAATCACATTTTCACATTACATCACTGCCATTTAGCCAGTGCTGGTATCCAAAGCAACATACCGTTTTACTCGACTAAGCAGGGAGCAGGGCTTGCCATTTGAGTCATTTGTTGCAGTTGTACATCAAAACAAACAGCGGTGCTTTGGTGTTCAGAAATAGATGTCTAAATCTATATGGTTCTTCAAGTGAAAAACTGGTGGTGAAACAGTGGCATTGTATGTTTTGCATTATTTTTTTTTTAGACCATTGCATCATCTGTAAGCTTCAGGCAAACCAAATGAGCTCTGGGAGGAGCAAACACGTCACTGAAAAAAGTCCATGTCGGCCCAGGCAAAGCAGCAAGGGAACACCATGCCCCCACTTTGGGGGGGCAAGATATCTGCCCTCCGAAGACAAGCCCGTTCTGCTTATGGTCACATGATTCTGAAGGCTCTTTGTGGCAAATTTGATATGTCACTACCTCTTCAACCACTCCCTGCTTCTCACTTTGCTGAACCTGCGGGCGAGAATCCAACCCGCATCCTGAACCTGCCTTTACCCTCGTTAGGAGGGGGTAACAAACACAGAGGCTCAACACCAAAAAGCCTAAGGGCGGTCTAATCCCCCAGAATGTCTCAGCTTTCACCAGGCTTACATCGAGCAGCCTGGCACGGCACGCAAGGCTACGAGAACAAGGACTCCCGACACCGACCGTCAGCGAAAGGTACACGGCTCCACACGGCCAGCTGCACGAGTTCACAGCCGCGATCAGCAAGCAGCAAAGTCCAAGGGTTTGATCTTTGACAGGCGCCATTACTGGCAGAGGCTGACGGCCGGGGCGACGGGCACACGAATATAGCCACAGTTCTAAAATGGGGCCGGAGCCTTGGCACAGTGATTAGCAGTGTTGCCACACAGCAAGAAGGTCGTGGGTTTGATTCCGGCCTGAGGCCTTTCTGTGTGGAGGTTGCATGTTCTCCCCGTGTTTGCGTGGGTTTCCACCGGGTACTCCGGTTTCCCCCACCCACAAAAACATGCATCATAGGAACACTCCAATCAGTACCCCTGACCACGGTACTGGCTTTAGAACTGGAGTTGGTCCCCGGGCGCTGCTCTGTGGCTGCCCACTGCTCCTAACTATAGGATGGGTCAAATGCAGAGGACAAATTACCCCATGGGGTTCAATAAAGTGTATAAAAATTTGATCAGACTAGGCGGGGTGGAGAGCCGTGCAGCTTCACTGTGCAGCCGCTACACTGAGTGTGCAAACCATCAGCCCTCCAGAATTTTAAGAGGTTACAACAAGCCAACCTGATATAACATCTCAGACTAAAAACTCAGTGCAAATGAGCAGATCAGGGGTACGTTTCCCATAAATGTAGCTGCCAACCAAGTTAGCAACTTGCATAGTTTGTCCATTCAGTGTCAGTGGGTCCCACTATGCAAGTTAGCATCTGTGATTTTGTGAAACGCACCTCAGCATGAGAGCAAGAGGAGATATGGGGACGAATGGAAAATAAAGATTTAACACGCAAATGAGTTCATGGGCAAAGTGTAAACGGAAGTCTATGGGCATCGATTTGGTGCCAATAAATGAGCTGTAGCCACTTTAAACACAGAGAGAAAGAACTTTTAATGCAAATCAGACAATCCTCCTGCAAGGTGAATGGTGGCGAGTTTCATCCACACAACAGTCACGTACCACACTGGCACAGACTCCCCCTGCCCCGGGGCACAGACAGACACCAGCACAGACTCTCCCTGCACTGGGGCACAGACAGACACCAGCACAGACTCTCCCTGCCCCGGGGCACAGACAGACCCCAGCACAGACTCTCCCTGCCCCGGGGCACAGACAGACCCCAGCACAGACTCTCCCTGCACTGGGGCACAGACAGACCCCAGCACAGACTCTCCCTGCACTGGGGCACAGACAGACACCAGCACAGACTCTCCCTGCCCCGGGGCACAGACAGACACCAGCACAGACTCTCCCTGTCCCGGGGCACAGACAGACACCAGCACAGACTCTCCCTGTCCCGGGGCACAGCCAGACACCAGCACAGACTCTCCCTACCCTGGGGCACAGACAGACACCAGCACAGACTCTCCCTGCCCTGGGGCACAGACAGACACCAGCACAGACTCTCCCTGCCCCAAGGGGTAGAGGCCGACACCAGTACAGACTCTCCTTGCCCTGGGGTGCAGAGGCCGACACCAGCACAAAATCTGAGGCAGGTCCGAGCGTTCCAGGTGGCCAAATTAGAGACTCGGAACACAACGTTCAACAGAAGGCACACAGAGACCAGACACCGAATGATGATGGAAAAACGACATGACCGACTTCAACACAGACACCTTCGCAGAGCAGAGCACGGCATCGTGCTGAAATGGAAACCGAAAGTGCTGCCAGTAATGAGGTTACAATCTTTGAGATGTATAAAGCAGCACCGAGGGCAGTTTCTGCCAAGCAGGACCGTAGAGTTCTGGAGGGAGCTTCTCAGAGGCGGGAGAAGCCAATTGGACAGTTTTTTTGGCACCAGAGAATGTGCCACTAAGCGTCTCAACAGGAAGACTGGGACAGAAGAACGGAAATAAAAACTTAAATCAAATATCTTTACTGGCAAGGCTCAGAAAAAAAACTAACTGGACTGAGTTAGACAAATATGAGGACCCTGACAGCAAGGGCACATCCCAGAATTCTTCAATCCTCCATGCCCCATTAAGCAAAAAGTGACTACTTACAATTACTCAGATTTCGGTCAAGAATACACTAAAACAAGTGGTGCCAGGCACTACAAACCCCGCCCCTCGTGCATACTTTGACATACTTCTCCGAAATTCAATAGGCATCTTTTCTGGGTCAGCGGCAATCCCTAAACCGAATTTGGAGTGAATCTGGCCGTTTGTTAGTTTTGCTGCTGAAGTGTTCACAAATAAACAAACATACAAACATAGAAACAAACCGAACCAAAAACAATACCCCTTCCCTCACCCTCCGGGTAATGAATTGATCATTTTAAAAACAGCACAACTTAAATTGATTAGAAATTGACCAAAATCGATAGTGTCCTTCCTCTAGTGCAGAGGCGTCCAATCTTATCCGTGATGCGCCAGTGTGGGTGCAGGACTTCATCCCAGCCCAGGGCTACAGCACCTGATTTTACTAATTAAGTGATCAGGGAGTTCAGTCAAGACCTTTATTAATTAGAAGTAAGTGTATTAGTGTTGGGCTGCAACAAAAACCAGCAACCGCCCGGGCCCTTCATGGATCTGAACGGCCACCCCTGCTGTCATGGTTATAAATGCCCACACCAAACTTTAAGAGACTCTAAAAGACTGTGTTAAGTTACTGCATTGACATGCCAATCTGACAGTGATGCCAGCAGTCAGGGATAATCCATAATATCACCAAAAGTAATGTGGAGATATGATAACTTCATATCAACTTCACAGCTAAGTAACCAGCGTGCAGGGCCAGTAATAAACCTGTCGAGCGCTGCAGTAACACAATGCTGAAATTAAACTTTAGACGTTACCAGCAGACAGTAAGAGTGTTATGAAAACAGTGCAGTAGCTGGTAGCAGCAGGGAGACGCAGTTTGCATCTGCTGTAGTCTGTGCGCGCGCAAGGAGCCTCACACATGCTCTGTGCGCTCCTCTGAGAGAGCGACACTATTGAATACATACAGTGAGCAAAGTTAAGGAACACCGTATTTTAACCCAAGAATGTGAAACGTACAAACTGAACGTAAATCCTAAGCGTTGTTTAAGTCACTGGTGTTAACTCTTTCCCCCTCACTAGCACCTCTCGGCGCCTATCCCTCATTTCCCCCCACACATTTGCCGCCGAGAGGCGCTAGTGAGGGGGAAAGAGTTAATCAAAGACACAAAAATGCATCAAAACATTAGATCAGACAATTTCACTACCCCAAAACAGGGTATACAGTTGGAAGTCCAGAATCACACCAAGTCCCGACCATTAACTCAAACCTTCAAATAACATTTAAAGTCATGTCAATATCTAGTATGACCACCATGCGTTCTCTCCACAGTATCCTGGGAAACTCAGAAGAGGGGGACCAAAAAAACTCAGAGGTCCTTATTTTGAGTACATAAAGCTCAATAGGGAAATTCCCCAACAAATTGGAAAATAAGATAATTTAACTATGCAGATGAGCATTAAACCAGCACACCCAATTCAAGGGCTGACGCCCTGCCGGTACTCCAAACACCAGCCAATTCATACTGTAGGACTGGTTTGGCCGACATCTCGACAGAACAGTCTGGCACTCGCTGTGTAATGATTCAGGCGGCAACTTTTCCAGTGGGGTTTCTCAAAGTTTGAGACATCCCAAAAATTTCACACGGTTTACAGCGTTTATGTGGGTGCTGTTTAACGATGCATAAAGACTTCCATGCAGAATGGCGAGATGCAGGACACTGCATGCCTCAGTGGCATTGGGGGGGGGGGGACACAACGTGATAACATTTGATTGGTCCAAGTTTAATTGATGAGGGAATTTCGCTTGCAATTAAAGCTCTAGATCAATTTATTGCACGAATCTGGCTGTTAAACTCATGAAATTTATGTCTTTCTGGCTTGGGGAATCTGGATTGACTCCTACCGCCTCCCCCCCCCCCCCCAACTACCCCTGTTTACACAGACACTGGGCAGTCTGGGGGGAGGGGGCAATTACCAACTGCTATGAAGACGGCTGAAAGATCACTGCTGACTGGCAAAAAAGTGAGACTCAGTCACAGAGGAAGAAGTTTTAAATAGGGGTAAAAAAAAAAACGCAGGATAGCAGGACAGTGTGCAAGTCTTCCGACACGGCATAACAGGCCCAGCCAATTAAAAGGAGAAGAGATCTTTCTCCGACATGGAAAAGGAGGCATTAGTCAGTATCTGGTCAGAGGAAGTCATTTAGAGGAGTCATCTACTTCAGCAGGCTATAAAGAAAAGGCCTTCCAACATTTCTACATCCGTAGCTGAACTGAGCAACTTAAAAGGTCCCCCAGCATGTCACCTGGTGCCCAGCCCATCAGTCTTCACAAGCAATTTCAAAATCTGTTCCTTTATGATATCATATGGGGTAGTGACCATTCAAGAGGCAAGAACAACCAATTAACTTCAGCCAACCAGTTGATCAGATCTTTCATTATTCTGGGTAGTTCCTCTCCCTCGTGATGTCACAAATGACAGATTTAAAATGGCTTGTCATGACTTATTGGCTGCGTACTCTGACATGACAGGGGACCTTTAAATGCAACCATTCCCCTCACCCATCAATATCTCCACCTTCTACAAATTTTTGCGGAAATCATTCGAGACGAAGCTCCAGTAACAGAGTATAATCCCCCTGCTACACATTTTCTGCCCCCTTTCAGTTCCTACGACCTTGTGATGAAGGCCAATCTGGTTTCACCTGTACATTTCCCAGCTACCGTCATCAGCATTAACCAGCCACACAAAGCCCCCTTCCGATAACACAGAAGCTGCCAAATCCCAGGAGCAAAACTTTTCTGAGCCACTGAAGTTTAGTCTTGAGGGAAAGCCAAATTATTCTGCAGGGATAGGAGAAAGAGGCTTTATACAGCATTAAACTTGTGCTCTTCCCAAAAAATTAAATTCGGGTCAACTTGGCCTTCCCAGGCCACAGGACAATCTCAGTTTCACCAAACACCTCATCGTGATATAAATGAACATTATCCCCATAAAATCTACGGACCCGCATATGTGTCCGTAAAATGCAGCTGCTGTATTCAAACCTGTGGTAGTTCAGGCCGGTTTTAAAATTGTAGCGGAGATTCCAAGGTTTCCAATGATCCCAAATGTGCGCTGCTGAATTATAGGGAAGTGTGTACAAAATGGTGCCCAGATGTTGATATTTCCCTTTCAATGTAATACTGTGGCCATGGAAACATGGCATCCAGGGCTTGAATATTTCTCTCAATTTCAGTCCGATGCTGCATCCGCGAAGCACAGCAACCAGCAGATACAAAACATAATGGACACAGTCTTCCAAGCGGAAAAAAAAAGCTCATTTTTTTGTATTGGGCTCCGTCTGTCCGTCCGTATGGACACAAACTTGAGGCGACAGGGGATATTGCCATGTTAGTGGCAAACACTTGTTTTCTTTGAATCTGACAAAGGGAAAACTTTCTTTTATTTAACCAGGGAAGTCCCATTAAGATTGAAATCTCTTTAGCCAAGAGAGCCCTGGGGGTTGAGGTGGGGAGGGAAAAGTTGGGGTTCACAGGGTTAACAGATCCGTGGCTTCAGTGTCAAGGCACCGTTCTCAGTGCACCAAGGATTCCAAATTTTAAAAAGATGTCTTTTTCCAAAAGCAAAGGCGCATGTGGACAAACAGACACAGCATAACTTATGCAGTTTCATTAAAAATTTTCTTTAAACTACTGAGATAACTGAACATCAGCTTTCCGCAGCACAATGATTTAACCTTAAAATTCAACAGAAAAACACAGCTGAATCATACATATTTTGAAAGAACTAGGTGAGTTTTTAAAAATGTAGATGCTTGTCTAGAGTCGAAAACTAAATAATAATGGGAAAGCAAATGCACCCGCTTGGCTAAACATGGCCAAAATCAAACTTGGCCAAGATATTCATCCCATATACATGGCATGAAATATGAAAAGGATCTCTGAAAAACTGAAGGCACTACAACACTGACAAGGCAAAAAGTTTACGGACACACAACATAGTAGCACGAAGGCACCTAACCACAGCATAAGCCCAATTGGCCTAGAAGTAAGCGGGCTTTAAAAAAAAAAATCAATCAGCACACAATTTTGCACGTTGACATGTAGTTATTCAATGTTACATGAAACTTAAAACACCAGTGTATGTCCTTTAATGAACGTTCCTTTGCAGTGTGACAACACAGAGGGGTTAAGTCAGGCCATTATTCATAAAAGTTCACAGATAAGGTGCAATTGCCTGAACTCAAGTCAATTCTCTCTGTGACAGTCCCCAACATTCAAGTTAAACCCCCCCACCCTAGAAGAGTGGTATATCTTATAAAAGACAGCCAGAAAAAAAATGTAAAAGGGTGATAATTATCTTGGTACTAGAGAAGGAATGAAAGAAAACACAGTTTTACATTAGAAAATGTTCTTTAAGTTTACATTACTATTTGGCAATTATTTGCACGTTCTTCAGCTCCAGAAATATGAACCGTACAAGGGTATCTTATCTCACAAGCAGGTTTCTAATAAATTGACTCCATTTGTAAATGAGACTGAGGTAACTCATATACCGACAGCCATGCAGCCCACTAAACAGGCTGCACACAGCGGATGCGACGAAGTTCGAGGCAAGGGCCGGAATACTCCTTCACGAGTCGATTGACCGACAAGGCGGCCAATCAAATAGCAGCTTCTCTAAACGCACCAATCAGTGCCAACACGAACATCCTCCTGACATTTGCTTCAACTACATGGAGCGACGAAAGAAGCCAAGTTAGCTCTCCCCAGTGCAGCCGTAGGTTTCAGTATGCATGAAAATACTTGCGCAAAATTACCATAGATTTACTCACACACGACACTTGCCCAGGGGGGATTGCGTAAAGCATTGCGTAAAACGCCGCTTATTCCGTTTTGGCGCCTGTCGAGAATAGCGGAATTATGATAATAGGTGGCGTTACCGGATGACGATGTAAAATACAATTACAATGCAACGCAATCAGACGATGAATAGATGGTTGAAGGAATATTAATGTAATAAAATAAAACTGTCGTTACGCTTTAAAGTAAAATTGCCAACAACGAAACATGTTTGCCGAAAGCCAGCAACTGAAGTGTATAACACAAACTCATGCGTGAGAGTAGCCCACTTGTTCAATATAGTTCACTAGATTGAAAAGTTTTATTTAGAGAACTGCTGCCGTTACGGCCCAGGTGAAGTCAGCAGTCGGAGTAGCTTCAGGCGGCGACAGGCTTAAGCCGCCTCCAGTCCTGACACAAACTGGCCAACATTTCCCAATCGAACGAGTGGCCAGCTACTTTTTAAAAAAGAACATGTATAACAAACATGTTCCCAATCTGCCGGTCCAATGTTTGCCACGGCGTAAATACTCAAAGAACCGACCATTGAAAATAGGAAAAGTGGTGGGTAATGTTCAAGTTGTTCATATACACAACGCGTAAATGCCACAATTACGCAAACGCTAGTGCGCTAACTAGCCACCACTTTTCGACACGTTCATTTGTTACGGAGCCAACTTAGTCGAGAGGTGATGGCTACGAAAGCCAGTCTTAAACATACTCCAACATACCGCGTATGTAATTTAAACCTAATAATTACCAACACAAAAGCGCCTTGAGGAATATTTCCCTGGCTCTGGCATAACAGGCCTCCTTTCGGAGAAAGTAGCCAGCAAACTTGCGACACGTTTGCCTGTAGTTCTGTAGGTGCGTTACCTCTGCGTGAAGTTAGACGCCCGGTTATGTTAGCCATTTTATTATCAGCCAGCTATAGCCAGAGAATTCCACTACAAATTTTCTAGAAAAAAATGATGAATGAAGAAAAAGGCGTCAAAAAGATCGTAAGAAGGAGAAGAAGCTGCTTTCACACGGGACGTGAAACGAATTTTTCGCACGACAGATTACATCCAAAGTCAATGCAAAGACGCGCGTCTACGCGTTTTTGAATCGATTTTGAATGTAATCTGTCGCGCGAAAAAAGACGTTTCGCGTCCGGTGTGAAAGCGGCGTTAGCTGTGCCCCGCTGAAACGTTAAATATTTTCAGGGGGTTTTTTTTCTTCCAAACGTTGGCCCTGCGAGCCACGAGAGGAGGTCGCTTTAAAGGAGCGAGGAGAAAATCCCCTCTCCTTACCAGCTTAAGAACCGCCGACGAGACGCGTCCCAGAAGTAAAACTCACCTCAGTGGGGGGATAAAAACTGCGCCTTAAAAAACTGATGACGCTCTCCCCTCGGGAGCAGAGCAGCGGGTTTAAGTCCAAGATATAACCGCGATAGCAATCAGCCTGTCCTTCTACCGCTACGATCCCCGCTGGTCCTCTAAGGGCTGCGCCTTGATGATGATGATACACTCGGCTACCAGCGAAGTTCCGCCACTAGGACAGCAGGCTAAAGCAGAGTCAATATGGCCGTCCGACCGTGTGCGCGAGGCGTGGTTCATCTCGCGCAGCCGGAGGGGGGGTGGGGGACCGCGACCGCGCGCCACAAAAAAAAAAAAAAAAAAAAACAGTCAGCAACCGCACCGCATCTTTCAGCGAACCGAACTGACTCGACGTAAGTGCGTGCGTCTCAATGCCACCAGATGATGCGGCAGCCTACCGATGACACGGCGGTAAATATGTTTACAGCGCACCGCTGGTGTGCCTTTTTATAAACTCTTCGGAAGCAACATTTCATAAGAGTGAATATTTTTTTTCCGAAGGCAAATTCCCCAATTAAGCACTTGCATGGACTCGCACAACTATTCGGCCCACCACCATTTGTGCTGGCATGTGTTAGAATTTGTTTAATCATGGACGACTTATTTGAGGCGGGACTTCCCTGGTTAAATAAAGGTTAAATAGAACAAATAAATAAAAATTCGTTTCGGCTGATTTTTTTTCTTTTTTTTTTGAGAAAGAAACGAGATATTGGCGTACTATGTTTTTAGAAGAAATCAGACCGAGTCCACTCATGGCAGCAGAATAACCAAGTGAACAGTTTCTGACCTGAACATGATAATTGATGAACTTTTTTTGTCAGTATAAAGTTACCACTATATTTTTTCACCACTAATTGCGGAATATTAGTAATTACTGAGTGCAAGGAATAAAGTCTTCGGGGAGCAACTTAAACAGTGTGCAGACTTTTGTTCTTTTCTACTGTGTTTTTTTTTTTTGGGTCTTGCACCTGTGATATCTGATTTGGGATGTGGGTGCATTTATTCTATTTTTGCTACATTAGTAAGTGTTGACATTTTGTGTGTGTGTGTGTGTGTGTGTGTGGGTGGGTGGGTGGGAAGGGGGGAGAGAGATTAATTGGTTCTGTCCCTATTCAGGCAGAAAATTTACTTCGTCTTCAGGACATTCATGAAATAGCCTCTGTCCTTCCAATGTGAAATTGAGGCATAGACAGAGCATTGAACTCTTCAATCAGACAGTTTGTGAGGGGGACTGAAAGTATTCCTGCAGGTCAGGACGTGCGAGCAGCTGCATCCCTGCCCTCTCATGAGCAGCAGGCTAACACCTCGCTGCTATCAGGACCCAATGCCAATTATGCCCTGAGTCTGAAGAGAAGGTACTGCATATGCTTAGACCTGCAATCTGTGGAACACACTACACACACACACACACACATACTCAAGGGCCGTACACTAAATTCTATTTTGAATCAATATTCTTGGCGCAAAACTCTGTTTAGTCCTAAAATGAGCTTATCCTCTTTGCATGAACAGGGACCAAGAAGTTTTAAGTAAAATTTTCAAGAATCTTCAACAAAAATATGCAACACCCCTTGTGTGCTCTCCAACTCCATATATCTACTGCTTATTGGTGATGTGCATACATTATATTACTGGAATAATTTTCACCTTTTAATTCAGCAATGTAGTAAAGTATCCACTCGGTGATACATACATTTTCATCCAACTTAAGTCGACTGATTATCCCCGGAATAAGGGAAGCCTAGTTTGGCAAATTACATTGGATGTGATTAGCTTGCTAAATTGAAAATTGCTCAACCTTTTCAGTTGGGCCCTTGGTTACTTCATACTCAAGGATCGACCGTGACTTGTTTCTGATTTAATATAAAGGACAAGACACAAGTGAGCACATGAACGGCAACCATTTTCATGGAAATGGCATTGCATATACGGATACTGTATAGAATCTCTGCAGTACATCTGTACCTGTTCCTGCAAAGCCAAATTTAAAATATTGACATGATTGGTGTTTTACCCCTCTTTACCTTGTGATTTAAGCCAACAGAGATGTTCTAAATATAAAAACACCAGAGATGGCTCCTGTCCTTCTCTAATTATTTCTCAAGGCACAATCACCGTCTTTGAGTCCCAAATTAAAACTTAATTCTAGTTTTGTTTTGTTTTGTTTTCCTTCAACCACAATGTCCTATGTTTTTTACAATGTCACATGGGTCGCATTAGTGTTTTGGGTTGGTCTTGGATGGACAGAGTGGCGGCAGATGTGCCGCAACTGATGGTAGGGGGTTGTGTATCTCTGTAAACGAAGCATAGTGCACAAACCCTGCTATTACTGAGAATCACAGCTCCACATATGGAAGCCCTGATTATCAGATGTAGAACCCTGTATCTGCCCAGAGCTTACATCTGCTGCGACCACTGCAACCTAGATCCCATTGGATGCCACACGCCGCAATTGGCAAAAAACACACTGCTCGCCCGGATGGTGCGTTTATCCTGGCCAGGGATATCCTTTTTTTGTTTTTGTTTTGAGGAATTCAAAACAAAACTTAAAAATTCCTTAAAAATTCCACCAAAATGTCTCCTGCCCCATAAGAGGAGTAATTATTTTGGACCATGTTTACAAAAATGTCGTTTACAAAGTCGTTCCCTTCTCCCACCTGGGAGGGTTTGATCTCTTTTCGTTGTTCCTCATCAGATGTGTCAAAATGTCATGCATGAGATGCATCGTCACATGCAACTGTACATTATCTATTGTATATCGATTTCACTTTATTTCTATCGTCTCTCTCCCCATTAGGAATTGAAAACCCCTGAAGGACTTTAACTTGCATCCAGTTACCCTTGACTTTGCCAGGCAGAGGAGGATGGGCTACCCCACTTTAGCCGGATTACGCTAGGTATTTCTTCCCGGTGGGAAGATCTTTTTTCCGAACTGCTGTTTGAGAGTTTCCAACTTTGAAGTTTTTACCTCATTTGCTGGTTTACGGAGGGACATGGTAGTGCAGTGGTTAAGTGTGCTTGACTTTGGGACGAAAGCTCCTAAGTTCAAGCCCTTGCCATTGCCTTGGTGGTGTGCTCTTGGCCAAAAACACGTTATTCCCGCAGTGCCCCATTCCACCCAGATGCGCAATTGGGTACCAGCATGTGGTCAGGGAAACCTGACTAAGATCTGGGGGGTAACCTGTGATGGACTAGCATCCAATCCGGGGGGCGTAGCAATACTCTTAATTGCTTCATGCTAAAGAAACTGGGGTTAACCCTTTGAACACTGAATACTTTTTCAAGGTATTAAAAATGTATCTATCCTGAGCTGTTGAAAACCTATCGTGTGATGATAGGTTTTCAACAGCATCTGATTTTGATATCTTGCATGGCGCTGAAAGGGTTAAGCGTCAACCTGAAGCACCACCTGACTTTAGAGAGCTGTTTTGAGGATCTAAACCTGAGCCGGGTGAATGCTCTTGGATCGGTGTGAGAGAGGTGAATGCCCTACCGCTGGTGTGAGTGTACTTGTGTGTGCGCGTGCACATGCATATCGCACTGACCAGGGTGAATGCTCAGGCGGATAATGGCCCCTGATGTTATGCATTGCATCATGAATAATTCCTGTCTTCTTGAACTTTCACCCCCATTATTACGAGTCATTTTAAGAGGGCACCCCGGCTCACCTCAAGGCCATTCAACTTAATAAAATGCTTAAATTAATTTTATTTACGTTGTGGTTTTTGCAGCGGGCCAGTCACAAAGGCACTTGACTTAATATGTTGTGGTCGAAAGGTAGATATTACATGTTGAAAAAGTACTTCCAGTTGGGAGAAAAACTAGACGAACTTGGTTATTGCAGGGAAAGTGTAGGGGCTCGTCCTCTGCTTGCTGGCTATGGGAATGGCGATTGGATGTACAGCACTGTGCAAAAGTTTTTGCCATCTGCTTGCTTGAATTTGGTCTTGGATATTTATTTCTTGTTTTCCACATCAGTGTAGCTGAAGATAAAATGTGGATTTGGGGTACCAAATATAAATTGAGAAAATAATTTTACAAATAATGTTTGTATTTCATTATAGATGGCTAATAGAGATTTTATCGAGCCCTGATCTCAGCATCATCATGGCTGCCTGGGACAGAATGGAAAGACAGAAGCAGTAGAGGCAGTCTGCAGATTGTCACAGGTTCCCTGATATGCGTAGAACAAGAAAATTGCCTATCATCTTTGAAAACTATGGCTCCAGGACAGTGTACCTAATTCTAAGATTATAATAAATATAATAATTTAGCCACAATCATGAGACTTGAGATAACTGTGTATACTATCGCCATCTAGAGTAAATTTGTTGTATAGCACAACAAAGGGAAGGGAGTGAGTTCGCCATTGACTGAAATAGTTGAGCGGTTTAGCTGGAAATTTCCTAAGAATTGTGCATTTTGTGATAAAAGCATAACATTTGGTAGCGGAAAATATTTTGAAAAAGGCTGGATATTGAGCCGTCATTAATTTTCAATGTGTCACCCGTGGCAGCCATTTTTCAAAATGGTCACCAGTCACAAGAGTTTCCACATCAAAATCGGATATAATATGACACTAATGACATAGTTAAGTATATGTACAACCCCAATTCCAAAATAGTAGGGACAAAGTGTAAATTGTGAATAAAATCTAAATTCAATGACTTTCAGATCACATGAGCCAATATGTTATTTAAATTAGAACATAGATAACATTTCAAATGTTGAAACTGAGAGATTTTACATTTTTATCAACAATACGGGCTTATTTCAAAATTTATGGATGCAACATATCTCAAAAAAGTTGGAAAACAGACAAAAAAGGGCTGAAAAAGCAATTAATATATAAGAGAATCAGCTGAAAGAACATTTAGCAAGTAATTAAGTTAACTGGCATCAGGTGTGTAATGTGATTGGCTATCAAAGGGATGTCTTAGAGAGGCTGAGTCTCTCAGAAGTAAAGATGGCCAGAGGCTCTCCAACCTGTGAAGGCTTGCATAGAAAAATTGTGGAATACTTTAAAAACTATGTTCCTCAACGTTTAATTGCAAAGGCTTTGAAGGTCTCATCATTAACTGCACATATCATCATCAAAAGATTTATAGAAACTGGAAAAATGTGCGTAAGGGACAAGGGCGAAGACCTTTACTGCATGCCCATGATCTTTGGGCCCTCAGACGCCACTGCATCACTGACCAGCATGATTCTGTCATTGACATCACTAAATGGGCCCAGGAATACTTCAAGAAACCACTGCCTATAAACACAGTCCGCCGTGCCGTCCATAGATGCCACCCAGAACTCTATCATGCAAAAAGGAATCCATTGTTGAGCATGATCCAGAAGCGCCACCGTGTTCTGTGGGCCAAGGCTCATTTAAAATGGACTGCAGCAAAGTGGCCATGTGTCCTGTGGTCAGACGAGTCCAAATTTGACATTCTTATTGGAAATCATGGGCGTCGTGTCCTCCGGGCAAAAGAGGAGAAAGACCACCCCTCCTGTTATCAGCGTTCAGATCAAAAGCCAGCATCTCTGATGGTATGGGGATGCATTAGTACATATGGTGTGGACGTGTGGGACACATTCATGTTTTAAAATGCACCACGAATGCTGAAAGGTATATAAAGGTTTTAGAGCAACACATGCTCTCCGCCAGATGACATCTAGTCCAGGGAAGTCCTTGTTTATTTCAGCAGGACAATGTAAAACCACATACTGCAGCTATTACAACAGCATGGCTTTGTAGTAGAAGAGTCCGTGTGCTGAACTGGCCTGCCTTCAGTCCTGATCTTTCACCGATTGAGAACATTTAGCATATAATTAAATGAAAAGTCCATCAAAGGAGACCCAAAACTATCCAGCAGCTGGAAGCCTGTATTAAACGAGAGTGGGATCAAATTCCAATGACTAAAATCAAGAAAATTGACTCCTCAATGCCCAGACGCCTCCACTCTGCGTTTAAAAGAAGAGGGGATGCTACATCATGGTAAACAGGCTCCTGTCCCAACTTTTTTGAGACCTGTAGCAGCCATCAAATTTGAAATGAGCTCATTTTGTGGATATAATTGTAAAATTTCCCAGTTTCAACATTTGCTTTGTTATCTCTGTTCAATTGTGAATAAAATACTGGCTGGGTGCGAATTGAAAGTCCTTGCGTTTTGATTTTATTCACAATTTACACTTTGTCCCAACAATTTCGGAATTGGGATTGCACCTTACATAGCTCTTGGGAACTGGCATTTGGATAATACATGTAAGTTATTAAAAATTCTAAATCAACCATTTTTCAAGATAGCGGCTCTATATGATACAAACTGAAAATTGTAACAGGAATAAAGTTGCAGACTAGCCTGATATCTTGATGTCAAATTACACACATTTAGGTATCCATTATTCAAATAATTAGCTCTGAAATGGCTCAGAATCTTCCGTTTATCTCGCGATTTAAACTTAGGGTCTGTCATAGGAAAGTCTGTTCAGCCTTCCACTTCACAGTAACAGAGGTCCATGCAGCCGAAGGCAGCTTTCCTGCACTTGCGCTGCCTAATGCTGCCTAATCCTGTTACCCTTGGCTCGGCTCTCCCATACTGGCACATCCTGTCAATCCAGGTGCGACTATCTAACTACATCTAAATATGCACAATGTTAACTAGATGTGGGGCTAACATGAGGTAGCATTTAAGACACTTACTATGCTACCACAAAACTATCAACCACCACCAGTAGATTAATATTTTCTACAGACTCATGACACTATATAGTAGACTGTATTTAGCTGACATTGAACCCCATGCTGAGTTTCACAGCAATGATGTCACCAGTGCACCCTGGTTGTGCTTTGACATCCACTCTATCAAATCCTAAATGTATACAACAGTTATTCTTCATTTTTCAGATTTGGTGATGTATAAGATCATTGGACCGCTCAGTGTAGTGTTACTGGAAAAACAAGTTTTATACTGACCATGGCTATTACCTTGAAAAAAATGGCAGTCATCTTCAATTTTGAGATTGGTCAAATTCTGCTTCAGAAAAATGTATTTTTCGACATCAAAATCATCAACATCATAACATAAGTCTTTGCAAATTAATTATTGACACATTTTTTTATGCCAGTCTTGGCTGCCATCTTGAATTTTCAATGAGTTTAATGTATTCTCCAAATGGCAATTCCCAAAAAATATGTGTGGTCTATAAATTTAAGTAATAATGTCAATAATATCATATAATATCCATTGCTGATATGAACATTGATCTGCAAACTGTTGGCACTGGCAGCCATTTTGAAAAATGGCCACCATGGGTGAGGTATTGAAAATTCAAATATCCAAATATTTTTTAAAAGTTTTCGGCAATGAGTACACCAAATTTGATATTGTTATCGCAAAATGCACAATTTTTATGCTTATCTGCCCCAAATGGAAATTCTCATCTCTGTGTAGACATATACAGGTGTTATATCATGCACAATTTCTATCATGCAAATATTTCCAATAAAAAAGGCTGCTAATAGTGAAATTACTTCATCATTCATGGGGCATTCAATAACTTTGCGCTTCAGGTCATTGACTGGGACACAGAGGACTGGCAGTTCAAAGCTCAATAAGAGTAGTGCAGCTATTGGCCCCATGAAGAAGGCCTTTTACCCCTCCTGGACTGGTGTCTGCTCAGACTAATCAACTGTAACTTGCTCAAAGCATCAACTAAATAACTTATCTAATCAAGATTGTGTGCCAAAAAGATTATACAATATGCATATGCCATTTGCTGCACAATTTATGAATTATCTCCTTTTAGCCTCCAGTCTATATCCACTATGCAATTCATGGCTTCTGTCGGGAATAATAATAATAAAAATAATAAAAATAAAAATAAAATAGTAATAATCATAATCATAAGGTGGCATGGTGGGTTGTGGTTAGCACTGCTGCCTTGCAGCAAGAAGGTCATTGGTTTGAACCTGGCTCGGGGCCTTTCTGTGTGGAGTTTGCATGTTCTCCCCGTGTTCGCGTGGGTTTCCTCTGGGTACTCCGGTTTCCTCCGATCCTCTGATACCATCTGATGGAATGTGAAAGACCTGCGCTCTGATACCATCTTATGGAATGTGAAAGACCTGCGCTCTGATACCATCTGATGGAATGTGAAAGACCTGCGCTCTGATACCATCTGATGGAATGTGAAAGACCTGCGCTCTGATACCATCTGATGGAATGTGAAAGACCTACGCTCTGATACCGTCACATGGAATGTGAAAAACCTGCGCTCTGATACCATCTGATGGAATGTGAAAGACCTGCGCTCTGATACCATCTAATGGAATGTGAAAGACCTGCGCTCTGATACCATCTGATGGAATGTGAAAGACCTGCGCTCTGATACCATCAGATAAAATGTGAAGGACCTGCGCTCCGATACCATCTGATGGGATGTCAAGGACCTGCGCTCTGATTCCGTTAGATGGAATGTGAAAGACTTGCGCTCTGATACCATCTAATGGAATGTGAAAGACCTGCGCTCTGATACCATCTGATGGAATGTGAAAAACCTGCGCTCTGATACCATCAAATAAAATGTGAAGGACCTGCGCTCTGATACCATCTGATGGAATGTGAAGGACCTGCGCTCTGATACCATCTGATGGGATGTGAAGGACCTGCGCTCTGATTCCGTCAGATGGAATGTGAAAGACCTGCGCTCTGATACCATCTAATGGAATGTGAAAGACCTGCGCTCTGATACCATCTGATGGAATGTGAAAGACCTACACTCTGATACCGTCACATGGAATGTGAAGGACCTGCGCTCTGATACCATCTGATGGAATGTGAAAGACCTGCGCTCTGATACCATCTAATGGAATGTGAAAGACCTGCGCTCTGATACCATCTGATGGAATGTGAAAGACCTGCGCTCTGATACCATCAGATAAAATGTGAAGGACCTGCGCTCCGATACCATCTGATAGGATGTGAAGGACCTGCGCTCTGATTCCGTTAGATGGAATGTGAAAGACTTGCGCTCTGATACCATCTGATGGAATGTGAAAGACCTGCACTCTGATACCATCTGATGGAATGTGAAGGACCTGCGCTCTGATACCATCTGATGGGATGTGAAGGACCTGCGCTCTGATTCCGTCAGATGGAATGTGAAAGACCTGCGCTCTGATACCATCTAATGGAATGTGAAAGACCTGCGCTCTGATACCATCTGATGGAATGTGAAAGACCTGCGCTCTGATACCATCAGATAAAATGTGAAGGACCTGCGCTCCGATACCATCTGATGGGATGTGAAGGACCAGCGCTCTGATTCCGTCAGCTGGAATGTGAAAGACCTGCGCTCTGATACCATCTGATGGAATGTGAAAGACCTACACTCTGATACCGTCACATGGAATGTGAAGGACCTGCGCTCTGATACCATCTGATGGAATGTGAAAGACCTGCGCTCTGATACCATCTAATGGAATGTGAAAGACCTGCGCTCTGATACCATCTGATGGAATGTGAAAGACCTGCGCTCTGATACCATCAGATAAAATGTGAAGGACCTGCGCTCCGATACCATCTGATGGGATGTGAAGGACCTGCGCTCTGATTCCGTTAGATGGAATGTGAAAGACTTGCGCTCTGATACCATCTAATGGAATGTGAAAGACCTGCGCTCTGATACCATCTGATGGAATGTGAAAAACCTGCGCTCTGATACCATCAAATAAAATGTGAAGGACCTGCGCTCTGATACCATCTGATGGAATGTGAAGGACCTGCGCTCTGATACCATCTGATGGGATGTGAAGGACCTGCGCTCTGATTCCGTCAGATGGAATGTGAAAGACCTGCGCTCTGATACCATCTAATGGAATGTGAAAGACCTGCGCTCTGATACCATCTGATGGAATGTGAAAGACCTACACTCTGATACCGTCACATGGAATGTGAAGGACCTGCGCTCTGATACCATCTGATGGAATGTGAAAGACCTGCGCTCTGATACCATCTGATGGAATGTGAAAGACCTGCGCTCTGATACCATCTGATGGGATGTGAAGGACCTGCGCTCTGATTCCGTTAGATGGAATGTGAAAGACTTGCGCTCTGATACCATCTGATGGAATGTGAAAGACCTGCACTCTGATACCATCTGATGGAATGTGAAGGACCTGCGCTCTGATACCATCTGATGGGATGAGAAGGACCTGCGCTCTGATACCATCTGATGGAATGTGAAAGACCTGCGCTCTGATACCATCAGATAAAATGTGAAGGACCTGCACTCTGATACCATCTGATGGGATGTGAAGGACCAGCGCTCTGATTCCGTCAGCTGGAATGTGAAAGACCTGCGCTCTGATACCATCTGATGGAATGTGAAAGACTTGCGCTCTGATACCATCAAATAAAATGTGAAGGACCTGCGCTCTGATACCATCTGATGGGATGTGAAGGACCAGCGCTCTGATTCCGTCAGCTGGAATGTGAAAGACCTGCGCTCTGATACCATCTGATGGAATGTGAAAGACTTGCGCTCTGATACCATCAAATAAAATGTGAAGGACCTGCGCTCTGATACCATCTGATGGAATGTGAAAGACCTGCGCTCTGATACCATCTGATGGGATGAGAAGGACCTGCGCTCTGATTCCGTCAGATGGAATGTGAAAGACCTGCGCTCTGATACCATCTAATGGAATGTGAAAGACCTGCGCTCTGATACCATCTGATGGAATGTGAAGGACCTGCGCTCTGATACCATCTGATGGGATGAGAAGGACCTGCGCTCTGATACCATCTGATGGAATGTGAAAGACCTGCGCTCTGATACCATCAGATAAAATGTGAAGGACCTGCACTCTGATACCATCTGATGAGATGTGAAGGACCAGCGCTCTGATTCCGTCAGATGGAATGTGAAAGACCTGCGCTCTGATACCATCAAATAAAATGTGAAGGACCTGTGCTCTGATACCATCTGATGGAATGTGAAGGACCTGCGCTCTGATACCATCTGATGGAATGTGAAAGACCTGCGCTCTGATACCATCTGATGGAATGTGAAAGACTTGCGCTCTGATACCATCAAATAAAATGTGAAGGACCTGCGCTCTGATACCATCTGATGGAATGTGAAAGACCTGCGCTCTGATACCATCTGATGGGATGTGAAGGACCTGCGCTCTGATTCCGTCAGATGGAATGTGAAAGACCTGCGCTCTGATACCATCTAATGGAATGTGAAAGACCTGCGCTCTGATACCATCTGATGGAATGTGAAGGACCTGCGCTCTGATACCATCTGATGGGATGAGAAGGACCTGCGCTCTGATACCATCTGATGGAATGTGAAAGACCTGCGCTCTGATACCATCAGATAAAATGTGAAGGACCTGCACTCTGATACCATCTGATGAGATGTGAAGGACCAGCGCTCTGATTCCGTCAGCTGGAATGTGAAAGACCTGCGCTCTGATACCATCTGATGGAATGTGAAGGACCTGCGCTCTGATACCATCTGATGGGATGTGAAGGACCTGCGCTCTGATTCCGTCAGATGGAATGTGAAAGACCTGCGCTCTGATACCATCAAATAAAATGTGAAGGACCTGTGCTCTGATACCATCTGATGGAATGTGAAGGACCTGCGCTCTGATACCATCTGATGGGATGAGAAGGACCTGCGCTCTGATTCCGTCAGATGGAATGTGAAAGACCTGCGCTCTGATACCATCTAATGGAATGTGAAAGACCTGCGCTCTGATACCATCTGATGGAATGTGAAAGACCTGCGCTCTGATACCATCAGATAAAATGTGAAGGACCTGCACTCTGATACCATCTGATGGAATGTGAAGGACCAGCGCTCTGATTCCGTCAGCTGGAATGTGAAAGACCTGCGCTCTGATACCATCTGATGGAATGTGAAAGACTTGCGCTCTGATACCATCAAATAAAATGTGAAGGACCTGCGCTCTGACACCATCTGATGGAATGTGAAGGACCTGCGCTCTGATACCATCTGATGGGATGTGAAGGACCTGCACTCTGATTCCGTCAGATGGAATGTGAAAGACCTGCGCTCTGATACCATCAGATGGAATGTGAAAGACCTGCTCTCTGATATCATCAGATGGAATGTGAAGGACCTGCGCTCTGATACCGTCAGATGGAATGTGAAGGACCTGTGCTCTAATATCATCTGATGGAATGTGAAGGATTTGTTCTCTGATACCATCAGATGGAATGAGAAAGACCTGCTCTCTGGTACTGTCAGATGGAATGTGAAAGACCTGCGCTGATACCATCAGACGGAATATGAAAGACCTGCGCTCTGATACCATCGGCCACACAACACACACTTCTGGCTGGTACCACAGCTGTGCGGAGAGCTCAGTGCTTCACAACTGTGAGTGCCTGCAGATTTTTGTGTACAACACTGTTCACACCTCTGCACTCACGGCAAAGGATGCAATTCATGTGTTTAAAGTTCTCCTATCATGCCACCAGGTGCACAACTATGTAGTCATTAAGAGCCAGTTCAAAATCTCCCCTTCCTTATATTACAAGGGGCAGTGATCACCCAGAATCATTAAATGTGATTGACTGCTTGGCTGAAGGTGATCAGTTCTTCTTGCGTCTGGTTGCTTACTTCTCCATGTGATGTCAAGAGGGGAAAGATTTTGAAAAAGCTTGTAATAACTAATTGGCTATGTACCTGGTGACATAATAGGAGATATGTAAGATAACAATCATACACGCACACACACACACATACACATTCACACGCGCGTGCAGACATATGCAGGCACACACACTCATACACACATTCTAGCAGCTGAGTCTGCCACAAATTGGACAGTAACAATATTTCAATCGTAGCAATGAGTTACATACAGTAAATAATGCCATTTTAAAGGTCCCCGATGATCTGTACAGCCAATTAACTATTACAAGCCATTTCAAAATGTGTCCATTTGTGATTTCACAAGGAGAGATCACCTAGAATAATGAAGGAACTGATAAACTGGTTGGGTGAAGTTATCCGTCCCTCCTGGTCACTTTTGCATGTGAAGTACCACACAAAACAAATTTTTAAATGGCTTTTAATGGGTATTTGGCTGCGCACCTGGTGACATGATGGGGACCATTAAATTACTCTAAATTCACGACTTCATTAGGGGAACAAATCGGCAATTTCTGACCGATTTATTCATACACAGTCAATAATTGGACCGTTCACAGCGCAGACGATTCTTGACCAGCAGTGTATCGCATCATTGAGAAAGAGATTAGCAAGAAAACCATCAAGAAAAAATGTAAAGCCTCGATGTAGACTTGGCGTAATGAGGCTGCTGACATTACCTCCCAACATTATCAGCGATGCCATCGGAATAGACTTACCAAAGACCAAACATTGTGGATTACCGAAGAATACTTTAAATTATGAAACGTTATGCATTATTAAAGAATCTCAGAAGGGGAACCCTCGCTCCTGTTGAAACAGATGGAGCAAATTCTTCAAGATCAATACATTGATCTGCGGCATATTTCTATAATGAGAACACAGCGTCAGTATAACTTCAAAAGAATCGCGCCAATCCTCTTCGGGTTTCAAAGCCGATGTTCTTCTGTACAGGGAGAAGATAGCAGTCCCTGGCCCAGAATGTGCACCTTTATCCATTTCGTGACCAATGTTGCTACAGTAGTCTGCGTCACTAGATGGCGCCCATGTTTCAAATGAATCCATCAATAACTATCTTGTCAAGTGAGTTAGTATTTTCAATTCAATTCAATTCAATTTATTTTGTATAGCGCTTTTTACAGATACACTGTCACAAGGACGCTTTACAGTCAGAGATGGGTTACTGAAGGGCAGTGCCCAAACTATTCCCACTACAGCGAGGCAAAAAACTCCCAGTAGGGAGAAAAACTCCTCAGACAGTGGTGAGAAAAAACTCCCCAGTGGGAATAAATCTCAGGAGGAACCCGGCTATAGTGGGGAAGCCCATCCTCCGCGGGCTAGCTAGTTGATAACAAGATAATGACAAGAGTTTCATTGAAATCCATCTAATCAGTGCTAAAATAATTTGTATATTTAAAACTGTCCAACAGATGTCTTGGCTAATGTGAAATAATTAGCAATGGAGGTCATCATGAGGCAGGAAGACCCTCTTGGTTCTGTCGCTGAAACAGGATGGTAAACAGCTGGTCTTAGGCTGGAGCTCCGGGCCAGGGGGTGTTCGGTGAAGCTTGATCTAGAGCTCAGGGCAAGTGCCCAGAGTAGGAGGAGGACAAAAAAAAAATATTGCTAGGGAGGTGGAGTTGTATGGCGAGCACACAGAGCAGGAGAGACAGAGGTGCCTGTGTGCGATAAGGAAACCCCAGCAGAATAAGACTATGGCAGCATAGTTATGAGAAACAGGGGCAGGGGCCAACACAGCCACGAGGGCAGGTTGAGACAGTCACCACCAGACCATGACCAGTTCAGCAGAATAGGGCACCACCAGCAATGATCCAGTGACAGCACTGACTGCTCAGTCTACCAAATATTCTATAGCTTATGCCAGCCACCCACTCCTGTCCCTCAACTATAGGACAGACTAAAGAGATATGTTTTGAGCCTAACTTTAAATATACTGATAGTGTCTGCACCCCGAATATGAGCAGGCAATTCGTTCCATAAGAGGGGAGCACGATAGGAAAAAGCTCTACCACCTATGGTAATTTTAGCTATTTTTGGAACAACAAGGAGGCCTGCGCTCTGCGAACGGAGTGTTCTGGAGGGAATGTAGGGTAAAAGTAAATCACTTAGGTACAATGGAACAAGCCCATGTAAGGCTTTAAAGGTAAGAAGTAGTATCTTATAGTCTATTCGGAATTTAACTGGTAACCAGTGAAGTGAAGCTAACACTGGGCTGATATGCTCGTGTCTCCGTGTTCTAGTGAGAATACGAGCAGCTGCATTTTGAATTTGCTGGAGCCCCTTTAGAGAGGATTTTGCACAACCAGATAAAAGAGCATTACAGTAATCTAATCTTGAAGTAACAAAGGCATGGACAAGCTTTTCTGCATCATGTAATGACAGCATTTTCCGAATTTTGGAAATATTCCTCAAGTGGTAAAATGCAACTCTTGAGATGTTCTTTATATGTGTATCAAGTGTGAGATCAGGATCAAGAGTAACACCAAGATCTTTAATAATGGCACTTGAAGCGATTGAAATTCCATCAATGTTAAGCATGTAATCAGAGATTTTGCATCTCTGGGATTTGGGACCCACTACGATTATTTCTGTCTTACTAGGGTTCAACAAGAGAAAATTGTGACTCATCCATTTCTTTATGTCTACAAGACAGGCTTCCATCTTTGACAGCTGGGCAGCTTCATCAAGCTTGACTGACAGATATAGTTGTGTGTCATCTGCATAGCAGTGAAAGTTAATGCCATGTGCGCGAATAACTTGTCCAAGTGGAAGCATATATATTGAGAAAAGCAGAGGTCCAAGCACAGATCCTTGTGGTACTCCATATCTAACCCTTGATTGATACGAGGAGTCATAATTAAAATGCACAAATTGATATCGATCCGATAAGTATGATCTGAACCAGGAAAGAGCCTGTCCACGGAGGCCTACAAGATTTTCAAGTCGATTCAACAGGATATCGTGATCGATAGTGTCAAATGCTGCACTTAAATCAAGAAGCACAAGTACAGATATGTAGCCACTGTCCACTGTCCTCTGTATTTTCCGCTCACATTTCCGCTGTGCCTTGTTCCAGGACAGATTGTTGCGACCTTTTACAATATTACAACAAGTTGACTCTGTAGCCTACGTCACCCTAACTCAGCTCCGTAAATTGCTGCCATATTTTACTAGGCCAAATCAGCATATAACCCCCCCCCAAATTAAAAAAAAAAAACTGTGTCATTGTCAAACCCAGCCGCAATGCCAAAATATTAGGAAATCCCAGGCCACCACCCTACCACTGTTCCTGAGTTCAACAACCGCACATACTGTAACACCAGTGCAAATATTTTACAATCATATTCCAGATATTTTGTCTAGAGAGGCACAAGGCTCTTGTAGGCCTACATTTGAAAAAAATGTATATAGCTTCATTTTTATTATTAGCCCTTACTTTTTTTGGCAACGCAATAGAAGTACTGGTACTTTTTAATGTGGCAATGTACTTTATTGTGACTGTATCAATATAATGTAAAATTACTCCAGAGTAGCGCGCTTTATTTTCTATTGTAAATGTCTTCACTCACAAATAACTAACGGAATGCTCAGGAACAAAAGATTTATTACTAGCTTATAACAAACAAGGCATTACGTCTTTGTCACAAGGGGATTTGAATGGTTTTTAGAAGGAACCTACTGTTACAGAACATTGGGATATGAAACACCCAGTGTTGGGCATTTTAAAGGAAAATGTTCTCATGTTTGCATTTGATTAACGTTCTGTTGATGACTGAAAGCATAAAAAAAAACAGGCCTCAAAAAACAAACACAAAACTATTTACATGACTGATTTGACCACTGGTATGCCCACCGGCAATGAGAAGTCTGAAGGGTTTAGCAAGTTTTCATTTATCTCCTCTATTTTGAATATCAGAAAATGAGTCAGTGCTGATGGGCCTATAGACCAGGGGTGGGCAATCACGGTCCTGGAGGGCCGGTGTGTATGCAGGTATTTATTCCTATCAATTACCTTGACTAATTGAGTTAATTGATTGCATGCACAAATATAGATTTTCGCAATGATTCGATCAAAGTTTTATGAAGGGAGACAAGACTAGTCTTTTTAGTTTCATGATAATTTAAATAAATGCGCATGAAACGTCAGATTTCATAAATGGTTTGGCTAATTGAGACAATCAACTAATTAAAAACCAGACATTGGTGTGAAAACCAGGGACAGATACGGCCCTCGCTGCCCACCTCTGCTATAGACACTTCCAAATAAGATGCATTTAATTTGCTTAAAAAAAAAGAAGAAAAAAAAAAAAGAAAATGCCAACCTAGGGGATGAGGGTGAATCAGTGTGTTACCTAACTGGGGTGGAAAAAAGTCCCTCACATCAGCCCTTCAAATTATTTAGCCTCAGTCATCCGAAACGAGTAATTTAACTGGATTATACTGAAAACCATGAAATCAAATACTGCCGGATGTTTAAGAAAGGGTTGTTAAGAATCATAATTACAGTTTCTCTATTCAATGAAACACACGCCAAGTTTCATTTTATTTACTTTACTTCTATTTGTACTGAAAAAGAAACATTAAATATTAAACTCTCCATAACATCGGGCATCTTGAAAAGTTCATAAGGCAATTCTCCAGGCCCCTCAGGAATGTATCACTTTTCTCAATGTTACCACAGACTCAGATTGTTACGCAATGGATGTGTGAACCGACTGCAGTTCGTGCGGTGACCTTAACAGTTTGGACGAAGTGGAGGCCGTTTCTACCTCTAGTCAGATATTTAATGATTTTAGTTTGATATTTTATGAGCTCGAAACTATGTCTGTAGCACCGGCGGCGTACAGACTCCACTCAATCTCGAAGAGGTTTGTGCGATCCTTGGCAGCAGTTTCAGGGCATTATTCAATGCGGATGAACTCAACGCACGGAGTCGAGGCCTGCGTTCGCACCCGACCATTCAGCTGCTTTTCCCGGGCACTCAGGTAGGAAACGCTGGGCTGCGAGCAGCTGGCTACTGTAGCACCTCGGTTGAGAAATGCACGCGAATCGTGGATGTACTCTTAGCAATCAGCGAAAAAAGAAATCCTATGCAAACGTAGAAAGTTGGGCTGCTTGCACACCGGACGCGAAACGAATTTTTGCGCACGACAGATTACATTTCAAAGTCAGGTCAAAGACGCGAATTCACGCGTTTTCGCATTGACTTTGGATGTAATCTGTCGCGCGAAAAATTCGTTTCGCGTCCGGTGTGCAATCAGCTTAATGCTTGCGAGACAGATTTCGTCATTGCATTCGCCGGTGTAAGAACACTGGCAAACGGTTAGCTCTATGCTAGCCTGGTTAATGTGTAGCTGCCCCAGCTTAGTGCAGGTGTGTCCTGTCATTTGGCAGCAAGCTTTTGTCGGTCTTCTTGTTCGTGGCATTGTTCTTCTAACTTTGGCACTGTAGTGTCCACTGGATTATTGTCCTTAACCTGGTCGCATCTGTGTATTTGATTAAATTAAGCCAATTGGTAGCTAGCTAACGTTAGCAAACCCTTTGCTGTGCCCAGTTAGCTGCGTATTCTACGTTAGCTTGTTAGCTGCGTAATTACGCTGTATTGACTGAAGCGCCCAGTTAGACGTGAGCTATTTTCCACTGAGGTATTTGCTTCACGTCACCTCACTTAAACCAAATACATGTCTACTTTGAATGTGTCAAATGCTCAATTAGTTTTACAACTATCTAGCAAAACGCAAACAAGTAGTTGGTTGGCTAATTCAGTTGCGTAATGTGAAACAAGAATTCAGATGACTGCCATAAACTTTGAAGCTACTGCTGGTTCACTTGCTGAATTTATTAATGAATGATTTCGCAGTATGTGACTTCCACAATTGTCTATAACTGTATTTGGAATAAAGACGCTTTCACATTGGACGCGAAACGAATTTTTGGCACGACAGATTACATTCAAAGTCAATGCAAAGACGCGAAAACACGCGTCCGGTGTGAAAGCAGCTTAAGAAGGTTCAAATTAATGAACTTTGGCCCTCCAACTCCTATCTGGTTATGACGTATATTGCTAGCTATATAAGTTTGCCTGCAAATTGGTAATGGTGCTCAAGTTGTGTAGTTCTGCTGTTCGGTTTAACATGAGTAGTGTTACTAAAGTGAAGACGCATACTTGTCCAGCTCTTTGAAATTAGTCGATACCTTTCAGTGGCTGGGCGTGTATGTATCCCTGGGGCCTTATTTAAAAAAAATTTGCGTGGATTACATACCTAAATAACATGTACACTCAAAAGAAATAAAAATGACATTTTGTGGGGGGTGGGGGGTGGGGAAACAAATTTTTAAACCTATGGGTAAAATAAACTGCATGGAATTTTCATTTATTTAATCAGGATGGGCCACTGATCTATACAGATCAGTGGGATGGTCTTGGGATTGATTGACATTATGCATAATCTTAATAACTTAAATTTTTTTAATGTCAAGTTTGTTTTTATAAATCAGAAATATGAAAAGCCAGCAGCCATACCACTATTCGATCTGCTCCAGCTGCGTGGCTGGTTATTACTTGGATGGGAGACCACTTGGGAAAACAAAGTTGCTGCCGGAAAAGGTGTTGGTGGGCCAGTGGGTTGCGATCTTCCCTCTGGCGGGATAATCCCCAATGCCCCAGTGCAGTGATTGGGACACTGCACTGAAGGAGATAACTTCTCATCCGAAAGATGGCAAACCAAGGTCCTGACTCACTCTAGTCATAAAAAAATCCATTCACACTCTTTGGTAAGAGTAGGGGGTTCCCCGGTGTCCTGGCTCTTTCGACCTGCCAGCGAATCATTGCCTGATCTAATTGGCTGTGCAAATTGCCCTCTCCCTCCCCACCTCAACCCCCAGGGCTCCTTTGAAAAAGAGATTTCAGTCTCAACGGGACTTCCCTGGTTGAATAAGGGTTAAAGCAAATAAAAAAGAAAGTCATGTACATATCTTTTTTGTGCCTACGCACCGTTTATTAATTAAGCCCCTGGTCTGTTGTTCTTAGTGCAAAAGATGTAGTCTGCCATTACTGGTTAAGCGCAGAAAATATCGCAAACTTTTGCATAGTTCTGTCAGTGTGAATAGTACGCTTAAGGTCAGTGATTCTAGTTTGGAACATCTTCCCCCTTGAGGCATCTCATTTCAGCTTGATTTTACTAACTATGGCTAATGGATACACGTGGTTAGTTTATTTGTGTTGTGGCATTAAATTAATGCTCAGGTAACTGTAAGGGGGCTAATGTACCAGAATACATTCGCCTTCTCTTCGGCCCTAAATATTGACGATGTCGTAAAAATAATTTCTGGGAAGAAAGTGGACGGGTTTAAAAAGGTCTCATCTATGAGCAGGAACTGACAGAATAACTAGTTGAGAAAGATTGAACATTCTGTGTGCCATCTGAGTGGGAGTCTGCACTGGGCTGCATCGCCCGTATCAGGACGCTAGATGGCGCTGGTTCCATCCTGAAACGTGGGCACTTATATAACTATGTATGGGGCTGTAAGTTCCACCCATCGTCAAATTTTTATTTACTCATTGACTTTTATTTCAAGGTCTGAAAACAAGGTGACTGTGAATTTCATCAACCGGGATGGAGATAAGCTGACGGTAAAGGGATCTCCTGGGGACAGTCTTCTCGATGTCGTCATCGACCAGAACCTCGACATTGATGGATTCGGTGAGTGGTGTTATTGAAGAGCGCCATTTCATTGACTTATACAGTGATTTATCTTTAATCTCTGCAACGCTGGAGTCCAAACAGCTAAATTGAAAGTAAGCTATTAAATCGATGCACTATGTCTCAACTAGAATATCTGGTTAATAAAAATGACATTTTCTTGTGCAACTGTATAAAGCTCTTTTGTTGGACTTTAGCTGTGCAATTGGGTACGTCATGTGATGGTCTGATGTTGTATTAGAACCTAGGGCTTGTTTATTTTTTAACTTTTCCATTACCAGCACAACTGCATTATTTGTACATCTTTCTCTGTTATGTCTGTGATGTACATGATTCTCTCAGGTGCTGCAAATCCTTGAAATGGCTTAAACTTTAATGTGATATTTTCAAGGTTTGAAACGTGCTTTAATTTTGAACACTGTGCTAGAGACCGTGTGAAAATGTAATGTTAACCCCTTAGGGCGCCGAAATCAATTTTCAAACGCGTAAAAAATGTAAATATCTTTAGCTTTTGAAAACCTATCGTGTGACTTATTGAAAATAACTCCCCTGCATGTCGCCACGTGATAAGTTTTCAGAAGCTTTGATTTTATGTAATTCTATCAGCGAGCGGAAAATGCAGCCTTTGGCGCTTTAAGGGTTAAGTGCATTAATCTCATAATAAATCACTATCTGACTGAGTAGGTCGATAAATTTGTAATTTTCCACAGCTTTTAAGTGTTGGGAAAGCTTGAAAATGCTTTAAAAGTGTTTGTTTTTGCTTCACCATTAACGCCGTGCTCTGCTGAATGTACGACGACACATCGAAGCTAGCAAATCCGTGATGAGAAACCGCACGACTGTCCTATCAGTTGAAGTGCGAAATAGAATTCGGTGTGACCCAGCGGTCATGTAATGAGTCCTCACCAGCCAAAAAAAGCAAAGAAACAAATTTAATTGTCGCTGCTTATACTGACCCCAAGATCTCGCGGGACGTTTCAGACTTCTGCCAGTCTGTCACAGAAGCAGCCGCAGGAAAACCACGCAACGAAGTACCAAACTGTTCAAGTCTGCTTAGCTGTTAATTATTATTATTTTTTTGGTCCATATTTTAGTGTCAGATAAGTAAAAATTTTTAGAAGTGAAATTTCTTGTGGCCTGCCAGCTATCCCAACTCCTGGGGAATGCAATTTCCTTAATTCTGTATGAAAGTGAAGCAGCTGGGGGTGATGGAAGTCTTTTCTTCTAAGGAAAGTAACTCCTTGGATATGACCCGGAACCATTTACATGGCGGCCATGATGAGTTTTTTGAACTCTCTTAATGCTCAGTAAAGGTGCTTCAGTGCCTCCTTACATATAAGCTTCAGCATGAGGAACATTAGACCAGTGGTTCCCAACCCAGTCCTCGAGGACCCCCTGTCCGGCTGGTTTTTGTTGCAGCTTTACTTTTGCGCACCTGATCCATTTAAGCCCCAGTGCACCTTCATGCACACCCTGTTCAGGTAGATCTTTTTCAACCAATCAGCATGAAGCCCTTAAATGGATCAGGTGTGAAAGAATGGGGCTGGAGAAAAAAACCTGCAGGACAGGGGGTCCTTAAGGACTGGGTTAGGAACCACTGCATTAGACCATTCGTTACTCACAGAAAGCAGATAACACTTTCCCACAATTTCTTCCTGCAGCAATAGGTAAGGCAACACACCATCCATCCAGCTGTTAGCGAAAACAAACAAACAAGCAAACATGAACAGGGGTAGCATGATGACGTCCCCTAGTGTTAGTGCGGTCGCATTCTCTTTGCACCATGGGTTTTTTTTTTTTTTTTTTAAATTCACCTTCACATCTCTGCTTGACTCATGAGTTTTCATCAAGGTCAACGCGTACTGGCTTGGAATGAAAGGGTAGGATGTTGTAATATTTTGACTATTTGGCTGCAGCCTTTCAGTCTCCTGGTTCAGTCCGGTCTTCAAGGTGGAAAAAAAAGCTCTTTGTTTTTTAATCAGCTAAAATAAATTCCCTAATGAAACTGCCACAAAGAATCCCTTTTTGATTCCTCCTGACTTTTCAACAAATCTCTCTGGCGCAAGGAAACACGGTGACCCTTTAGTTAGATAAATCCTGTTCTCTGAAACTCCTCTGAGGCTGTTTTTTTACTGATACAGGGTAGAAATATTGCAGTTCTCATGTCCCGGAGAGAGAGAGAGTGAAATGGGCAGTGTTGAAGGATTTATGTTGCCACCTCAACAATTTTAAGTGCGCATCATGGAAAAATAATATTTATGACCCAGGAAGGTTTGTCCGTTGAGTCCACAGCCCAGTCTTTCACTCTTGTAAAACTTTGTCAAAATTCGTCTGTCCGTGTGTCTGCGCGTCTGGATTCGTTCAAACATAAAGCGGGGGTATGTGAGCTCTGCTCGCTTCTACACTTGTTTTATCACGAGAGGTCATTTGAATTCTGGCTTCTTTATTTTTAGCTGCGACCAAGCAGCTCTACGAACGCGTCTGTCTGTCTGTCTGTCCGTCCGTCTGTGACACCTTTTTGACCATGTTCCTGTCGTCGTATCACCATGAAATTTTCAGGAGTTATTGACCTTCACCAAAGTGATGTCCATGCACAAGGTCGAGGTCAAAGGTCAAGTTCTCAGAGGTCACGACCTTGTTTGCGGGTTTTCGCGCTGTAACTCCAGGTAGAATTCATGGATCGCTATGAAATTTTGGGAATAGCTTCTAGGCATAGAGGAGGTGTTCCCTATTGTTTTTCAAGGTCATCCGTCAAATCCCAAGGTCACACCGGTCAAAAAAGTGGCGATTTTGCCCATATTTCAGTTTTCGCACCGTAACTCCACTTTAACTTGATGGATGGGTATTACATCTTAGAACAAGCTTCTTGGTACAGAGAAAGGGTCCCCTATTCATTTTCAAGGTCATTTGCCAATTTCAAGATCACACTTGTACAACAAACCACCAGTCATGGACACCAGGCCACATGAAGGATGCCAGGCGAGGTTGCAGCTAATAGATCCTTCTGATCTACTTGTTTAAAGAGGGCTGGGATGGGGGCAGCATTTTGTTTTAGCCCAGTGCTACAACATCTCATTCAACTAATTAACTAATCAGGGGGTCTGTTCAGACCTTGATGAGTAGAATGTGGTATATTTGTGTCGGGCTACGAAAAAAAAGAACCCACACTGGCCCTTGGATGCAACCCCTGACAAATTGCCACACATGGAGGATGTTATTTTTTTTCAATGAAGAAATGCCATTGAGAATAAAAATCATTTTATCGAATTTGTTGGGTGTTTGTTTGGGTGTTTCTTGAAGCCTGAATGTTAACATGATGAACAGAAATGGTTTTGTGTCATATCTGCAATTTGTTTATTTGCTGTGAAATGAAATGGTTGGATGAACATCCTCCATGATTTTTTCCAGGGGTTGTTAGATTGGATACTTTCTATTGGGAGTGAGAGAGTCGCTGTGATTCCTTGCCACCAGAATTGCAATGCTGTCGTATGACCACACGGGGTCGCTAAACGTCCGTGACCCGCTGTCGAAAATGTCGGGCTCAACTCACAGAGGAAAGAAAAAAGAAGTGAAACGATTCCACAGTCCACACTACTGTTTTTCGTAACGCCTAATTAAATCCTTAGTTTTTTTTTTTTTTTGTTGTTAATCAAAATTGAGTCGGTTGTGTGGAACTTTTTCTCTTTTCTCAGCCTGATTACGTTTACCAATGGACATCGGAACTTGCACTCACAGACCACCATTGCAGATTACTTCTAGGGTTAACAGAGCCGTATAAAGGCCGATAATTGGCTCCCAGGATGTTTCTCATTGTATTTTCTTTGGCTTAAATGTAATGTCTATATATTCGCGGTCCCTTTAGTTTGGGTACACAGTGCCATGTCTGTACGTGGAGTTTTCATACATTCTCAGAGCTTTCATTGCGAATTCACGCGTCTGTCCTGCCCTTGCGTCATTTATTTGCCTATGTCATAGCATGTGCCTATCTTAAAGTTGTGCATAAATGACTGCACATAATACTGTATAAGTGTGTTAGAAAGTGTCCGTTCCCACAGTGTCCCTCTGTGCCTGTGTGTTATGTAAAGTATTCAGCTCTCCCTCTGGGCCGAGTGACGAAGTAACGCACGGGCGTAGCTGGTTAATGCTACTTCGCTAGTCTCCACATCTCATTAGCTAAACATTGGACATAGTTTGGCTTTAAACCTAAGAAAGTGGAGCTTGTACATGTCTGCATGAGCATGGTTTACGTAGCTGGTGTGGTTAATATTGTGCTGTGATTGTTGTAGCATGTTCTTTATGTGGGAGGGATTGAGGGATTTAGGGTACTTGTATTGACAAGATGGCAATTGCAAGATTCTCTCTTCTGAGTGCGCAAAGCAGACCGCTATCACTTATGCCATTACCTCTGTGAATGAGAGAAACCCAACGCACTCCTCTGTGCTCAGAAAGCCCTGATCGCATGTTTGTGTTTGTGAGGTTATTTGTCAAGCATGAAGTCGCTTGGTATACTCTCTGGACATGCACAGTGTGTGCGTGCGTGCACAAGCGTGTGTGTGACACTGGGGCATGATGGGCGGCTTTGTGTGTTTTACAGGAGCCTGTGAAGGGACCCTGGCCTGCTCCACGTGTCACCTGATCTTTGACGAGGAGGTGTACAAGCAGCTCGGACCAATCACAGATGAGGAGATGGACATGCTGGACCTGGCCTATGGGCTGACGGACACGTGAGTGACACCCGCGCCCCCTTGGCTGTGGCTGTTGCCAAGGGAACATTGTGTGTGTGTGTGTGTGTGTGTGTGAGCGCACGCTTATATGTTTTTGTGCGTGACTTTGCTAATCATTCTCCGTCTCCCCTTTCGCCAGGTCTCGCCTGGGTTGCCAGGTCTGCCTGACCAAAGCCCTGGAGGGCATGACCGTGCGTGTACCGGAGAGCGTTGCGGACATGAGGCAGTCCGATTTAGGAACCACCACCTCCTCGTAGGCTCTGTCTGCGACCTGGCGCCCCGGCTTTCAAGCTTAGATTTGCACTGTAATTAATATAAATATCTATTTACTGTTAATAATCATTCTCATCTATCGGGGATGCCGGTTTCTGAGGCAACCCCCCCCCCCCCCAGTTCTTTGGGGTGCCTTGATGGACAGAGCGCTGTTAGTATGGGATGTAGACGGCGAACGGTGGAATCCGACACTCGAGCCTACAGAGACTGAGAGAGAGAGAATCTGCATCTCTCTCTACCCACTGATGCTGCCCTGAATGATCTTCTAATGTGATTGTACATAGCACAGTCGTGTATAGCTGGAATCATACCTGAAATAATAAACAAACTGTCTTTATAATGACTTTTTGCCTCCGTGCTTGTGCTCTTCTCCTGTCTTGGTCTCGGATGTGAATTTTAGGTGTCGGGGGTCCTCTCCAACCCTCGCCATGTTAACTTCAGAGGTTCTGTTGCTCCCTGTGAACCAGCAGTTGATTGAAACCTGGTCAATGTCCTGTTTTGCTGATTGATGGAATTAATAATATAAATTTTGTGATGAGAGCATAAAAGAAAGCTGACTAACCAGGATTTTTATGCCCCCGACATATATGACTGGGGACGTATAGGGTTAACCACTTCTCAGATACAGGTAAACGGAATTCATTGAGCTCATATGTGCTTTATAGGGACGCTAAAGGCGTCCATTACATACCTTGTTTCTAATTTTTTTTTTTTTTGATGAAATAATGCATTTATGGGGTTTTGTGTTTTTAATTTTGTTTCTTTTTTTCAGCCTCTGTGTGCTGTGAACCACAAACGTTTTCCAAAGCTGCACTTCAAATAGTGATAATGGCTGACGACATGATCAAAAGGTGTAACATTGACTTTTTGTTACCTCGCTACGTTTTTAAAACTGCCACTTGAAAGCAAATTGCTATGATTTTTTTTTTTATGTGCGTGTAATATAGTCATGGGTGTGGTCGTCTGTCAGTCTGTCCGTCCATCCATCTGCAAACATTTCGTTTCTGGAGCATAACTTGAAAATTATTCAATATCTTCCTACAAAACTTGGTGTGCACAATAATTATCACCTGGGCCTGTATTCACAAAGCATCTTCTTACCACTAGGAGTACTCCTAAGTTGCGCTAAAAACATTTTATGTAGGAGAAAATCTTAAAAGTTATTCACAAAGCCACTGTGAGCAACTTTTAGTTATGAAAACAGGTAACTCCTAAACTAGGAGTAGCTTTGAGATAGGTGGGAGTATGGCTGAATCCAAATCTCCACCCTCTGGACTTGCAGACTGAGCCTCACGGACTTCAGGCGTGTGTAATGTGACGTCTTCACCATCATCACGTAAAGTCTGCAAGAGTGAAAGTCTCCAGCATAATAAAATGAGGCTTCGAGTCTGTTTCACTCGTTTCCGTGCAAATTCGTATTGATTACCTCTGTAACTTGTATCTCTGTATGATGATATTGAATTTTGTATCTGGCCTACCTTATTCAAGTAACGTTTAAATATTATTAATTTCTAATTGGTTTATGTGTGTGTGTATGTGCTTTTCTACTGTCAGCAATTTGGAAAAATTAAACGTCACATCCGTTTTGCAATGTATTATGGGTAATTACTCTGTTGAAGTCTGGACCCCAAGCATGGAACATCCTTGACCCCAAGCGGACTCTCTGGAAGTCCACAGAAAGTCCGCTTGAGGCCTCTTGTGGACTGGATCAATTGTGGATTTGGACAGTCCTCGGCACTCCCAGACTTCCCATGAACGCGCCCGCAAAGTCCGCGGGTCTCCTAGTACGGAGAAGTGCAGACTGTTGGATGTAACTGAAATCCCTGCTTCCATACATGTCATCGATTCTCATGCACGAGTCTTGGAACAAAGTGTACAGTGATTGGTTGTTTGGTGACTCGGCGGTCCATCAAAGAAATATCCCACACACAACCCATGGAGGAAAACATGAGGAAATCTTCCAAGAGGCTGGTTTGTCCCATAAAGAAATTACATGTTGAGCACTCTCGAAAATGCACCATGCGCAGTCCCCACACATCACGCTCTAGGCAAATAAACATTCTTAGGAAAGAATGATAGAGAGTTGTAAAAATGGCAATAGCATAAAACAAGTCAATAATAAAATGAGTTATTTGCCCCAATAATTAGCAACTTATTACCCAATGAGAATATGTTGCCATCATTTAAATGTTGGGCTGTTCAAGTTTGTTTGCCCTAAACTGTCATAGATGAAAGTTCAAAAAGAATGCGAAAGCCCAACTGGAGCCACGACTAGTTTCGGCTGCTTGCCCAGTTGGTGCTGGAGCGAAAGCATATAGAATAATCAAAGGGAAATTTGGCTCGCGGGTGAAAAGCAAATCCAAGCGGGATGCGTGGGATTATATCAGCCAACAAATCAATGCTGCTGCATTCCCCGGTGTCTCGGAAGGACGACTGCGAGAAGCGGTGGTATGGGCAGCAAATTGCAGCCTGCAATCGCAGGGGAGCTCCGAGATCGCTGCCTATAAACGGGCCACATTCAAACAGGAAAGCATATACCTTAGTTTGTAATTTACAGCCTACAATTTAAATATGCATCCAAAATATGACACAGGCTGTTATTATTACAATGATCTATTAAATGTAACGCAGTGTCTGGATAAACGGCAGTTTTTATGGGTAATCGGCAGTCAATTTCAAGGGATTAGGATAAGGATTTGGGATTATGATTAGGGGAAGGGTTAGGGGTTGGGGTTAGGGTTTGGGGAGGGGTTAGTTTAGGGCAGGGCTTGAAATGGGGACTGCCGTGCCTCGATCTCCACATTGAAATGCACTGAAAAACTGCCGTACCCGTAGCAACTGCCTAAATGTAACCCTCGCTTGATAGCATAATAAAGTAATTGCTGCAAAGCAGGAGTTACAGCACCAAAGCCACTGTCCCCGAGCAAGTGGCATCTCGCAAGCACATAAAGCCTATTAAATAATCGGCATAAGTTGCTTTCCATTAAAATGCGAGTCGTGCGTGGATCCTGGCCATTTCGCAACAATGTCCAAAATATTGTATTTGGCATCAAATCCTATGTGGGCATTGATGGAATGAACTTTTTTTCTATTAACAAATACCTCTTCATCTTGGGTCGGAGAAATGATTTGAATATGGGTCTCGTCAATATCACCGATGATACCGGACATACCTGAGATGTGCATGAATTCAAGTTTGATTCCGTGTTGTTGGCGAATGTCCACTGGAAACCAGATAAACGGTCAGATGATATGGGGTTCACAGAGCGCATTGATTGTTTGTTGAATTGAGCGACTGACAGATAATTGTGAAATCCCTAAATTGTCCGCGTTGCAAAGTTGCACTTTTTCCGGTGGCCAAGTAACGAAGTGTTGTCAAATATTTTATTTTGGGGCTTATTAGGTTGTTCCTCATGGCTGCAGAGTAGGCTAATTCTCTCCCTCGCCGAGTCAACAACAAATAAAATACCTTCATGGTCGATCTGATATCTTTTCAACAACTGCGGATCATTTAGAATTTCCAGGTCATTCTGTCTTTCAACAGCAGCAGCCATTTTCCGATTCTTCGTGAATAGGTTTTAGCGTAGCGAGTTAGAAGTCCTCTTGACTAACATTACTTCTATGCTCTCCCAGACTATGTGAATAACACTTAGTAAAAATAATTAGGAGTCCTACATTTACGACTGACATGCCCATTTTTTTTTTAAAAGAATTTCTCTTAAATCCGGCAGTTAAGACCTACTTTTAGCGCTAAGATGCTTTGTGAATGCGGGCTCTGACGTTGTGCCTTTTGCTAATCTGTAGTTGATGATGTGGGGCCGTGGAAATATGCCATCTCCTGATGGCTCTCGTTTAAAACATGGTCACGAGCAGGTGGGCGGAAGCATTTACTTCTAGTAAAAGTCAACAGTTTGAACTGTCAAATGATTTTTATTTTATGTTTCTATGGGCTAATGAGGCTGAAAAATAAAGGTTTTGGTGAAAGTTGGCAATCCTGTCAGGTTTTGTTGAAAACCCTCTGGTCTGATTATTTTCCAACGATGCCTGGGGATTTTAGAATGCTGCTTCAGAGGTTAACCCATTAAGCGCCATGGGCAACCATAGTTGCCCACTGATGTAAGATACCAAAACCAGATGCTGTTGAAAACCTATCATGTGGCTACTTGTTTTTTATACAAGTTGACGCATGATAGGTTTCCATCAGCTCAGGACAATTGAAGCACCTATTACTAAAACCCCATAGGTCACACTTGACTTGACTTATGGGGTTTTAGTAATCAGTGCTTCAATTACATTTTTAATTCCTAGAAAATTTATTCAGCGCTCAAAGGGTAGAGATCTAAGGAACCAACAAAACAATGGTCAGAAAAGTGTCTGATACACAAACGTATGCAATATTGGAATGGAATGAGATTACTTCTTCCCTTAGATTTCCTGAAACGTTGATACTTGGTGTGTGGACTTAATGACAGCTTTATACGGAAAGAAGAGTCCGTATTGTTCCACACTTGTTAGTATGGCTCTAACAGAAGAATAGAGGTTGATTGTCAGGTCTCATAGCTAGTGTAATTTTATTCTGGGACCTTATATTCTTTATTGTACACAACAAAGATGTGAGACTGGTGGACTTGATCTCAAGAAACTACTTGGTAGTCATTCCAGGTATACTGTCATGCTGAAATTTCTTGTGATATTCAACATGTCTGAACACAACACGATCTGAGAACAGGCATAGAGGGAAACGCCATGGCCCGTTTTCTTGTGGGAAATAATTGTACTATTAACAAAAGATTCCCCAAATCAGCGCTGTTCTGTCTCGCTGTTGAAAGTGAAGAAATCAACCGTCCCCCAACTACACTTTTTATTCCTGTTACAGGAGACATTGATGTAATGCTGTGCCATGAAAATATGGCGTCCTGGGTTTGATTATTTCTTTCAGTATCACGGAGACGTAGCCTCAGTGAAGTGCGGCGACTTGCAGATACAGAGTATATATGTGACATTGTCCGACAATATGAAACAAATGTTTTTTCTTACTTTTGACCTACTTATGAGAAAACTGAAATTGGTCAAAGTTTATGTGGTTAAATTATACACCTTCGGGGATTTCGCTGGTTCGGACTGATAGCCGAAAGTCCTTGCAGGCCGTGTTCAATATGCAGGGTGGAAAGTCCTCATGGTTTCATAACATGATCCTCGCAGAGGTGCAATTCATTGGAGTAGCCTACAATACTGTGAAAAGCATTAAATCGTTGATCCCAGAACAACACATACACAGTGATATTGGTTTTTGCACGAGAAGAGCCCCGAATGACTTTCTCGAAGGGCTCTAGGCTAAAATGTTTGTTAGGGTGCGCTGTGGTCGAGTATTTGAATCCCAGCCATGCCATTACTGGGTGAGGCAAAAATTGGCGCTGTCTCACCAGGGGTAAAGGTTAAGCCACTCAGAATTAATCAGTCTCTCTTCTCTCTAACAGCCATTCTTGCTAAACCAGGCGCATATAGCTGTAAGAGCGAACTTGCACGCTAACTGCGACATCCTCCGACAGTGTAGGCAGCGAACGACTTGACGGTGCTATTGCATGGCATAAGAGTAGTGAGTCTAGTTGTCACGTGACTTGAAAAGATAACGGACCACTTATTGAGACGATGGGGGCAGGACCACGGTTTAACTGACCCGCTTGCACACAGTAAAGAACTCTGTCACCTAAGGGACACAACTTGCAAAACCTGTACTTTGAAAATGTGTGGAGTCCTTATTTAATCCAGGGAGGCAGTTGTTTCCACAACATACAGAACTGGTGCGAAAGTCATCGGCACATTTAAGGCAGCTTCGTATTGCAAATATGCTCGCAAAAATAATGAAATAAGAAGTTTCTTATTACTCAGAAATGTGCTGTGCACAGCTGTAAACTGCTAAAATTAAACCAATACTAGTTTGTAGGTGTGAATACGATTTGCCTAAAAATCTGGGACACTGTCCTGTTGTGCCTTACGTGGTTTTATAAGATGATTGACTTTTGCTTGTTCCAAGCAGAGTGGAAAACTTGCCACCTTTCATCTGCAGACTGACTGTCTCACTTGTGCCTGTCCTGCCAAGTGATTGCTAACTGCCATGATAATATGGACATCAATGCTTTGTCAAGTCTTTGTCTTTACCAACTGTTTTTAAAGAAACATATACATTTATTTAAAAAAAAAGTATTTTTTAAACTTGCATTTAGAATTCCAAATATACTTATTATCTTCAGCAAATTTTAAGTTAGCAGGGTACTTGGTAGAGCACATACCTCCGCCGTGCCCATACGTCCGGATTATTGGTTCCACAAGAATATTATCCAGATCACCAATCACTATGATCCATTCCACATTAGCGTAGGTTCTATTTAATGCTGAGAATTAATGAAATTCTGTTCAATACATAAGGGACAGTCAGTCATTCTTTTCAGGTATATTTTAACTTCTTTTATCCAGAATATGTTTTGGATTACTTCCAAAACTGAATCAACTCATCCTTGGACTACCACCTACCAAATTTCATGCCAATCCATTACTAACTTTTGCACGGCACAGAGGTTGACACTGCTGCTTCACAGCAAGAAGGTCGTGGGTTTGAAACCAGCCTGGGGCCTTTCTGTATGGAGTGAGCATGTTCTTCTGTGTTCACAAAGGTTTCCTCGGGTACTGCAGTTTACAACACCCACAAAAACATGCATCATAGGAACACTCCTGCCAGTACCCCTTGGTCCCCAGGTATCTATCTATCTATATATATATATATATATATATATATATATATATATATATATACACAAACCCGAAACCAGTGAAGTTGGCACGTTCTGTAAATCGTAAATAAAAACAGAATACAATGATTTGCAAATCCTTTTCAACCTATATTCAATTGAATACACTGCAAAGACAAGTTACTTAATGTTCGAACAGGTAAACTTTGTAATTTTTAGCAAATATTAGCTGATTTGGAATTTGATGCCTGCAACATGTTTCAAAAAAGCTGGCACAAGTGGCAAAAAAGACTGAGAGAGTTGAGGAATGCTCATCAAACACTTATTTGGAACATCCCACAGGTGAACGGGCTAATTTGGAACAGGTGGGTGCCATGATTGGGTATAAAAGCAGCTTCCCTGAATTGCTCAGTTATTCACAAACAAGAATGGGGTGAGGGTCACCACTTAATGAACAAATGCGTGAGCTGATTGTCGAACAGTTTAAAAACAACATTCCTCAACGAGCTATAGCAAGAAACTTAAGGATTTCATCATCTACGGTCCGTAATATCGTCAAAAGGTTCAAAGAATCTGGAGAAATCACTGCACGTAAGCGACAAGGCCGAAAACCAACATCGAATGCCCGTGACCTTCGATCCCTCAGGCGGTACTGCATCAAAAACCGACATCAGTGTGTAAAGGACATCACCACATGGGCTCAGGAACACTTCAGAAAACCACTGTCAGTAACTACACTTCGTCGCTACATCTGCAAGTGCAAGTTAAAACTCTACAATGCAAAGTGAAAGCCATTTATCAACAGCACCCAGAAACGCCGCCGACTTCGCTGGGCCAAAGCTCATCTAAGATGAACTGATGCAAAGTCGAAAAGTATTCAGTGGTCGGATGAGTCCACATTTCAAATTGTTTTTGGAAACTGTGGACGTCGTGTCCTCCGGACCAAAGAGGAAAAGAACCATCTGGACTGTTATAGGCGCAAAGTTCAAAAGCCAGCATCTGTGATGGTATGGGGGTGTATTAGTGCCCAAGGCATGGGCAACTTACATATGTGAAGGCATCATTAATGCTGAAGGGTACATACAGGTTTTGCAGCAACATATGTTGCCATCCAAGCAACGTCTTTTTCATGGACTCCCCTGCCTATTTCAGCAAGACAATGCCAAGCCACATTCTGCACGTGTTACAACAGCATGGCTACGTAGTAAAAGAGTGCGGGTACTAGACTAGCCTGCCTGTAGTCCAAACCTGTCTCCCATTGAAAATGTGTGGCGCATTATGAAGAGTAAAATACGACAACGGAGACCCCGGACTGTTGAACAACTTAAGCTGTACATCAAGCAAGAATGGGAAAGAGTTCCACCTGAAAAGCTTCAAAAATTGGTCTCCTCAGTTCCCAAACGTTTACTAAGTGTCGTTAAAAGGAAAGGCGATGTAACAGTGGTAAAAATGCCCCTGTGCCAACTTTTTTGCAATGTGTTGCTGCCTTTAAATTCTAAGTTAATGATTATTTGCAAAAAAAAAAGTTTCTCAGTTTGAACATTAATCATCTTGTCTTTACAGTGTATTCAATTGAATATAAGTTGAAAAGGATTTGCAAATCATTGTAGTCTGTTTTTATCTACCATTTTCATAACGTGCCAACTTCACTGGTTTTGGGTTTGTATATATATATATATATATATATATATATATATATATATATATATATATATATATATATATTTACTGCTCAAAAAAATAAAGGGAACACTTGGAGTTATATTGTGTTGCTTAAGTGTTCCCTTTATTTTTTTAGGAAGTTTATATATATATATATATATATATATAATGTATGTATAAAATTCTAATGCAATTTGACAAACAGACAAACTGGGGTGAGAACACAACCTCCATGGCAGAGGTACAAATGTGGGGTGTCTCAGACTTTCGCGAGGTACTGTAATTTTGGCAATAGAGACGCAGTAAACAATTTCCTCTCTAAAATACTAAATTTCATTCGGTTCTCCTTAGTGTCACATTTGCGGGTGGGATGGTATTATTTAGTGCTTTACATGCTTTTCACGTGGCTTCTATGATTTATTTCCCCTTGATCTAAATATTTCTGGTCATAACTTCAAATACAGTACACCTTGTCAGCACATATCTCTCGTCTTTCAGTTGATGGGATCTCCTGTTCTCCAGCATGCACAAAATTCTCCACAAGGTATTCACGTGTGCACAAAATGCCCTCTCGCGCCAAAGACTGTGGGTTTGCCTTGGCTTTTATTTAGCTAAGTTCCCATCTTTAGGCAGGGCCAGAGCTGTTTAAATGTCATGTATGATTTCCGTTCGTGTTTTGTCTTTCGCCAATTTTCGTGGTTAGGATTTCTCTCATGTGATTCTCCCGTTGTAATTAGTCTGATTCTCTTCACTTGATTCCTGTATAGCATGTGACCTTCCCTGTGTGTATATTAGCAGTCTTTCACTCACAGCTCTTGTCAGAACGTTGATCAGTATTTATTTGTGCAGAGCGCCTTGTATGCCATTGAATATTGTTTCTCTTCTACTGGATTATCCGACTTTGATTCTTGCCATTGCCCTTTTTGTATTGTTTTTGTCTTTCTGGATTTCGACCCATTCTTGTATGACCACGATTTCTGTGTTTAGATGCCTTGTGTATGACCCTTGGCTTTGTTCATCGACCACGACTTTTTGCCTATTGTTTTTGTACCTCTGCTCATCTGTCTTACTGGTTCTGACCCCAGCCTGTCTAGTCAACACTGTATTTGGATTTCATATTGTGGCTTGGCAATTCCTGTGTTTTTTGGCTTTGACTCGGACTCCAATAGAGGCATACGTTTTTTGGATTGCTGTCTCTCGTAAGTGGTTCCTGAACTGTACCTCACATACTTTAATTTATTAATGTATTGATGGAAAAAATCCAAAATCATGACATTCGTAGCCAAATAAATTTCTTAAAAATCAAGGTTTCATAATGATTGGCACCCTTCATTTAGTATTTGGTGCAGTGGTCGTCAACCCCGGTCCTGGAGGGCCGGAGTGTCTGCTGGTTTTTGACGTTACTCTGCACTTAATTGATGAATGAAAGCAGCTCATTACACGCTTAACTCATCTGACCTGGTGTCTGAGGTTAGGTTTAAATAGGGTGGAGAAAACCAAACTCACACACCCTGTGGCTCTCCAGGACCAGGGCTTGCTACCCCTGCCCTATAAACCTTTATCTTTACTTTGAACGGATTACAACAATGCTAAATGTCCAACTACACAGACAAATCTTGGTTTCCACATAGACTACTGTCACAACCTGCATGTCTGTTTAATTGGCTCTAGGAGTCTTGTGGGTAGTTCCTGGTAATTGATGGGTTGGCTTATTATTCCCTCAGTGCAGGAGTATTGCTAACAGCACAGGGTGTGCCGAGTTTGGTTTTCTCCACCCTATATAAACCTAAGACACCAGGTGAGATGAGTTAAGCGTATAATGAACCGCTTTCGTTAATCAATTAAGTGCAGAGTAACGTCAAAAACCAGCAGACACTCTGGCCCTCCAGGACCGGGGTTGACGAGCACTGACTTGGTGCAACCATCTCTTGTAGGAAGAGCTGCCTTGAATCTGTCCCTGTAGTTGTTGACAACGTTAAGGCACACAACTGGAAGGATTTTGGACTGTTTATCTGAGCAGATCCTTCCAAGATCCTTCACATTCTTGGGTTTGCGTTGATATGGCCGCAATTTGTTATGACATATAAGACAGCAAGGGATGACAGACAAAATTTCAAAACTTTAACAGATTTAATTACACAAAGACTGACAACTAACCTACAAATTATACTACTGACCAAGATTGACATATACAAGAAAAAAAATATTTACAGTCCCTTGAGATGGGGTTGCTTGGTGATGTCCTGGGACAGGAAAATGCTCCAACACAGGCAAAAATCCACAAAAATATTTCACAGGTCTTGAAAAGAGTGACAGGTCTGGTCAAATGTATCCTTCTCTTTGCAATTTCTCCTACTACTTTACTATCTCAATTTCTCTCCTTATATACTCTTTTGCAGTCCCCTCCTACCTTCCAGACATTTTTCGATTCTGTGGGACTTTCCCCACTCAGACATGTCCAGGACATGCCCAAAACCTAGCTCCAGACTGGCTTAAAAAAAGGTCAATACTGCTATCTAGTGGCTTCTTTTCTCCATTACAGCGCTTATCAACTGCCTTTTCCCACTCAGCCCACAGGCTTTCCATTGGATTGAGGACTGGTGACTGAGATGGTTACTGCAGAATGTTGATTTTTTTTTTTTGTTGCCATGGAGCCATTTCTGTATGGATCTTGAGGTCTGCTTTTGGTCATTGTCTTGTAGGAAAGTCCACCGACTGCCAAGTCCCAGCCTTCTGGCGGAGGCAAACCAGATCGTCCGCCAACATGTCCTGTTACTTGGGGAAATTGATTATGCCATTAATCTTAACTTGTTTCCTTAGACCTCTTGAATTAAAACAGCCCCAAAACATGACTGACCCACCATCATATTTCACTGTGGGTATGAGGTTATTTTTCCTGTATGCATCTCTATTTCGATGCTGAACATGCTGATGTTATATTGACTAAAGCATGCAATTTTGGTCTCATCTGACCAACGCATTTGCTCCGTTCATTATTTATACAATGTTTGGCAAACTCCAAGCACTTGCCTTCTGCCTGTTTTTGGCAGAAAAGGCTTTCTTCTGGCAACCCTTCCCAAGAGCCTGTGGTTGTGGAGGTGTCACCAGATGGTGCTTTTTGAAACCTGGTGACCCCAAGATGCCACCAAGGTCTGCATTTCCTTCACAGTGGTTCTTGGGGACTTTTTTTGCTTTTCTCACCATCCCCCTCAGTATCTTCGGGGGCAAAATGCAGTTGCGCCCCCTACCCTTGAGTTTTCAACAGTTCCATATCTTTGGAATTTTTGAATAATTACCCTGACAGTGCTAAATGGCGTATTCAATTAGATTAATGAAGGTCTATGACCATCTGCCTCTTTTGAACTGAGAGTTGTTTTGTCTTTTTCATGATGTTGGATGACAAAGGGATACTGCATGTGTGCTACCTCATTTTTGTACCTTTGTGAAACAGGAAGTGATGTAATGGCTCAATATGGTTTCTTAGCACTTTGGTAAAACTTAAATAAGTGGAGTTTAATACCTGGTTTAATTTTCGTAAATGTTATTTACAATAATCTTGTAACATGCCATTAATTGTGAAACCTTGATTTGGAGTAAATAGATTTTTAATTAAATCAGTAAATGGCTTTGGCTGGTTCCATTAGCATATTAATATCATGCAGTATTCACCACATGTTGTTATTTTGAGTTTCTTTAGAAATAAACCTTTTACTGCCATTTTTGTGCATTGTCAGTCAGGAGTGCCAGCAATTTTGGAGCCTACTATATATACTGATAAATGTAAAATTAATGAGGCTTGTGTTTGTTCGCGTAAGGTCACTGTACTCGACCTGGCAAAAGCAGACACTTAAAGCCTGGGTAGGCGGCAGCAAATAAAGACGATGATTCTCCACGACGTTCGGAATAAGACAATTTTAAATGCTTGTTGTCAGTGGTTTATATTACTCATTTAAGGGAACGAGTTACCCCAAACTGACCCTCAAATAATGACCAGAAGCATTTCCATTGGCTTTGTTTGTTTATGCATGCAGTCAGGCCTTTCCTTTAATTTGTCAGCTCTGAAGCCAAGCACTAGTGGAAAATGGATCGCTGATTCTCCTATTTCAAAAGGTGTTCCAAAAGAGGCAAAGACATTCTGAATTACATTTCTCTTTGTGCCATGGTGAGCTACAAAATGATTGGGACAAAGGCATTTTTTTTCTTTATTCAGCTCAGTGCTGAATTCTGAAACAATTCCTTTAAAAAAAAAAATCACGTGCTTTAGGTTTGGATTCTGTGCCTTTATTATGGGGATTCTACTTCATGCTTTGGTTTCAGCATGTAGACATGACACCATGTCATGCACATCGTCAGTTTTAAGCGCCAAAATGGTTTGGACAAATGGCCTCACAGGTGTTTCCAATATTATGCATTTCTGATAATGTGTTCTTTTTCCTCCTTATTGCATGTACTGCGTAAGTCCAATATAAATGAGCCTTGGTCCTCAGAACACGGCAGCGCTTCTGGATCATGCTCAACGGGCGTCCTTTTTGCATGATAGAGTTTAAGGTGGCAATTGTGGATGGCACAGCAGACTGTGTTTACAGACAGTTAAGGTCTTTGGCCTTGTCCCTTACGTACAGAGATTTTTTCAGTTTCTCTGAATCTTTTGATGATGCTATGCACTGTCATTGATGAGACCTTCAAAGCCTTTGAAATTTGACGTTGAGGAACATTGTTTTTAAAGTATACCACAGTTTTTTTACGCAAGCCTTCACAGGTTTGAGAGCCTCTGGCCATCTTTACTTCTGAGAGACTCAGCCTCTCTAAGGCATCCCTTTTATAATCAGTCATGTTACACACCTGATGCCAATTAATTTAATCACTTGCTAAACATTCTTTCAGCTGATTCTCTCACATATTAATAACTTTTTCAGCCTTTTTTTTGCCTGTGTCCCAACTTTTTTGAGACCTGTTGTAGCCAGAAAATTTGAAATAAGCTCATTTGGTGGATAAAAATGTAAAATATTTTCAACATTAATAAAATGTTATTTATGTTCTATTGTTAATAACAGATTGTCTCATGTGATCTGAAAGTCATTGCATTTTGATTTTATTCACAATTTACACTTTGTCCCAACTATATTGGAATTGGGATTGTATTAGTTATAGTAAGTAACAAACGTCATACAGTCAAATGACATGATTCATAAAGTTATATCTTGAGATTTTTTTCTTTTGAATAGTTGGTCTCATTTAGTTATATTAGATTTTATCCATCTATTTTATCCAACTTTATTTTATAAAGTTATACATCAGGATTCCAGTTGCATATCAAGATTTATGCACTCAAATATCAGGATTCTGTTAAATATTGGTTTAATATTTACCACAAAATGTCTGCCATATATTGACACATTACTCCATTGTTTTAAAAGAATGAGGGTCCTGTTATTTTTTTCTGGGAATGCTTTGGTTGTGCCTATAGCAATCAAAAATTTTTAAATAATCTGCATTGAATTTTGAAACACCTCATCTTTTGATATGACCAGGATGTTTTTCACTATGGGGTCTATTCTCCCATGCGCGCAAGTCGAAAAAAACGCTTAGCTACGCGCTTTTCAGCCTACGCGTATTCTCCCCTCGACTTAAGTCTGTGCATTATGCGCCCCGAAGGCAGTTACGCGCTTGTGGCGGAGCAAGGCCAGAGGCGGAGCAAGGCCAAAATCGGGGCGTTTCCGGGCTTTTCTTATGCAAATAACACTTAAGCGTATTCTCCCCTTGGCTTACGCGCTTTTTCTTTTAAGCACTTTTGAGGGCTGTTCGAAGGTCAAGCGCCATCATAAGGCGAAATGGAATATTGCGTTTGGTGCCGGTTATAGGCTGAATTTGAAGATTAACTTTATTTTATTTAACATGGTAACATTCAATTGTCCATCCTTATTTCTAAACTACATTTCTCATAACCATAATAAATTATTAAACAAAATCATCATATGATATTTTGCAACAGCCTGTTCTCCAATTAGTTCAATTACAAACGCGTTACAAACAATCATAAACATACCGGTGGTCATCAAGGTCACAACTGCGCTGTCGGTCCTGGCATCTGGGTCGTTCCAGAGAGTGGCTGGCGATGTCATGCACATATCACAGGCGTCTGTGTCAAGGTGTCGGACATAGTTGGTTTATGCAAGGCTGTGCCACATCAGCCACTTAATAAAGTTCCCCGAAACACCAGCTGCAAGACGGAGAGTTAAGGGGGGGTACTAGAATTTTATTTATTTATTTTTATTTATTTATTTATTGACCCCCTGCAAAGCTGAGGAAGATACATCACAGTACATATACATGTAATTAAAACATAAAAACACCAGGCATAACATTAAAAACTTGCACATTCATATCACTACTGACATAAAACAAAGTATGTAGGCGGTGCACGGACACCAGAGAAATACATGACGTGTAATGATTATAAGAGTGTCTCGCAATAACAAATCAAATGCCAGCATTATTAATAACGTGTCAACAGAGCAACTAATGCGTGTGCAGACGAAGATCTATGTAGATATTCATCACTGAAAACCAGGTGTTTCATAGAATCAATCAGGCCATTGTTACCGTTTGAACACTTGTACTTAATAGGTGGAGAAAAAATTGTGGCAATGGGCGACTGTCCCATCTCAATGAGTCTACCAATAAGAGAATGCTTACAGTACCTTCCCTTAAGTATATACTCAGACATAAAAAATGAGCATAAAGTACGTATGGGCAACTCAACTGCAAAAATCTGTCTCCACAGATTAACATTCATTTGTTTTACAGTTTCACTTATCTCTGAGATGCCTAGGGCTTTCAGCAACATAGAATGGTGCGAATATTTACTCAGACCAAGAGCAGATTTTATCATAAATCCCTGTGCCGATTCCAGGTGTTTAAGTGACGCTGCAGAGATATACATGGTATCCAGGCCGGACAAAAGACTAGGCCTGCAGATAGCCTGCCACATATGAACCTTCATATCTACCGGAAAGCCTGGGTAGGGCATGCCAGCGTCATTTAAACTGTAAAATGAACGACGACACTTTTGAATTCTATTATCGATTTGACATACACTATTGCCATCAAAATTAGACCCAATATCTCCATGCGGTCGACATTCTCAATATCCAGATCCCCTAAACGCCACACAGGCTTAAGCTGCAGCAGATTTTTTCCAGCAATCATGCACTTCGTCTTATTAATACCAAACTTAAATCTCCAAGTTATCGAATACTCGACACACGTATCAATCATGTACTGCAGTCCACAGACAGTAGAACTGAATAAACTTATGTCGTCAGCATAAGCAAAAGAGCCATACTTATTCGGACCAACACGTACGTCAGTTATTCAATTTCTCAAGTAAGTCATTAATGAATATGCCAAACAACCGAGGAGACAATACACTGCCCTGTCTAGTAACTCTAGTAACCCTTACCGAACCATTCCACTGAACATATGCAGTTAAGTTTTTACACCACCTGTACATTAGTAACCGGTGATGCACTGGCAGTATTCCCCACAGCTTGTAAAGAAGAGCATCATGCCATATGGTATCAAAACATTTCTCGGCATCTAAACTTGAGACATACAACGGTGATCCGTTATCATTAAAATATGCTATAACATCATTAAGAAGAGTACATGGCATCGCTGTCCCACGCCGTTCTCTGAAACCGAACTGGTTATCACACAAATTATCATGAGGCATGATAAGCATCTCAACCACTTTAGAGTGGGTTGTGCTCAGAGTGATAGGTCTATAATTTTCAGGCATATTAGGGTCCAACGTAAGTTTTTTTCAAAATTGGAATAATTATACCAGTCAAGAAAGTGGTGGGGACACGCGCCCTACCAAGTACACATGAGTAAATAGACGCCAATATCTCGCAGAGATCACCACTGTTACCATACTTCAGATGTTCACCAGTGATTCCGTCAACACCAGGAGAACACCCCCTCTTTAGTGATCTCATAGGAACATTGACCCGATCAGACATTATCGTTACATCGTCAGTAAAATGCTTATTTTCAATGAACGTATTCAACACATTACTGGAGATAGCGCGCTGGGTATTCGAGAGATTGCTGTTATTGTCCTGCATTGAGGACGCATAGTGATCTGCCAAGGTATCTACTTGGATTGGCGATGGCACTCGTTTTTGTCGTTTGCGACATATTCTTTTCCAAAACACGTCCATGTTTTTCCTACGAAATGACGCGGTAGCTGCGTAATAATCCTCTTTTTGCATACTTTGGACACTGCGACGACACATGCAGATTAACAGATGTGCATGATCACTGTTATATCATTGCTGGTTCTGCACATGCATTAAAATTGCAGGGTATACTTTTCCTTTAAGTGAGGTGTTCGGGAGGCATTCGGACTCGACGCTTGAATCACCTCAACGATCTCCTTTCAATGAGTTTCAGTTAAGGCCAGTAGTTCTCCTCCATTGCTGAAAACAGCCTGGGCTGAACCCTGCTCCCCCACCTGAAACATCTTGACCATTTGGCGGAACCGCTTTGAGGCTGCTCGAAAGTCGTACTTAATGACCTCCACGTACTACACCCAAACCAGAGTTTTTGCTTCTGAGACTACCATGGCTGCAGTCCCTCTAGCCTGCCAACACCTCCCCGCTGAGACAAGAGTCCTCTGGACCAATCAGGCCCGAAAGACCTCTTCCTTCAGCTTGACGCCCTCCCTCACCGTTGGTGTGCACTAACGAGCCTATGGGTTGCCGCCACTACTGCCACCTTTTGGTCACAATTCAAGGCAGCCACTTCAAAGATCGAGATTTTGAACAGGGTCCACTTGACTTCATGTCCCCAGCCTCCTTACGAAATCAATCATTGACTATTGGCTGAGGGTGTTCTGGTTTCAGGAACACTTATGAACACTCTTATGCTCAAACATGGTCTTTGATATGACAAGCATAGAAATCCAGGTACACATCACCTCTCGAGTTCAGATGACAGAGGCCATTCGTCTCAGTCGCTATCTCCTAAGCGTCTCCGTCACTGAGCGTTGAAGTCCCAAAGTGAAAATATGGAATCCTCAGGCGGAGCAATTTCCAGAATCCTGCCCAGGGACTCAAAAAGCTGGATACTCCAAACTGCAGTCAGGTGCATGAGTACAATCAACTGTCCGGACAATCCTCCCTGCAACATGCAAGCGCATTGCGGAGACCCTCTCCTTCACTAGATTAAACTCCAACACAGTGGTACTCAGTCAAGGAGATCAAGGATCAAGGATATCTTTATTATCCCCGAGGGGCAACTTGTTTCACAACCAGCAGCAAAACAATAACAGCAATTGAAATAAATAAACAAACATAAACACAGAGTACAACAATAAATAGCAAAAGCCGGAAAGCTCACATTGCCTTGTTTAAAAGGTCAATAGCAGCAGGAATAAAAGAGTTCTTGAGCCTATTAGTTCTGCATTTTGGCACAATGTATCTGCGGCCTGAGGGGAGCAACCTGAACTCTTTAAAAAGTGGATGGCAGGGGTCACTCAGGACAGCACGGGCTTTCTTCAAGGACCTTATATTATAGAGTTCATTCAAGTTATTTAAGGTGACGCCTGAGATTTTGCTGCAGACTTCGACTATCCCATGCAGCCGATTTTTGTTTTTGATGGTGAGTGACCCATACCAGCAGATAAAAGAAAATGTTAGCACAGATTCAATAAAACAAGAATAAAACATTTTCATAAAAGTGCTATCCACATTAAAATTACGGAGCTTGCGATAAAAATACATTTGCTGATGTGCTTTCTTACATACAGCATTGACCTGTGGCTCAAAGCTCAATTTGCTGTCAATTTTCGTGCCCAGATATTTATACTGGTTGATGACCTCAACTGTCTGTTCACCAATGACTACAGGGGAGATGACTGCAGCATTCTTCCCAAAATCCACAATCATCTCTTTGGTCTTGGCCACATTTATGTTTAAAAAGGAAGACTTACACCAGTCAATAAAATCTGCCAACACAGGACCATGGTCAGGATTGTCATGATTTACCAAAGACATATGAGAGATATGAGTATCCCCACGCCTGCCTACCAGTCTCCATAACCGAAACCTAAAATACCAAGGTCTCTACATTCGCCTTCCACCCAGTCTGTACTCTACCCAACCTCTATTTCTCTCCTTGCGGGTGTTGGGTCCTCGATGAGGCGGCTCCATGTCACCTTTTTGGGCTGAACCTCGGCCTCTAAGAGCTCGGCTCTGAGCTCCCGTCCCAGGCCTGGCTTCAGAACGGGGCCTTGGTGTCTCTATTCTTGTCTCCTGCCCTGCAGTCCCTCCCCCCTCCTGCTGTCTGCACCTCCACTTCAATGAGCCACACCTGTTGCTCATTGAGGTGGAGGTGCAGTGAAGAGTATTTTAGTTAAATTGTTCTTTTCAATAAATTGCCTTCTCAAAACATTTAGTCTCTTGCTCACATTTCTTCTTTTTGCATTTTGAAACTCTACTTAGAACCTTCTTATGATACAACAGTGCAAAACGTAAATTCTTGCAATTTTTTAACTGGTCTTAAGATTTTGATCAGGAGTGTATAAGAACCATATTCCTTTAGGCATTCGACTGCGACACAGACCAGAAGTGCTGGAATCTAAAGTATTCCTGCCTGGAATAATCAGCATTGGATTTCCTTATAACGTTGGATCTCAGGATTAACAATTGTTTTCAAGAGATTCTTAAGCAATGGATGTTCTCTCGTTGCGTGGGTTAGTTTAGAGCGAACTAAAGGGACGCTTTAGTTATGAATGTGTTTGGGAAACCCGCTTTATTTTCAGAACGACTGAGTCGACTGAGTCATTTAAAGAAGTTCTTAGCATTAAGAGGCTTTCGGTAAACCCATCGCAGAGAAATAGTCTTCTAGCCACACAACACACTAACAGGGTACAACAGCAAATACCTCCAGTGTTTGCACTTCTCACTTGTGCTGTATCAATGGGTTTAATTTATCTATACAACACAAAATAAATTCATTATTGACCCCATAGTAATTTTTGAAACTATTTTGTGCTTCAATATAACTAAAGGGTCAGTTGCTGCTTTCAAATATGAATCAGTATCTGTTCATATATCGTCACAGCTTTGACCATGAGAAATGACAATTGATTTTCAGCTGGACCTACGGTTTAGGGAGAATTTTCAGGGCCCCTGTAACTTTTCACTCAACTGGGCATGACCCTCTGGGGACTGTGGGGAACGGCAGTCTGAGAACATCAAAAAAAATTTGAGAACGAAGATGCCTGTTAGACTGAAGGAATCCTGACGGTTAGCGTACCAACAAATGAAGTTTTTGAAATGTGCTAAAGTTCACATTTTGGTTGAACTTTTCATTAAAAAAAAAGAAAAAAAGCTCAGCTTTTTGGAAAACTGAGAGGGGACCGTGTTCAACGAATCTACACTGAGTCAAAAAAGAAAGTTCACACTCATAAATTTGTAAACATTTTCTTGAAACTTTTAATAAAAGAGTTTTTATTATCACTAGGGGTAAATGCATTGTCAAAGACATCATGACACACATCAACTCCGGCGTGCACAGGTACGTAGCACGTGCAAGCATACTTTAAGCTAAAACCACGTTTTCTCGTGTTCCTAGTCACGTGACCATATAAAAGAAATGCAACTGAGCTCACGTTCGCATGTTAGATTGGTTCTGTTTGTTTCAGTCCTCCAAGCTTTTTTTTCTGATACCGGTTGCGAGATTCCATATAGATAGAGGAATGTAACACATCGTACCGATCTATCGTGAAAGAATCTTAACGATGGTTGGAATGTGTTTTTAATTCCCTGTTCAATCTCGCAACCGATACGACAGTTAACAAGTATGGAGGACAGCATAGGAACTCATGAGGTTGAATAGAGGAATTAAAAACACATTCTGAACATTTTGATTCTATCTCAGTAGACTGGTGCAATGTGATACATTCCTCTATCTCCCTTTTGAACCTTTTCCAGAATCATTTCCTTAATCTTCCCATTGAATCTTGCACTTCATATAATCACATGAGCTTTGCCTCGTTTTGCACCCTTTTCTACAGACCTTTATTAGTCCTGGCTAGTTCTCAATCATTTTCCTTTATTGACACATTCTCCAATTATCGTAATTGGCAACTGAAAACAAGGTTTCTCTCCATATGTGATCTAACAGCAATCAAATCATGGGCTAAATTCAGTACAAAAAATAATTTACTTATTTATATGCCAATTCTTTGCGTTGATTGAACTGGACCGCATTCCAATGAAATATCACCTTTCACTCTCAGTATTGCGTGGATTAATAAAAAAAAAAAGAAAGTGGCACTCGGCAGTTAAATAAGATATAATAAGGTAAAAATCAAGCTATTTGCGCAGGTAAGCAATTTTGAATAACGTTGATTTAAATAGCCTACAGCAAGTACGCGTCCAGATGAATGATTGACGTCTTGGAGAACAAGCAGCACCTTTCATAGTGAACCTTTTGTTAATTATGAATATGACTGAGAACAGGTCAGGACTAATAATCGTTTTAAACGGATGTTTGTGCACCCCAATTATCAGTTCTGGTGCCGCCGCCATGCTGAATTTAACCCATGATCTCATGGCTGTTGGATGGTGAAAAACCATGTCTTCTTTTTTTTTTAAACATTATTTTTCCTTTATTTGACAGGTATACAGTGTAGAGAGACAGGAGGGTTGGGGAGAAGAATGGGGGAAGACATGAAGCAAATGACCTGTGCTGGAATCGAACCCAGGTCGATGCAGGAAAGACAAAGTCCTTATGGCATGCGCGCTTTGACCTATGAGTCACCGGGGCGCCCCAGAAACTGTCTTCTGATCCCAATTACGATTATTGGAAAACGATTTAGAAATAGCCAGGACTAATAAAGGGGCGTGTCTGTGTCCCCCCAATTCCCTGTTCTGGCGGCGGGCCTGTCGGCGGACCGATATTATCGGCCGATATTTGCATAAAAATGTAACATCGGAAAAGATTGTTATCGGAGTTTTTTGCCGATAATGAAAACCCAAAAAATGAGAGCACTCAGAGAGTGCAGTACCTCTGCCACGCCAACGCAACTCTGTGCATGAGTTCTTTTTGTTGGCTGATGTAGGGTATTGTTGCATTCCACCACCAGGTGGCAGCAAAACCCAAAAGCACGGCGATTGGAAATCCTGCCCATTGGAAAGACTTGAAATCTTGAACTTTGGCATATATCCTTGCTGAACTTTAGCCTAGATAGGGCTAAATTTAATCACTTGTTCCTCGTGCTACTCTAACTTTCTGCAAAGTTTGGTTAAAATCTATGCGGCCATTTTTGAGATATTCTGCTAAAAGATAAACCAACCAATGCTGGAAAAAACATACACCTCCTTGGCAGAGGTGAATAATGCCTGGGTTCAGTGGCGGCTCATGAACTGGCAACAGGGGAAGCTCAAACAATCCCTCAAAATGAATGATTGGTCTTGACCTGTTTTCAATCATTCATTTAAATTACCATTACAGAAACCCGAAAACTCTCAACATTATCAGATGTAGCCAGTTTTCATATGACAGGAGATATGTCATGTTGCCTAAAATTAGTCTGGGGAAAATATAGCCTGCATATATCGGTATCGGTGGATATCAGAATTGGAATTTAAGAGTCGGCCAATATTGGCATATTGGATATTGGCAAAAAAGCCAATATTGGACATCCCTAATTACAAATTATGCAATTATCAATTATGCAAATATCCCTAATTGCAAAAATGCCTCACTTTGGAGGACGTTTTATCCAGGCTAGCACAAATCAGAGATATATATTAGTAATTAATTTACTTTAAAAAATAGGTCTGGGAGGAAATTCGTGAGAATACACTACCCATCATACTGTTTGATAAAATTTGACCAATAAAACAATGTTATATTGCTAAAATGACAGTTTTTCTGCAGGTATTATGCGAGATCCGTTATCTTGGTAATGCGAAGGTTGGTGACCAAGTGTTTGAAATGGTTGTGGAAGACTTTCCCCCACAAGAAATCACGCTAACGTATGTTGATGGATCTGAAAAAGCTATACAGCAATCAATGCCAATCAGCAGCCGTCCAGATGAATGATTGTCGTCTTACCTAATTCGGGGGAACAAGCAACACCTGTTAAGTGTGGAGCGCTCTCGAGAGAACCTTTTGTTAATCATGTAAATGACTGAGAACAGGTCAAGACTAATAGTTGTTTAAAACGGATGATTTGTCCACCCCATTTCTCGGTTCAACTGAATTTACCCCATGATTTCATCGCTGTTAGATCGCATATGGAGAGAAACTGCGTCTTCAGTTGCCAATTACAATAATTTGAAAACGCGTCAATAAAGGAAAATGATTGAGAACTAGCCAGGACTATCCTAATTGTCATGAAGGGATGTGTCTGTGCCCCCACAATTCCCTGTTCTAGCGCCGGGCCTGGTCTTGTTCCTAAATGGCTGCAGGTAAACGGCTGGTCACTGCCCTGTTTATGTCTCAGCAATATGGTGGTACCATTTACTTTTGCTTCACGAAATTGACTCACTTTATCATGCTGCTTTGAGATACATTTCAAACTCAGTCTACGGGACTCACCACAGTACACTATATAACCTGGTAGGATGGCCTTCTCTTGGCAAACACAGACTGCAGCTTTGCCACATTTTAATGTACAAGGCCATTTTGGGAAGGCAACCCAGTTATATTTGTTTTAAGTCTCACTTTGTTCAAAATGCTTCAAATCTGAGATCCAGTAATCAGCTACATTTAAAGGTGCCACCTGTTCGGACTGAGGCTGGAGAAGGGAGTCTATTTTATTTTGATCTTGGAATGACCTACAGCCTTCCCTTAGTCAAGGCTCCTTCATCTCCCTTCATGTTTTAAACAAAAGTCATAGAGAGTCAGTACCGTAAACTGTTCTTGCTTTATTGCAAAATAAAATTGACTTATTTTGATGCATTCTGTACATGTGTACTATACAGGTTTTGTGTATTTGCAACCCCTTTGTTTTCAACGTGTCGCGCTTTCGGAGGGTCCGAATGAGCAGAGAGGCTTGACAATAAAATCTAAGCACGGATGGAGTGGCATGAAATTATGCGTATTTCTGTTGAATTTGCACTTGCATGTATTGCCAGCAGGGAGATCAGCAGGACTGATGAATGGAAGCAAAGGACATTCAAGCAAGACCCTATTAACCCTTTGAGCGCCATAGGCAACTGTAGTTGCCCAATGGTGTAAGATATCAAAACCAGAAGCTGTTGAAAGCCTATCATGTGGCAACTTGTTTAAGCTTCCAACAGGTCAGGACAATTACATTTTTAATTTATTGAATGCTCTGAAGGTTTAAATGTTTCAATTCAAAGGGAAGATGCAATGTGAGAAATAGAGGATCTTATACGAGCAGTCATGTCATATGAAAGTAATGAGAGGAGTTAACTTTCTTGTTACGTAACCAATATTATAAGATTTTGTTTATTTCATAGCTGAATGAAATAATTTAATAAAGAAGAAATGTATTTTCCCTTAGAGTCAATCACATGTTAGCACTCAAATAACGCCATCACATTGCTGTCTTAATCAGTCACTGAATCACAGACATTAGTGTCTAGAGTCTACAATATAAATTCAGTCTACTGAGCAGCGAGTTAATGTTAGCTGGCTGGTTAACAAACTAATGTTGCATAATGGTTTTGAAAAAGCATTGTGTGCACGCAAACTAGCCAGCTAAGTAACATGAACTTTGTTATGTGAGTGGCACTTGGCTGATGTTTGGTTACACTTTGTATTCAACTACATTTGTAAAAAGTATCAGCGGGACGTTACGTAGAATGATTGACTGGCATCCCATCCAGAGGGAGTAGCAATACTCCTAATTGCTTCATGCCACAGAAACCGGGGTTAAGCACCGGACTGATGGGCCACGAGGCTCGAAACAGGCTTACTTCAGCTGGATGCATCACTTATATGCTCCGGGGGACCTGTGGCCTATGGCTTTGAGCTTGAAAGGTGGCTGGCAGAAGTGCTACGCCCACTTTTCAAGCCTGTGAATTGCATACAGAATTCACAAGCAGGTTTGGACACCTCTAGTTTTAGTTTGAAGAAAGATACAGGCCTAAAAATCACCATATCCCCTCAGCATGATCTTGTCTATCAGGTGGTGTACTTAAGAATAGCATAGCTTGACTAATTTTGGATATATTAAGCTTTGAAAACTGTAAGTGTGAAAAGTGTGATGAAGAGTCTTGACATTTTGGGATTCCAGATCTTGGAAACTATGTATGCTGTTGGGGGTATAATTGATTTTCCATCATATTTGGTAACTGTATAGTGTATTCACAAGAAGTGTGTGGATAGTCAGACCTTAAATGACAGAATAGGAGGCACTCAAAATGGCTTTGGGAGAAAATGACCCTGCAGTACCCCCTACTTCATGCCCCAATGTAACCATGTGGGCACTTGATGAGTGGAATGCCCTTTTAACCCCATGCACAGTGACACTGTATCAAACAGTTAAGCTTTGAAGAACTTTGTTTATCAGAGTTCTTCATACCAATTCCGGCCTTCAAAATATGGGATTTTTGTCCCCTTTTCACAACAGTATCTGGGTTTCTGCTGCCATCTGCTGGTCAAAAAAAGTAACAACAGCCTAAATCATGAAGCAAAAGCGACTGGAAAGTCTTGACCAATAAACCAATATAAAATTATATTGGTTTATTGGTCAAGACTTTACAGTCGCTTTTTTGTCACGCGATTCCAGGGAATCGTGTGAATTGACATGGAATGACCCACATTAGTAATTAAAAACACTGAAAGCCAATGGAATTTACTAAAGAATGTATAATGTTATACATTAACCTGGGTGGTTGAGGTGGAGAGGGAGAGGACAAGTTGCATAGCCAATTAGATCAGGGTATGACCAAATGACACCAGGCAACTTGCTACTCCTGTCAAAGAGCGTCATAGGATCTTTAATATGACCTCGGTTTAACATCTCATCAGAAAGACAGCATCTTCTTCAGTACAGTATCGCCATCACTGCACTGGGGATTCTTCCACCAGAGGGCAGGTTGCAAACTACTAGCCAGCAACACCTCTTCCAGCAGCAACTTTTCCCACGCGGTCACCCATCCAAGTACTAACCAAGCCCAAACCTGCTTAGCTTAAGCCACACAGCAAAAGCAAATTGAGTAGTAGTATGGCTGCTGGTTGACACACAGTGTACTGTCCTGACACTGCAGGGTATAGCGTCATCACTTTTGGCCATAATTTTATTCGGCATATTTTCTAAATGGGGAGATTTTCATAATTAAAAACTGATAAAAAAATCTGAAAATGTTTAAACTCTGCGAACAAACTATGGACATCGTCCCAAGCAAGCTCCATATGAAATCTGCACTGAGTCCGGCTAGAAATTTTGGTGAAGTGGGTTGAGATAGATTTTGCTGATAGAACACAACCGCGACCACAATGACGATGCCCGAGGGCGCCTGACTCCAATAATTCAGCGTGCCTATTGGCCAGGGAGCTAAAAATGAGAACCAAAAAGAAAAACTCAGCTGAAATTTGTGCTCAAGGTTAATATTGCCCTTATCCTCCTCTCAGGTGCTGAAATAGTTGTCTAGGTACTTTAAAAATAGTGAAAGTAAAATAAATTAAATTTCAATTAAGTTTATTCCATGAAGTTACTTCACAAAGCAGGATTACTGAGTGAGCGCTATCCATAGACTGAATAAAAAGATGGACGAAGCTACCGTGACGTCACTCATTGATTTCAGCATACCATTTAGGAAGCCTCAATTTTGGCAATTTGAATTGCACCATGTTGTCATTTTGAAACCGGATGTGATTTGTATTGGACGAGAGTGTGTATTGAAGATCTGGGCAGGACCGTGGCTCTGGATCTGACTGTATCGGATGAGGACCAGAGGATAGCCACACCCCTAAAGCATATTCTGGTTTTATCCTTTATTCTAGTCTATATGGGACAATAATTTTACAAAAATATACATCATCATATATCAAAGGAGAGTTGAAACTTGATATTTCTACCATAAAATAAGGTAAAAAAATCATAATTTAAATGAAAAATCAGGTGAGAAAATAGGGTCATTTTCTCAGACTTCTATAGCCATGAACTTCTTTCTGCAACCACCGACGTCGCCATCTGCTGGCCATTAAATAGATTGCCATTTTACTTTCTGCATGAGCCTCATTTTTCAGACCAGGGTGCTGCATCCATTTTTTTAATATAATCTATGGCGCTATCACTACATGGAGTGAAATCTAGAATAGATTTTTGCAGTCCATGCTCCAGTTGCATCACAGACCCAGGTTTCAGTCGGTGGTGGTGCACGTAGCCAGCGAACTTGATGAAACAGGTCTTTTGGGCTACATGATAAATGTCAGTGTTTACTGCTTGTGTTTCAGGTCTCCGTGTTTCCAGTACGCCCAGTCTGGCCATCTCCCTGAACGTCCTCATTGAAACTCTCCTGGTTGCCGTGGCCCTTGTGTTTGCAGTGCTGGCTTACAAAGATGAAGCAATCTGTTATGATTCTGCTCTGTTTGCCATGTTTGTTATGATTCTGTCATGTCTGGATTCTGACCTCTGCCTTGTCTGACCATGCTTTGCATTTTGTATTGGGATTTAGATGTCTGGTTCTGTTCATGTTTTGTCTGTTTAGTTCTTGCCATGTTTTTATTATTGCCATGTTTTGTATTTTGCCATTTTCCATATTACCGTTATTATTCCAGTCCATGTTTTTGTTTTTGCCTCGCATTGTACTTTGTCTCCCCCTGTCTGGTCTCATGTCTTGTCATTGCTCACTGCCCCAGTATTGCGTGCCACTCTTCCGGGTGATTTCATGGTTTCTGGATTTCAAACATTCCTCCCAATCTCGTTTTCTTCCTTCGCCTTGCTTTTCTATTTTACTAACCAATACTAACAGCTTGTTGTTTTTGTTAAAACTACTAACCTAGACTAACATTGTATATAATACTAACTTACTTACGAGCACTCGGGATTGTATAGCTGCACCTTACTAATTGATTAACAAGCTCTCAGCACTCGCCCTGTTCTAGTCTCCGCCTCTTGCCTTTACCTAATCTTTGCTGCGTTTCAGCGGATCCTCCACACCTGCTCACTCAGTCCTTTCTCTCATAATCTGTGCACGTTAGAACTCCCTAACCGGATCCGTATGTTCTGTCTATAGGCTGTCTCGTGATCCCTGTCCGCATTTTGGCTTTTTCCTATTTCATGTGATTAGGTTCTCCCTCTTGTCTGCTCCTTTGTAATTAGTCTGATTTCCTAAACCTGTTTTCTGTTTAGCATGCGACCTCCCACATGTGCATATTAGCAGTCTTCTCACAGCAGTTCCCCGTCAGAATGTTTCCCTGTGCTGCTCTTGTTTTCGCCTTGTACTCTTATTGTTTCTCTTTTGACTGGACCGTCCTCGACTTTTGATTTTTGGCTCTGTTTTGGTACCTTTATCTGCATCTGTTAACGAACCCTTTTTCTGCCCGACTAAAAATACTGTTTTTGCTGCCCTGGTTTTTCGACTCGGATTCTGCCCTGTGGATTGTGGACTTTGTACTGTTGCCTTCTGCCCTGCGGGGGTTTACCCCCTTTCGCAATAAAATCACTCCTACTGCTTTACTGGATTCTCGCGACTGGTTCCTGAACGCAATCTCACACAATCACTTATTAATTATGTAGAGCTTCCGGAGTAAAACAGCAGATTCAGTGATAATGCGCGGAGTAGAAGTTAAGATAGAATTATTGTGTCTCCAGATCACATTCTGTTTTCTGAGAACAAAATTCTGCACAGTTTCACATAAAGGCAATTTATAACCTTAAATAAGAGGATCCAGTTAAATATTAGGATTTTTTTTTTACTGTATTTCTTGGGAAACATTGCTGCATGCATGCTACATTGTTACATTTTACTTCATTGATTTTAAAGCAATGCAGGTCTCTTTATTTCTTCTTGGGAATGTTTTTCAAATTATGACCTGGACGGATTTGATTAAAACCAATCAATCAGATAATGAACAAAAATGTAATTTGTTTGAACTTATCTCTTTAGTCGCAGGAGTTCAAATTTTGGTCAGTGTTTTTTTACCACTTGTTCCTCACGGGCGATGAACTTCAGTGCGTTAGGGCCGGTTTATACTCTACGCAAGGTACGCCAGCGAACGCGGTCTCAGGTCTGTTCCAGTCCGTTCACAGAGAAGCCCCGACGTGCGTCCCTTGCTGCGCTGTGCCTCGTTGAAAAGCAGTACACTGCTCATGCAATAGGGGGCAGCAAACTCTTCTCCTCCGCCTTTTTTCTTCTTGGTGTGTTCAACACAGCATATGGTGCATTATTTGCTTTATCTCCCCTATTGGAATCTCACGGAAATACACGCGTCGATGCGTCACGTTACAAAAATTTGGACGACACACTTTGATATGCAAGGGCGCAAGATGGCAACCTTGCGTTGCTCGATGCATTGCCTTGCGTTCGCGCTCACGTACCTTGAGTAGAGTATGAACCGGCCCTTAGTGTTGACAAACTGAAGAGGAGGCAGTGTTGTCATCAGTTCAAAAGTTGATTCCCGTTTTGTGCATTAATGGATTTTGAACAACACTTCAATGTATTTGTTACTGGCTCTCTCTAAAACTGGGGTGATTTGATTTATGATTGTATCAAATTGTTTGTAGGTGGCCTGTTATATCTCTCTTTGAAAAACATCTTCTTTTCTGTCCATTAAAAACTTGAAGCATCTTTTGGAGCGTGAAGCCCTTTTTATCTAAAAATTTCATGACATTTCCCCAGGATTCTGGTCATGCAGTAAATGCCACTTGAAAGAGCAAATCTGGGAAAACTGTTTAATGATCCTGTTAAGCTTTAGTTATTGTCTTTCCTGGACCCAACTTGCAGACACAGACACAAATAGAGCTATGCAAGTTTGTTTAATGAATCCAATTAATATCGGCAGGAGGGGAATCCAGGAGCTTGGAGCAGGTAGTTTCCAGAATAACAGGATGGCAGATGGTGATAAGATACACTTTATTGAACCCTGTAGGGTAATTTGTCCTCTGCATTTCACCCATCCTATAGTTAGCAGTGGGCAGCCACAGAGCAGCACCTGGGGACCAACTCCAGTTCTAAAGCCAGTACCGTGGACAGGGGTCCTGGTTGGAGTGTTCCTAAAACGCATGTTTTTATGGGTGGGGGAAACCGGGGTACCCGGAGGAAACCCACACGAACATGGGGAGAACATGCAAAGTCCACACAGAAAGGCCCAAGACCAGAATTGAACCCACAACCCTCTTGCTGTGAGGTGACAGTGCTAACCATTATGCCACCATGCCGCTGTGTCGGCTAGGAAGCAAATCACGAACAGTGATAGCAAACTGGTGGAGACCTGATTAAGGAGATTAGGCTGATTGTACATGGGACAGTGGACACAGTGGCTCGGACAGACTTTTGGGGGGAAAAAATCAAGATGTCATCCAAATATACAAAGACAAATTAGTTCAGGGAGTCACCAAGCACATCATTAACTAGATTCTGGAAGACATCAGGGCCATTAGTCATTCCAAAGGGCATTACCAAGTTCACAAAATGTCTGAGGGGGGTGTTGGATGACATCCAGATGACAGCATATTTTGCTCTAAAATTTATGAAACATCTTTCTGTATGAATGAGGCCCTTCCAAATAGAAAATTCAATCATGCCATAGGCTCTGACACCCTCCCATACCATGACAGATGCTGGCTTTTGGAACTGAGGCCGATAACAGTATCTGTTGTCCTTGCTCCCTGGTCTAAAGAACATGGTGGTTTCTCTTCCCAAATATTGATTGATGTGTTGAAGTGTCAGATCATTTGAGCTAAACAGTAGCAGAATGGAAGCGTTTTATGGTCCCATGTGGTAATGTGTTTTTATTTCCAAAAAGCAATTAAGTTCAAATTGGAACATTCAAAAATGTGTTCTTGTATGATAATATGATGGTGGACTTTTCAAATAAGCCCCATTCCAACAAATTTAACACCTGTCATTTTCTTCAGACCTCTTTTTGATTTGTTGGGTTCTCGTTGAAAATATTTTATATACATGTTACAGCAGTGGTCTTCAACGTTGTTCCTGGGGACCCACTGCATATGCTGGCTTTTGTTCCAACCACAGTTGCAGTTCAAGGATTTTAACTAATTGTTAATTTGTCTTAATTAAGTGCATTTAAGGTTGAGAGCAGATATTTGCCCTCATAACTCACAAGACCACAGAAATGGCTACGTTTGCCATTAAGAATGGAAAAAAAAAACAAAAAAAAAAAACATACCCACATTGCGATGCATTGGAAAAAGAGCATAAAATGAGAGAAAACAACGCAGCCAATCAATCAAATTAAAGATGAAGTTAGCTCCTATTGGTGAAAACTAACTGGCACAACATGACACATTAATTTGACATGCAAATGGTAAAGAGTCAAACCAGTTTTGTGTTATGTTCGGTGTAATTAAGTTCACCTGAAGTTTTTTGAAATAACTTGAAACAGTTGAGTCCAGCAGCCTAATTTGGGGTTCCTCCATGCCCAATTTGACCTGTTTGAAATGTTATAATTCTTGAAATTTCTTGCAGTAGAGAAATAAAACCACTTTCTTCAAAGATATTTTATTCTTCAAAGCATGTATGGATGATTCTATGTAACATTCGGCCAAAGACGGTCAGTTACAAGGCTAAACATGAAAAACAACTAATTAAAACATTAACCGCTTGTTAAAACCTTGTGATTTCAACTGTGGTTGGAACAAAAACCAGCAGACACAGTGGGTCGCCAGGAACGATGTTGAAGACCACTGGGGTTCAGGCAAACTGTGAAATCAAGCATTTCCTGAAATGCCTTGCTTTCAATACGGTCATTTCATGACATGCCTAAAAAATTCAGACACAGACAAGGCACAAACATCCCTTTAAACTTATTGGTCTTGACCTGTTTTCAATATTTTTTCTCATTTGCATCATGAGAGCTCCAAAAACTATTAATACTGTCAGTTCTCCACATTAAAGTATGATGAGAATTAAAAAACTTCAACTTTCATTCCTCAAAAATGTAGATTTTCTTTGCTAATCTTTGTCTTCTTTGCAGTATCTGAAACAATCCCAACGTGCAGGTTAAAATGCTGACATTGCGGCACGCGCTAAAAACAAACATGGGCGTTAACAGACTGCTATATTTTTTCTCAGTGAATAAAGCATTTCGCTGAATTCAGTTTATCGCTGAATCCTCAGCATATTCCATTAAGAAGGGAGCTGTGTATTTAACAGCTAGTAAATTGGAAAACGCCGAAAAACTTCATTTCGCGAGCCAGAATTAATGGACAATCCGGACCACAGGTTTTAAAAAGAGTAATTTCCCCATGTTGAACTCTAGATATAAAAGTTACATGCCTTTCAGCCAGTCCTGTCTTTGTTCCAATCAACCAGCCCTGTCCCTCAAACTGTGATGTCTCTAGCATTCTCAGTTGTCAGTGCCGTCACCGGTGACTCAATTTGTACTTTAAATTGAATTCAAATGGAAGTACTTGCACCTCCAGGCAATCAATAGTCCAGAGCAGAAGAATGCTTTGCCTCCTCCTTCGACACTGCCCTAAAGCTATAACAATGAGGAACTATGTGAAACGAGTTTTTCCAGAAGCAAACCCTGATCTATAGCGACATAAATATTGTGTCTTGTGTCATATATCCTGCTTATGGTGAAACATTTCTAATATTCTGTTGCGAATGCACATGCTGAGCAGACCATTGACAAGAAATCTTTTAGTCACCGCCACTTCACTGTTGCGCAATTTTTTTCGCCAAAGGGGCAAGTGATGCGGCGACGATGCATGGAAATTTACGTACTGCTGCACTGCTTTTGCCCATGCTTGCTTTCTGCGATTTGTGATTGCATTGGGATTGGTCTATTGTCTCATTTCAGCTATCGTCAAAGTTTTTTCATGTTCTATATAAATTTTTAATTTCAGTGGACTTTCCTCTACTTTTCAGCACATCATGTCTTATCAATATCTCTGCTCTGGGTCTGTGCCTCGAAGTGGTTTCAAATAAAATGATAAATTTGGCCATTTTGATGAGTAACCAGTGAATCCATAAACTCAGCAAGTCTACAACATCTACTTTCCTTAAAAATATGTCCTCAATTCCTAAGAATAATCGAAAACCGAACTAAGATGATACAAAATGTCTATGTAGACGCGAAAGTTGTAGCACAAGCCCTAAAATGCCTCAATGACCGACTTGGACAACACTGAGGCTGACGCCACTTTCATGATATTAGAGGGCCATCCAGTCTTTTGTCCCTAAAATGGCACCAGGAAATGTAGGTCTTGTCAAGTAGCCTTAATGTTTGTTCTGAATTGACTGTCCTCTTTACTCCAATCACTATAAATTGTGTTTAGAAGTTTGGACAGTTCGTTTTTTTGCATTCTACTGGGAGCAGCTCTGAGTACAACGACCTGCTAAGCTGGAGTGCAGCCCAAAATGTTCGTTGCCATCATGGGACGTTCAATTAGATGTGGAATTGAGCTTGCAGGACAGAATAATTCCACAATGACTCATCATTGTGACCTCTATTCTCGGGTGGGATGGCCTTCTTTGGCCACTCGCAGGCTCCATCATTGGTACGCCTTTATATACAAGGCCATTTTGGGTTTGCTTCCACCATATTTGTGTGTTTTCATGGTGCCAAAGACTACGGGTCAATATTCTTTGCGTTCCCTTGAAAGAAGGGAAAAAGGCTTTTGCTTACTCAGCTCCTATGGCATGGAACAACCTGCAAAATGCTTTTAAATTGGATTGTCTGGTTACCCTAAATGAATTTAAAGCTAAACTGAAGGATCTAGAGATGACTTCTTTAAGCTGTCGATGTTATTAATGTATATTCTTGATTTTAATGTTGTAATACTGTCTCCATGTGTTTGATGATGTTCTTTTATATTGTGTGTCTGTAACAATTTTTAATGTTGCCTATCTTGGCCTGGTCTCACTTGAAAAAGAGATTTTTAATCTCAATGGGACTTCCTGGTTAAATAAAGGTTAAATAAATAAAATAAAATAAAATAAAAAGGCATTTAATATAACGGTGAAGTTAGAGGTCAGGTGGGAGAAGGATGACATGAGATGGCTGAGTGAAGTTGCTTCTAGCTTGCCACCCTGGAAAGAAGTCCCACCCAAGTGCTGCTGACAGCCACATCACCAGTTTATTGAAATGCTCCAAGAAATTAGTGTCATCATTCTGCCTGTGCCTGCTACCCGTTTTTGTTATTTTTTGTTGTTTGTGTTATAATTATGCATCATTAATCATCTATCTGCTTCCTTGTTTTTGTTTTTGCCATTTCTTTATTTTTATCCCCCTGGCAGAATTAATACGGGGGGGGGGATATAGAGTCATCAGTTTGTCCGTCCATCCGTCCATCCGGGTGGGCGTCCGTCTGTAATCACATCTTGTCCGGGCCATATCTCAGAAACTATACCCGTCTTATGATCAGTGTGCCAAGTTCCGTCGCCCCAGTCTGCGTTCCTACATGCTTCAGGTGATTTCAGTGGTCTCTGGTGTTTCACATAATTACTTCAATTCTCGTTTACTTCCTTCGCTCTGCTTTCCATGATTACTCATCATACTTACTTTATATTTTGTATCATAGTTACTAACCTAAGCCGTGTACATATTACTAACAAATGAGCGCTTGGGTTAATAAAAAAATTGCACCGCTACTAATTACTACAAACATAATCTGAGCACTCGCCCTGTTCTTGCTTTCCTTTGGCTGGATCTTCCTGTGTTTCTGCGAAATCTTTCGCACGTACTCAACTGCTATCCTGCGCTCTTTTGTCTGCACATAGACGACCTATGACAGATAAACTGAGTTTTATGTTTTCCCCGTCCGCGTCTTGGCTTTCGTATTAGGGCGTCCTTTTGTGCTCACCTTCATTGTTCATTATCAGTTACTTCCCCCATCTGTTTCTCTGAAGCATGTGACTCCAGCAGTGTTCGAACTTGTCCACTCATTCACTCACTCCCTATTCCCTACATTGTGTATATGATATAGTGCACTACATAGGGACTGACCAAAGGAGATGACGGGCACTACACCAGAATTTTCTGAACATGGTTGCGTCAACATATGCGCTGGATATTCCTGTTATGTAAGCGGACGCGCCGAGTATCATCTAAAAGAAACAAATCCGACACTTAAGCTGCTTTCACACCGGACGTGAAACAAATTGTTTTTAAGTAAGGGTCATTTAAGGATGTGTCATGTTTAGGTTTTGGAGAAAACTGGAGCATACCTGGAGAAAACCAACAACCTGTGGTTGGTACTTGGCAACTGTACAGTTTGAGGGGAAAATACCCCGCGGGATGCGGTTTTACCTCAGAAGTAGAAAAGTAACTTGACATATGTTAATGAAGGTATTATTCCTTCCTTTCACTGAAGCGTTTTTTGTTTAAACGCAAAATGAAGTTTTTATGAGCACATTCACAGACTGCACCGACCAAACCTATGTATTGTCAACTCTGTTAGTGCAAGCCTATTGTCTTGCATTTACTTTTTTATACCTAGATATGCTGGAAACCAGTTATCTAAATAGATGGAAGTGTCTTGAGGTGCTTTATAAAAATTGTGAATTTCATGACCCCCAGTCTCCATGTTTGCCCCTGGGGAGGGGGTCAAGTTTACTATAGTTTATATAGGAAAATGATACTTTTGGGTATATTCTGTTTAATTTCTACTGGAAATCATTCACACTTGATTGACATTACAACAATGAAATTATATTATGATATTTTTGACAGTTTCCCTTACCCAGGGGCTAAGGGGCAGGCCCCAGGGTCAAAATGGCTTGAGAAATCTTCTTTGCTAAAAGAAAATTGCCACAAGTTACATACATACAATTTAGAATACTCTATTGCTTATGATACTGGTTTCCATTAATCTGATCCCTGGGGTCAAAATTAGGGCCACGCCTGATGGCCGAGGTTTAACATTGGATATACTATACTCAGGTGACCGTTAAGGCCCATGGGCCTCTTGTTAAAATAAAAATTGTTGTTTGATTACAATTCCTTATTAATGTCCATTTTAAGTATGGATAAAAGGATAAAAAAGAACACAGAAAACACGTTTCTAAGTTGTCGACACCCATGTTTAGCCTACTGTTTACATGTGCCTCATTGGACATTTATACATACACAAGATGGCGAAGCAATTCTGCCGTTTCCGCTTTAGTCAAGCCCACGCGTCGTCCACTCTAGTTCTCTTATATCCTTATGTGTACATATCGTGCTCACTTGATTCCACTGTGCATAATGGCAATTTTATGGTCCACTATATAGTGGATGAAAAGGATTCGAACCACACTACAAAATGTCGGACACACTACACTACACTACACTACATCCGTGATAGGGGGCGATTTCAAACACAGCTTCTGTTTGGTGCATTTAAGCCCTGCATTTCTGTTCCTTCCCCGTCAGAACGTTGATCATTTCCTCTGTACTGAGAGACCCCTACGCCAGTAGATCTGCGAGATTTGAGACAGCCTTTGCCCGACTACCATTTTCTGCCTGTGCCCTTTAGTTTCTTCTGTTTATTGTTCTGGTTTTGACACTGCCTGCCTGACTATGTATGATTCCTGGTTTTTGCTGCTCTGGTTTTTGGATTTTTTCTATGTCTCATCTACTCTGATTTTTGCCTACTGTTTATGTATAGTTGCCATTTTGATCCATTGCATTATGGCCCCAATTTTTTATGACATCTCAGACAGCAAGGGATGACAGACAAAGCTGTTAAACTTAAACAGATGAAATTAAACAAACTCTGACCAAGATTGACATACAAAAAAAAGAGATATAATTACAGTTCCTTTGGTAATTGAGATGGGGTTGCTAGGTTGCGAAGTTCTGGGACAGGAAAACGTTCCAACCTAGGCAAAAATCCACAAAAAACTTCACAGGTCTTGAAAAGAGTGACAGGTTTGGTCAAATGTATCCTTTTCCCCTATTTTAACTTGCAATTTCTCCTACTACTTTACTCTCTAAATTTTTCTCCTGATATAATCTATCCCAGCCCCCTCCCACCATCCAGACTTTTTTTTCAATTCTCTGGGACTTCCCCTCTCAGACATGCCCAGGACATGCCCAAAACCTAGCTCCAATCTGGCCTTAAGAAAAAATGTCAATACTGCCATCTAGTGGCTTCCCCCCCCCCCCCCCACATGAGACCTGCATTCCAAAAGGGAAAAAGTTTGACTCATAAAGGCAAAATTTTTCTTTTCAATACAAAAATGGTTAAGTAGACACTTGTATATACATATACATATACATATACATATAATACAACATGCTAATAAACACATGGGATATATACACATACTCAAACACGGGATAAGCAATCAGCAATTACACTGTCAGTACCCTTTACATGCCTAATTTCCAAGTCAAACTCCTGTAAAATCAAACTCCAATTCAACAATCTCCGATTCTTGTTTTTCATCTTACTCAAAAACATTAACGAATTGTGGGCAGTATGTACAATCATTGGCTTTTGCCCTGTACGATCATAAACCTCAAAGTGTTGTAAGGATAGAACCAGAGCCAACAGCTCCTTCTCAATTGTGGAATAGTTCTTTTGGTGGCAATTGAACTTCCTGGAGAAGTGTGCCACAGGATGCTCAATGTCATCAGAGTCACTTCTCTGTAGGAGCACAGATCCACAAGCTTGGTCGCTAGCATCGACCGGGATGGAGAACGGTTTGTTGAAGTCAGGAGATTTGAGGACGGGGAAGTGACACAGCAGAGACTTCAGGCAATCGAAGGCTCTCTGGCATGCATCATCCCAAGTGAACTTTATGCCTTTCTCCAGTTGGTTGGTGAGCCTGAGAGCAATCTCAGCAAAGTTCTTGCAGAACTTGCGGTAGTACCCGATCATTCCAAGGAAGTGGCGCAAAGCTTTTTTGTTGTCAGGAACTGAAAAAGTTCATGATGGCTTGGACTTTAGCATTTATGGGTGCCAACTCACCCTGGCCTATGACGTGGCCAAGATATGTGACAGTAGCACAACCAAAGTCACTCTTGTTCAGGTTAACAGTCAGGTTAGCCTGAGTCTAGCTCTGGAACAACGTCTCTACATCTTTCAGATGTTCTTCCCAGGAGACTCTCCATGTGATCAGGTCATCGATGTACACACCCGTGTGTGGCAATCCGGCGATTGTAGACTGTATCATCCTTTGGAACGTGGCTGGGGCATTTTTCATGCCAAAGGGTACGACTTTATACTGGTATAACCCAGATGGTGTGGCAAAAGCAGATATGCTCTTGGCCCGCTCAGTTAAAGGCACACACCAATGATCCTTCAATAAATCAATCTTGGTCGGAAACTTTGCTTGCCCTTCTCTATCAATACAATCATCAATCCTAGGTATTAGAAACACATCAGTTCTAATTACAGCATGGACTTAATCTGTACAGAATCTAGTACTTCCATGAGGTTTTGGATCTAGCACACAGGGTGAACTCCAATCTGAGTTGGAGGGTCTGATAATATAATGTTCTAACATGTACTCAACCTCTTTATCAGCAATCTTTCTCTTTTCAGGATTCATCCGGTACGGATGCTGTTTTATTGCTTTAACATCACCAACATCTACATCATGAAAGGCTATAGAAACTTTCTTTGGAACATCAGAAAATAAATCTTTATATTTCTTGATCAACCTCTCAAATTGATCTTTTTGTGAGGGTTTTAAGTGCCTGAGTTTTACATCAAGATTCTGCAACACTTCAGAATTTGACTAATTTACATGAAAGAACTTCAGCTTTAATTCTAGGTTCATCATCTTGAAACTCCTCCTCATCTTCACAAATCTCGGCTATAGGAGGATCTGAAGTGACAGCTGCAACCCTAGCATTCCTATCATGATAAGGCTTCAGCATGTTAATGTGACACAACTGTTTTAGCTTTCTCCTATCTGGGGTCTTCACAATGTAATTGAGATTGAATATTGTCAGAATTTTTTAAGGACCATGAAATCTAGCCTGCAATGGATTGGACTGCAAGGGAAACAACACAAAGACCTTGTCTCCTGGTTTGAACTCACAGCTTCTAGCCTTATGATCATACCAAGTTTTCATTTTTCCCTGACTTGACTTGAAGTTCTCTTTGGCTAGGTCACAAGCTGCATGCAGTCTTTCCTTGAATTTGCTAACATAGTCTAAAAGACTGATATGTGGCTCTTTCTCTTGCCATTGTTCACTCAACAAAAGTAAAGGTCCTCTCACTTCATGGCCAAACGCTAGCTCAAACAGACTGAATCCAGTAGATTCCTGCACTGCTTCTACAGCTGCAAACACCAGCAAATGAATACCTTCATCCCAGTCTTTCTCAGTCATAACAATAAGTCCTCATCATTGTCTAGAGCAGTGGTTCCCAAACTTTTTCTGCTGGGCCCCCCTTTGGTACATAAAAAAATTTTTGCGCCCCCCCCCCCCCCAAAAATAGGTAATACATACGCACATTTTGTTTTCAGAGACCATTGCAGTTTATTTCACTCATTGTAATGTATATAAACCTCAACCTTTTTGGAAAAAATGTAAGTAAACGGTCATAAACTGTAGATTGTCATAAACTAAAACTAGGCTACTTTTAGAATTGGAAATAGCAAAATAACAAACAACCACGGTGTAATTATTTTAAGTGTAACTGTTTTCAAGCACCTTAACTGTGTAATTATGTTCAGTGTAACAGGTTTATTTTTTTTAATATACAACAACATTGCTATTTATGCATTTTCCGGACACCAACAGAAACTTACTTGCATACAGCCAATCAGCAACCTTGTGCGGACCGCTGAAGGAGTGTCTCGAGACAGTTACATTTTCCTCTCTTCACTGGCCTCGCACTTTTAAGTTAAAATACGTTAACCGAGATCACGTCAGCTTATTCTAAAAAATATGAATGCTCTGCACAGATGATTTTTGTCCAGCCTAGCAAAATGCAAAATCTCTTTTAAAGTATAAAATCATTAGGCTGTATCACACTCCTCTGCCTGAGTATAGCCGTCTACTTAAAATTATGTTTCTATGATGCAGAAAGACAGCGAAGTACGAAAAAAAATTCATGAACACCACTTGCCGAACCTGCCGATATGTTTGTAACGTTCAGTTGGCGGGCTAGATAAAAGTAATCTGTCGGCATACAGAGCATTCATATTATCGAGAATAAGATGACGCAATCTCGGTTATTTCTGCTTTGTATTCATCGGATTTTGTTCGGTGTCACTTACCATTTTATTATCAATATGCCAGATCAGTGCAGCATAAAAAGCGGCGAGTTGGGTATCGCGAGACTACATTGCCGGCTTCAAATATTTGAACAACTACATTCATAAATTATTTATGAAAATGGCAGGCTAGATGAATGATTTGGCGAACAGTTATGTTGAGAGTAAGGCAGGCATTTTACGATGTAATCGCAGAATTCTGGGCAGCGAATGGACTGTATGCAAATGATTTTCTGTTGGTGTCCGGAACTCCCGCACCCCGCGCCCCCCTGCAATTGCTCTGCGCCCCCCCTAGGGGGCGCGCCCCCCACTTTGGGAACCACTGGTCTAGAGAGTGGAATGAAACCACTCCAAGGCACCCTGACTCTCTGGATGATAGGCACTGGAGAGAATCTGCTTCGCACCTAGTTCATACACAACTTTCTGAAACAATCCGGAAGTGAAATTGCTACCTTGGTCTGACCGAATTTCCCTGGGAAGGCCAAACAACGTGAAAAACTTTATCAAAGCCTTTGAGATTGCAGTTCCCTTGATGTTACATAGAGGTATGGCTTCAGAGAATCTGGTAGATGCATAAATGATTGTCAACAAGTACTGCTTTCCAGATCTAGTCTTGGGTAATGGACTAACACAATCAACAATGACCTTGGAGAAGGGCTCCCCAAATGCTGGGGTAGGCTGCAGCGGAGCTACAAGTGGGTCTAAATGGTGTTTTCCAACTACCTGACAAGTGTGACAGGTTTTGCAAAACTTCGCAACGTCTTTCCGAAGCCAGGCCAGAAGAAGTGTCTCATGATCTAGTCAACAGTCTTGTTAGCACTAAGATGACCTCCGAAAGGTTAACTATGAGCCATTGTTAAGATCTCATTTCTGTAGACCTTCAGAACAACAATTTGCTTGACCACTGCCCAATCTGCATTGGCAGGGATATCAGGAGGGCACCACTTCCGCATCAACACTCAATCCTTGAGTCTTCTTAGTCATAGCACGGGTCACTGTGCAGGAAGGATACAGAGATGGGTCTTCATCGCCATCTTCAGTGCTCGGCTGTGAAGTAAGATGTACAGGGGGAACTACATTACCCCCAGCCAGGTCATTGCCTAGCAACAGAGAAACACCCTTGATAGGTAGACGTGACATCAGTCCCACCTTTACGTGTCCTGTAACTAAATCTGACTTCAAGAATACAGAGCGCAGGGGTGCAGATACAGTCCTCCCTTCAATACCTTGTACAAGAATGAAATTCGCAGAAGCTGTCTCATCACGTAACTCCAAGGAGTCCATCAACAAAACTGACTGAGAAGCTCCGATATCCCTTAAGATATATATGGGTACAGGAGGAGAATGCTCATTCAGAGCCACAAATCCCTGTAATGTGGGAAAAAAGCCACTAGCTGGCAGTATTGACTTTTTATTACCCCTCAGCCCTAAAGGCTGACGGGGTATTGCTATCCTTCCTGCAGTTGGGTGGGCGGCAGGCGGGCGTCTCCAAAAACTTCAACATCGAGCTGAGGGGTATTCCGTGCATTGCACGCCTATTTTTTTTTTGTTAGGCCAGTCTGGAGCTAGGCTTTGGGCATGTCCTAGGCATGTCTGAGAGGGGAAGTCCCAGAGAATTGAAAAAAGTCTGGAAGGTGGGAGGGGGCTGGAAAAGAGTATATAAGGAGAAAAATTGAGAGAGTAAAGTAGTAGGAGAAATTGCAAGGTAAATTAGGAGAAAAGGACACATTTGACCAGACCTGTCACTCTTTTCAAGACCTGTGAAGCTTTTTGTGGATTTTTGCCTGTGTTGGAGAATTTTTCCTGTCCCAGAACATCGCAAAGCAACCACATCTCAATCACCAAAGGAACTGTTACTATGTCTTTCATTTATATGTCAATCTTGGTCAGTACTTTTGTCAATTAAATCTGTTAAGTTTTAAAATTTTGTCTGTCATACCTTGCTGTCCGATATGTCATAACAAATTGGGGTCATAACAACTTGGGGGCTCATGTCCGGGATAGACCACTGTGTGAGTCATTTATTGAAAATCTAACATTTCAAATTGTGTAATTGTTTTTTTGAATTTTCCTAAATATATATTGACAGATCAACAGCAATGGATGATTTCTTGGGATCACCAACCGTAGAGGTTTTGAAGTCTTTTAAAAAGACAAAACTGCTAGAAATATGCAGACAGTGAGAGCTGACAGAGGTAAAAACCAGTAAAAAAAAAACAGTAAAAGCAAGACTGTCTACAGACATTGATGAATATTACATTGATGAAAATGTGTTTGCACCTGGAGATCTGGAACAGTTTCCAGTAGAAAATCCAAATGTAGAAATTAGAGATGCACCTAATTTTCAGCCACCGAAAATTTTTGGCCGAAAAAGACAAAAAAATGCATTTTCGGCCGAAAGACTTAACACCGAAACAATACGGCTGAAACAGAATGTTGTAATGACGCAAGCAAAAACTGCGGCCAGCACGCACCTCTCTGTATGCTTTAAATCAGGGGACGTGCACCACCGTCACCACATTATGGCACTAAAGTCCGCGAGTGCTGAATTGCAATTTCTGTTTGACACTGTCCTGATGCATAGGATAGCAGCTGGTGTTGTGTCCGATTCGGTTGCAGATTAAATATGTACCACATAAAAACGCAAAGCAATGATATCCGTAAAAGGCATAGAGTATTCATAGACAATGGCAATATATTCTCAAGGCATTTGTGTAACATCAGTATTCCATAATGTAACTACAACCCCTGGAAAAATATGGACACACCACACACAGATGTTAATTTACCTCCTTTCCTTCATAACAAAGAAGCAAATAACACATATGATATAACAATTATTGTTTATTTGCTTGACATGCAGGCATCATTTAACATTCAGGCGTGGCAATTTTCCGCCGATCGGCGGATTTCTGCTGTTTTTATTTGATATCGGTTGCGCAATTCCGCGGTTAGCGTTACTCGGGCAGAATTGGCAGGTGCGGACAGACAAGTGTTATTGTTTACATTTTGACGAGACACGGAAATTTTTTGCGATTAAAGACGAAAAGTCATTTAATTTCGTGTTCGTTCGACTACCCCAGCTGTTGCCATGCATGAACATTTCAATTTGAAAGTGAAGACAAAACACGTGGCAAACGCGCAAATTGCGGGAGATGGCAGAGTATTAGAAAGTATTGCTTTAGATGCGTCATCTCATCTGTGATACCTTTCCCTTTCCTGAGAACAAAATGCTTCATCAGCACCCGTAACTTTATTCTTCGCGCAGTTTTTGGAGAATAGGGGCAGCATAATAAGGGGAATTGGGGAAACATAATAGGACACAACGCCGTTGCTTCTAATTTCGCTACGAACAGGATCACAGACAAAGACACGCATTTCATAAATGCAGCAGCGTCGGTGAATAAACGCAACCTTGTTTGTTGGTAAGGCAACGCACAGTACATTTATCAAGCTGCCTAAAACAGCACACGTTTCAAAACCACAATCTGAAGACCCAAGACTCCTCACCCAAAGACAAAGACAAATCTGGTAATGGTGCACAGAAATCCAGTCACAGGCCTGATCAATGTGTGAAAGCTGACAGTGACAAAAGTGGTCTAGTTTGCAATTATTGCAAGAAGTCTGGTCATGTTACAACTAACTGTTGGTTCCTCATAGCTAAGAAAGAAAAAGAAAAGGACACCAAACCAAATGCCTTTGTGAAAACAAGGTTAGAAACCCCTGAAGTAGATGACCGATCTGCTAAATTGCCTGCTTCTTGTGGGGCTAAAAAGCCTGATATTGTTGACTTTGTGAGGGAGGAATTTCTTCCATTTGTGTCATAGGAATTTGTGGCTCTGAATGAGCATTCTACTCCTGTCCCCATATATATCCTAAGGGATACCGGAGCTTCTCAGTCACTTTTGTTGATGGACTCCTTGGAGTTACGTGATGAGACCACTTCTGGGGATTTCATACTTGTACAAGGTACTGAAGGGAGGACTGTATCTGTAACCCTGCGCTCTGTATTCTTGAAGTCAGATTTAGTTAAAGGACAGGTAAAGGTGGGACTAATGTCAAGTCTACCTATCAAGGGTGCTTCTCTGTTGCTAGCCAATGACCTGGCTGGGGGCAATGTATTCCTCCTGTACATCTTACTTCACAGCCGAGCACTGAAGATGGCGAAGAACACCCATCTCTGTATCCTTCCTGTGCAATGACCCATGCTGTGGCCAAGAAGGCTCAAGAAGAAGATGATGTGGTGCGGTCCAGCACATTAAATAGTCATGACTCATGTGGTTCGCCTCATGACTTTTTTCGGCCTACTATGGTTTTTCCATTTGAGGACTTATCAGACACCATTATCAGTTCTCTGTTCAGCCAGCCAGATGGGTCTGGTGATTCTGATTAGTCTAGAGACTCGTCTCTGTCCAGAAAGCGGTTGATTCAGGAGCAAACTAATGATCCTCAAATTTGTGTTCTAAAGAAGAGAGCCCTTCCTGATGAAGAAATAGACGCAGTTCCAGTTGGGTATTAACTCAAGGATTGAGTGTTGATGCGGAAGTGGCGCTCTCCTGATATCCCCGCCAATGCAGATTGGGCAGTGGTCAAGCAAATTGTTGTTCCGCAGGTCTACAGGAATGAGATCTTCGCAATAGCTCATAGCTTACATTTAGGAGGTCATCTTAGTGCTAACAAGACTGTTGACGAGATCATGAAACATTTCTTCTGGCCTAGGCTTCAGAAAGACGTTTCCAAGTTTTGCAAAACCGGTCACACTTGTCAGGTAGTTGGAAAACACCAGTTAGACCCACTTGTAGCTCCAATGCAGCCTATCCCAGCATTTGGGGAGCCCTTCTCCAAGGTCATTGTTGATTGTGTTGGTCCATTACCCAAGACTTAATCTGGAAATCAGTACTTGTTGACAATCATGTGTGCATCTACCAGATTCCCTGAAGCCATACCTCTATGTAACATCAAGGCAACTGCAATCTCAAAGGCTTTGATAAAGTTCTTCACGTTGTTTGGCTTTCCCAGGGAAATTCAGTCAGACCAAGGTCGCAATTTCACTTCCGGATTGTTTCAGCAGGTTGTGTATGAACTAGGTGCGAAGCAGATTCTTTCTAGTGCCTATCATCCAGAGAGTCAGGGTGCCTTGGAGTGGTTTCATTCCACTCTCACGACAATGATAAGGACTTATTGTTATGTCCATGAGAAAGACTGGGATGAAGGTGTTCATTTGCTGTTGCTAGAGGAGCAGTGCAGGAGTCTACTGGATTCAGTAGGAAAGGAAAAAGAATCAGTCCAAATTTTGCAATGTTGTTTATTACCTCCGCCAAGGAGGTTATGTTTTTGGTGCCATTTGTTTGTTTGTTGGTTTGTTTGTGTACAACATAAAAACTTATGGCCGCATTTTGATGAAATTTTCAGGGTAGGTGGGTATTAAGTCAAGGAACAGCTGAATAAATTTTGGCATATCTAGGCCAAAGTACTGCTGAGATATACGCCAAAGTTCAAGATTTCAAGTCTTTCCAATGGGCCAGAGTTCCGATCGTCGTGCTTTTGCGTTTGCTGCCCCCTGGCGGAGGTCTGCCCTCTCTGAGTGCTTTTCTAGTTTTATATATTATATTTTATTATAATATTCATAATTATATGTTATAATATTTATTATTATAATATTTAATACATTTATGCATATTTTTTCAGTGCTTTGTTTCTAAGATTGTTTTGAATTTTTAATTCATCTTTCTCCACAATCATTAATCCATTGTAGTCTTCAATTAGTTCTGTACAGCATGTCGAACCGAGATTTCAGGGTAGAGTTTTAATTTAAGGATTTTGATTGCCCTTGGAATAATTTATTGGCATTTTTCAACATGAGCAGCAAAAATTAAGCTGGAATAGCTGAGCATCTTAATGTGCACTATACAATGTTTTTGCACCAATGTGTTTCTTTCCAGCCTTATTCCTCCTAAGATTTACTTTTAGGTGACTGAAAAAAGAACTTAAAGACTCTAGTCAGACGGCAGGAAGCACAACAATGAATTGAAACAGTTCATGAAAAATTAAACAGTTTTTTCAGATAGTCGGAATGCCATCCGTCCCTCATTCCAAAGGTGTCACTGTGGAATCTGGGTGGACTGTGCACCTATAAGAGCAGATGTGCTTGAGACTGAAAGCCACTTCAGTAACCCTGAGAGAGAGGAGAGATATGGACAACATGGCTCCATGTGCACTGCTGCTGCTCCTGGCTCTGGTCACCTGCACCTCCGCTCAGGACAACACCTTCCTTGGTGGTCACATGATCTACTACGTTAAGGGAACGGATGACCTAAATAATAACCTGGTAAAGTAATTATTATTATAATAATTATTATTATTCAACTTACTTTTTTGGCACATAATTACGAATATATTTTTCAACATAGGGACTTCATTCAAAACATGAAAACATTCTGCTCAATTAGAACATCTTTGCATCCATCCAAATTTTCATAACTTTCATCCCTTCTGAAATGTTCGGTGTTTTCTGGCAATTGAAGCACCTATTACTAAAACCCCATAAGTCACACTGGACTTGACTAGTGGGGTTTTAGTAATCAGTGCTTCAATTTTTCTCCATGTTCAGATAAGCTGTGATGTCATTTTACATTCACAAGCTTAAGCGTAGACTTGTGCCTTACAGTCTCATTTTTTGCTACAACTGCTGGTAATACTGCTTGTACTACAGGAATTCCTGTGGAACAAACGCATTAATGATGCTCTTGCAGTAACAAACATAAGGCAAATGCAGAAGAAACACAAGACAGGTATAGCTGGAGAGAATATTTGCAGAGACAACATCATTCTGACATAATTTTATGCTTCAGCCATTCAGCCGATGGTTAAATTATTACCATAATCTTACTATATAACATAGAATCAATCAAATTACATAATTCAACAACAGAACAGTGCATACACAACATAAAGGACAAGAAATCCATTTTGAGACTTTACAATTACAGGGTTCTAGCTGAAATTTTGGTCAAAATTGCGTTAACTATTGCATATAGTTGGTAATAAATAGTTCGATGATTAAGTATAGGTATTCAATTAATTTGTTAAATTGGGTTCAGATCAGAATTGCAAAGTTCCAGTTCCCTAAGTGTATACTGAGTGGTCAAACTTTACAAGCAAATTCCTCAAAACTTTGAATTGGTTAGTTAGAACCCTGTGACTCGAAGGTCTCAATTTTGCGGACAGAATTATGTAATAGGGTCAGATCTAATACCTGTCAATCTCCATGCATAAAAAGTGATCATATTCATCCATTTTCATTGTTTTGTCCTGAAGAATATCAATTAGGCTGTATCAGGAAAATAAAACTATGAAGTATAGCTTAATTATAGCAGTAAACCATTGTGGAGGTTTTGGTAGGAATAGATATTTTTCTGATTCTGTCCACAATACATACCTAATTTACATATTAAAACTGATTATACACAACCTCAGTAATTATTTTTGGTTATATTGCAGAGGTATCCCAACTTACATCAATCATGGGTGCTATATGGGGGTGCTATAGCAAAGGCATTTATTCATTCCCATAATTCCTACTATGCAAAGCATAGAAAGACTTTTCCCCCTTTGATTTCTTTGTTCGAGATGAAAAAAATTTGTACAGATTAGTGCATAGCAAAATTTTCTGCCATTTATAATTTTTTGAAAAACATTTTTGACATCTTCACCCAAACCGTAGGTCCAATTGCTGCAAAATTGTCTTTGCATCATTATCGCATGAAGCAGGCTAGAACCACATAATTACCTGATACACAGCATGAAAGTTTAACTGAAATCAACAAATGGGTGGGGGTGGGTACTACTAATGCAAAAAAAAAAAAATCACTTTGTTTTGTGATTACAAAACTTGCTGGGTGCTGTTTGTTTCATGACAATATTGAACCATGTGTGTAAAACAATTTTAAAATCGCTCAATGGGGGACGCCACCAGATCTAAACACTGGTATGGGCCTTGCACAAATTTGGCCATAAATCTAGAGAAGACTATTTGTCTGCACCTCACCAAACTTGACAGATACACTGTCTAGCCAAGAAAAAAAGTCATCACCTCCATTTAACTAAAAAATAGGCAAGAGCCTGGATAATTACTGCAGTGATTAATATGTTTCAGTTTGGAAATGTTATTTAACCCTAACTGACACAGTGCGTAGCTTCTCATTCAGACTAAACAACTTTGTTGCCTTTGGGAACCACTTATCAGTGATGCTAATCGAGAGGGGAAAGTACCTTCAATATACTTGTACTTGGTAGCATTTCGATTGGACTCTACAGCAATGCAAAAACGTAATGTGGTAATGTGCAGATTTACCCTGTATCAGTGTTAGGTGCATCAAGGTAAGAAGAAAGGTAGATGCACCTACATGCATAATGCCTACTTGTTATGCCCCTCCTCTTCGGCATTCCAAGTCCTGGCACCCTGCCCTTCACCAAGTAACCAATTATCCTCTGTCCCTCATCTTGATTATTGTCACCTGTTTCCTTTCAGTTAATTATGATTCCCTTAGTATTTCTGGCTTAGTTTCTCCCCACAAAACCCAAAAAGCTATATTTATTTCAGTCCATGTTCCAGATTTGAATAATTTCTAGGTTTTACTTTGTGCAAAAGCCAGGCTTACTCAGTTAGCCAGCTTTGTGGAATACCGCCCAGCTTAGTAATGCTACACCTGATGTTAGTAATCAAGGGCTCAACACTAACTTTTTTTTTTAATTACTCATTTGGGAAAGTAAAATCAGATTTTTACTCGCCAAAAGAAAAATTTACATGCAAAATAAAATATATAATAATTATAATATTTAAAAAAACATTTCTCAATGACTGGGAACCTTTACATCCTTTCTATAGCAGGAGGTGAGCCAAAAATAATGTTTTAAGTTCTGGTCTCTTCAGCATTCTTGCATTCAAAAATGTTTTCTTTTACTGTTCTGTGAAACTATGATTTGTATTCCAGGTCATAATATTTTTCAAAGTGATTTTACTGTTGTGTGTCAATAAATACAAACATGTATATTTTTACACACTAAAATGAATTATGAATTTTCCCACTTTTTTCTACTCAAATCCTCATTTGTTACTTCTCAGTCACCAATAAACACAAGGAAATGTACCAGTGTATAAGAAACCCTTGAAAAATGATATGGCAAATAAAATGTAACTTTAGTTTGTACCCTTTTAAATTCTAATTAAGAAACTCACTTATTTACCCTTTAAATGTTTTAGTCTCACAAATTTCTCTTGGGTTCTCTTAAAATTCACCCAACAGGGAAATTGGAAAATGCAAATAGACGCGAACTACCGGAAACATCAGAACCTCATTGGTTTAGCTCAAATTTCAACCATGAAATTAATATAAGTAAAATTACTTTAAGAAACAATCAGTATCAGTGAAATGATAGCATTGGCACTAAACTAACGTTAAACCTAGGAAATGTTCAGACAATAACCAAGCACTTGGCTTTGCATTGGGGACCAAACGTTAGTGCACATAAATCCTTGATTTCGTTTCGATGCAGTGACACTACCTCACGAATCCATGAAACAGGAGAAGCCGATCGGAAGCGTTGAGAGGAGAAACCAGTGCAGAAGGTGGAGCAGTCATCCGAGTAGCCTCCGCAGTTCAGCAAGTTCGTCCTCATTAGGCATTAGCAACGGTTGCAAATTAACATGGTTCTTTCTTGGTGAAAGCTACGGCTAGCATTTTAGCGGAGTCTCTCACAATACAATCCTTTAAACGAAAATTTCAGCTGTTCAGCTCTCTCGCGCCACACTCTCTAAAAGCGTCTTCAACGTTCTTCACGTTTTTTCTAAATGCACAATCAACAACAAACGGCTTCTTCTTGGTTAAAGGTGCAATCCCGCCTGGCTCAGTTTAGGTTGTTTTTCTTTTGAATTCCCTAACGAGTCGAGCACCGCCTCCGCCCAGTCAGGAGTCTCCCCGAAACCATCCGCTGGCCGAACCGGGTCACATTATCAGTTGACGGAGTGGTCACTTCGTCCTCGCTGAAAACACTACAGCTGTCAAAAAGAAAGCGAACTAAACCGCGACAAATCAAACGAAAGTATCTTGTAACCTGGAAATGTTCGGTAACGTTCATTATATAATTTCTGCATATACAATTTTCGTCCCGGGAAGTTTTAGGAACATGGTTTACTGGATGTTTCAGGCCGGACGATCATGATAGTCCGCTATTTGTCAGCGCTCACCGATTTGATCTTAAAGGGATAATTCAACGTTTTGACAAATTGGCCAATTGACAGAATCCCTATAGTTATACGGGTTGGTGCATTACCTTTAATTATCCCTGCCTTTTGTTTTGTCATTCGGGGGAGAGACGCGAGCTGCTCAGCGAACATAACGAGAGTGAACGTTACGGGTCCGCAACTAATCAAATACACAAAAGCTCCAAAACGCTCTCCGATAAGTTGTGACCATAGAGTTACATACTAATATTAAGTCGATTTTTGATTTGTTAAATTTTTTGGGGGGGACCCTTTTGAATGTTGAGGGGGACATGTCCCCCCCCCACTAATAACGCCTATGATTCTACCGTCAATTACAGTCATCATACACAAAATATGCGTCGTTCCCTCCCACGGATTAACGCGTATATTCCTCCATTGACTAATTCAGCGCTCCCTTCTATCCACCCAAGTACTGTTGTCTATAGCCAGTCACTCAATTATATACTCAGATTCATCTGCGTAACTCTACAGTTATAGTTCACGCCCTGGTGAAGCTTCCCCGGTAACGATGTATTGATAGACTCGTTTCTTATCCAATTCCCGAGAGTAAACTTTCCTCAATAACTGAAATGCATTGATCGGACAACAAGAATATGATACAAAGCTAAGCGTGAAAGTAAGGTCGGTTGTTTTCTTCAAATGTTGGCCTCGGTTGCGCAGTTGAAAATGATGTGATACGAGATAAATGTTGTATGGACGCGGTCAGAATTATTTCGAATGAAACAGTACTGGAGGGTTCCTTCTATCCGATACATCTGTCTCTGGAGGAGGGCATCATTGCAGAAAACAGGTTATACTTCTACTCTGTTTGCATTTTGCTGAATGTGGCTTTTTGCTGTAGAATTTATACCGCGTTTAAAGACATCGAATGCCGAGGTTTTCGTTTCTCCAAATGCATGCAGCTCACACACGTCGGTAGATCCCTCGGTACGTTCATTACACCATTCCGTTGAATATGGAAACATATGTGGTTTGATTTTTTTCTGAAAGTGACGTTTCTATCTGACAGGTGCTTGTGTGGTAAATGTCAGTGCCAGGTTCAGCTTGTCCCCCCAGCTATATCATGTCACATGGTTAAAAAACACATTTTTGATGAAACGGGTGCTGAATGCCAGTCTTTCTTCCTGATTACTTCTAATGAGTGAAGAAAAACTCCGCAATGAATTTTTTAAATGGTGATTTTCAGGACAGAGAAAAAAAAAACATATAAGAACCTGCAATATGCACTTTAAGGTCCCATTAATTAGAGTGAAAATCTGCCTGGCACCCACCTCACTAACACCAAACATCTCAGGTTTGCCATAGTAATAAATGGGTGTAATTTATTTGTGCAGCACAAAACGGATCTTTATTACTGTCCGTACTGTTATTGTGTTTTTTTTTTTACTTCTTTAACATTAACAAGCAAGTTACAGCGAATAAAACTGTACTGGCTCATATTTAGAGATGGCTTTGACAATGTTATTCACTTGGTTTGCAGGTGGAACTGCACTTTAGGCAAACCGCCCAGCAGGGCTCATGTAGTTTGGAAAACAAATGGATTTGCACCAAAGGAGACTGCGCAATACCCACTTCCACTGACATCAAGGAAGTACTCAGTAAAGATGGGATCTGCCAGACTCTGGGAATCCTGACTCTTCCGCTGCCAACAAATCTCCCTGTTGAAATGCAGTAAGTCCATTTTTTGGTCAGTGACTCTTCATAAAAAATCATTGTTCCAGTGGAGCACTGAGAGGCACCACAATTTACAAATCTAATTGAAAAGTCATAACGAGCCACATGCCACTTGGGAGCGCGGTAGCCCAGTAGGTTGTGCCGTTGCTTCAAACCAAGAAAGATGTGGGTTCACAGCTGGCCTGGGATCTTTCTGTGTGAACTGTTTGCTTGTGTTTCCTCCTACAGCAGGGGTGTAGCCAGAAAAATGACACTGGGTGTGCCTTGGAAAAATGGAGTGTGCCACTTTAATTTTCTCAAAAACAAAAGGCTATGCACCTTCACAAAAATAAAACAATCCATTACTCACAACCTCATAGCAATAGGTTATGTGGGAGTGATTGCTTTGCACCTTTGGGCAAAGAATTTGAGGCCATCATCCGCAAACACTGGCACATTGTGGAGTCTGACCCTACACTTAAATGCTTTACCTCTCCCCCTCGGTTTGTCTACAAGAGACCACCAAATCTGAGAAACATGCTGGTGACGGCCCACCTCCCACCACTTGTACAGCCCCACTTTTTACAGACCGTTCCGAATGGCAATTACAGATGTGGCAAAATGTACACAATGTAACTTCACACACAGAACACAGACTTTTAAGCATCTGAGCACTGGCAGGCCCTTCAACATTGGAGGTGTAATCACCTGTAATACAAAGAATGTTGTCTATTTGTAATAATAATAATAATAATAATAATTATTATTATTATTAGTGATAATGCCAGTATGGCCTGGCTTATGTTGGCAAGACCACTAGACCGTTAAAGACAAGAATATCGGAACACAGATCCAGCATTCGCAACCATGAAACTAAGAGCCCAGAGGCAGTACATTTCACTAAAGGCTGATTCATACTCCACAAGAACAGAGAAATTTGTTCTTGTTCTCAAAGCTGCAAGAACAAAATGACGTCATCCTACATGTGACATCCTACAGCGATGAGCGCAGTTAATTTATGTCTGAATAGTGGTTAATGATCTACCTTATTAGAATTGTTTTTTTTTTCTTTTCTAATTTAATGTTAACTTATTTCAAATATTTGAATGCCGAATAGCAAAGCAGTGTATCGCTGAAGTGTAAATTCTCACGCAACTTTGAACGAACAGTGACGAACCGGCCGTCCGCGTCGGACCATGGCTGGACATCCTATTTTTGTTTTATCGAAACACCTGACGGACACGGTTTGTCGAAGGTCACTCGACAGATGGTCTGACTCGGTTGGACAAGTAAAGTTTATTGAAACAGCCCAAAGGAGTTTGGCACTCGAGTATTTGAGTCTGACAGGGTTTTAAAATATCTCAGTGTCCGACAGTCGATTATTGGTTTAATTTCTTCAAATCTACTGACTCTAGTAGATATTAAACGTGAATGTTTTGATAAGAGGGCTCAGTTCTTCAAAATGAGTACCGAGAATTTCAATCAATGTTTCTGTTTAAGCTCTGCTCAATAAAGTGAGTCGACATTAGCGCGGGACAATGAAGAATGCCACCGTGTCAATTAGGGACAATTAGAACAGATTGATAACGAAATAAAGAATAAAAAGAAACATTTTAACATCAGAACATCCAATGAACACTGCGATTTATTTATTTGCAGGTCATCTTTTTTGGATGTTTCGTTTGTTGGTGATATATTTTATTCTTTATTTTGTTATAGATGTGTTCTCATATCAATACTTTTACTTTTTGCTGGCTGCTGGACATGGAGTATTTTGCATTTCGCATCGGCCAGTCTTGATCGTGCATGCGATAATTTAATCACACTGTCAATGGTCTTGGAAGACTGGAAAGACTGTCTTTCTTCAACGGCTAAATTGGCTAAGAAGACAAAGAAAAGTCGATAGCTATCAATTTGCATTTTGTGAAGGTCGAACATAAACATGGCCAAGTTTTCACGTCTAATAATTCCTGGAATACTCAGAAAAATTTGAACTTTTATGACTTTCGGACACGGAGTTATATTAAAACCCTGTCCGACTATCGCGTCTTTGCATTGAATTGTAATCAGTCGTGCAAAAAATTCATTTCGTGTCCAGTGTGCAAGCATGCTATTATATATATATCTCCAGTTTGTGGTTGGCTGAGAAAGGTGTGAAGTCATTAGTTTGCATCACAGATTAAGTCAGGTCAACTTTCCATTACGCGTGCCAACCCCCTTTAATCTGACATCAGGACAATCGATATAGATACTATAATTTATGTCCTTATTCAGATAGTTACATTAAATAGTGCTTCCTGTAATTATTTATTGCATTGAAATATGCCTGACATTCTGAAAACCTGCCTGTGAGATTTCGGTGACGTGTGCGCACTGTGCGCCGGTCAGCCAAATTACCACCGCACAGAAATTAAACCAGGCTGGAAGTGGCAAGTTTTCTCACAACTCCAGCGGAGACTTTTTTTATGAAATTGTCACTGCGTTGATGAATGTGACACCTCCCCCTACCAAGCCACCACACCCATCTCGGCGCACGTCTGTCTACCAAATTACCAAAGTTGCTACACACAGTGTAGCACCGCACAAAATCACCACTGCGCGGGCTGCGCCGAACAAAATTACCACTGTGTGGGCTGTGCCACTCTCCGCCATGCTGCGCCACCCTGCGCTGCACCAAGAAATTAGAGCTCATGCCTACATTATATCCTTTTTAAATATGCACGCAAATGTGCGTTTAAATTGTAGCATAATGTTTTACTAAAGCAACAGTTAAAATGAATGATATAGGCATAGGCCTACTTTAATTGCTCATTTGGATATGCCTTGAAATGTAATGTTAAACAAAAAAATCTGGAGTTTGGCTGCATTTTGTTTCATGTCTCAGACAATGGAGGAAAAAAAACACTGGAATGAATCTGCAAACAGTTTTGCTTACCAAGTTAACAACAAAAATGACTTAGGCTACACTTGATAACTGTAAATCCACAAGCCTACCTAATATTCTTTCCACGCATTAACGTGTTTTATGTGCTTGATAGGTGAACATTAGGATTGAGTTGTTGTATATCAGCCATAGTTATGCGAACCAAGTTATTTATTGACTAGGGGAGACCAGGGTTACCTTGGCCGCACGGTTAGGTCTGTCACTCCAAATTTTTTCATTGTAAATGCATTGGCGGGAAAACGATATAGTGCAAATTATGTGACATCCCAGCGACATCATCTCTTGGAAAGGAGGACTGGTAGTGTCATGTAAGTGTTTTCGGTCTAAATAACTAAACTTTGACCCAAATTAAATGCATCTAGTTTCTTTGAAGACTGATTTTCACTGTGTTTTTACTGTTTCATATGAGTTGAAACAACACATAACAACACATAAAATAAAGGCCTGGTGCGATCATGAGATGAGAGTTGCGGCCTGATTTCCAAAATCAACAAACACTCAGTTCATGATTTTTTCACCAAGTTGGGTGAGCTGTATGACCAGCACAAATTTGAACTCAAAGGCCTTTGGGTGACTGATGAAACCGGTGTTACGACGGTACAACAGCCTGTGTGCATGACCTTGTGAATAAACTGTAATATAAAAATGTTTACCATGCACAAGATAAAAATAATACCTAATAATAAAAATAATAATAATAATAGCCTAATAAATACTACTACTACTACTACTACGAATCATTATAAGAAGCTTCAGCTGATTGCCAACTATGACGATTTTACCCCACCCAACTTATGAAGTAACTCTGGGTATGGGTTTGCTTTAGCATGTTTGTGATATATCGAAAATTGAATATTGTGATGTAAATATATGTAATATTGACAATATATCTCAATGGTTTTGTAGGTGACATTCTGCACTACGCATATACTGTAGGTATTTCTCTAAGTTGTAGCAACAAAGAGTTATGGGGCCAAATACAAAATCATAACTGGTAACCCTGGTCTCCCCGACTTAATTTGAAACTGTTTTCATGGGTGCATCTCCATCTTACATTGCAAGCAATCCTAATACAACTTCAAGTTTACAACTGTCATAAAAAAAAAACCTCTCCCGTAGCGCAAACTTGGAGCTGAAGCCCGCCGGTACCTCCAAGAGAGACCTGTAACAAATGCTCTTGTCAAAGTTGAACCTATAGAACAAATTTGGACTGATTATCGATGACAAGGAAGTCATCCGTTACTTAGCTGCTTGTTAGACGTGCCTCCCTTTAAGCTTGCTCCATTTGTCAGCCAAACCATACATTATAACAAACACATTTAAAATGAAATGCGGAGTTGTGCACTTGGTCCAAGAAGCGAGATGGACGGGATGCAGGCATTGTATAAATGGATCAGGTTAGATTCAAAATTGATTGAAATAATTGTGGTAATCGGGTCCACCCATGCGAGACTCTGACCTGACTTATCGAAATGTCTGAAGCACGTTAAAGCTCTCCAAACATTCTTACGCAGGTGTTCTTGTGCGTTTTTCATTGAACAAAAAGTCTCTCAGTTTGATGTGTGATATGGCATATCTGAACCATTGTCCTCTAATGTGCCTCCACCCTGGGGAGATCCTGTTCAAGACCAGGACTGCAGGACTGACAGACTTTGCCAGTATAAAGGAGTCGTGGCTTTACTCAGAATAATTTGCAAATCACTACATGTGCAACTTAACACGCTGAATTGCAAATTATCTGGATATTGATTGAATATAATTTCCTTATAAATCAAATACATTAGTGCATTCTGTGATGCGGCATGTAGCCACACTGCAATCAAGCTCACCATTATGATGTGTGTTTTTTTTTAAACCTTTGAGTGCCAACTGCAGCTATTGTTGCTCAATGATGCAAGAATCAAAATCAAACCTGTTGAAAACTTATGTGGCAACTTGTTTAACAGAGCTCTCACAGGAGATCGCAACCTACTGGCCACCAACACCTTTTTTAGCAGCAACTTGGTTTTCCTAGGTGGTCTCCCGTCCAAGTACTAACCAAGCCCACACCTGCTTAGCTTCAGCCACACGGCTGGAGCAAATAGAATAGTGGTATGGTTACTGGCTAACAAATGTGATAATAACATTTTTAGGTCACCTGAGCTGAAGGCGTGACCTATTGAGATCCCCTTTTGTCCGTCGTCGTGCGTTGTGCGTTGTCCGTCATCCGTAAACTTTTCCTTGTGAACAAAATAACAAGTATTTATGAACCAATTTTGATGAGACTTTGTATGCAAGCTTATATCCATATGATCTTGGACGAGTTCGAAAACCAGACCGATTCAATCAAATTTGATGGAGTTATTGCCCTTTGTTATATTGTCATCATAAGCCACATTGTGAATACAACAACTTAAGTAAGGTTCATTTAAGGATGTGTCATGTTTAGGTTTTGGAGGAAACTGGAGTATACCTGGAGAAAACCAACAACCTGTGGTTGGTACTTGGCAACTGCCTGTACACTTTGAGGGGAAAATATCCCGCGGGATGCGGTTTTACCTCAGAATTAGAAAAGTAACTTGACATATGTTAATGAAGGTATTATTCCTTCCTTTCACTGAAGCGTTTTTTGTTTAAACGCAAAATAAAGTTTTTATGAGCACATTCACAGACTGCACCGACCAAACCTATGTATTGTCAACTCTGTTAGTGCAAGCCTAATGTCTTGCATTTACTTTTTTATACCTAGATATGCTGGAAACGAGTTATCTTAATAGATGAAAGTGTCTTGAGGTGCTTTATAAAAATTGTGAATTTCATGACCCCCAGGCTCCATGTTTTCCCCTGGGGAGGGGGTCGAGTTTACTATAGTTTAAATAGGAAAATGATACTTTTGGGTATATTCTGTTTAATTTCTACTGGAAATCATTCACACTTGATTGACATTACAACAATGAGATGAAATTATGATATTTTTGACAGTTTCCTTACCCAGGGGCTAAGGGGCAGGCCCCAGGGTCAAAATGGCTTGAGAAATCTTCTTTGCTTAAAGAAAATAGCCACAAGTTATATACATACAATTTAGAATACTCTATTGCTTATGATACTGGTTTCCATTAATCTGATCCTTGGGGTCAAAATTAGTGCCACGCCTGATGGCCAAGGTTTAACATTGGATATACTATACTCAGGTGACCGTTAAGGCCCATGGGCAACTGTTATTCTGACTGTAACAGTGAGGGAAGCTGATCTGTTGGATCACAGATGTCGCGAGTCACCAAGAAAATACTCATCTGTTACTTTAATAAATGAAAGTACCATTCTGAAATTGATCATACAAACCCCAATTCCAATGAAGTTTGGACTTTGTGTCAATAAAAACAGAATAAAATTATGGTAACACTTTAATTTGATAGTCCGTCTGTTGACACTCTATAGGCTATCAGTTGATATTCAGTTGCGTCTCAACAATGTGTCAGTTGACATCCAACAAAACTTCAACAGACAAGTAACATGGATTCAACTAACAGCCAGTAAAGCAGAAGTTGCATCATTAGTTGATATGTAGTTACATGTCAACAATGTTTCAGTTGATATTCAACAGCACTCTCAACAAACAATCGCCACACATTCAACTATCTGCCAGTATTCAATGACAGAATCTCAAGTTAACATTTTAAATAACGTATCTTCGGCCATTGCACTTTTTGTGCGACACATTATCAACTAATATTCAACTAACTATCTGTAGATTTTCATCTTCTTCTAAGATGACTATCAACAACTCAAGATCAGTTTGTCATTTGAAAGTCAACAGTGTGTTGTTCACATATCAAGAGCATTACAGTAACAATCTGTTGATTGTCAACATAACTACACATAACTTGTCAACAGACTATCAGTTAGCTGCATTCACTAAGTGTTTGTAGGCATGTGTTAGGACTATCTAACTAAAGTGAAAAACAGTTGAAAATAGTACAAAGTCTATAAACCATCAACAGACTACTAGTAGGCATGATTTACTAAACGTTTGTAGACATGTTTTAGGACTATCCAACTAAAGTGAAAAACGCTTGAGAATAGTTCAAAGTTTATAAACTATCACTAAAACTAAAAAGAAACAGTCTTCACTCAACTGAACAGTAGCAATGGATAACAGCAAAGTACAGTAAAAGTAATGATATAGGCGGCATATTGGTTAAGAAAAGCTGTTTATTAGAGCAAACTAATAAATTTTGCCCTTGAACACTGCACTAGCTGCCTGCAGTTCTTTTACCATTCAGCTCATGTTATTCTTTAAATATGAGGTCATCTCCCAAAGATACATGGCAGGGAGAAATATAAACTTAACAATACTCTACACACAGAAGAATAAGTAATAATATGGCTCTTATCAATGCTGGTCAACATTTAACAAATCACACAAGTCACCATTAACGCAACTGTTGACTACAGTAGATGTCTTTGTGATTTATGTTTTATCAGTTTCATGAAAAATGTAGAATTTCTTTACTAACTTTTAACCCCTTTCTGCAGAAGCCAAATTTGGCTATTTATGGGTTACCCACTTTAATGCTGTATAATTCAAGATTCAAGCTTCATAAAGAGGAAAAATGTGCTCAATTCAGAAAAGACACTTACAGCATTTAGAATTACATTGTATTTCAGTTTATTTTCATGATTTAGTTAGAGAAAATGAGCTGCAAACATGAAAAACTGCTGGAGCTTAAAACTTTACATTTCTGGTATCATAAACTCCTTGAGCACAAGTAGAATTCATCTTCAACATTACATTCTAGATTACCTACATGCTATTAGCCAAATTATACAGCTAACCAAGTGTCTCCCCAAAGTCTCAAAATTATGTACTGTCAAATCATTAAAAAATTATGTATTTAACACAAATAAAGTTTTAAGGCATGAAATTTAATATGAACAAATGATTTTCTAGTTGAGTTTAGTATGAATTTATCAATATCAGTGCAGATGAATATCAACTGAAACATTGTTGACATGTAACTACATATCAACTAATGATGCAACTTCTGCTTTACTGGCTGTTAGTTGAATCCATGTTACTTGTCTGTTGAAGTTTTGTTGAATTTCAACTGACACATTGTTGAGACGCAACTGAATATCTACTGATAGCCTATAGAGTGTCAACAGACGGACTATCAAATTAAAGTGAAACCAAAATTATTTGCCAATCTAAGAAACCCGCATTTTATTCACAATGGAGCATAGTCAACCTATCAAATGATAAAAGTGAGACATTTTACCATTTTATCAAAAATATTGGCTCATTTTGAATTTGATAGCATCAACATGTCTCAAAAAAGCTGGGATAAGGGCAGCAAAAGGCTGCAAAAATAAGTGCTCCTAAAAAAAATGGGACCAAGGGTTCTGTAGCTTACTGGCAAGCTTACAGCGATGACACAAGTTATGAATATTTCATGTTTGACATTTGAATCAATGAAAATCAATGTCAAGGTCACTAAATAAAAGTCCACATACATTTATAAGACCTTCTGTAATAAAATCCCAAGCTCTGAAGCAGTTTTGGTGATACAAGTCATTATAATATGTCAATTTATATTCAATATGTCACTTGTGAACTTTAAAGGTAACAGAATGTCAAGTTGTGGTCAGCAAATGGATTTCATATATGACTTTTTAAATATCTCCATTCAAACCTTGGCTCCATCTGTGATTATTTTGGTGATTAAAGTCGGGGTAATTTCACTTCCGAGTTTGACCCTCAAAAGTCATTGACAGTCAAGTTGAATGTCACCAAATGAAAGTTCATATGTGACTTCCTAAATGTCAGTTACAGAAATCAAGGCACCATCTGTGACCGTTTTAGTGATACAAGTCACTGAATTTTCACTAGGTCACATTGCCTTTGAAGGTCAATACGAAGGTCATCAAATGAAAGTTCATATATGACTTCCTTTATGTCTCTAATACAAACCTAGACTCCATCTGTGACCGTTTTGGCAATACAAGTCATTGTAATTGTATTATGTCAAGTTTGACCTTCAAATGTCATCAACAGTCAAGCTGAATGTCACCAAATGAAAGTTCATAGGTGACGTCCTATGTCAGTAACACAAACCTTGGCTCCATCTGTGACCTTTACAGTGACAGAGGTCATTGAATTTTCTCTATTCTTTCGAAGGTCAATATATAGGTCACCAAATGAAAGTTCATAGATGATTTCCTATACGTCTCCAGTACAAACCTACACTCAATCAGTTACGATTTTGCAGACATAAGTCATTGAAATTTCACTGTATAGTTTGGCCGTTGAAGGTCACTGAAGGTCAAGTTTAAGGTCACCCAATGAAACTTCATACATGACGTCCTATATGGCCACATTACAAACCTAAGCTCTGTCTGTAATAGTTTTGGTGACAGAAGTCATTGAAATTTCTTTATGTGAAGATTGACCTTCAAAGATCTCCGAAGGTCAAGTTCAAGGCCACCAAATGAAGGTTCATACAAGTGCTCAATGCACATATGTTCCCAATCTTCAATATTTTCAAGCCTAGACACCTTTGAAAATTGTAACATTTTGCTTGACCTCAAGTTTGACCTTTCAAGGTCATCTGAGGTCAAATTTAACAGAGCCAAAATATAGGTCATATATTACTTCCTATTTGTCAGTAATAAAAACTTAATCTCTATCTGCAACCATTTACCTTCCACAGGCAATTTGGCCCATTCTCCCAATGTTAAAGTACAGCGCCCCCAATCGACCCACTTCCGTCAATTCAATCAAAATGACACTCTCACTGTACATAAAGTGTATCAAGGTGAGTTGATTGCCAGATTTAGGAAAAAAAGTTCTCAGACAGTTTGTGAGAAATAATTTTTTGAAATTTCAAGTCATATCTTTTAACATTGTTAATATATTCCCTGACCTTGAATTTGACCTTTCAAAGTAATCTATGGTCAAATTTAATATTGCCAAAATAGAGGTCAAATATCACTTCCTATATGTCAGTAATACAAACTTAATCCATATCTGCAACCATTTGGCCTCCAAAGGCCATCTTGCATATTCATAAAGTACAGCGCCCCCAATTGACCCACTTTTATGGATTCAACCAAAATGGCGCTCGCTCTGCACATTGACGGTAGGTGAGTTGATTGCCTGATTTAGAAAAAATTTATTGTGCAGTTTTCAAGAAATAAATTTTTAAAATTTCTCAGTCCTATCTTTAACATTGGTGCCAAAATTTCAAGGGCCCGTAAAACAGACAAAAGTGATTCAATCAAAAATCCGAGATAAACATCTAGAGATATGGTCTAGTAGTATTTCATTGGAAATTTACACGAAAATTCATTCGGCCAAAAAAAAAAGATTAAAAAATGTTCCGGACGACTGACGCCACGACAATAGCTTATTGGCCCATAGGTCCGGTAAGCTAAAAATAGCTGAAGCATTTTGCAACTAATTAGGTTAATTAGCAACAGGTCAGAAACATGACTGGGAATAAAAAGAGCATTTTAGTGTGGCAGAGCCTCTCAGAACCATAGCTCGGTTAAGGCGCCGCACTGCGGAGCAGTAATGACTACCGCGGTGCGGATTCAGGCCGGGAGTGGTCGGCAGTTTTATCAGAGCAATGAACATTTGACTTTGCACAGCAGGACAAACAAATTGGGAAGGGCCTGCCGGGATTTGATACTAAAAATAGTTGCTTTGTTCATTGCTCAAGCACCTCTTGTTGGCCAGTGCGTGTCAGTGAGATTGTAAGCTGGCTTATGTTCGTGCATCCTCCGCTCTCATTCTGAACCTGCGAAGTTTCGACCTATGAATGTAAAGAAGCAGTGGCTGAGGGGCGCGTGCTTCGAAGGAGAGCCAAGAACTGCCTTTGCTCTCCCGAGTTGGCAACATGGGCTTGCATGCGATCAAGCCTTGTACATAGTTCTCGAATCGGGCATTCCAGGTTCGGGTGGGATTGGAGTAGCCAAATTTATTTAAGAAAAAAAAAAGAAAGAGAGAAAAAATATGGACAGACATTCACCCTTCTGCGGAAAAAACTTGCCAAAAAAATTGTGGAACAATTACAGAAAAGTGTTCCTCAATTGCAAAGACTTTGAATGTCCCACCATCAACAGTGCATAGTATCATCAAAAGATTCAGAAAATCTGGAGAAATCTCTCTGCACACAAGGGATAAGGCCGAAGGTCAGTATTGGATGCTCGTGATTTTCGGGCCCTCAGGCAGCACTCCATTGAAAACAGGCATGATTCTGCACTGGAATTCACTGCATGGGCTCAGGACCACTTCGAGAAATCATTGTCTGTGAACACAGTTCACTGTGCAATCTACATATGCAAGTTAAAGCTGTATCATGCAAAGAAGAAGCCGTATGTGAACACGATCCAGAAATGCCGCCATCTTCTCTGGGCCAATGCTCACTTAAAATAGACTGAGGCGAAATATAAAACTTTTCTGTGGTCAGATTAATCAAAAAATTTGAAATTCATCTTGGAATCCACGAACGCTGTGTTGTGCAGACTAAAGAAGAGAGGGGCCATACAGCTTGTTATCAGCGCTCAGTTCAAAAGCTTGCACCTCTGATGGTCTGGGGTTGCATTAGTGCCTGTGGCATGGGCAGCTTAGAGATCTTGAAAGGGACTATCAATGCTGAAAAGTATATAGAGGTTTTACAACAACATATTGCCCCATTCAGACACCGTCTCTTTTAGGGAACGTCTTGATTATTTCAGCAAGAACAATGCTAACTCACATACTGCATCCATCACAACAGCATGGCTTCACAGTAGAAGAGTCTGGGTGCTGAAATGGGCAGCCTGCAGTCCAGACTTTTCACCAATAGAAAACATTTGGCGCTTCATAAAACAGAAAATCCAGCAGAGAAGACCCTGGACTGTTGAAAAGCTAGAATCCTTCATCAGACAAGAGTGAGACAACATTCCTCTCCCAAAACTCCAGCAATTGGTCTCCTCTACCCAGGCATTTACAGACTGTTGCATGGTGTTTTACCACCATGGTAAACACAGTCCTATCCCAACTTTTTTGAGACTTGTTGCTGCCATCAAATTCAAAATGAGCTGTTTCATGATGTGGTAAAATTTCTCACTTTTAACATCTGATATTTTGTCTGTTCTACTGTGCATAAAATGTGGGTTGATGAGATTTGCAAATCATTGCATTCTGTTTTTATTCACATTTTTCACAATGTTCCAACTTAATTGGAATTGGGGATTGTAATTATGTCTCTGGCAATGCCGTCTTACACAAAGTCGATGAAATGGCACTCCCATTAATTCGATCTAATCTACATGGAAACTGCCCCTGTAAAAGAACAAAACCCTTAAAGTTCCAAACTCTTTGCCCACTTGTATGTTGCTGTAACAAAGTCCTTTGTTTCTGAGGGGTTCTCTCAGTCCAAACAGACATGTGCAGGACAATTGTTTCTGTTTCCAGCTTGATACTCCATTTATTGTGTATACTGCCACACACATACACAGGACAAGACAACACAATTTGGCGCTTCAGACTTCGGTCTTCCTGAGCTTGTGCTCAGAAACCTTCCAGGCTTGTAGGTGGTGTGACACGCTAACTCCAGCACACTACTGCAGATATAAAGGGGAGAGTAATTAGTCAACCTGCTACACCTGTGACAATGACCACTTCTACTCTCACTATCTATCCCACCTTCAGCCAAGCCCGGCCTAGACCCACCCCCATAATTGCGCTGGCACAAAATTACCAATTATTCTTTGAAACTGGTGGTAAGCATGCAGGAAAATTGGGCCCCGAGTGTGGATCATTAATGGATGTCGTTACTTGCTCAGGAATTCTGGCTGCTGCTGGATGCCCAATATACACTCTGGCACTGACTGGAAGATGTTGACAAGATTGAATCTGGGAATCAGATCGGATACATCAGCTGTAAACAGACCTCCTGTATTCACTGCCCTTCCTTTATACAGGTATTTTGATATTCACAACATAATTTAAACTCATACTTTCAGGTGTTGATTTAAAACAGTAATGATTATGGTTCATTGATACTTGTGCAAAAATGTACAATTTGACGGTTGCAAGAATATGAACTAACCTTTATTCTTTGGAAGTATGTGAATTTACAATGAAATAACTTGATAAATGCCAATCTGATGTTTTATGGTACTGCAGAAAATATACCTTCACTGGGTATCAATGTTGTGTGCTGGTCAGGATGACATTGAAAAGCACATGTATTGTTGTTGCATAAATAAAGCAGTATTCAAAACCATCCAAGTCTTGATTTCTGTAAAATGGGCACATATAATGTTATTACACTAAAGCCTTCAATTATGCATTTCTTTTTTGTCAGACTTCGTGCATCCTGTTTCATCAGAATTCAGCTATTGCAACATGACCGCGATGGCGATTGGGTCAAATGTAGATTCGCGAACGAAGATTGCCGGGTGTGTGCTTCACACACAGACTTTAGATTGCTTCCAGTAAGTATATGAAAGACACCAGAAGTATGTGGTATATCCCATGTACTATACAGTGTGAGTACAGACCAACACCTTTTGGAAGGATGATGTGTTTTTAGGGTGTAAATAGAGGGTGTCCACAGGAATTTAGCTACACCTGTAGCTGGATACATTTGAAACAGACCACAAAACTGGCACATAATCCCCAATTAGCCCACATTTGTGATGATGTTTGACTCTAAGATCTGCCCTGAGCATTGTGGCAGCAGCATACTATCTGTTCATATTTTTTGGTCCGGATAATGGCATATGCTCAGACGGTATTAGCCTGAGCTGGGCTAACCATGGTTTCTCAAGATTACAAATGGGCAGATTTTCTCTGGTCGACCCCTCACCAGTGGAGAGTTCTTTCTGCAGAGACCCAGCTTGCCAGCTCATTTAACCCTATCTAGATTGGGCTTTTTGGGGCTTCCTGGCATATGACCACCAAATTTGCAGCAAATGATGCAGTAAAACTAAATCAGGACAATCATTTTGATATTATTATGACATATTAAGATGTCATTATGACATCACGTTTTGATTTTATTCAAGGACGTCATCAAATTAGCATAAATTCTACTTGACAAAGCTTACATTAAATTACTTAAGATAATATAAATATAATGGAATAAGTATATGTTAAAAAGATAATCTGGAAACTACATTGATGAAACCGAAATCTGCAATTTTTTGTCAGACATATCTGTTAGAAAACCGTTGCCATGGAAACCAGGAAAATGGTGGACATGACTTATTGGTACAAAATTGTTCCCAAACAAGTTTTAGGAAATCTCACCAAGTTTGGTGGTCCTAGCTCAAGCTGTTCAAAAATAATACGACGTGAAATTTGGCGCAAAAATAAAAAGCACCCCCATGTTGCAATGAACAGTTTTTCACCGTGAAATGTCCCTCATTGTCCTGTTTTTTTTTTTTTTTTACTTTTTTTATAAACTGTTGGTTCCCATTTTATTCCCCCCCCCCCCCCCATTATACTTTACTTTTGCTCTGTCTTGGGAATCACTTTGAAGCTTTGTTTTGAAAGGTTATATTTGCTATCTCTACCAAACTCCTTGGAAAGAGTCTTCATTGAAATGCAAATTTGATTGCCTATCTAGCCGAGCACAATTCATGAACAATGATGCATTACTAAAGTAAGAGCAAACAGTAAGGACTACTAGTACTATTCGTAAAATTTTGTTCTTTGAAATGTAATTTCTAAAACTTATATTGCTTAGTTACAGGTACTAAAATTACAATGTGTTTTGTAGGATTCTTGCCTTGTCTTTTATCCTGGGATCGCCGCCGTTGGTAGACACGTTTTTGAAATAGTTGTGGAGGACTTTCCCCGACAACCAATTACTCTGACGTACTCTGATGGATCCTCAAGTGAAGTGATGCCATCAGAGGCAATCAGCAAGCAGCCATTAACTTTCATCTTAGAGGGTGAGTTTTATTTCCGATTTTGGAGTGTCGAGGTTTTCCTTTAGAGTGGCACAGTGGCACAGGGGTTAGCATTGCTGCCTCACAGCGAGAAGGTCGTGGGTCCAAATCCGGCCTGGGGCCTTTCTGTGTGGAGTTTGCATGTTCTCCCTGTATTCGTGTTGTTATGGCCCCAATTTGTTATTACATTTACACAACAGCAACAGCAAGGGATGACAGACACAGTTAAACAACCTCAAACACATTTAATTAAACAGACAAAGACAATAACAACTAACTAACAACTAAGAACAAGATTGAATATATGACAACAAAAATATTTACAGTCCCTTTTGTTGGGGTGGCTTGGTGATGTCCTGGATAAGGAAAAATAATGCTCTAACACAGGCAGAAATCCTCATAAGAAACTTCACAGGTCTTGAACAGAAATGACAGGTCTGGTCACGTATCCTTCTTGCAATTTCTCCTACTACTTTACTGTCTCAATTATTTTCCTTATATACTCTTTTGCAGACCCCACCCACATTTAGACCTCTTTTTTTAATTTTCGGGGATTTTCCCCAGACATGTCCAGGACATGTCTGAACCTAGCTCCAGTCTGAGCTTAACAAAAAAAAAGGTAAATACTGCCATCTAGTGGCCTCTGTTCTCATTACACCTCCATTCCAAAAGGGAAAAATTTTGACTCATAAAGGCAAAATTTTTCTTTTCAATACAAAATGGAAAAGTGGACACTTGTCTATATATACATATCATACAATATTCAAATAAACACGTGATATATATATACATATTCAAACACGCGATAAGCAATCAGCAATTACATTGTCAGTACCCTTTACATGCTTAATTTCCAAGTCAAACTCCTGTAAAATCAAACTCCAATTCAACAATCTCCGATTCTTGTTTTTCATCTTACTCAAGAACATTAACGGATTGTGGTCAGTGTATACAATCATTGGCTTTTGTCCCCTACAAACATAAACCTCAAAGTGTTGTAAAGAAAGGACCAGAGCCAACAGTTCCTTCTCTATTGTGGAATAGTTCCTTTGGTGGCGATTGAACTTCCTGGAGAAGTATGCCACGGGATGCTCAATGTCATCAGAGTCACTTCTCTGTAGGAGCACAGATCCACAAGCTTGGTCGCTAGCATCGACCGCGATGGAGAACGGTTTGTTGAAATCAGGAGATTTGAGCACGGGGAAGTGACACAGCAGAGACTTCAGGCGATCGAAGGCTCTCTGGCATGCATCATCCCAGGTGAACTTTACGCCTTTCTTCAGTTGGTTAGTTAGACTGAGAGCAATCTCAGCAAAGTTCTTGCAGAACTTGCGGTAGTACCCGATCATTCCAAGGAAGCGGCGCAAAGCTTTTTTGTTGTCAGGAACTGGAAAGTCCATGATGGCTTGGACTTTAGCATTTATGGGTGCCACCTTACCCTGGCCTATGACGTAGCCAAGATAGCTGACAGTAGCACAACCAAAGTCACTCTTGTTCAGGTTAACAGTCAGGTTAGCCTGGGTCAGGCGCTGGAACAACGTCTCTACATCTTTTAGATGTTCTTCCCAGGAGTCACTCCATGTGATCAGGTCATCGATGTACACACCCGTGTGTGGCAATCTGGCGATTGTAGACTGTATCATCCTTTGGAACGTGGCTGGGGCATTTTTCATGCCAAAGGATAGGACTTCATACTGGTACAATCCAGATGGTGTGGCAAAAGCAGAGATGCTCTTGGCCCTCTCAGATAAAGGCACACACCAATAACCCTTCAATAAATCAATCTTGGTCAGAAACTTTGCTTGCCCTACTCTATCAATACAATCATCAATCCTAGGTATTGGAAACACATCAGTTCTAGTTACAGCATTGACTTTGCGATAATCTGTACAGAATCTAGTACTTCCATCAGGTTTTGGAACTAGCACACAGGGTGAATTCCAATCTGAGTTGGAGGGTCTGATAATATCATGTTCTAACATGTACTCAACCTCTTTCTCAGCAATCTTTCTCTTTTCAGGATTCATCCGGTACGGATGCTGTTTAATTTGTTTGGCATCACCAACATCTACATCATGAGAGGCTATAGTAACTCTCTTTGGAACATCAGGAAACGAATCCTCATGTCTCTTGATCAACCTTTCAAACTGATCTCTCTGTGAGGGTTCTAAGTGCTGGAGTTTTACATCAAGATTTTGCAACACTTCAGAGTTTGACAATTTACATGAAAGAACTTCAGCTTTAATTCTTGGTTCATCATCTTGAAACTCCCCCTCATCTTCACATGTCTCGACCATAGGAGAATCTGAAGTGACAGCTGCAACCCTAACATTTCTGTCATGATAAGGCTTCAGCATGTTAATGTGACACAATTGTTTCGGCTTTCTCCTATCTGGCGTCTTTACAATGTAATTGAGATCATTGAGTTTTGTGAGAATTTCATCAGGACCATGAAATCTAGCCTGCAATGGATTGGACTGCAAGGGAAACAACACAAGGACCTTGTCTCCTGGTTTAAACTCACGGCTTCTAGCCTTATGATCATACCAAGTTTTCATTTTTTCCTGACTTGATTTCAAGTTCTCTTTGGCTAGGTCACATGCTGCACGCAATCTGTCCTTGAACTTGCTAACATAGTCTAACAGACTGATGTGCGGCTCTTCCTCTTGCCATTGTTCACTCAATAATAGCAAAGGTCCTCTCACTTCATGGCCAAACACTAGCTCAAATGGACTGAATCCAGTAGACTCCTGCACTGCTTCTCTAGCTGCAAACAACAGCAAATGAACACCTTCATCCCAGTCTTTCTCATGGTCATAACAATAAGTCCTCATCATTATCTTGAGAGTGGAATGAAACCGCTCTAAGGCACCCTGACTTTCTGGATGATAGGCACTAGAAAGAATCTGCTTTGCACCTAGTTCATACACAACCTGCTGAAACAATCCGGAAGTGAAATTGCTACCTTGGTCTGACTGAATTTCCCTGGGAAGGCCAAATAACGTGAAGAACTTTATCTAAGCCTTTGAGATTGCAGTTGCCTTGATGTTACGTAGAGGTATGGCTTCAGGGAATCTGATAGATGCACACATGATTGTCAACAAGTACTGATTTCCAGATCTAGTCTTGGGTAATGGACCAACACAGTCAACAATGACCTTAGAGAACGGCTCCCCAAATGCTGGGATAGGCTGTAATGGTGCTACAGGTGGGTCTAACTGGTGTTTTCCAACTACTTGACAAGTGTGACAGGTTTTGCAAAAGTTGGAAACGTCTTTCCGAAGCCCAGGCCAAAAGAGGTGTTTCATGATCTTATCAACAGTCTTGTTAACACCAAGATGACCTCCTAAAGGTAAACTATGAGCCATTGTTAAGATCTCATTCCTGTAGACCTTCGAAACAACAATTTGCCTGACCACTGCCCAATCTGCATTGGCAGGGATATCAGGAGGGCGCCACTTCCGCATCAACACACCATCCTTGAGATAATACCCAACTGGAACTGCATCTATTTCTTTATCGGGAAGGGCTCTCCTCTTTAGTACACAAATTTCAGGATCATTAGTTTGCTCCTCAATCAACCGCTTTCTGGACAGAGACAAGTCTCCAGACACATCAGAATCACCAGACCCATCCGGCTGGCTGAATAGAGAACTGATAAAAGTATCTGATAAGTCCTCAAACGGAGAAACCATAGTAGGCCAATCAAAGTCATGAGGCGAACCACCTGAGTCCTGACTATTCAATGTGCTGGACGGCACCACAACATCTTCTTCTTTAGCCTTCTTGGCCATAGCACGAGTCACTGCGCAAGAAGGATACAGAGATGGGTCCTCATCCCCATCTTCAGTGCTCGACTGTGAAGTAAGATGTACAGGGGGAACTACTTTGCCCCCAGCCAGGTCATTGCCTAGCAACAGAGAAACACCCTTTATAGGTAGACTTGACATAAGTCCCACCTTTACCTGTCCTGTAACTAAATCTGACTTCAAGAATATAGAGCGCAGGGGTACAGATACAGTCCTCCCTTCAATACCTTGTACAAGTATGAAATCCCCTGAAGCGGTCTCATCACGTAACTCCAAGGAGTCCATCAACAAAAGTGACTGAGAAGCTCCGGTATCCCTTAGGATATATATGGGGACAGGAGTAGTATGCTCATTCAGAGCCACAAATCCCTCTGACACAAATGGAAGAAATTCCTCCCTCATGAAGTCAGCTGTATCAGGCTTTTTAGCCCCACAAGAAGCAGGCAATTTAGCAGATCGGTTATCTACTACAGGGGTTTCTAACCTTGTTTTCACAAAGGCATTTGGTTTGGTATCCTTTTCTTTTTCTTTCTTAGCTTTAAGGAACCAACAGTTAGTTGTAACATGACCAGATTTCTTGCAATAACTGAAAACTAGACCACTTTTGTCACTGTCAGCTTTCACACTTTGATCAGTCCTGTTACTGGATTTCTGAGCACCATCACCAGATTTGTCTTTGTCTTTGGGTGAGGAATCTTGGGTATCACCGTAACCCTTTTTCTGAAATTGGGACCATCTATTGTTACTGCTAGACTGAAATTTAGACTTATGTGTGAGAACATATTCATCTGCAAATTTGGCAGCTGACTGCAAATTCAGTGCTTGCTTCTCATTAAGGTAGGTCTTGATATCATCCTTAACACAGCTCTTAAATTCTTCAACTAACACCATCTCTTTTAGTGAGTTGAAATCATCCTTGACCTCCATAGAAGTACACCAGCGCTCAAAGCAAACCTTCTTCTCATTAGCAAATTCCACATAAGTCTGATTTTCAGATTTCTTCAGACCACTGAATTTCTGTCGGTAAGCCTCTGGAACCAACTCATAAGCTCTCAAAATAACCTTTTTGACAACCTCATAATCAGAGGAATCATCTGCAGACAAAGCCGAATAGGCTTGTTGAGCTTTACCCTTGAGGACAGTTTGCAACATCAGAGGCCAGTGCTCCTTTGGCCACTGGCAACTCTTTGCTACCTTTTCAAAACACTGGAAATAGTTGTCAACATCCTTTTCTGAAAATGGAGGCACCAATTTTACCTCCTTGCTAGCCCGAAATTTATTTTCAGTTTGAATTTTAATTTTTAGTTGCTCCATTTGGAGTCTTTCTTCTCTTTCTAACTTCTCTAATTCAAAGTCTCTCTGTCTTGCAAATTTTTCTAACTCAAATTCTCTTTGTTTTTCTTTTTCTTCCCTCTCAAATTCTCTTTGTTTTTCTTTTTCCTCCCTTTCAATTTCTAGCATTTTTAATTTAAGTTCCATTTCTATATTTGGATTTTCCACTGGAAACTGTTCCAGATCTCCTGGTGCAAACACATTTTCATCAATGTAATATTCAACTATCTCTCTAGCCAGTCTTGCTTTTCGCATGGCTGGTTTTACCTCTGTCAGCTCCAAATGTCTGCATATTTCCAACAGTTCTGTCTTTTTAAAAGACTTCAAAACCCCTACGGTTGGTGATGCCAAGAAATCATCCATTGCTGTTGTCAATATATATCTAGGAAAATTCACAAAAACAATTTTACAATCTGAAATGTTAGATTTTTAATAAATGACTCACAAAATGGTCTATCCCGGACCTTGAGCCCCCAATTTGTTATGGCCCCAATTTGTTATTACATTTACACAACAGCAACAGCAAGGGATGACAGACACAGTTAAACAACCTCAAACACATTTAATTAAACAGACAAAGACAATAACAACTAACTAACAACTAAGACCAAGATTGAATATATATTTATAACAACAAAAATATTTACAGTCTCTTTTGTTGTGGTGGCTTGGTGATGTCCTGGATAAGGAAAAATAATGCTCTAACACAGGCAGAAATCCTCAAAAGAAACTTCACAGGTCTTGAACAGAAATGACAGGTCTGGTCACGTGTCCTTCTTGCAATTTCTCCTACTACTTTACTGTCTCAATTATTTCCCTTATGTACTCTTTTGCAGACTCCACCCACATTTAGGCCTCTTTTTTTAATTTTTTCGGGGATTTGCCCCAGATATGTCCAGGACATGTCTGAACCTAGCTCCAGTCTGAGCTTTACAAAAAAAGGTAAATACTGCCATCTAGTGGCCTCTATTCACATTACAGTGTGGGTTTTCTCCGAGTACTCCGGTTTCCTCCCACAGTCCAAAGACATGCATATCAGGCTAATTGGAGACACTTAGGCATAGGTGTGAGAGTGAATAGTGTGTGTGCCCTGCGATGGATTGGCAAGCTGTTCAGGGTAGGTCCCTGCCTTTGCCCATAGCCAGCTGGGATAGGCTCCAGCTCGCCCCGTGACCCTAGTGAGGAATAAGCGGGTATAGAAGATGAATGGATGGATGGAGGTTCCCCCATCCCCAAGCAATTGGAGAGAGACAGATTCTTCAGACAATGAGGCTTTATTGTGGCGTATTGATAAATATAAAGCAGAGTTCTTTTTGCGCAAGAAGAACTGACGTCTTGCCTTTCACACCCAGTTTTTATAACATCATCACAGGAAATAACTTCCAACTATGCTTATGCCGTCAGAGGCGACGGCTTGGGGTATATCCCCGAATGCCCCCAATCCTCCAATTCCCCAATCCTTGAATAGACCCAATACAATATAAAGCCCCTCAGGTCATGACCTTTCATTTTAACTTAATTTCAGGTCAATCGGAAAATGTTTCTGAAGATATGGCCAAAATGGTAATTTTGAAAAAAGCGCCACCTGGCAAAATATTGAACCATACAGGTATGATGTCATCATGTGACACGTTGTGAGGTCATAACCTTGCAGTTGCACATAGTTTCATGTCAATTGGACAAATAGTTCCAAAGATATTGCAAAAATGGTGAATTTTATGTGACAAAGCTCCACCTTGTGTCAAAATTTTGAACCAAACAGGTATAATGTCATCATGGGACACATCCTCAGGTCATGACCTTTCATTTGCACTTGATTTGAGGTCAATTGGACAAATATTTCCAGATATGATAAAAACAGTGATTTTTTCCGTTTTTGGCCCCTGGTGGCCAATCAAGAAATCGTAAATTGTCCAAAATCGAATCAGTTCTTCCTCTTTATGATACTTACTTATATGCAAAACTTGGAATTTCTATTGAAATTGAAATATTACTGCAGTTATCGCGTTAACACCTAGTGCGGCGGCGGCGGCGGTCGAACCAAAAACATAATAGGCGGAACGCCATTCGGCATTCGGGGATATAAATATGGTCTTTCCAGTTTCTTGCCTTTCACACCCAGTTTTTTTACCTTCATCACAGGAAATATCTTCCAAAAATGGTCTTTCCGCTTTCTTTTTCTCACGCTACAACAGGACAGGCAAACCATAACTGTGATAGCGGCTGAAAGGTGGACGTCAAGAGTTGCGGCCAAATATTTAAAAGGCAAGCCTCACAGCGCGTAGAGAGACTAAAAACAGATAGAAATAATGAGGCTCGCACTACCAACGTACCGGACGCTGTCCGTGGTAGAAAACAAGCAAGCTCGGGGAAAACAAAAAAAGGGAAATAAATCAAAGATTCCCTTACTCACTCACACTGATCCTGTTACGCAGCTAAGTCCCTAAACAATAATCTCTCAACAGACCTTACCGGCTAAAGCGCCAAAGATGCACTGAAACTCTAGCAAGGAACGCTCGGCGAAACTGGAGCTTAAATAGAGTCCGGGCAACGCCCCCAATTACTGCCAGCTGGCCCAGGAATCCAATAGGGAGCAAAACGATATTATCCCGGACGAGAGTAACAAACAGAGCTCTCCAAGCTCCCAAACCATGACAATAACACTGCCCACTAACCTTGAGAACTTCAAGCAAAGATAAGGATGCACATCACTACAAAGGACTGGAAAATTACAGTCAGGAGAGGAAGAACACAGCCAGATGAATAGGATATAAGCAAATAAGCAAATAAATCATTCAATATATTATGTTTTCAATAACAACTTATGATTTTACTGAACAAATATTGATCAAAGCTACAGAAATCAAATACATCACCTGATTATATTTTCGAATCAATTAAACAGAAGCCTGTTTACTAATCAAAGCTACAGAAGCCCACTGCTTATGTTTGTGTGAGCTGCTCATGCAGTTTGTGAATTGAATTGCTTGTGTGTTTGTGTGTGTGTGAGTGTGTGTGTGTGCATGACTGCTGCTTACATTATATGGTTATTGATTATGATTATTGTTATGGTTATTCAACATGGCAATTGATCTACTGATGAATATGATTAGAAATATTGAAATATAATCCTCAACAGGAGCGAATGTGCCAAAATTAAAGAAATAAATTGTCTTTAATTTGTCATTCATAGAGTGATGACTTGCTGATTTTGTGCAATGATCTCTGAAACAGAATGTACACCTTTTCATATGGTGAAGTTTCATGAACATCACCAATATGAAAAGGGTAAAAAAATGTTTTACTGATTAACAGACAAACAAACAAGCATACAAACAGAAGACTAACGCAACCGACCAACATGCTTGCCATAATCGTAGATTACCATAAGTAGCAAACAGACAGATATCTAACGTAACCGACTGACATAATTGTTTTGGCAAGTAATGAATTAGATCACTCTAATGGATAAATACCAGTACACTTTTAAATAATTCCATGAATTATTAAAACTCAACAGATTAAGAAATAACAAACCTTTATGACAAAATGACAAATCATTATTATTAATTTTTTTTCAAAATAATGTGCATGATCTTTATTTCATTATTGCTGAGTTCATGATAAAATAGTTCTTTTTTCAGTAAATTTTTCTGTATGATAATGCTTTATTTCCGTAGTTCTGAAAGCTCATTTCACAGTTCAGGAAATGGGCTGCAGTCAAATTGTCTTTTTTACTCTAGAAAGTTCCTAATTCTTTGAAAATTGCCCTGTCAATTCTCCTTCACATCTGTCCTTAACCTCATGACATTTTATATCGAGGCTCAGGAAAATTAGTTTTAAATTACAGGATTGGACTTTCTTTTGTATTTCTATGCAGCAACGCATTCTCCTCTCGACTCGCCATATAGTGACGCTACCTGACCAAACATTGAACCTGCGTCTCTCTGTGGGTTGATATTTATAAATCTGACTTTCAATGTATACCCACAGAGACACTGCTTGATCCATTCGGTTCAGGCATACTTTTTCTCTCTATGTCTGTAACATTTCCCTAACTCTTCGGATCGTTACAAACCAAACCTTCCTAGCTAAGGGTGCTTTCACGCCAGGATAGTCCGGGGGACTCAGTTGTATTGGGCAGGGAATGCTGAAAAATTTCTCACCTTCATTTGGTTTGGTTCACTTTCACACTGCAGTTTTGAAAGCGGACCAAACCTCCTGGACAACGTCATGCAGTTACAACAGCTGCTCGTTTGGGGCGGTATTGCCCGAAATGAGCACTTAATACGAAGAAAAAAGGCTTGAGCAAGAAGAACACTCGGCTTCTTGATTGGCCAGGACCTCTCTTTGGTTCACTTCCTCTCTTTGGTTCGCTGGATAGTCCATTTGCATTTCCCACTGTGAGCGAACCGCACTAGGGTCCGCTTGCAAGCGAACCGAGACCCACGTTTTCAGGCGAACCAGAGTGCTTGTTTGGTCCACACCAGAGTTCAGAGGAGCTTTCACACCTGCCCAAACAAAGTAGACTATCCGAAGAAACGAACTCTGGTCCGTTTAAAGCGGACCAAACAGCTCTGGTGTGCAAGCGCCCTCAGACCGCTAGACTCCGTACACTCCGGTAGATGCCTTCCGTGCGGAGATATGAGTAAAAACTTCCTCCGAAGCGACGCGGTTCAAACACTTGTCACATGTCTTCTAATGGGAATTCCCTGGCATACTGTTGCATGTCGGGATTAGGAGACAGATTTGGGGAAATGTTACAGACGTAGAGCACGAAAGTATGCCTGAAGTGAATGGATCAAGCAGTGTCTCTGTGGGTATACATTGAAAGTCAGATTTATAAATATCAACCTACAAAGAGACACAGGGTCTAACCAAGTGTGGATATATGATGCCCAAGGAGGCCTTTGCTGTCCTTATTTGACGCTAAGGGTTAGGGCTGAATTAGGGATTTGGGGAAAGGGTTTGTTATAAACTGGCATCAAATAAGGAAGCCAGAAGCCTCCTTTTGCGTCGAATATCAATGCCTTGACAAGTAGTGTCACTATGTGACGTGTTGGGATGAGACTGGGCTCTATGCAGCGTTGGAGAATTTGAATAGAAATGATCTTGGCTTCCATGTAATTACCTCTGGAGCATTTCTTAGGAGTTAGGCACTTTCCTGAGAAAAACAAACAATTTTAATTCAGTTGTTGTTTCCCCAGGGCTTCTAGACAGTTTGTCAGTCACTTCCAGTGGGTGGTGTTTGCACTCTGATTGGCTCATCTTCGACCATGGATTATTACTTCCATGAATCTATGAACTATCACACTTCCTTATAGCTAATTTTGGTAACTGTCAAGGATGTGATTTTTTGGCTAATTCGCGGAATTCCGCTTTTTTATCTTCAAAATTAAAAAAATAAATAAAACTGATTTTTTTCAGTCTTGAAAATCCGATTTCATATCTACAGCATTCCGACTTTCAGTATTTTTGTAACGGAATTGATCTTATGCATGATGCATTCTACATAACTTCAAACTGGCCAGCTAATTGCGGTCAAATGTCAAGCTGTGTGGGCAGGGGCCGTGGCGGCAAGTTTCAACACTGCAAAAAAGAAACGACTTGGATAGGCCTATTACGTATATTCGAGCCGACAGATAGCTTGTAGTATAGTAATAATAAGTAATCCATATCCCTGTATTTTGTGTCGCCCATTCGGCTAGTGGAGCGAGGATGAAGCAGTCTTGTAGCCTAAATTTCAGCAGCGTGAGTGGTTGATGGCTGAACACTGCTGCGTCCCTTTATGTAACTCGTCAAGACAAATGCTGTACAGCGCTGGTAAGTTGCGTGGTTGGTTCAGTGCGAGCGGCTGCTCGTCTCAGCTCTTTGACGCACCTTCACCAGCTGCTATTAATGGTAGTATGGCCAGTCAAACCATAACATTGCATTACGTAAGCTTACCAACAAACCTGATGGGCCTTTAATTCCCTACCTCACTTTCACACACTTTAATAAGAAGCATTATCACCCTACATTTTGACTTCGGTGAATGCTGAATTAATTGGTTACTGTGGCCAGCATACGCACGGGTTATCAGTGCTAACGCAGCTGGGCGTCTAGCTCCAAAGCTAAATCATGGATATTTCATCAGCTGCCCAGCTAATCCAAGACCTTTAGCAATATTAGCGAACGATACCACTACGACACGCAACTTTTCTATCGCGTCGTATAATTAAAGGTGCTTCAGGACCTCGACGAGGAGCCCTTCCTCGAAGTTTCACTTTTGTTTTTTCAAGTAAATGGAGCGTCACTGGACACCGAATATAGCCGAATGTGGCTAGTTAGTGACACTGTTTTCCGTTGTCGTTTGGCTTATTCACTAGTTTAATTTGTAATGCATATTACCAGGAGTTACATCAGGATTGTGTTTTTAGTCAATAATCGGAAGCTGAAAATACTCACAGAACTCATAAATAGTTTCTACAGATGATTGGATAAAGAAAAAAGATTTATTAGTGGTGTGTATCTACAGTGATTATGTTCTTATTTTTCATTTTTGCTATTACACAGTACATCCAGGGTAGTCTAAATTCATAAAAATCCTAGTGACTTTGTGATATGATTTTAGAGTTGACTAAGAAGTCAATGATTTTATTGATAGATTGGCTACATTGAATGAATATTATTTGACTTTGCAGTAGCGGCAGATTTAATTCTTTACAAGCTTGGAGCTTGTGACTAATTTTGACTTGACTTAGAAATCAAAGATTGCATGTGTTTGTTGGCTTGAATATACATTGGATTATAATTCTGTTTTCTATTATTTTACTGAATTCTTAGTACACTTAAGGCACTAAAAATCACTAGAATCTTGGAGGTTCGGAAGGGGGCTTGCACCCCCCAACTACGCTCCCCCCACCACCCCCCACCCCCCGCCCTCGCCCCCCACCAGGGTGCTGCCCTGGACCCAGCTGGGAGCCAGTAGCCCCCAGACCCCTGGCGAAAGTTACAGATAATTTCACTTCGCCAAACCACATCCCTGTTAGATAACTCACCAACTAATGTGGATGATTTGAGCGAGCTTTCGGCTACAATTTATTTTTAATGACCGTCAGACACTCCTGTCACTCGTAATCTTGCGAGAAGATTCTGTTGGTGCGGGCGTGTAAGTGACCTAGGAATTTCTGGGGGCTGTTTTCAAGTCACCCATGTCCCCAAAGGTCTTTTCGAGCTCGGCCTGCATATGCAGGGAAGCGTCCAACTGTGAGCACCTCTCTCCACTGTCAACTCTGAACTCATAGAACCACAGTAGCATGAAAAATTGTCCTGACTCATTATGGATTTCCATATTTCAATCTTATAATGTGACAGATTGCAGCTCAATAATACGATTGTTATCAGTGCACCCTTTGCAGTTCTGTGCTTTGAGCTGCCTTCTCAGTGCCGTTTAAACGAATCATGGTATGCATTACAGAAAGTAAGTGTTCAGGTGCTCATGGAAACTTTTTAAAAATTTTGTGTCTTTTAAATACATAGTTGAGGAGGAGGGACCATGTCCAGACGATTTAGAACTCATATCCCCAACTCCAACGGCGGGAGAGATGCTTAAAGCTGGAGTGGGGGAACCACTGGAATTCAAGATCGCTGCAGAAGCCTCAAATCCAGAGTAAGATGCTCAATGCAAACATGCAAATATTCCTCATGGGCAGGGGAAGTAATGTTCCACGAACACAATAATCTCTGAACATAGAATACTGTTCCTCTTAAATGTGGTAACCTACATATCTGCAGTACCAAAACTGAAAAGTCAAAGCAGTAAAGCTGCTTTCACACCGGACGCAAAACAAATTTTTCGCACAACAGATTACATTCAAAGTCGATGCAAAGACGCAATATCGGCTCTTTGCATTGACTTTGAATGTAATCTGGCGTGCGAAAGATTTGTTTCACGTCCGGTGTAAACATGGCTTAAGTGATCTGAAACTGCAGAAACTGTTCTTAAGCAGAAGAAATGTAACTTTTCCTTACAGACTCCATACCAGGGCTTACTTTCTTAAACTCATTGTTCATGTATATGTAAATAAATAAAGACTGATTTCACTGATTCAAAATGAGAAAATAACATGCATAACTTTGAATCAGAAACGAAAGCTCACAGACTCTAAATAGATCCAGGCACAGGACTACCAAAGCCTTACTCTCAGGGTCAGATTCTGTATATTTTTAATACATTTATCATGCCTTTATTATTCTTCACGGTTCACTGTGTGTGTTTTTGTATTTCATTTTATAGCTTCTTTGCTTTCATTTCACGTCAATCAGCATGTGCTCTCTGTTTCTTTTCCTCCACTCGCGCTCTCCCCCTTCCCATTACTGTTTTCTGATTAGCGCATCTATTTCCTGACTTGTAAACACACCTAGCCGTATGGAACCCCAAAATGGATAATATTCAAATGAAAATGCAATCCCACTACTGCATTATAATTTTCCACTTCTGAGTTATTTGAGACAATATTACATTGAAAATGCATTCAGAACATAACATGAATGGCAAGAACAGGCCCTTCAGCTCAACTATGCTAACCAGTTTTTTTTTTAATACTATTGTGAATGTATCCCTTCAGATACTCAGTGGTATCTAGCTTTAATTCAAGCCTGCTCTTGAAAACTCCCAAGGTCTCTGCCTCAACAACATGGTCAGGCAAGCTATTCCACATTGAGATTACTCTTTGGGTGAAGAAATATTTCTGAATATCAGTGCTAAATTTACCTTTGGTCAACTTCCATTTGTGACCCCGAGTTTTACTAACAACACTTGGTCGAAGGAATCCTACATAATTCACTTTGTTAATCCCTTTAACATATTTAAAGACCTCAATCAAATCACCCCTTAGTCTCCTTTTCCTAAGACTAAAGAGATTAAGGATCTTCAGCCTCTTCTCATAGCTTTCATCTTTTATACCTGGAATAAGCTTAGTGGCTCTTCTCTGAACTTTCTCTTGAGCCTCTATATCTTTCATAAAGTACGGTCCCCAGAACTGTACACAATACTCCAGATGTGGTCTGATGAATGTGTTATACAAAAGAAGCATCACCTCCTTAGATTTGTACTCAATAGTTTTGGCAATGTATCCCAGCATCCGGTTGGCTTTTTTAATTGCTACGGCACAATGGCTTGAGCCTGTGAGGGTTTGGTCAACAATCACGCCCAGATCTTTCTCGTGTGCAGCACATTCCAGTTTTAAACCTCCCATGAAGTAATCCCGTCGAATATTTTTATTACCTACATGTACAGCTTTACATTTTCCTAGATTAAATTTCATTTGCCACATTTCTTCCCAATTCTGGATTCTATCCAAATCATCCTGAATCACTTAAGTGGACCCTAAACTATTTGCCAACCCCCCCAATTTAGTATCATCTGCAAATTTAACCAATCTGCTCTCAATATTCCTATCAAGGTCATTAATATAGATAAGGAACAGCTGAGGTCCCAACACCGATCCCTAGGGGACGCCACTTCCCACCATACCTAGCTCAGATGAGATACCACTGACCACCACTCTTTGTGTTCTGTCCTGTAACCACTTTTGAATCCACTTCAGAATACCTCCTGAAACTCCAATGGAGCTCATTTTAAAAATTAGTCTCTTATGCGGTACTGTATCGAATGCTTTCTGAAAATCCAAGTATATGATGTCATAAGCCCTGCTCTGGTCATAAGTCCTGGTGGCCTCTTCAAAAAAATTCCAGGTTTGTCAGGCATGACCTTCACTTCCGAAAACCATGTTGGCTATCCCTCCAGATACTGTTACATTCAAGAAATATTCCAGCTCATCTTTTATGATAGATTCCAATATTTTGCACGCAATGCAAGTTAAACTGACTGGCCTGGAGTTTCCTGGCTTGGTACGGTCCCCTTTCTTATATATTGGTATTATATTTCCCTGTTTCCAATCATTTGGTATTTCTCCAGTTTCTAAAGACCGTCTGAAGATGGCGGATAGCGGCTTAAAGATGATTTCATCAACTTCCCTGAGCACTCTAGGATATAAGCCATTAGGACCCGCACCTGCCTTATCTGCCTTTAGTTACGCAACTTGTCCAATACTTCGTTATCCCGAACCTCAATTTCCGCTAAATAATCTTGAGCATTTGACATGCCCTCTGGCCAAATAAAGACCCCCTCTGAGGTAAAATTCTCAACAAAGTAACTGTTTAAGGCATCCGCAATATCCTTGTTATCATATAGCAGCGATCCATTTTTATTCTTTATGCACTTAACCTGCTCTTTAACTTTCCTTTTTCTGCTACAGTACTGAAAGAAGCGCTTAGGGTTAGTTTTTGCCCCCTTTGAAATTTCAGGTAATTACTAATGCTCTTCCCCCTTGATGTCCCATGTGGCCGCTGCTTCAAGCCCTCCACTACGCTTTGTTGCTTTAAAAGTAAATCATCGATAGTGCATGTAACGCTGTCAGCTTCCTTTGGGGTTAAGTTAGCTGCTAGCAAGTGAGGAACATCGTTTTCAGCGAGTCAGAGTCATCAAAACTTCTCTCATTGCTACATGGCTTGTGAATCGCTAGGAACAGCAGCGGCAGCCTGAATGCTGGCCGTTAATCGGACCATTCTGCGTGATGCCTACATTGTGCATGTTTCAGGAGTGGTGAACTTGCCACTTGGCAAGCACAAGAGCAATGGCTGTCAGCTACTAGCTGGTGAAGCTAAAATCCGAACCACAGCAATTAAGAATAAAAATGATGACAAACATTTCTCCTAACTAGCATCAGCAGGGTGGGGAGACGGATAGCGTTTTTTCTGGAGTTATGTAATACACTATAGCAATATAGCACGCATGTTGCTTTAACTAGCTATGAAATAATATGTCTCAGGCTGAACTGTGAACTTGATCTGGCTGTTAACTCACGTGCAGGGCAGGCTGTCAGCTGCCACTCAAGCTGTCAGGCGCCAGTAAATGTATCACTCATCGCGGAGCAGAGTTTATTATTATTTTTATTAATAATTAATAATATACTACTACTAATAATAATAATAATACTATAATAATAATTATAATAATCTCTCAAATGAGGCTATTAAAGAGATCAACAGAACTACAGGTCCTCTCAACATAACCGAAATAAACCAACTGATCTATGCAACAGCAGTCTCCATTACCAAACACCTTAACTTAAAACCAGTCAAAAAGATCATAAGCGTAAAGAAACCACCAAAATGGATAAGCAATATAGAGAAGGAAATCTATCCATCTTGACTGAGACTGCGAAAGGTACAAGAGTGGGTGAAAGGAAGGTAAAGTGTATTACAAAGAAATACAACATAACCAGCCAGGATATGAACATGGTCAAAGAGTCCCTAAAACAGCAAATACAGGCCAAAGCACAAAGACAGCGAAGATTTGAGAAACGAGCACAATTTTACAGACAAAACAAGATCTTTAAAGAAAATCCCAAGAAATTCTATGGGGAAATCGGCAAGAAGATGATCAAAGTACCAAAACCACCTTCAGAAGATGAAGTTGTGTCATTATGGAGTAACATCTGGGAAACCAAAAAAACACACAATGATCAAGCTCTATGGATCAAAAGAGAGCAAGAGCGTCTAAAAGATATTGCCCATCAAGGATGGCATGAAATCAGCATAGACGAAACAACACGGGCAATTAATAAGTCAAGTAATAGGAAGGCCCCAGGTGTAGACGGAATAGCACATTTCTGGCTGAAAAACATCACTAGTCTTCATGACGATCTTGCAAAGGCTTACTGCAACATTGTCACACACCCAGAACAGTGCCCAGAGTGCCTGACTTGTGGCATGACAGAGATTCTGAGTACTTCATAGGATAGGCGAGAAGCACTGCAAAATCAGTATTCCGGTGAAAAAGCGAATTGATATCAGAATCGTGTTCGTAAGGGTCATAACCCATTCAGTTACAAGATTGAAATTGCTGCTGTGAAATGTTATCGACTATGGATATGGTAATTCGTCATCTATCAGAAATTGTAAGGTTAAATTGAAAACTCACCATAATGTTGGAGTTCCAAGTGAAGCTCCCGCGTGTTCTTCGTTGGTTTACAGGGCGGAGATCGCAGCAGACCAGTTGCAATCACCTCTGTGTTCCGCTGTTCTAAAGTATCTTGCCGAATGAAAAGGTATCCGAAATGAGGTCGACACATTTTTTTCACGGTCGCTGTGATATGACGTATTATAATTTAGTTTCTGTGCCACTTGCTGAAACAGATTAAAGTAGGCTTACGGAATCCTGAGGCAACTGATAAAACATGTATATATATCTCGACATTGTCTTGCTATTCATCTCAGAAATGTGCCACACATCCCATTCTTTTCCTTTATGTGGAAAACGTGTTGCAGGCTACAGGTGTATCTCAAAAAATAGGGATATCATGCAAAAGTTTGTTTCTTTTCTTTAGTTGTGCTCAAAAAGTGAAACCTTCATACATTTGATTATTTACACATAAAGTGAAATATTTCAAACCCTTTTTAAATTTAAAATTTTGATGATTACGGCTTAAAGTTTATGAAAAACAAAAGTCCAGTATCTCAAAATATTAGAATGCCACATAATAATCGTTTAAAAAATGGATTGATAATGCAGAAATGTCTTCATTCTAAAAAATATCTTTGTCTATACACTCAATAATTGGTCGGGGCTCCGCTTGCATGAATGACTGCATCATGCATCGTGGCATGGAGGCGATCAGCCTGTGGCACTGCTGAGGTGTTATTGAGGCCCAGGGTGCAGTGATAGCGGCCCTACGTTGCACAATTGTTGTCTATTTCCAAAAGAAATACCCATGACAAGGAGCCCTTAAATGTGTGTGGAAATCATGTGTACATAACTGAGTTGCCAGATGACTCTACCATCTTAGTCAAGAGTTCAGAACAGATCCCTCCGCTAATCAAGAAGATAACAGTTTTTTCAAGCTTTAGGTGTCATATATGACTATCCTCTGATAGATTTGTTTTAGTTTTGAGCTACAAAGAAAGTGAAATCCCAGCTGGCTCAATCATTTTGCCCCAATTGTGGCCCAAATGTGGCGAGCTGTTTGGTTAAGTTTTGGAAGGATGTACAGCCCCTAAATGGCCCAAGTTTGAAATGTCAAAATCTAAATGAAAGTTGGCCAAACCTCACCCAAAACTCCTCTGGGAGCAAACTTCTGAAAATTTCCCATCTTTGCTCAATCTTTGGGCCTCATAAAATGATGAAAAAATGTATCAGGGTACATCATGAGACGATGTCCCCTCCCGCTCTTGACTAAGTCTTCTGGTCAACCAGACCTATGCCATCACTCAGCCAGTGGCTGGCTTTACACTGGTGCTATTCTATTTCTTATGGTAAACCAGAATCATACCACAGGTCAGCCAAAGGCCTTGACCTTGCTTACCCCATCACAAAATTGCCACATGCATGCCAAACTACAGCCAGAATTATTGCTATCTGGGATACTTTGGAGTGTTAAAAACAAACTTTGTCTACCGTACAGTTGAGCTGAAGACTTCCATCAAAGCAACCTGGGCTTTCATAACACCTCACCAGTGCAACAGGCTGATCGCCACCATGCCACGACGCATGATGCAGTCATTCATGCAAGATGAGCCCTGACCAAGTATTGAGTGTAATATTTCAATTTACATGTAATTAATCTTAAATATATGAAAGTTGCAGTAAAAAAATAGACTTTTTCATGATATTAAATTTTTTTGAGATGCTACTGTATTGTTTAAATGTTACCGTATGCCTCCAGGATCAATGGCAAAATTAAAAAATGGGCCTTGCTGAAGCAGGCAATACCCCTCAGCCCCGAAGGTCACTGCTGCAAGGTCAAAGGTCAAACTGGGACGAATCCTCAAAGGCACACCTACCCCCCATGGGGAGTCCACATATGCAATATAAACTTTCTAACCCAAGTGGTTACAGAGAAATAGCCCGGACAAAATTGGCGGACGCCCGCCCGCCCGCCCGCCCGCCCGCCGAAGGGACGACAATACCCCTTGTGCCCATGTCGAGCTGAGGGGTAAAAAGTCAATGTTACAATCATCATCCCAGGTTGGCAAGGTGTCCAAAAATTTGCCAGCGTTGCAAACATTATGCCAACGTCAGCCCGACGTTTGCAGTTTCCGAACATTTAAGGCAGAATCACACAGTCGGCGTAGGCCATCAGCACAGCTGAATGGTGGGGAAAAAAAAAAAAAAAGAGCCAAACGTCAGAGAATTTGCACTTAAGAGTGCAAGAAATCTTGTACTGGACGCAGCTCGCTATCATGCAGAGGAGCTCAGCAGACCCCAGTGGAGTGCAACGTTGGTTGGAAAGTTGCATTGACTGGCTATAGTGATCTGAGCAGTGCAGCTGAGCATCGCACAACATCAAGTAAACGTGGACAAAATTTCAACTGTAGATTTCTACTGGACTTAAGATTTCTCTGCCTACTACTCTTCTCATCACATCATCCTCCTAAATAAATTCTCAAAATTCTACAAGACCACTTTTTTATTTCAACTTCATCATTGTGGCTGGAAAAGGAAGAGGCAGAAGCAGAAGCAGGAAGGCTGGCGGCCCTAAAGCCCCAAGAAGTGGCTAGCAGTCATCAGTGGAGCTGAGCGGACCCGAGCGGAGACCGGCGCGCCTCAGGAGAAACCCAAGCAAAGTCCAGCTTTCATCAACATTTTGGCCGTAACACTCAAGATTTTAAGCATGCCAATCTTGCTGCAATCTTCCAGCTCTTCTCAACTTTACCCGGTGAAGTTTCAAAACCATAACCGACCTTGACAATGTTATGCCAACGTTGGGCCAACATTGGCACGGTGGCCTAAAATTTGCAGACAATTATCAACCTTTGCAACATTATGCCAACGTTGGGCCAACGTTGACAAAGTTTCCAAACACTTACCGACCTTGACAATGTTATGCCAACGTTGGGCCAACATTGGCATGGTGGCCTAAAATTTGCAAACAACTACCAACCTTGGCAGCGTTATGCCAACGCTGGGCCAACGTTGACAAAGTTTCCAAACAGTTACAGACCTTGACAATGTTATGCCAACGTTGGGCCAACATTGTCTTGAGATTACCAACCAAAATCACGTTGGGCCAACGCTGGCTTGCTACCTGGGATTGCTCCTGCCAAAAACAGATGAGACAGAAAACCCTAAGAACTACTGCCCTATCACCTGCTTGCCCACAATGTACAAAATCTTAACATCAATAATAGCAGACAGAACCTATAAACATCTTGACCAGCATAACCTATTGCCCCCTGAACAAAAAGGTTGCAGAAGACAAAGTTATGGATGCAAAGACCAGCTGCTAATAGACAAAATGATCCTTGAAGACTGCAAGACAAAGAAAGAATTTATCGACAGCGTGGATAGATGACAAAAAGGCATTTGGCAGCGTGCCTCATACATGGATCACCAGTATGGAACTCTATAAAGTATGCCCAACTACCACCAATGTCATAACACAAAATATGAAAGATTGGAAGACAACACTGGTACTTAGACATGAGAATGGGAGTATCACTTCCTGACCAATCCAAATCAAGAGTGGCATATTTCAAGGAGATTCCCTTTCTCCACTACTTTTCTGCCTTGCATTGTCTCCTCTTAGCTCATTACTAAACCAAACCACCTATGGATATGACATCTTAAGTGGCAAGATCAATCATCTGGTTTGCATGGATGATCTCAAAACACTTGCTAAAAACGATGAACAACTGACAGGTCTTCTAACTACCATTAAGACATTCAGTAATGACAATAACATGGAATTTGGTCTGGAAAAATGTGCAGAGGCCACATTCAAGAGCGTAAAATTGACCAAAACAACTGACATTGCGCTAGACTTGGATACTACTTTTGGAGAACTAGAAATGGAAGGATCATACAAATACCTTGGAATTAATGAGGGGGATGGAATACAGCACTCAATAATGAAGGAAAAGATCAGAGAAGAGTATCACCGAAGAGTCTGGCTGGTTCTAAAGAGTGAACTTAACTCGCGCCATAGATTTGAAGCAATTAACACCCTTGCTGTTCCAGTAGTCACATACAGCTTCAATATCATTGACTGGAAAGAAAGTGAAGTACAAAGAATGGATGCAAAAACAAGGAAGCTTCTGACCATGACAAGGATGCATCATTGCATCACTCTACATTCCTAGGAAGGATGGAGGAGAGGTCTTATCCAGTTGGAAATGAGCCTGAAAACAACAACCATTGGACTAAATGCCTTCCTTCAGGAAACAAAAGATGGCACTGGTGATGGAAAAAGAAGCTGTATTCCATAAAGAAGAAAGCAGAAACATTACAAAACCCAAAACCAGTGAAGTTGGCACGTTATGTAAATCGTAGATAAAAACAGAATACGATGATTTGCACATCCTTTTCAGCTTATATTCAATTGAATACACTGCAAAGACAAGATGTTTAATGTTCAAACTGAGAAACTTTATTTTTTTTATTGCAAATAATCATTAACTTAGAATTTAAAGGCAGCAACACATCGCAAAAAAGTTGGCACAGGGGCCTTTTTACCTCTGTGTTACATCGCCTTTCCTTTTAACGACAGTAAACGTTTGGGAACTGAGGAGACCAATTTTTGAAGCTTTTCAGGTGGAACTCTTTCCCATTCTTGCTTGATGTACAGCTTAAGTTGTTCAACAGTCCGGGGTCTCCATTGTCGTATTTTAGGCTTCATAATGCGCCACATATTTTCAATGGGAGACAGGTCTGGACTACAGGCAGGCCAGTCTAGTACCCGCACTCTTTTACTACGGAGCCATGCTGTTGTAACACGTGCAGAATGTGGCTTGGCATCGTCTTGCTGAAATAAGCAGGGGTGTCCATGAAAAAGACGTTGCTTGGATGGCAACACATGTTGCTCCAAAACCTGTATGTACCTTTCAGCATTAATGGTGCCTTCACATATGTGTAAGTTGCCCATACCTTGGGCACTAATACACCCCCATACCATCACAGATTCTGGCTTTTGAACTTTGCCCCTATAACAGTCCGGATGGTTCTTTTCCTCTTTGGTCCGGAGGACATGACGTCCACAGTTTCCAAAAACAATTTGAAATGTGGACTCATCAGACCACAGAACACTTTTCCACTTTGCATCAGTCCATCTTAGATGAGCTTGGGCCCAGCGAAGCCGGCGGCGTTTCTGGGTGCTGTTGATAAATGGCTTTCGTTTTGCATTGTAGAGTTTTAACTTGCACTTGCAGATGTAGCGACGAACTGTAGTTACTGACAGTGGTTTTCTTAAGTGTTCCTGAGCCCATGTGGTGATGTCCTTTACACACTGATGTCGATTTTGAGGCAGTACCGCCTAAGGGATGGAAGGTCACGGGCATTCAATGTTGGTTTTCAGCCTTGTCGCTTACGTGCAGTGATTTCTCCAGATTCTCTGAACCTTTTGATGATATTACGGACCGTAGATGATGAAATCCCTAAATTTCTTGCAATAGCTCGTTGAGGAATGTTATTTTTAAACTGTTCGACAATCATCTCACGCATTTGTTTACTAAGCGGTGACCCTCACCCCATCCTTGTTTGTGAATGACTGAGCATTTCAGGGAAGCTGCTTTTATACCCAATCATGGCACCCACCTGTTCCCAATTAGCCCGTTCACCTGTGGGATGTTCCAAATAAGTGTTTGATGAGCGGGCTGTGGTCAAAAAAGAGCTGAGGAATGCTAGAAGACTGTATGAAAGACAAATTGCGGGAGGGGGCAAAAACTAACCCTCAGCGCTTCTTTCAGTACTGTGGCAGAAAAAGGAAAGTTAAAGAGCAGGTTAAGTGCATAAAGAATAAAAACGGATCGCTGCTATATGATAACAAGCATATTGCGGATGCCTTAAACAGTTAATTTGTTGAGAATTTTACCTCAGAGGGGGAGTTTATTTGGCCAGAGGGCATGTCAAATGCTCAAGATTATTTAGCGGAAATTGAGGTTCGGGATAACGAAGTATTAGACAAGTTGCATAAACTAAAGGCAGATATGGTGGCGGGTCCTGATGGCTTATATCCTAGAGTGCTCAGGGAAGTTGGTGAGATCATCTTTAAGCCATCTGCCATCTTCAGACGGTCTTTAGAAACTGGAGAAATACCAAATGATTGGAAACAGGGCGATATAATACCAATATATAAGAAAGGGGACCGTACCGAGCCAGGAAACTCCAGGCCAGTCAGTTTAACTTGTATTGTGTGCAAAATATTGGAATCTATCATAAAAGATGAGCTTGACTTATTTCTTGAACGTAACAGTATCTTGAGGGATAGCCAACATGGTTTTCGGAAGGGAAGGTCATGCCTAACAAACATGGAGTTTTTTGAAGAGGCCACCAGAGCAGGGCTTATGACATCATATACTTGGATTTTCAGAAAGTATTCGATACAGTACCGCATAAGAGACTAATTTTTAAAATTAGTTCCATTGTAGTTACAGGAGGTATTCTGAAGTGGATTCAAAACTGGTTACAGGACAGAACACAAAGAGTGGTGGTCAGTGATATCTCATCTGAGCTAGGTATGGTGGGGAGTGGCGTCCCCCAGGGATCGGTGTTGGGACCCCTGCTGATCCTCATCTACATGAATGACCTTGATGGGAATAATTGCCCTCATTTATCAAACTTGCGTACACCAAAAAAATGGGTGTACGTCGAATCTCCCACAAGAATTGGCATTTATCAATCTGAACGTGAGCGAACAGTCCGCAAAAATCTCACGCCAGCTCTGACCAGGTGTACGCAAATCTGAAAACAGCGAACATCATGCAGGAACGAGTGCAGCTGTCAAAATGAGTAAGAAACCATATCCAGCGATGCGGACGTCATGCTTTGTTGTTCTTATTGGTAAAATAAATGAATAAATGAATGAATAAATGAATAAAAGCAGGTTGTTTCCAAATATAAGTGTAATTAATTTCTTTACACAGATGTCGTTATTTATTTATTTAATAATTGTATTTAATAAATAAATAAATAAATTGCACCTGTGTTGAAAAATTAGTTACTCTTATTTGGAAACAACCTGCTTTTCAGGTCAGACGGCTGACAATTACAATCAATTTGATTAAGCGCAATGCACAGCTTGGCAGATATGCAGTGTATGTCAGATGCTCATCCAGTCAGATATATACTGAACAACAAAAGAAACGAAAGTTAGCCTAATTAAACGCAGACTGGAAGATACGTTTGCGCGTAATTATTTTAGAAAATCTAATTTATTACTTGCGCGTACACATTTACACTCGTTTCATCAAACTTTTCTTTATTTTGCGTAGATTTTGTGTAGATTCTAGTGTAAATATCATTGTTCGCCAGGGGTCACGTCTGAATTACTAAAAGTGTGTACGTCGCAGATTTCGGTGTAGAACTGCCGTGGCGTTGATAAATCTGGCGGCAGAAACCACCGTAATCCGTAATATACATGACACGACCCTATGAATTCATGCTCCGGGAGGTATAGTCCTGCCCACTTTACGACATGGACTCTCAAAAGACAGCAGAGAAGAGAGAACTTAACTGAGGACGAGATATCGTCGGCCTGCTGATAAACCTCGTATCTACAATTTGATGAGAAACAAAAACTCATATGTCCACGATAATAGCACAAACATTGCAAAATACAAAATTTCATTGATTGGATACATTTTTGGAGGAAAAATAGTCATCCAACCCGAGCACAGCTCAACTGCATTCTTACATGCAAAATTAAACTTTTTTTTTTTTTGTTCTCCTATAAAGTTTATCATTTTGAAGATAGGCCAACGAGGTTTTATCAGCAGGCCGACGATAGATGGAGAAAAACAAAATTATTTTATTTGGAAGTCTTAAGAGTGGCATAAAGGGAGCCCAGAAGGCTGCAGTTTGGAAAGCTATTGCTGCTGCAGTAGTAAACACCGTTGGGGTGGAAAACCGGAGTGCAGCAGAATATTTAATTCATTAATAAATCATAGTGACTATTAGCACTTAATTTTTGTGATTGGACGCACTTAAATGACCAAAATTCTTGTTATTATTGAGGCCAAGATGCACATTTCTCCATTGCCCACACTTATTTTAAGAGTGTCCAAAGCTAAAATTTTTTCTTGGCCAAACTTATTTTAAGCGGTACTTTCTAAGCGGCACTGGAATGGTCATCAACTTGCGCACTTACAAGTGTGGTCAAGAAAAAAATTTAGCATTGGCCACACGTAAAAGTGCGAATAACATCGGCCTTAATAAATTCAATTTAGAGATCCACGATATTTCATGTTATATTGCCTACATAATTGACAATCCAAATGCTTTACATGTAGGTCAAAATGGTCCGATTTTAAGATCGCCTCCAAAAAACGGGTTGCAACACCACACAGACCGGTGTCGCAGCGCTGATAGGCTCCCTCTCCATCGTGGGAATACGAGCCGGTGGGGACATGGATGAGTCCCCCCCGCCTCGATCGGAGCACCATGAGGGTAACTGGTAAAATACAGTCTGCAGAGATCACTCTTCATTGTACTTTTATCAGTGTTACTCCATGACATTTTATTGGGTGCCACACAAAACGAGCAGCCACTCATCACTTTCCCGTAGGAGATCTCTGTGCTGAAAGTTCCTCTCACTTCGGACAGAAGCTTATTCCTCTAACAAGGGACCACAAAATAAAGAAAAGTTTGATGAAATGTGTGTAAATGTGCACGTGCTAGTGATAAATTTGATTTTCTATAATAATTACGCGCAAACTTATTTTCCAGTCTGCGTTTAATTAGGCTAACTTTCGTTTCTTTTGTTGTTCAGTATATATCTGACTGGATGAGCATCTGACATACACTGCATATCTGCCAAGCTGCACATTGCGTTTAATCAAATTGATTGTAATTGTCAGCCGTCTGTCCTGACAAGCAGGTTGTTTCCAAACAAGAGTAACTAATTTCTCAACACAGGTGCAATTTATTTATTTCTAAAATAAATTTATTAAATAAATAATTACATCTGTTTAGAGAAATAAATGACTCATTTTTGGAAACAACCTGCTTTTATTCGTTTATTTATCCTGTTGAGATTTACGAAATGAACCAAGTGCGACAACCAGTAGAATGCAAAAAGGAGGCTTTATTTCTGAAGGGGGAAACCCCCCAACAGAGCTGGCAACGGTACAAAGTCCACAATCCAAAAAGAGTATCCAATGGGCGTAATCCAGAATCGTAACCAGGGCACCAATAACAAAGTTCGTGGTCAGACAAAAAGGGTTCGGTACACAGGCGTAGGTTTGGAGGAGAAACAAACTCATAAGCCAAAGACAGTCCGAATCCAAAACCAGGGCAGTAATCACAAAATCAAGGTCGGGCAGAAAAAAGGTCAAAATTCACAGATGCAACAATATCCAAAAAGGGCAAACCAAAATCAATAGTCGAGCAATCCAGTCAGAAAGATAAACACTGAGCAATCAAGGCGAGAAACGTGGCACGAGAAAACTAGGGAGAACGATCTGACAAGAGTGTGAAGCAAACAGACATCTTATATACACATCCAGGAGAACACATGACCAGGGAGAACAGGTGCAATCAATGGTGACAATGATTAGGGAGAGAAACATGAGGGATAAACTAATTACATGAATTTGGCTGTAGCCAAAACGCAGACAGGGATCACAAGACAAACCTAAGTACAAACAACAGCTCCGGTTAAGGAGTACTAAAAGTGCATAGTCTAAAGAAAAGGAAAGCATGAGATATAAGTGGAAAACTGCAGCAGAGATAATTAGGGATAGGCAAGGAGGCGGAGACTAGAATTGGGCGACAGCTGAGAGATCATTAGTCAATTAGTAAGTGCAGCTATACAATCCCAAGTGCTTGTTAGTAAGTTAGTCCAAATATACAAGGTTAGTGTGGGTTAGTATTTAGCAAAAACAATAAACTGTTAGTATGTGTTAGTAAGACAGTTAAAGAGAGGGAGGAAGGAAGAACACGAGATAATGAAAGAAGATTGAAACCCAGAAACCAATAAATCACCCGAATGAGTGGCACACAAGACAAGGGACCGTGAGCAAAGATACACACATGACAAGACAGGGGAGACAAAGTGCAAAGCATGGAAATGAAAACATGGCTTGGAAACTAAATGATCTAAACATGAAAAATAATAAACAGGAAATCTAAATACCAACACACAAAACACAATCCTAAGAATAGTCAGACAGAGCAGTGGTCACTAAACACAGAAATACTAAACATGGCTAGGCCAGGCACAGAACTTAACATGACAGCAGAATCCAGAATCCCAACATATCCATTCATTTATTTAGTCTATTTATTTATTTTACTTATAAGAACAACAACAGCATGACGTCCGCATCGCTGCATATGTTTTATTACTCATTTTAACAGCTGCACTCGTTCCTGCATGTTGTTCGCTGTTTTCAGATTTGCGTACACCTGGTCAGAGCTGGCGTGAGATTTTTGCGGACCGTTCGCTCACGTTCAGATTGATAAATGCCGATTCTTGCAGGAGATTTGGCGTACACCTATTTTTTTGGTGTACGCAACTTTGATAAATGAGGACCCTAGAGTATTGTGTACAGTTTTGGGCACCATACTTTATGAAAGATATAGAGGCTCGAGAGAAAGTTCAGAGAAGAGCCACTAAGCTTATTCCAGGTATAAAAGATGAAAGCTACGAGAAGAGGCTGAAGATCCTTAATCTCTTTAGTTTTAGGAAAAGGAGACTCAAGGGTAATTTGATTGAGGTCATTAAATATGTTAAAGAGATTAACAAAGTGAATTATGTTGGATTCCTTCGACCAAGTGTTGTGAGTAGAACTCGGGGTCACAAATGGAAGTTGACCAAAGGTAAATTTAGCACTGATATTCGGAAATATTTCTTCACTCAAAGAGTAATCTCAATGTGGAATAGCTTGCGTGACCATATTGTTGAGGCAGAGACCTTGGGGGTTTTCAAGAGCAGACTAGACTTAAAGCTAGATACCATTGAGTCATTCACTATCTGAGGGGATATATTCACAATAGTATAAAGAAACTGGCGAGCTTAGTTGGGCTGAAAGGTCTGTTCTTGCCATTCATGTTATGTTATGTTAAAAGACCTGTTCTTATGTTTGGGTTTATATTTGCGTGTAAAACAAAATAGTTTAAGGTTGGCTGCAGTATGTAATGTAAAATTGAATGTGCACAAGAGAAACTGATAAGATTTTTGGGGTTGCGTTTTCTACCTGTAATGTGAATATAGGCCACTGGATGGCAGTATTTACCTTTTTTTTGTTAAACTCAGACTGGGATTATGTTTAGACATGTCCTGGACATGTCTGGGGCAAGTCTCTGAAAATAAAAAAAAAGAGGTCTAAATGTGGGTGGGGTCTGCAAAAGAGTATATAAAGGGGAGAATTGAGACAGTAAAGTAGTAGGAGAAATTGCAAGAAGAAGGATACATGTGACCAGACCTGTCATTTCTGTTCAAGACCTGTGAAATTTCTTTTGTGGATTTTTACGTGTTAGAGCATTTTCCCTTACCCAGGACATCACCAAGCCACCCCACCAAAACCAAGGGAATGTAAATATTTGTTGTTTTTTTTATATATATCAATCTTGGTCAATAGATTAGTTTGTAGGTTAGTGTTAGTCTTTGTCTGTTCATTAAATGTGTTTAAGTTTTAAAAACTGTGTGTCATCCCTTGCTGTTGCTGTTGTGTTATAAATGTAATAACAAATTGGGGCCATAACAAATTGGGGGCTCAAGGTCCGGGATAGACCATTTTGTGAGTAATTTATTGAAAATCTAACATTTCAAATTGTGAAATTGTTTTTGTGAATTTTCCTAGATATATATTGACAACAGCAATGGATGATTTCTTGGCATCACCAACCGTAGGGGTTTTGAAGTCTTTTAAAAAGACAGAACTGTTGGAAATATGCAGACAGTTAGAGCTGACAGAGGTAAAACCAGCCATGCGAAAAGCAAGACTGGCTAGAGAGATAGTTGAATATTACATTGATGAAAATGTGTTTGCACCAGGAGATCTGGAACAGTTTCCAGTGGAAAATCCAAATATAGAAATGGAACTTAAATTAAAAATGCTAGAGATTGAAAGGGAGGAAAGAGAAAAAGAAAGGGAGGAAACAGAGAAACAAAGAGAATTTGAGTTAGAAAAATTAGCAAGAGAAGAAAAACAAAGAGAATTTGAGAGAGAGAAAGAGGAAAGAGCAGAAAGAGAGAGACAGAGACAGAGAGATTTTGAATTAGAGAAATTCGATAGAGAAGAAAGACTCAAAATGGAGCAACTAAAAATTAAAATTGAAACTAAAAATAAATTTTGTGCCAGTCAGGAGGTAAAACTGGTGCCTCCATTTTCGGAAAAGGATGTTGACAACTATTTCCAGTGATTCGAAAAGGTAGCAAAGAGTTGCCAGTGGCCAAAGGAACACTGGCCTCTGATGTTGCAAACTGTCCTCAAGGGTAAAGCTCAACAAGCCTATTCGGCTTTGTCTGCCGATGATTCCTCTGATTATGAGGTTGTCAAAAAGGTTATTTTGAGAGCTTATGAGTTGGTTCCAGAGGCTTACCGACAGAAATTCAGAGGTTTGAAGAAATCTGAAAATCAGACTTATGTGGAATTTGCTAATGAGAAGAAGGTTTGCTTTGAGCGCTGGTGTACTTCTATGGAGGTCAAGGATGATTTCAACTCACTAAAAGAGATGGTGTTAGTTGAAGAATTCAAGAGCTGTGTTAAGGATGATGTTAAGACCTACCTTAATGAGAAGCAAGCACTGAATTTGCAATCAGCTGTCAAATTTGCAGATGAATATGTTCTCACACATAAGTCCAAATTTCAGTCTAGCAGTAACAATAGATGGTCCCAATTTCAGAAAAAGGGTTACGGTGATACCCAAGATTCCTCACCCAAAGACAAAGACAAATCTGGTGATGGTGCTCAGAAATCCAGTAACAGGTCTGATCAAAGTGTGAAAGCTTACAGTGACAGAAGTGGTCTAGTTTGCAGATATTGCAAGAAATCTGGTCATGTTACAACTAACTGTTGGTTCCTTAAAGCTAAGAAAGAAAAAGCAAAGGATACCAAACCAAATGCCTTTGTGAAAACAAGGTTAGAAACCCCTGTAGTAGATAACCGATCTGCTAAATTGCCTGCTTCTTGTGGGGCTAAAACGCCTGATACAGCTGACTTCGTGAGGGAGGAATTTCTTCCATTTGTGTCAGAGGGATTTGTGGCTCTGAATGGGCATACTACTCCTGTCCCGATATACATCCTAAGGGATACCGGAGCTTCTCAGTCACTTTTGTTGATGGACTCTTTGGAGTTACGTGATGAGACCGCTTCAGGGGATTTCATACTTGTACAAGGTATTGAAGGGAGGACTGTATCTGTACCCCTGCGCTCTATATTCTTGAAATCAGATTTAGTTACAGGACAGGTAAAGGTGGGACTTATGTCAAGTCTACCTATAAAGGGTGTTTCTCTGTTGCTAGGCAATGACCTGGCTGGGGGCAAAGTAGTTCCCCCTGTACATCTTACTTCACAGCCGAGCACTGAAGATGGGGATGAGGACCCATCTCTGTATCCTTCTTGCGCAGTGACTCGTGCTATGGCCAAGAAGGCTCAAGAAGAAGATATTGTGGTGCCGTCCAGCACATTGAATAGTCAGGACTCAGGTGGTTCGCCTCATGACTCTGATTGGCCTACTATGGTTTCTCCGTTTGAGGACTTATCAGATACTTTTATCAGTTCTCTATTCAGCCAGCCGGAAGGGTCTGGTGATTCTAATGTGTCTGGAGACTTGTCTCTGTCCAGAAAGCGGTTGATTGAGGAGCAAACTAATGATCCTGAAATTTGTGTACTAAAGAGGAGAGCCCTTCCTGATAAAGAAATAGACGCAGTTCCAGTTGGGTATTATCTGAAGGATGGTGTGTTGATGCGGAAGTGGCGCCCTCCTGATATCCCTGCCAACGCAGATTGGGCAGTGGTCAGGCAAATTGTTGTTCCGAAGGTCTACAGGAATGATATCTTAACAATGGCTCATAATTTACCTTTAGGAGGTCATCTTCGTGTTAACAAGACTGTTGATAAGATCATGAAACACTTCTTTTGGCCTGGGCTTCGGAAAGACGTTTCCAACTTTTGCAAAACCTGTCACACTTGTCAGGTAGTTGGAAAACACCAGTTAGACCCACCTGTAGCTCCATTGCAGCCTATCCCAGCATTTGGGGAGCCGTTCTCCAAGGTCATTGTTGACTGTGTTGGTCCATTACCCAAGACTAGATCTGGAAATCAGTACTTGTTGACAATCATGTGTGCATCTACCAGATTCCCTGAAGCCATACCTCTACGTAACATCAAGGCAACTGCAATCTCAAAGGCTTTGATAAAGTTCTTCACCTTGTTTGGCCTTCCCAGGGAAATTCAGTCAGACTAAGGTAGCAATTTCACTTCCGGATTGTTTCAGCAGGTTGTGTATGAACTAGGTGCAAAGCAGATTCTTTCTAGTGCCTATCATCCAGAAAGTCAGGGTGCCTTAGAACGGTTTCATTCCACTCTCAAGACAATGATGAGGACTTATTGTTATGACCATGAGAAAGACTGGGATGAAGGTGTTCATTTGCTGTTGTTTGCAGCTAGAGAAGCAGTGCAGGAGTCTACTGGATTCAGTCCATTTGAGCTAGTGTTTGGCCATGAAGTGAGAGGACCTTTGCTATTATTGAGTGAACAATGGCAAGAGGAAGAGCCGCACATCAGTCTGTTAGACTATGTTAGCAAGTTCAAGGACAGATTGCGTGCAGCTTGTGACCTAGCCAAAGAGAACTTGAAATCAAGTCAGGGAAAAATGAAAACTTGGTATGATCATAAGGCTAGAAGCCGTGAGTTTAAACCAGGAGACAAGGTTCTTGTGTTGTTTCCCTTGCAGTCAAATCCATTGCAGGCTAGATTTCATGGTCCTGATGAAATTCTGACAAAACTCAATGATCTCAATTACATTGTGAAGACTCCAGATTGGAGAAAGCCGAAACAGTTGTGTCACATTAACATGCTGAAGCCTTATCATGACAGAAATGCTAGGGTTGCAGCTGTCACTTCAGATCCTCCAATGGCCGAGATGTGTGAAGATGAGGGGGAGTTTCAAGATGATGAACCTAGAATTAAAGCTGAAGTTCTTTCATGTAAATTGTCAAATTCTGAAGTGTTGCAGAATCTTGATGTAAAACTCCAGCACTTAGAACCCTCACAGAGAGATCAGTTTGAGAGGTTGATCAAGAAATATGAGGATCTGTTTCCTGATGTTCCAAAAAGAGTTTCTATAGCCTCTCATGATGTAGATGTTGGTGATGCCAAACCAATAAAACAGCATCCGTACCGGATGAATCCTGAAAAGAGAAAGATTGCTGAGAAAGAGGTTGAGTACATGTTAGAACATGATATTATCAGACCCTCCAACTCAGATTGGAGTTCACCCTGTGTGCTAGTTCCAAAACCTGATGGAAGTACTAGATTCTGTACAGATTATCGCAAAGTCAATGCTGTAACTAGAACTGATGTGTTTCCAATACCTAGGATTGATGATTGTATTGATAGAGTAGGGCAAGCAAAGTTTCTGACCAAGATTGATTTATTGAAGGGATATTGGTGTGTGCCTTTAACTGAGAGGGCCAAGAGCATCTCTGCTTTTGCCACCCCATCTGGGTTGTACCAGTATGAAGTCCTACCCTTTGGCATGAAAAATGCCCCAGCCACGTTCCAAAGGATGATACAGTCTACAATTGCCGGATTGCCACACACGGGTGCGTACATCGATGACCTGATCACATGGAGTGACTCCTGGGAAGAACATCTAAAAGATGTAGAGACGTTTTTCCAGCGCCTGACTCAGGCTAACCTGACTGTTAACCTGAGCAAGAGTGACTTTGGTTGTGCTACTGTCACCCATCTTGGCTACGTCATAGGCCAGGGTAAGGTGGCACCCATAAATGCTAAAGTCCAAGCCATCATGGACTTTCCAGTTCCTGACAACAAAAAAGCTTTGCGCCGCTTCCTTGGAATGATCGGGTACTACCGTAAGTTCTGCAAGAACTTTGCTGTGATTGCTCTCAGTCTAACTAACCAACTGAAGAAAGGCATAAAGTTCACTTGGGACGATGCATGCCAGAAAGCCTTCAATCGCCTGAAGTCTCTGCTGTGTCACTTCCCCGTGCTCAAATCTCCTGACTTCAACAAACCGTTCTCCATCGCGGTCGATGCTAGCGACCAAGCTTGTGGATCTGTGCTCCTACAGAGAAGTGACTCTGATGACATTGAGCATCCCGTGGCATACTTCTCCAGGAAGTTCAATCGCCACCAAAGGAACTATTCCACAATAGAGAAGGAACTGTTGGCTCTGGTCCTTTCTTTACAACACTTTGAGGTTTATGTTTGTACAGGACAAAAGCCAATGATTGTATACACTGACCACAATCCGTTAATGTTTTTGAGTAAGATGAAAAACAAAAATCGGAGATTGTTGAATTGGAGTTTGATTTTACAGGAGTTTGACTTGGAAATTAAGCATGTGAAGGGTACAGACAATGTAATTGCTGATTGCTTATCCCGTGTTTGAATATGTATATATATATATCACGTGTTTATTTGAATATTGTATGATATGTATATACAGACAAGTGTCCACCTATCCATTTTGTATTGAAAAGAAAAATTTTGCCTTTATGAGTCAAAATTTTTCCCTTTTGGAATAGAGGTGTAATGTGAATATAGGCCACTGGATGGCAGTATTTACCTTTTTTTTGTTAAACTCAGACTGGGATTATGTTTAGACATGTCCTGGACATGTCTGGGGCAAGTCTCTGAAAATTAAAAAAAAAGAGGTCTAAATGTGGGTGGGGTCTGCAAAAGAGTATATAAAGGGGAGAATTGAGACAGTAAAGTAGTAGGAAGTATTGCAAAGTATTGCAAGAAGAAGGATACATGTGACCAGACCTGTCATTTCTGTTCAAGACCTGTGAAATTTCTTTCGTGGATTTTTACGTGTTAGAGCATTTTCCCTTACCCAGGACATCACCAAGCCACCCCACCAAAACCAAGGGAATGTAAATATTTGTTGTTTTTTTTATATATATCAATCTTGGTCAATAGATTAGTTTGTAGGTTAGTGTTAGTCTTTGTCTGTTCATTAAATGTGTTTTAGTTTTAAAAACTGTGTGTCATCCCTTGCTGTTGCTGTTGTGTTATAAATGTAATAACAAATTGGGGCCATAACATACCGATTACATTGTTTTCCACTGAGTGCATCATTTCAGTTGTTTCATATCAGTGCATATTCATGAAATGCATACGAGGTTCATTTGTTGAAAGTATCATGCACAGTTTGCTTTTTGAAGTAATTCATTTACTTCTGGGGCTTAGTTTTTGGATTTTAATTTGAGGGTTTTTAAAAAAAAAAAAAATTTAAGCAGAAAATGTGAACAAGAAAGTGAGAAAACCTTTAATACTGCTTATGATTACATATCTTTGACAGTCTTGTTAGCGTGCTGGCTAGTGGACCTTCAGGCATGAGATTCTCACCAGAAGGATCTGGAATAACAGCCATCAGTTGGACTCCAAGTGAACGAGATGCAGATGAACATGTTCCCCTTTGCTTTTCGGCAGAGAGAGCCAATAATGGGTAAGTCTCCTTTCTAACTTATTCATTTTTCTGAATATATAATTTATTCTCTACTATTATGACATCCAAATGGTCCGTGACAACATTCCGACTTGAAGGGCCCTATTTGCACACGGTCTGAATCTCGTATCTTTATGCTACCTTAAAGGTAACCAGTGTGCCGAGGTGGAAAGTCCAGGTTCAGAAAGTAAAAATCCTCCCCAGAACTTTATTCCAACCCCCTGGATTTACTTCTGACAGGAGATAGAGCCAATATGAGTGATCAGCTCATTCTGTGTGAGGGAGAAAAACCTGGCAGGACTTTTACTTTCTGACCCCTGGATTTTCCACCTCTGCCAGTGTGTTCTTTTTTATATATATAATTCAATAGATATGACCAAAACAAACTGGTGTACAAAAATGTTTTCTCCGAGAATGCTTTAAATCCCCCGAAAATTGAATGTGAAAATAGTTTTTGCGATAAAAGGCCAAATCAATCAAATTAATTGACTTTTCATGCAAATCACTCTTGCATATTTAGTAGTAGGCATATCAAAATATCCACGGTCCATCAGTCTCAATAGCTGATGTAACTGTCGAATGACTGCTTTTCTTTCGAATTTATCCTTGTTCGAGGTCGAGGACGACATTAAAACTTACACACCAGTCTTTTCATTGGTATGGCCAGGCAAATTATGCGAAAAAAAAAAATTTGGACAGGGAATGAATTGATTAGATTTAAGACAGCAACATGCCAATTTGGCGCAAATGCATTCCCCATCAATGCAGCTTGGATGCCGGATAGAAAAAAGTATCGTCATCGGTCGTGAAGTAGCAAAGCCCCTCGTACCATGCTCCGTGCTGACCTGCGCTGGGTGTATGGTTGGGACCAGAAAGTTATGGATCTCCTGTGTACTGTTTAAATGATGAATATATCCTGCATCATTTTGTTCACCAAGAAAAAGTGTAACTTGTACACATGGGTCAGATCCAAAACCTTTCAAACTCCAGGCTTAAATTTAAATGATCGTATTTATCAATTTTGATGCTTTGGAGTTCAAAGGAAAACAAAGGAGTCCCGCACAAGCAAAAGTTTTATAGTGACATTTCGGTACTTAAACCTTCATCAGACAATTTGTACTTGTCTGATGAAGGTTTAAATACCGAAACGTCACTATAAAACATTTGCTAGTTGGAAGTTAGACAGTGTGCGGGACTCCTTTGTTTTCCTTTGAACTGTTTATCCTAGTCCGACGCACCTGTCGTTAAAAATAGATGTGCGAAGTGTCTACTTGTCTGATGCTTTGGAGTAAAAGAATTACAATTTAGACTTGTTAGCAATGCAAAAATTCCATTAGTTTATTTCTCAATCAGCAACTATGGCTTAGTGACAGCAGTAAATAATGAAAGAAGTTGGTGGGAATTGATCATTTTTCTAATTCCAACCGTATTCCATACCTAATTGGCATTTTTCAGACCGATTATGCACAACCTCTTGAATTATTTTTGGTTATATTGCGGAGGTATCCCAACTTATATCAATCATGCACACCCAACCTGGTTGTAACTCTCATACTATTTTTGATGGGACTTTATTTCTCTGCATTTTGGCCTTAATGCTTGCTAAGCTTTTGAACCTGACCCATATACACTCATCATAGATAATTTATGATCGTTGATTACAATATGCTGCCCGCCCAAAAAAAAGAGAAAAGAAAAAAGTTGCACACAGTAAAATTTTGCTTTGGCTCCTTTTGCTCTGATCACAGGGCACATTCATAATGGTACTGTTTCAAATCTAATATGAAGTTACATTTATTTCCAACCAGAATTGCTTTCATTTTTGGCCGAGATATTGTATTGACGACGGGTGAGTCAAACCTCTCCATTAAGCCGTCTCCAACACATTGCAAAGACTGGACCGAACTGGACACTGAAATGGCAAATTCATGCGTGAAAGTGATTCTTCGTGCTTCGTGCTTTTTGGACTCTCAAACAGGTTGAATAAATAATCTCCAAATATTGGAATATTTTTCATTATGCGACTATGGCCTAATTTTTATTAATATATCTCAGATGTGGTCTCACTGGAAGCTTGGTGTGAACGCAAATTAGCGATTAGATTGGAGAGTATACAAGAGTATACAAGAGTACACAAGACTTGTGCGAGTTCATCAAATCCTTGTGATCTCACAAGTCGCAGCAGTCGCCATTTCAGTCGTATTTTGGTGTAAACAGGGCATTAGGTTCAGTTTTTGTTTTCTTAGTTTATCCACTCTTGGAGTGAGTATTTCTGTTTCCCCCTGCCTTGGGCAGTGTACCTTAGTTTTCCTATTTGTTCAGTGCATGTGCACGGTGTTATTTCTGGCGTGTCTGCCAATTTTCTCCTAGTGTTTTGTGTTCAATAAACACATCTGGATCCTGCATCTGGTGTTCACCTGACCTCTTCTTACACCATCTTAGTTTATCCTAATAGTGTACTCAGACTTATTCATCTGTGGTTGCTGATGATAAGTACTCTGAACAAGACTAGGTGCCCCTAGTATATGGCTGGGCTGCCTCTTCCCCGCCGACCGACCAATCGTTGAACTTGATCAGTCAGTCAGTCAGTCACGTATGTGGTGACATTCGCATTAATAAGGGCCGGGCTGCTGCTCAGCCCAGCCCAAAAAAAGAAACGTTGAATAAAAGTTAACCTGACAAGTAATGTGAGCCACGAACCACCAAAGAGCAGCCATTATGCACAGCCAGCAACTTCTATTCACATCCCACTTTTATCAGCCTTGAGATAAAATGAATGAACTTTTAACAATAGTCAAAGATGTGTGAATTTGTTTTTGCTATATTTTACTTACACTTAAAGCTTGTCCCTGTAATTTCTATTTACTGCATCATTTGAATTTTTAGATGTGTTGTGCTAATTTTTACTACATTTAAACCTGTAATTAAATGTGAACTGATGGATGAATTTTCTGTTTTTTAAGGTTAATTGATCAAACAGATATGCGCTGCATCATTATAGAAGTTGGACCTAAACCCGGTAAGTATATGCAAAAAATGATTGACTGAATATGCATTTATTATTTGTTAGCATTCTCTGGAATCTCAGTATCAAATCAATTTTAGGGTAATCGTCTATTATAATCAAATGAACGTGTTAAAGGAGATAGATTGAAGATTCTGCCAGAATCTGACTGTTTCACCCCCACCCAGTTTGTCCGCAGAGAACTGCAGTTACAAACGGCTTTTAGCACCTACTTTCTCAACAGGTCACCATTTCCAAGGGATGTTGCATGATTTCCGCTTCATGGACCTTACAGGCAATGTTGTGGGCAATAAATTTAAACATAAGCAAGCAATTAACAAATAGTATTGCCTTTAAGCATTCTGTTATCACTGTTAAGTACATCACAAGACAGCACAGCGCAGTATGGCACAGCAGATTAAGCCAAAGGCAAACTTACTTTGCTGGGCTTAGTTACTGATGATAGCAGGTCTCAGAAGTCACTTCTTAGCTTTTCTTCATCGTTCACTGTTCACCAGAAGCTGCACAGATATTCATTGCGGGACATGTTCATATTTTGAGTGTGAATGCTCGCGGATTTCCTTATATCTTATTTGATCAACCTTTATCTATACAGGGAAACCCATTCAGACCTCAGTCTCACTCGCAATGGTGCCAAGTTCTCGACAGAATCACATTATATTATAACAAAAACATGAACAATATACAATATTATAAGCAATAAGCTGAGCAATAAGCAATAAACAGTAAGCAATGAAGAGGAAGAAATACCAAGCACTGTGTCACGGAGGCGTGGAAGTGCACCACAGATCCACTTTCAAAAGGGACCATATGACTAATATACAAAGTAATAAAAAGTACAGATCCTCAATTCAAACCCTGCAGTGGGTAGCACAGAAGGGCCAGTGTGGGTGCAGGCTTTCATTGCAACCAAGCACTTACAGACCGGATACTACTGATCAACCCCTGGACTCTTTGCTAATAAGCTTGATTAGTAGAATCAGGTATGTAGCTGCTTGGTTGCAATGAAAGCTGCACCCACACCTGCCCTTTCTGAAAAAGATTGGGGACCCCTGATCTATGGGACATATAAGGTCATGTCTTACTGGGATATCTATTTGGGTGCATTAAACGGAAACACGTCTATCTGAGACAGAACCCCTCCCAGAACCTTCCAGAATTTCACCTCACCCTGATAACCTCTCTTCACCTCCTATCCAAAGTGAGACCTGTGTTATGGCCCCAATTTATTATGGCATATTAGACAACAAGGGATGACAGACTAAATTGTAAAACTTTAACAGATTTAATAAAACAAAGCCTGACCAAGATTGCAATATATTAAAAAAATTAGATAGTTACAGTCCCTTGGTAATGGAGATGAGGTTGCTATGTTGCGATGTCCTGGGACAGGAAAATGCTCCAACACAGGCAAAAATCCACAAAAAGCTTCACAGGTCTTGAAAGACGGGTCTGGTCAAATGTATCCTTCCACTATTTCTCCTTGCAATTTCTCCTACTACTTTACTCTCTCAATTTTTCTCCTGATATACTCTTTTCCAGCCCCCTCCCAGCTTCCAGACTTTTTTTTTCAATTCTCTGGGACTTCCTCTCTGAGGCATGCCGAGGACATGCCCAAACCTAGCTCCAGTCTGGGCTTAACAAAAAAAATGTCAATACTGCCATCTAGTGGCTCCCCCCCCCCCACATTACACCTGTTACAGTGAATGCGCAGTCCTTCAGTGTTACAAATTCACAACTCTAACATTTGTACATTTGTGCTCTCACTCTCAGTTGAAGATTGGTTGTCACGCAAAGCTAAATTCTGCAAGCTGCATGTCTGTTAATCTCCTTTTTTAATACCTTTTCAGCCTTTAGAGACAAACACATTTTGTTTGGTTTCAAACAAGAGCCACCTATATATCAAGATTCAAAATCTTTATTCGTTGCAGTTATTTAATAAGAGAATATGATTATTTACGAACTTACCTTTAAGCAAGATAACGTAGCATACGACATGGACAGCGTGACCGCAGGGGCCATGACCACTGAATAAGCGTCTGTGAACCTCCTATATACTTTGTAGAAGACCCCTGCTGGAATGCAGAGTAGGAGCACATATTTTATGAAAGGACTGAGTGACATCAGTCGACTTCTTAAAAATTAAAAAGCATTTCTGAGAATGCATACTCATTTCAATATTGTCACGTTTCCTTCTACACATCTTTGGTTCTGTTACATTTCTTTGAAATACATTCTCAGGAGATAATCTACTGTACTGTAAGGAGTTGTATGGTTGATTAAGGACAGATCTACAGGTTACAGCAGGCTTGGGCGGTTGTTTTGGCTCCCTGCTGGTATGGCTGTGCAACATTTCTCCAGGGCTGTTGAATTTAGACTGGTCTCTCAGCTTCCTTGGTTGTCTTTGAAAGTCCAGGATTCCCATCTGAGCTGTGCTGCCAAAATGTTTTTTCCTGGATGATTTACAGCGAGGGAGTGACAATATTTATGTTCTGTTCAGAGTCTTCTGACGACAAGGCAGATGGTCGCTCGACTGTGGCTTGCCAACCAACCAGCATGACAATTACTGCAGAACTGTCTTTATTCGCTGGATTTAATGGAAGTACCCTTAGCCTCATCAACCCAGCATGCACTGCGACCATCAATGAAACCCATATGACTGTCACCACTGATCTGGATAGCTGTGGAACAAAGTTTGAGGTGACAAAATATTACATGCACTGCAAAAATTGAATCCAAAATATCAAATTTACATATAAATACACACAAATGTGGAGAGGAGGTGCATGGTGAGTTTAAAATGTGATTCAATGTATTTTTTATTACTATTACAGGAGGACATTGACAAAGTTATCTTCAAAAATAGTATTTCATTGGTACACGATGATGGTGCTGTAATTACCCGAGCAGATGACGTAGAGATTAAGGTCTCCTGCACCTACCCCAAGGAGGAGATAGTCTCTTCATTATTTAAGGCCCTCAGACTTTCCCCTGTGTTTGAGGAGGATGGATTTGGCAAGTTCTCTCTCCAGTTTGAGTTCTTCAACAGTGACACTTTTGAAGTGAAAGTGGACACTAGTTCGAAACCTTTGGAAGTTCATTTGCGACAAAAGATCTTCATGGAAATAACTGCAACAGCCGCACAAAACGCTGTGCTGTTTGTGGAGTCCTGCAAAGCCACACCAGAGGAGGACCCCAAGGACGACACGTTTTATAGCATCATCGAGAACGGGTACTTGTGGAATATAGACTATGAATTCAAAAGAGCAATGGAGAAAATAATGCTAGAACATGGACAAAAAAGGGTTGGTTCCGGGATAAATGTGCATCATCAACTAACATGACTTAATTTTTTTTTAAGCTGCATTAAGGATAAAACTGTGGAAAAGTTTGGAAATGCGAACCTTGCGTCCAGGATTGGATTTGAATCATTCAGATTCATTGGAGAGAACGATGAGGTAATATCCCGGTATCTTTGCATCTCTCCTCTTGCCACAAACAGTCACGCTTAGTAAAATGCAGTTGCTCCCTTAACCCATTTATGCCTTGTGTCCTCACATGAGGACTGTTAAGAAAAAGTGTCCTGTTTGAATGACTGTTAGAGTGGTATTTTGAAGTATAATAACATAAAAAAGTAAAAAAGAAAATTCAGGCATAAATGGGTTAATGACACAACAGATAAATACATACGCAGGTACTGTGCCATTTAAGGCATGTGTTGAAATTGCAAACAAGTGGTCGACCTGAGTCATTATTTTAGTACTTATTTTAATTCCATTTCTACAAAAATTGAGATGATATGAAAATTCAAATAAAAAAGGAGGCACAAATTTGTGAATAATCTTTGACCTGCATCGCGGTCAACTCCACACTCCACACAGAAAGGCCCCAGGCCAGATTCAAACCCACGACCTTCTTGCTGTGAGACAGCAATGCTAACCACTGTGCCACCGTGCCGAATTCAGGAGCAAAATATTAAAACTTAAAACTGGTCAAGTAATACATAGGTATCATATAGTGTATATATACACATTCTTTTTTATTTTTCACTTGATTTGTGCAACCATTACGATGATAAATTAGATAAAGCAGACAACAGTCTCCTTGTTAACTCGTTAGTACAGTTTATTAAAAAATAGAATATATATGAAATAATTCACGAAATAATAAAATATAAATCATAAAATTCCCAAATAATTTTCAATTTCAAGCAAAAATTATTTAAATTTAACTTCAATCTCTCACTAATTATAACAGTGACACGGTCCAAAGTAATTTTGAACAATTGCATCCCTTCTTGCACCCCTGGTCAGTAGCTCATTCTGAGGCGCCGCAGGAGGATTCTCTGGGCCCCCAACAGGCTCAGGTGCATCATAAACATCATCACAGAGAGGGACATTGCGTTTGATGGCAATGTGTGCTGCACAGTACAGCCAAGATTTATGTTGCACGCTTCCTGTGGCTTTACTCACTAGTAGTTGAGGCAGGCAAAGCGCCTCCTCAGAACTCCATTTAAATGCTCAATAGCACATCTTATTTTGCAATTAGCAGTGTTGCATGCGTGACTGCGCCAGAGTAATCCAAACCAACATTGCTTTGAAAAGCCAGGATAGAAGTGAGACGTGATCCTGGATAGCAAAAAATGGGATTCCCAAATCCAAATAGATTTTATCCAGATTAAATCTTTTGAACGACTGGCCCCTTGAACATGTCGCAACCTTGATATCTGGAATGATGGCTTATTTATAAAAGAAAACTAAGATAAAGAAGAAAAACATGAAATATCTTGTCTGCGCTGTTTTTTCAATTTAATACAGGTCAAGGATGATTTACAAATCACTCTTTACTTGGATATCCTTATAATCCCAAGTATTTTTTGTTTTTAGAATGGGGGTTTAATCTGCGAATGTAAAAAAGTGCAATTTCTGACACCAATAAGTTACAGTGCATATTTCACAAATTATTGTCTTATTTAAATTTTTATCCAAGGTTTGTTTACAACTTGCTGTTAAGAGTAAAATTCTTTTGAATATGCTTGCATCTTAAGTTGCACCTTAATTTTTTTCACGCAGTGATCTTGAATGTGAAAGTGACGGATGAATCTCTTTTCATGGGTGCAGGTTTACATCACCTGCACAGTCATGCTGTGCCTTGCGGGGAATGCGGGCACAAGATGCTCTCAAGGATGCCTTGACGACCAAGACGACCCAGACATGAGGCGTAAAAGATCTGTGGCTGGAGAGTCTGCCAGACACTGTGTAACTCAGGGCCCTTTGAGACTCAAGAGGAGCCCAGATGAGAAAGGTAATGACAAGATAAAAATTATTCTGATGTAAATGCTTATGCCATGTATGCCCCCATTGAGAAATCAGGATTGATGTAACTGGCAGTAATTAATGGCACAAGCAATGCAGAAAATTTCATGCTGAATGATCCTAATAATGTGGCCGCGAGCGGAGATTTAGGCCGAACAGACGACAGCGTCTGCAAGACTCAAGCCTTCTCCTGCAGAACAAATGGGTGTCAGTAATTGAAAACATGAGAACTCTAAAGAGTGTATAATGTTATGAGTAGAATTTATAGGTACTAATGCACCAAGTAGCTTGTGTTTGGACAGTTGCAAATTGGTGTATTGCAAAGTAAAAAAAAAAGTATACAAATGAAAAAGTCAGTTGAGACTTAGTGCCTAAGATTAGCATTGTCCTTACCCGACTTTAATATGAAGAAATTGATGTCTGAGTCTATTAACTCAGGTATCAATGGATGTTGAATCAATAAAATATAAATTTAGTTTATTGATCCATGTGGTTACTTCCTAAAGCAGGATTACTGTGTGAGCCGTAAAATGGCACAAAGTAAAATCCAGACTAGTTCAGAACTGTTTTATCATAGTTCTACGTTTCATTTGGAGCACTTCTCTTGCTAACTTTGTGAAACAGGCCTTTTGAGCTATTCGGTAAGAGACTGTATTTGCTATGTGTGTTTCAGGTACTCCTGCCGTGGCCGTCAACCTGGACGTCCCCTGTTTAACTATTCTGGGTGTTGTAGCTCTTGTGTGCACACTGGTTGCCTACAAGATAAAGAAGTCTAGTACTGGATATAAACAGCTTCCCGCGTCTGACATTTGAGACAGTGATAACGCTAATGCTAAGCTAGAATTATGTATCCCTGAATCAGTCTTCTTCCTATAACCAGAATTTTGCAGTTTCACACTGAGGCAATTTGAAACATTTGTAATTAACTGAAACCATGCCTAACGATTTGTAGGTATAAAATTGGTTTTATTCAGTTTAAGTATCATGATTATCCCCCACCGCGCGTTTAGCGCGAAGCGAGGGATATAGTTTTCAGCTCCGTCCGTCCGTCCGTCCCAAAAATTGTCAGTGCGATATCTCAAGAAGGAGTCAACCTATTTCAATTCTTTTTGGTACCAACCTTCCTACTGGGAATGCGCAGACACCAGTCGGTTTTGGTGACCTAACAGTGGGGAATATAGTCCCTTTAGTGACAAACTCTTGTTTATACACTAAAATAGCTGGTTTTATAAAGTTATGAATTTGAATTTATCCGGTAGCATATCAAATAACCCAGTTAAACCTTGGGATTTTTAAAAACTCTTATTTTACTCTTTTCCCTTGGAAACAACACTAAATGTATGCTTAATTTTTGTTCCAAGGTTTATTTACTAATGTGAAATATTTCTCTCGGTCGTATATTGGTACATTGGGGTTTTTTTTTTGGTTGTGGGTAAGTTAAAAAAATTAATGCATAACTTGCTTTGAATTTTGAAGCTCTGTATTTTCAAATTATGACCTGATAGGAGTAACGTATTTGAATGAAGTCACGAAATCAGAGTAGCAACAAAAATGCAATTTTGTTGTCCTTTCTTCTTTTGTCAAAGGAGCCCATTTTCAGGTCAGTGTTTATTTGCATTTGGTCCTCATGGGTGAAGAACTTTAGAGTATTGGTACTGACAAATTGAAGAGGAGGTACTAAATATTGAGAGCTTTCTGAATCAAAAGTCAAATGGAGATTTGAATGTAATTATTTTGTTTGGGTCTAAACGAAAGGAGCCAAATCAGGATTATTGCACATGCTCTGAACTAACGTACATCCAAAGATACTTACTTATAAATTATAAGTAAGCTTATAAATTATTATAAGTAGCTTATAAATCCAGCGACTTTCTTTTTGGTTTAATGTTTTTTGTCTATCACCCCTCCTAGGGATTAAGGATTACATGTTTATATTTTCACACACCAAATCCTTCTCTAGGATTGATTTTTTTTTTCCTTTTTTCTTCCGCACCGCTGCAATCCGTGGTGGCGTCTCGAAATCTGCCTTGAGCTCTATATCAGCTCATGGCCATGTGCAACTTGCCGCACAATCCATCTGCCTCACCACACTGTAACCGATGAACTACAATGTTTTTCTCCATCTGGATGAAACGTTTTTAAGACACACAGAGGTGGGGTTGACCGAGTGTATTAGTTCGCACAATGATATAAACCCTCATATTCTTTGTGAGACTATAACGTGGAAGCTGGTGAAGGGGAGGTCCTGAGTTGACACAAGATACTACCAGTAGACGCCAAACTGCTCTTTGAACATTTAACTCTTTTGTTTCAATATCTTACTTTTTCAACGTCCTCCCTTATTTGCAACATACCCAAGGGTGGAGGACCTCAAACAATTTTTTGACCAGTGCAACATCCAGTATGCTATGGGACCTAAAGAAGATGAAGCAAATGTAAGAAGCAGAAAGATTATGGCATGTATAACTGCTATATATATACATATATATATAATATAAAAAAAACAATATATGAAAAATTACCTGTTCTCAATGATTCACCATTGATCCGTCCACCACTTGGTTCACCTTCTCCATCATTACAAAGTTTTATTGGTAAAATCAACCACCTCTCATTAAATTGACAACACTGCAAAAACCAAAATTCCTTGGAATGGATGCCCCAAACTTTTCTCTGTACGACCTTCTGCATGAACTGCAACATATCAACCAGTAAATCATTAACAACCACCTTAATAATCCGTGGCTTGAAATAGAACAATCACAAAGCACAGATCTCCAGATTAACCTCCTGGCTCCCAGGGCTTTCATTGTGCTCCGTACCAGTGCTTTTCTTGAGATTTTGTATGTTTCACAGATTATTTTGCAATAATTTTATTTCTGGTGATAGACCCCATAAGCCATACGTTTTTGGAAAAGGCATCGTATGGGCTATCGATCGGTATTGGTTTCAAGTGTACATCTGTAATTTGGTGATTAATAACCAATATCAACTGATTGATTATGTGATTTTTTTTTTTGTTGTGGTTTGTACCCTTTAATTCTACAAATAAAGATATTATCTGCCAAACATTACTTTTATTTGTTTATTATTATTTTCTCAACAAAAAAGCTAAAACCCTCCCATGCTTTCAAAGCATAGTTACCTCCACTATTCTCTTAACATGGTAGAAGGTCAATAACACTGGTCAACAACATTTTTGTTGCATTGATATCAACACTTGGTATTAGCTAATTTGAGTGTGCTGATTTCAGATCTGAAGCTAGATTTTTTTTTTTTTCCCCCCAAAGGCTACAGTTTTTTTGCAATCAATCATCATTAGTCTCTTGCTCTTGGATGCTACCCTCATCTTCAGATGCATGAAATTTAAAAACTGGAATGGGTAGCTCATCAGAGTGCAGAGTAGGTCGGATTGCTGAGGGGATACTAGGATATGGGATTTTATGTCTGTCTTGCTTGCCGATACCCGTTGTATTGACCCCTCAAAAATAGCTGTCAGTTGTGTGGTCTCTCGGTTCTCGCCAGGTCATGGGAACGCCGAAAGGTAATCCCTTATGTTCCACTTTTGTCCAGTCACGCAGCTTTTCGTCGAAGTTATGACACACTGTATGTGGGGCCCATTTCTGGTCTTGGTCGACAAGAGTAAGTCCAAAGTACGCTGTATAAGCGCGCCTCACAAACGATGTTATATTGCGCCTTTGACAAATAAGTGAAGCATTCACAAATAAAGCAGAAAGCATCAGGCTTGGTCACACATTGATGTCTATTTGTAGCCAACACCAGATCAGGAAGAAAAACAGAACTATTTTACATAGGGGAGACTGGGGTCCGATGAGCCATGGGGACCAATGTGCCATATCACTATTTTGCGATCAATCGATGACAGTGCTGCTTAAAACAGGTAAAATATTTGACCATTGACTGATGAGTCATGGGTATAAATGAGCCATATCACTATTTTGCCTATTTTAAACACCTTTGGTATCGATTGATCGCAAAATAGTGATATGGCTTATTGGTCCCCATGGCTAATCGGACCCCAGTCTCCCCTACAATAAGTTGCAATTACATACAATAACATTTAACACAAAACTTTGAATGCTTTCCGAAATTTATTTTCCTCAACAACAACAATTTCCCTGTTGATAATACGAACGTCTAAGTAATTAATATGACCGCAAATGGCAGGAATCCAAAACAAAAAATTACCTGAAAACTAGAGCATGTAGAACCAAACAGTTTCCAGATTTGAAATCAGCAAATCAAAAATAGTAAAAAACTGCAAAAAAAAATCTTAGGCAACTGAGATTTTGAAAAAATTTGTTGTGCTGTGTAATTGACTTACTTTGAATTGACACCCAGCAAATACACCCCCAGCTGGTCTAACCCAAACTCTTTGATTAACAAAGCACCAATCACAACAAAATCGGGGAAAGACAAAGGAATCACACCTCGACATTACACCTTCAAAAATGGCACTTTCCTCGACCTTAAATACTTGATTCAGAAGTATAATATATTATACTGGTAAAGAGCGGTACCTGCCTTCTCCCAACTCCTCTCTCAGACCAAAGTTCTTCCATATCAAATTCAAAGAGCCCTACAGCGCCCTCCGTAATTATTAGCACCCCTGGTGAAGATGTGTTCTTTAGCTTCTAATAAATTCCGGTTTTTTTTCTAAATAATATAGGACCACAATGGAAAAAAGAGGAAAATCCCACCTTTAATTTAAGTTCTTTTATTCAGAGGGAAAAAAAATCCCACAATAAGAAATCATGTGTGCCACAATTATCAGCACCCCTGGTGTAAATACTTTGTACAACCCCATTTTGCAAACAAAACAGCCCCTAATCTTCTCCTATAATGTTTCACAAGATGGGAGAATACAGAAAGAGGGATCTTCGACCATTCCTCTTTGCACAATCTCTCTAAATCATCCACCGACCTGGGTCCTCTCCTCTGCACTCTCCTCTTCAGCTCACTCCACAGGTTTTCATTGGGGTTGAGGTCTTGGGACTGAGATGGCCATGGGAGGAGCTTGATTCTGTGTCTGATGAACCATTTCTGTGTAGATTTGGCCTCATGTTTAGGGTCATTATCTTGCTAAAAGACCCTGTGACGACCCATCTTCAGCTTTCGGGCAGAGGCCACCAGATTTTGATTTTAAATGTCCTGGTATTTCAAAGCGTTTATGATGCCATGTACCCTAACGAGGTTCGCAGGGCCTCTGGAAGAGAAACAGGCCCACAGCATCACCGATCCTCTCCCATACTTCACAGTGGGCATGAGGTGCTTTTCTGCATACTCATCTTTTGTGTTCCGCCAGACCCACTTAGAGTATTTGTTGCCAAAAAGCTCTATCTTGGCCTCATCTGAGAAAAGCACACAGTCCCAGTTGAAGTCCCAGTACCGCTGGCAAACTCCAGACGTTTGCGTTTATGATTGTGAGAGAGAGGGTTTTTTCCGTGCATGCCTCCAAAAAACTTGTTGGCATATAGATAGCGCCAGATGATTGTTTTGGAGGTTTTGTGAACCCAAGATGCTACCATTTGTTGCAGTTCTTCAACAGTGAGCTTTGGAGAACTTTTTATCTCTCTTACCGTCCTCCTCACTGTGCGTGGTGGCAAAATAACCTTACATCTTCGTCCAGGCTTGTTTACCACTGTTCCAGTTGTTTTAAACTTCTTAATGATTCCTCTGACGGTAGATATGGGCTGGTGCAGGCGAGTGGTTATTTTCTTGTAGCCATTGCCTGACTTGTGAAGGTCGACACACATCTGCCTTACTTGAATGGTGTGTTTCTTTGACTTTCCCATGTTGAAGAGTAGATAAGAGAAATGGCCTCTGTGTCACGTCATATTTACACCCCAGGAAAACAGGAAGTGATGAATTACTAAATGTTTGTAGGTACTCCGATCAACTTTGTAAACTACTGTCGAAATGACAGAAATACTTCAATTACATTTAATTACAAGGAATTGTTAGGGGTGCCTATAATTGTGGAATTAAAAAAAGGGATTTTTTTTCCCTTAAAATTCACTTGAGTTGAAGGTTACATTTTTCTCCAATTTTCAGTGTGAGAGCATGCTTCTGCAATAAAAATAGAATTTATTATAAGGCTTTTAACACATCTTAACCAGGGGTGCCAATAATTATGGAGAGCGCCGTATCAAAGTCATATAACATTTATTTGAAAATGGACTCCACCATTTCTCTCCCCATCAACCAACGAGGAAAAGATCGAGCCATTACCACTGAAGACAATTTCTGGAACGAAATCTGTTCGAACATATTTGCAATGACTTAATTAACTACACTCCAGTTAATACAGGACAAAGTCATCCACTAAGCATACATCACTTAGCATAAAATGTTCAAAGTGGGCTTCAATGACTCAGATTCCTGTATCCACTGCTGCTTATCATCTCAGACTCCATGCCCATGCCACCTGGTTCTGCAGCACCACTTTGGGGCAGTCTGGAATGTCAGTAAAGTGTCCTCACTTCAGATCTTAGTTCGGCGATAGTTCTAGAGGATGGAGGAAATTACCATGATAGTAGCATCGAGGCATAAACAAAGTAGCACTGAGCATAAACGTATCACGAACCCAGGTTTATGTACACCTAAGGGCCCTTTAAGAAGATTTAACCGGGTACCGGCTTATGCGCCCAAGGGTAACTTTTAAGAGCTAAATCTTCAGGACCTGTACCACATAAACCCTTAGGGGTCGAACGTAATCTGCAATCCAACTTAGAACATATCACTACCTACACATCAGGAAGGAACCGCCCCCTAAGTACCTGTTGTAACAAGGCTAGAAAGAATGTACAAGTGTTAAGAGTCATGGAGACCACGCAAGCTGTAAAAAGTAACAATAATTTAATCACCAGGTAGGCAGAAACTTGGATCAAACAAATCAAAGGTAAGCCAATTATCAATTTCATACAATTTAGAAAGAGAGAACAAATTCATACCTGGAAAAATAGAGGCCACACGGAGCGAGGCCGCACCACGTGCCCAGGAAGCACTCTGATGCCATCCCTCTCCGCCTACCTTGATCCGTTACTTATGCACAGACCCAGGCGAGCGAAGCGAGGCGGCATGTGATTCTCCCTAACTTACCTTTTGCGTGCGAGATCTTGAAAAAAAGCCTTCCGGTTAGAATCTCTTGCCTTTAAGCACTCAAAACCACGCCTTTGATCAAGGCAGAGGAAGGGAGGGCCGAATCTGGGTTTTTCCCCCCATTTGGGGGTGTAATACACTTCCTAGCAGAGAGAGGAGACTAGGATAATTGCCCGCGTAAAATCTAACCAATTTTTCAGGAGTTTCCCCACAAAGAGAATGAAACATAATTTCAAGGGAAATGACACACGCTCCTTTCAACTCCTTGGATTCCCCCGAGAATAAAAAGACCAAACATGATAGGAATATGTGCTAATATGATGCAGTTGTCATGGAAAAGCTTTAAAATGGAGTATTATATAGTCTAATTGTAAGTATATAAGTGATTTCTTCACAGGATATTGGACATAAACATATTATGAATTTCTCAGAGATTTAGATTGTTTTAAACAGATTAATGTAACTGGACTTTAACTTCAGTGGGGACAGTGATATAACTTTCAGAGGAGACTTGGGCAGCTAGGACTTAACGGCTCCGGCCTCCTGCTGTGCAGAACCTGAGATGCTGCCCCACAGCCAGGCTGCAGGGCCATAAAAGTTTTACTGCTGGCTCTGAATCGAGCCAAATCAACCAAACATTCAGATTCTACACGCGTAATGAGCATGTGTTCCAACAATATTATTTTTGACATTTGACATCATATCTGTTGTAAGCTAAATCAACCAAACATTCATATTCTACAATGGCCTTTATCATCTCGGATAGTCATTACAATACTATGTATTTCTCAATACCCTGTCTTATTTTAATCTTTTGCAGTTTTTTTTTATATCGAAACAAGAGTGATCAGAAGAAGAGTTTACCCCCATCCCCCGCAATCTAATTTCATAAATCCCAAAATATCCAAAGGCACCAGTCTAAGACCTGATTAATACGCGCAACAAGTTAAGTTTAAAAACACTGAACGGTATTTAAGTTCTACTCCGGAAACAAAATTATTACAGACGGACATACTGATGACTATATCCCCTCGCATTATATGCTAGGGGGATAAAAAGCCTAAATAGGGACAGGAATTGGAAGCAACAACTATGCAGAAACTAGCGATAGGTATTATAATACGTAGTTATGCAGAACTTAAGCTACATAGGGGAAACTGGGACAAAATGTGGTTGGCCTACTTAAGAAAGATCTTTCCCCACATCCGTATAATTCATTCAAGGGACTCAAACTTGTATAAACATTAAAGGTTTGCACATAAAGAACAATATGACAAAGCAAGAAATGCATACCTTTCAAATTCAGGTTTTTATTCAAGATAGGAAAAAAAAGGCTCGCAACCCCGTTTAACCCCATGCAAGGGGCGAAACGGGGTGGCTCCTGGGGCAAATTGGGGAACCAGCAAATTATTAGGGCAAGTCCAGAAAATGATCACAAAACAACATCTAATTCCATTTTCAGTCTCACACAGTTCTCACATGAATCCAGGCCAGCATGAGTAGAGCACCCATCTGCTGCATTTCCTGCAGGAAACCCAACTTTCATGACTGACCCAATAAAAATCTTCACAATAGAGACATTCAGTATCCTTCTGTGCATCTGAACTTTTCTTTCCTTTTTCTTTTTTGCAACCTATTCGTTTTGGAGCACTTTTCTTCTCTTTCATTTCCAGCAGTTTCTTTTTTAAAGGGAACCCCGACAATAATGACTTGTAGGCTTCATAAGATTAGTGTTGGTTTCAGTCATATTAATGTGAGTCAAAAAATATCCTAAACGTCTTCGTTTTTATCAAATTTGAAAATATAATTTTACTCGTAGGTCGCCATTGTTGTTTACGTCGCAATGCAGTTTGGGTAGTGACGTCAAATGGTTGCTCAACTCAGTTCTAGCAGTTCGCCGGTACCGTAGTTGCGACTGTACAGCGAGAAAAATGACATCAATTCAGCCTCTTCAATTTGAACCCGAGGGCCCGAGCGTTAGTGAGGAAAGAAACACAGAAAATGACCAAAATGAGCATAAAAATGAAAACCAGAGGAGACGTGATGAAGCGAGAGTGGGGCAAACCCAGTGTTGACAGTGCAACAACTGCGTCGCTATGACAACCGAGAGGAAGAGTGTTTGTTGTCAAGTTCCAATTTTTGTCAGCAGCTGTTCGAAGTCAGCATAAGCATACCGTGAGTTTTCTGATCCCTTGCACCCCAATATCAATAATTTCAGGTATTAGCATCCACCACTGTCATGTGCTTTATAGCCTACAGAACTTGGGGAGACTGCCGATAGGGGGGTCCATTCCTAATGGACGTTGCAGTGAAAAATCGTTTATGCAAATGACGTAAGACAATTTGTCTGTTTTCTGCTTTTGACGTCACATTATGCCTGTATGCCAGTTTAGCCCCCACGGACTCTCTAAACTCCTGCACGACAATCTTTTCCACTGCCTTCATGACAACAAGAGTCAAGGTGACGGGACGATACTCATTTAGTTGTTTTGGACATTTCACCTTGGAAACAGGTATTATATGTGATGTCCTCCACACAAGAGGAGTACTACCAGTGTTCAATGAGCGCTTATAAATAGGCTGCGACACAGGCGCTAACTCATCTGCAACAGTTTTCAGCATATACGCACTGAGATTATCTGGTCTCGTGGCCTTCTTCTGATTTAGCCTTTTGAAAATATTTCTTACCTGCTCAACAGGAATATCAATCCTATCTAACTCAGAAGGTACCACTGTTTTAATCATCTCAGCACCCAGATCTCTATTATTACCTTTTTCAAACCTTGCAAAGAACCCATTCAATAGATTTACAAATTCCAGCTCATTATCTACAACCAAAGCTTTTCGGGTAGTTGAAAGCCCAGTTATAGCTTTCATTGTATCCCATAACTGTTTACTGCCTTTACCTCTATAAGCCTCCTCTAATTTGAGTCTGCATTTCCTCTTCACCTCCCGTAGTTTACTTTTTAATACTTTTTCTATCTGTTTTAGTTCTCCAATGTCCTTATTTGTGAAGGCAATTTTCCTCAAATTTATATGTTGGACATCCTGTGTTATGAACGTCTTATTGTTTGGGTATATTTTTATCTCCTTTGTTAATATCACAGACTGTACACAAAAGTCTATGTAGCCTGTTGTTATTGTGGTTTTTTCATCCAGGGAGTCATGATGAAACTCCTCCCACGTAGTACAGTCATATGATGCTTCAAGTTTCTCAATATTATCAGGTGACCACACTTTAATTACTTTTTTCTCTGGTTTAAAACGTTTCAATTTAGATTTATAAATAGGTATAAGATGAACCACATTATGATCCGAGGTGGCTGTTGGTGGTCTCATCTTAGACACATATGCGCCCTCCACATTTACAAACATTTGTCCAACAGTTTATTCTTCCTCGTTTCGCCCTTCACATATTGTATAAATCCTGACATCATTAAATCCAATTCACACTGGTTCATATCCCCAAAAACAATCGCTGGCGCCTCAGGATGTTGTTGCTGCAGCGTGTGGACAGTCTGCAACAGTAGCTGCTGCTCGGGTCACGCTGCCAGCGGGAGGTGCGTATACAACGAACAGCAACACGCACCCAAAGTCCCCGGGCAAATACAGTGGTCTTTATGTCAGGAACAAGATTTCAACGTCTTTATCACAAATTCTGCCTTGTGCCCTTCACGGTGTATTGCCGACATCACCGATCATTAATTAGAACACAGATCCCGCCCCCTTTGCTCTTTCAGGTGCTGGGATCTGTCGGCCCTCACCAAAGTGAAGCCATCAATTTCACAGGCTGAGTCCGACACCGAGGAATGTAACCAGCTCTCAGTAAAGCACAACAGTGATGCCTCACGAATCTCTGATCCGCACCTCGTATAGGCGCAGATCTCATCCATTTAGTCATTAATTGACCGCAGGTTTGTGAGGATCACAGATGGAAGAGGTGGCCTTGTGTGCCTCGCTCGCAGGCGTCTCCGCACCCCTCCTCGCTTTCCTTGTTTCCTTTGCCTCAGGAGCCCTCCTTTCAGCTCCGGCGGAACTATCTAAGAGCCGCGGTGAGAGGCACAGGCCCCGATCCCGTGCAATCCCTCGACCGCGTCTTAGTTCCAGCAGTATTTCTCGGCTGTATAGGTGCACAGAGCCAGTAGACGTCTTTGCAACCACGCAGCAGTTCATGTCCACACGCCGATCCATACCCCAGCGCGTTTGTTGCATTTGTAACCACAGTCTACATAACACCAAAACAAACGTATACGTAAACATTTCCCCTGTGCTTACTTAGACCAAAATTAAATGTGAAAAACGCATAAACAAGAGATCTCTGATTCCATCCCCGCAATCATCGCTGATTCCACCCTCTGCGCCCTCAAGTGATCTGCGATGGCGGATACCCGATTTCAAACACTGTGGCAAAATGGCCAGGCTCTGTTTATGACTCCAGGATTTTCCAAGTATCCACACTGGCACAGAGGTTTGCAGCAGGCAAGAGGGCTTATCAAGCCGAGGGCTTCCACCTAAGAAACAGCTCCATAGTGGTAAAAAAAAATATATAAATCTTCTAATCTTAATGTATCAGGAATCCAATCGGCAGTTTCCTCAATGATGATGAAAGAGGGAGGGTACAACACAAACCAGTTGAATTTCATTCGTGATCAGCTAAGTAGCAGACAGTGCATTCGATATGCAGGCAGTGCCACATTATTATTAATTTATTATTTTTTGCCACTCCAAGTTATTGTTTCGTCGCTCCATGGGTTGTATGTGTATCACACAGACCGAATAATAAGCGCATCATCAACTGTAACCAGGACAAGTCATTTTAAATAAAGCCCCACACATTTCCGAACACCAAATAACAATATATTGAAGCTTTCATTGTCACAATCTTCATAGTTCACATAGTTCAAGCCCACAAAACAATCCTTCAACTGTGTCGTCACCTAATACTGGCCAACATTATTCAAAGTGGTCATAAAAAAACAAGGAAAATTCTGCGCCAAACTACATAACATACAAGGTGTCTATGAACGACAAATGCCAAAACATTAAAGAAGTTTACGTTTCCCATCCCCAAAAGGCTTTGTGCCAATACATATATACATGAATACTATCAACAGAATAAAAAAGTTCTAGAAATAAGAAGGTTCTTCATACAGGAAACACCAGTGCTGTGCTAACTGTCGGCTATATGAGGACAGACTTTGCAAGGAGCTGGCGTGCGCGCCGAAGCCTTTCCATACTCTCCATGAGCACTTCGCGGTCTCGGCTCTTGTTGGAATCTTCCCGCAGAAGCCAGCCGATGCCGTGATCTTCTCCCATTATCCCCACCGTGGCCACATGCAAGCGGCTGACGAACAGCTCCAACATGTGATACTGTATTATCAGAGGGATCTGATTGGCCAGTCGGTCAGAGGCAAGCTGCGATGAGCACATAGAAAAAAAACAATTAGCAAAGCTGAGACTCCAGGAGCATTATTTATTCTTGATATCATGATTTTCTTTTCTTTTTTGTGATCGAATAACTGCTTTTAAAGAGTAGAATACTGGTACGTGAAACTGTTGGAAGCAACTCCCCCTGCAGACCAAATCCAGACATCACACCCATTCCCCATGAGTCCAATGCTCTCGACATAATACATTGTGCTTCACTCAGAACCCGCCATGTTTAGAACGTGCTTGGGTCGCAGAATTTGGTAGCTCGCTGTTGAGGCGCATTGTCACGGTGAACACGGGGGAAAGTTACGGAAAGAGTACTTCTCAAAGGCAAAGCACTTCTCAAGTTCGCGTGAAACGCCTTGACTTGCTTGAGGCGTGGGAAAAATTGCACCTTTTGACCGTGGAAAGCGTATGTCTGACGCACGTTATCAGTGTGTCGACAGTGAGCGCGGAGTGCGTGAGACTGGCACATTACCAATTTCATCAGCTAGGATTACGGGTTGCACTTGTGACAATTGAGATTAGCACGTGACAATCACTCATTACTTGCGTGTGACGATAAATGATCAGTTCCTTGGTTCCTCCCTAATATACATACTCGGAGTTTTGCCCCTCGTGTTGCGTGCGGGTGGCGTGCGCTGAGGGCACGCCACACATTGATGTAGACAGTGAGATGTACTTCTGTCTTGGGGGCCGCTCCTATTACCCGTGCTTCTGACTTGATTCTGGGGTACTAAAGGATTGCGGCCCCGTACGTTGTTATGCATTCTTGATTTTCCACAAGGCCTGTAGAATTTGCATGTGCAGGAACAATGGTCTCCACGGCCAGTCTTTCGCTGACTTTGCACATTTATTTTCACCATCCTTGGGATTGTCACACAGCTGTGCAACCTTACAGCGCCCTTTAGCCGTGACAACATTAAAAAAAAAAAAAAAAACGGATTCCCGCAGCCTCGCAAACTAATTTCCGCAAACCTGCGCTCCTTAATGAGCGGTGAAATTATGAAGGCTTATTGATATGTTACGTCATCATTTATGTGCAGAAGACGCCTCATAATTCTGTGGTGCAATGCATAACAATGCTATCAAAAGTAAGTTAGATTGTCGTTGGTTTTTACGAATTCGTCTGAGCAACTGTGGCTAATCGGGGGACATGATCTGCGAGTGGTTAAGGTTATTATGCGTTTTTAAAGGTGAAGTTTCCGAAGATCAAATTCAAAATCAGAAGATTCCCCAAGTAAAAATGTCTGCTCCCTGGTATTGGAGCCAATTTGAAGACTTGCTGGTTTAAAAAAGCGTCGCACTGGATTATAAATGAATTAAAATTTATAAAACTATGCATTTTAGACACTTCAAGTATTCTTCTTCCCGCTGAAATATACTTTGCCAAGGTGCTGTCTCCTCCTTTTAGCAAGTTGCCACATGATAGGTTGTCAACAGCATCTGACTTTGATCTATCTTACATCATGCCCAAGGTACTGAAAGCGTTAAGAGCAGCTGAGTTGTGGACCTCATCGTTCTGGATGGTGAGAACCAGCTCTTTACAAACCAAATGTCGTGAGGACATCTGAGCCCCTAAGAACGAGAGTGGCCATTCCCACTTTTTTTTTTAAATTCGAGAGATGTAAGTTTAAAGTTTAAGTTTTGTTGCATCTCTGGAACACAGAATTTAACAAAAACTATAGCAGAAACACATCACATGTAAAGGTAAAATGTTTCATGAATTACAGTATTATGCCCTAATATGCATATTATCTGAATCTGTGGATACCAGACCCTCCACCGATTCGTCTGGACAGAAATCACTGCCCTGAATGTCATCTGCTGCACCGTCTTCATCAGTTAGAGCCTGTAGCTGCTCATCTGTCACATACTTGGCTGCCATGTTTCACTGAGATTTCTGGGAAACTGGAGATGGCCCATTCTGGCTCTCAAAGTCATTTCACTATTACCTAAAGCCAGAGGTGGACCCTCTCCATATCTTTAGCATATAGTGGGGTTATAGTATAGTGAAGTTAGATTCATGCTTACAATCAGCGATAGATTAAGGTTAGGGTTCAGGAAAGGCTGTGCAGAATGAATGTGAGTTGATGCAATGTCTTTGCAAGTATAGCTTTAAAAACCTATGCATGTGTATGTGTGACTGCGCACGTGCACGTGTGCATGTGTGTGTGCGTGTGTCTGTACATGCATGTGCGGACCTTAACCTTACCTTAAAGTATGTGTTGACATGATGTGCCATCTCTCTGATGTCAGCATTAGTTGGCGTCCCAAAGCAGGGGGCTTTCAGTTTGATGGCATCGAGCTGGTAGCTATAGAGGCAGTCCTGCGCGTACACAGTCTTCTCCATGCTGAACTGCCAACGCAGTTTTTCCTCCGCGTTACTGCTCTCCTGCTCTCCCAGGTCCTCCAGATGGACCTTGGCCTTCCTCAGGAGGTTGGGATAGGCTTCGAAATGAGAGGCGGCGATGTTGTTCACGCCACGCCTGATAATTTCTGGGGTTTTGTGATTGCATGTGTGAAAGAGAGGGAGAGATTACTCTCTTGTCCACAAGGCAACAAAATTCTCCTCGTCAAACTCGAGGACGAGGACAGGGTGGAAGAGACACGGCTTTCAGGACTATGAAACAGAAAAGAGCACAAAGTACTAAAAGGAAGACGGCATACATTGCACTGGGGGATTAGGGGCCAATTTCAATGACACGGCTTTGCCTGGTCCAGGACTAATGGCGCTTTTCCACTGCACGGTACCGGCTCTACTCTACTCTACTGGCCTTTTTTGCTTTTCCATTGGGAAAACAGTACCTGGTACCAAGTACTAGTAGGTACTAGTTGGTACTTTCTCTGGTACCTGTTCTCCTGGGGTTCCAAAACCAGCTGACTGGGTACTAGTAGGTACTAAAATGTGACGTGCAACATTGCGGCCCACTGATTGGTCAGAGAGAATCGTCTCTGCAAAAATCAACTCGCTTCCGCATTAATGCTTGGAAACTGGCTTCTCTTGCCATCAGTGAAACAGGTCTTCAAATTGTGCTTTTGAAACGTGTTTTAGGCAGCTTGATAAATATACTGTGCGTTGCGTTTGTTCACCGAAGCTGCTGCATTTATGAAATGCGTTTCCTTGCTGTGACCCTATTTGAAGCGAAATTAGAAGAGAAACTTGAGAAAGCTATGGTGCTGCCCCTATGTTACGAAAATTGCGCAGAAAATAACTTTACGGATGCTGATGAAGCATCTTGTTCTAAGGAGAGGTATCAGATGAGATGATGCATCGTGAAGCGATAAATTCTAATACTCTGCAATCTCCTACAAGATGTGCATTTGCTACCTGTTTTGCCTTCAATTTCAAAGTGAAATGTTTCATGAAGCCAGAATATGAATGCTCTATGTCTTTTACGTATATTATTGCTTTGCGTTTTTAGGTGGTACGTTAATTAATGTGCAACCAAATCGGACACAACACCAGGTGCAATCCTACGCATCAGGAGAAGGTCAAACAGAAATTACAATTAAACACTTGAGGACTTTAGTGCCATTACGTGGTGACATTAGTGCAAGTCCCCTGATTTAAACACTTTAATATTCAACAAAATCAGCGGAATAAGAGTACACTTGATATAAATGAGGATGCCGTTGCGGCCGGAACATGCTGCGTCGCAACGACGAGCAGGGACCACAGAGGCGGTACTATCCTCTAAAGGAAAAGATATCCCAAAAAAGTACCCGGTGCCGAGTAGCGTAGAGCCATTACCATGTAGTGGAAAAGCACCATTAGTAAAATTTTGAACAGCAATTGTACACACGAAACTGTCTGAATGTCAAACCAGCACTATGCTTTACTCATGCCTGTAAAACTGGCCCTATACGTATTGAGGAAACCTTACTTGTAGGAGGTGGGAACGCATGAGTAGGCCTACTGAGCTCTCACTGTATCACAGAGCCAGTATTCGGAACCTGCACTTGACCATTAATAATGACCACTTTTGGTTGTAAGCATTAAAAGCACGCATCTTGTCAGGGGTATCAAACCCCAGTGTTGAAACACAACGGTTCACTGTTTTGCATTGCCGAGAAGCAGCTTTGTCAAGACTAAGTGTCTGTGATACTGGCCCTGTATGTTTTCAGGTATCTAGAGCCAGTAGGACTAAATGTCTTCAGGTCTGCTGCTGGTTTGAAAGCAGGCATTCGGGTGACCGCTGACGATGACCACTCACGACCAGGTTGATAGCCATTGCCTTCCCTTACCTGCAACGTTATTGAGCACGAAGATGGCTGGCTCCTCCATTTCTTGGATGTGCTGCTTCACGATGCCCTCAAAGGTCTTGTAGTTCACAAAGCCAGGCAATTCCTTCCCTCGGCGAGTCCGAGCGAATTCCTCCACTTCGTCCCGAAGGTGCTCATCAACTGAGAGAAAGCAAGAGAGAGAAACAGAGTGTTGTGATTCTGATTCTGCCTTGCCATGTTTCTGATCTGACTGCCATGTGTATACTTCGATTTTTGCAATGTCTGACTATTCTTGAAATGTGTATTGCGATTTGGTTACTCAGATTTATTCATGCATTGTTTTAGTTTTGTTTTTCCATGTTTTACTTTTCACCATAGTTACTCCGGTCCATGTTTTTGTTTATACCATTCTTCGCACTTTGTCTCCCCCTGTCTGGTCTTTGGTCTTGTCTTTGCCCACAGCCCCAGTGCTGCGTTTCAGTGGGTTCTCCACATCTGCTCACGCTATCCTTTCTCTTAGTATCTAGGCACATTAGAACTCCTTGACTGGAGCTGTGTGTTTGTCTATAGGATTGTCCTGTGATCCCTGTCCGCGTTTTGGTTTCTGCCAATTTCATGTGATCAGGTTCTCCTTAATGTGTTGCTCCCTTGTAATCAGTCTGACTGCCTGCACCTGAGTTCTGTTATCATGTGACCTCCCAGAAGTGTATATTAGGTGTCTCTTCACAGCACTTCCTCATCAAATCGTTCTCCATTGTTTGCTTGTGCCACGTTCATTTTTGCCTAGTTCTCATTGTGATTATCCTTCTGACTGGACCATCCCTGATTGTTGCCCACTCCCTGTACTTCGCCGCCTTCTTGTTACCAAACCCTTTTTTGTACGACTCTAATTTTTGTGATTGGTGCCCTGGTTAAGATTTTGGATTTCGCCCTTTGGTTTCTGATTTTGGATTGTGGACTCCGTACCATTGCCTGCTTTGTTGGGGGTTTCCCCCCCTTCAGAAATAAACCTCCTTTTTGCATTTTACCGGTTCTCGCTTGTGATCCCTTTCGTAATCCTCACACAGAGACAGACAGCACAGGCGATGGAGAGAGTTTAGGGCTGTTCAGGGAGTCCTCAGCAAAGATGGACAATCTAGGTACAGAAAAGTAAAAGTTCTATCCAGTATCTTGCACCTACCACCTAGATATGCAAATTGGAACAACCCTTCAGGTAGGAGTTTGAACTAATTATGTCAGGGGGATGCGTACGGAGGCCCAGACGCGACAGAAGCGTAGGTGTAAAAAGCTTCCCACATAGTGAGACACTAATAAAGGGATAGAACACAAGAGGGGAACTCACTCCCCAGCAACAGTGCCAACAGAAAACAACCCAGATAAGTGGGCGAAAATTCCTGTCTGAAAATAGAACCAACCGGACAAAGGAAAGAACAGAAACACAGCCTCCAACTCCCAGCAAGGAGGGAGAACAAGCAGAGGCTCAGAGTGAAGGGAATAAACTCAAATAACTTGGCAGGGGGGACATAAGCACCTCCGCTCCAGCAGCAACGAGCTCGAAAAGAGGTGAGACTCCTCACTAAACCCCGCAACAGCCCACAACTCAGCCTGTGCTGGGGCAGAGTGACAACAGATAACCGAAAGAAGGTCCATAGAGAATAGAGACCTTATCGGAGAAACTTTCTACGCAAAGAACAATTCTAAGCTAGCCTCAAATAAGCAGCTAAACCCTGTTCTAATGCTGACTGCTGGCTTGGTTGTGCATAAGCAGAGGGACACGAAAGCGCACAGCACTGCTAAGGCAAGTCTTATATACTGCAAAACACAGCAGGAATCAATTCAGCCACTAATGAATGGAGTCAGAGCTCTGGCGGGGAGCCTGCCCGACTGAATCAGCGCTTAGATGAGAGAATGAGATTGAGCAGGTAACAACCATGAGAAATTAGTGTAATCAGTTGGGTGAGCATGTGGGAGGCAGTAAGACATGGCAGGAGTTTTGCTTCCCCTTAGCTCTTGCAATAAATGTTTGAACCTTTGTCTTCTTTTAAATAATTTTGGCTCATTTCATTAACCTCCGCCGAGGAGGTTTATGTTTTCGGTGCCGTTTGTTTGTTGGTTTGTTTGTTTGTGTACAAGATAACTCAAAAACTAATGGCCGGATTTTTATGAAATTTTCAGGGTAGGTGGAAGTCAAGGAAGAGGTGATTAAATTTTGGCATATCTAGGCCAAAGTACTGCTGAGATATACTCCAAAGTTCAAGATTTCAAGTCTTTCCAATGGGCCAGAGTTCCAATTGCCGTGCTTTTGGCTTTGCTGCCCCCTGGCGGCGGAGGTTCTGCGCTCTCTGAGTGCTCTTATAGTTTATCTTAGTTTCCGTGTTCATCTTTGTTCTCCATGTCCATGTGTCTTTGTTTTTCTCTCTCTTCCGTGTTTCTCGTCACCCATCTTTATTAATCGTTTGTTTGCCTCGTTATCTCGCCCTCGTTATCCCTCCGTATACTCCTCTCGCCCCATTACATACCTGTGTCTCGTTTGCTCATTTCAGTCTTGGGCATTTAGCACCTTGTCTTTCCCTCTTTCTTCGGGAGTGACCTGCGGTGGTTAAGCTGGTCTAATCTGCCTGCCTGTTGTGACCAAGTTTTTCCAATTTATAGTTTAAGTTTTTTTCTCTGTTCCGTTTCCCTGATCGACCAGGTTACTGATCATTATGAATCGATATTTTGACTGCAACTTTTGGATTGCGGTTCTGGACCGCATTTCTTCCTGGCCGAATTCGACCTTTCCCCACCTGACCACTGAACTTTGGTTATGTATCATCTACCAGCATCCGTGCCTGGGTCAGTACCCTCATACCAGACATCTGACCACTGGAGTAAACAGAACATTTTACAACAAATATTATTTAAAAGACTTTAGTGTGTGCTACTAACCGTGCCAAACTCCATACTAAATACTATGATCTAATATTTAATTTCTAAAAATGTGGTTGTAAATATGAAAAAAGCTGACTATAGCTATTTGATTTCAAAAAGGGAGCAAAAATTGGTTATCAAATTATATGCAACTAGAAGAGCACTCAGAGAGCGCAGAACCTTCGCCGCCAGGGGGCAGCATGGAAAGACTTGAAATCTTGAACTTTGGAGTATATCTCTGCAGTACTTTGGCCTAGATACGCCAAAATTTAATCACCTCTTCCTTGACTTAATACGCACCTAGCCTGAAAATTTCATAAAAATCCGGCCATTAGTTTTTGAGTTATCTTGTGCACAAACAAACAAACCAACAAACAAACGGCACGGAAAATATAAACCTCCTCGGCGGAGGTTAATAAGGACATAACGCACTCCTCAATTTTCAGCTCAGTCACTGCCACTGCCAGTGATAAATGTGGATACAAGTGAGACTACCTGAGTGCTAAAGCTGAGAAGGCGAGCAATTATAATGTTAAATTTGGTGGGGTTCACATTTTCAAAATTATGAATTCAAACCTGGCAAAAGAAAAAGCTCAACAGATATGGAAGATGCTAACGTTTCGTGGCTTTCTTGTCAAGCAGTGCCTTCCACTTGGTGAACTGGCATCGGATTTTGGTAAACAGCCTGGTGTTGCCATCCTCGACCACTTCTTCTGCCCGAACAACTTCCATGAGAACATTGTTGAACTTGTTAATTTTCTGCAAGATTAGGAAACACAAGGTTCCTTAGGGAGGCAATGCATTGTACATCTGGAGAAAACAGTACTTTTGGTAATGTTGTAAAGTATCTTCTCAGGAACCCATCTTTCTCAGTACTGTCACTCACTGCAATCAGGAACTGAGTCATCTGTCCCTGATCCTTAGGAACTCCATCTCCCAGGGTCCTTAGCTTCTGTTTTGTGTGCTCCAGCTTCTTATCAATCTGGTCCACCAGCTTCGGGAGGGATTTCTGGACATCGAATTAAATATCCAGGAAAAACAAACATTAAATATTTAACAAAGTGACAAGAATAGCTGATGTCTAATTAGATAAGGTAGAGTCTTTCACCCTATGCCTGGTTTCAAAAACTATAAGCTGTAAACTTCTCGTTCTTATTCCATAACTCATTTGATGGATTGCAGTCTCTTTAAAGGTGGTGAACCACTTTATTCCAAGGTAAGGTCTAAGGAAGAAAGGAGGTACAGTTCTGTCCTTAATTACTGTCACACTTAGCAAATATGAGCAAAAAGATGTTAACGAAAAATGTCTTTGCTTTTCACCGAGTCTTTCACCCAAAATAGTAACAAAAACCTTACTTTCACATCAATGAAGTAAAACTACTGAAAGAAGGAGAGATGTTGACATTAAATACATTTTTCTTCCAAACATTTGTGCCGCAATTATTGGTGGCCCAAAAAAATTCTGTGATTAAAATGTAACTGAAGTATATTTCTGGTCATACTTTACATTTTTAAGTTCCCAAGTTTGATTATGAACTGTTTCAGAGGTGAACCATGACTTCCTGTTCCAGTGGAGTATAAACATGAGGAGACACAATCCAAATTCCCTTAGTTATTCAACACTATGGGAAAAACCTGAGAATGAGGGGCATGACGAAAAGTTGCTGAGCTGCACAAATCAGAAATAGGACATAAGAAAATCTCTAACTCGTAAAAAATACCCATTTCCACTTTCACGGCAACAATTAGGAGGTTTATAGTGACAAGGGATGTTCAGAATCAGCACGGAAGAGGAGACTGACCCTACCCACTGCAAAGAGGAATAATCCAACAGGATCAGAGAACTGGAGAACTGCAGAGGTTAATTGATTCTTGGGGTAAGAAAGTCTCAAAAACCACCATCAGACACCACCTACATCACCATAAATTGTTCGGGAGGGTTGCCAGAAAAAAAGCCCCCCCAGTAGACCAACAAAAAAACTAAAGCATCTTCTATCTATTGGCCAAATGTTTTTGTGACTTTCGATGGTCAATTTCAGTTATATGGTCAGATGAGACCAAAATAGTGTTTTTTTTTTCTTGGCAAAAAAACATCTAAGGTGGGTTTGGTGTAAACAGAAAGACAGCCATCCACAAAAACACCTCATACCTACTCTGAACTATGTTAGTGGATCTTTGACTTTGTAGGGATGTTTTTCTTCTATAGGCCCTGAACATCTTGTTAGGACACATGGCATCATGGACTCCATCAAATTCTAGCAGATATTCAATGAAAACTGAAAAACCTCAGTCAGGAAGCTGCGCTGTGGCTGGACTTTCCAGCGGGACAATGTCTTCAAACCACACCTCAAAATTTGCAAGAAAGTGGTTTGATGACCGCAGAATGCAGGTTTGGCTCTAGTCATCACAGTCCCTTGACCTAAAACCCCGCAGAGAATGTGTGGGATGAATTGAAGAGGAGAGCGCTCAAGCCTCGACCTCGAAATCGCAAGGATACGGAGAGATTAAACGTGGAGAAATGGTCTCAGATCCCGTTTTAATTGTTGACCAACCTCATCATGCATTGTAGAAGAAAAATCAGAGCTGTTATTTCGGCAAAAGGAGGCGGTGCAAAATATTAAATGAATGGGTGCCAATAATTGTGGCAAACACATTTTTGAGAAAAGTACTTATATCACAAAAAGAATGTGATGTTTCTTTCAATTGTGTTACTTCAAGGTTACTTAAAGGTTAGATTGTCGTGAATACCCTGAATGAAGAATCAAGTTGATAAACAATTAAGACATTTTTTTTGTTTGTTTTTGCTTTTAAAAGGTTCCAGTAATTCTGGACAATGCTGTATCATATAAGTGATTGGAATGAACCCTGTGCACTGATCAGGGAATCAGAGTACGCCAGAACTTACGCCTATATGCTCCACCAGCTCCTTGGTCAGCCTCTCTGCCAGAAAGGGGATGGAGGCTTTCTGCTTGTCCATCAGCGACCTGGGTGATGGGATACTGAGGCGTTTAGGCCAGGTTGATTTAAAGGAAAGTCAAACCTCAAAGTGACAATGTTTCATATTAAAAATGGAATTTTTGATACCTTTTCACAATGACTTTTTCGAGGCAATGCTTTTTTATGAGTGAAATTCACCTTCATGTGCCGTTCTAAACGGGTCAGGTAGGGCATGGTATTCCCACCGCATAATGAAATCAAATTTTTTCTATGGAGATTTTCCAAGATCCCACGGACACAGTATGTTGACAGGTTCAAGAGGAGCAGGTGTGTGAAATCAAAAAGCCACTTTTAAAACCATACTGGTTACTACTACCATATCAAGGGACAATACTGCAGTCCTCTGTGTCCACAGGATGTGACTGTCTACCAAGACTGAAACAATATGGATTGACAAAAAAGCGTGGGTTGTTTCTTAGAGACAGTCATAAAAACACACTTATCGAAATGATTTGAGGAGTTTGATTGAGCAAAATTCTTGCCTGGACTTAGGCCAGACCACCAGACTCTGTGAGAAAGACTTGAAAACACACAGCTGGCGGCGGAGTACGGTAGAAGTTAAAAATGTGTGTTCCATGCAAAGAACTTTGTATTCAAACCAAGTAACTTAGTAATAAATATGTGTCTTGCAATTAAAAAAAAAAACAAGTAGATCAGAAGGATCTAATAGCTGCGACCTCGCCTAGCATCCGTCATGAGGCCTAGTGTCCATGACTGGTGGGTTTCTTGTACAAGTGTGATGTCCTTGAAATGACCTTGAAAATCAATAGGGGACCCTCTGTACCAAGAAGCTTGTTCTAAGATGTAATAGCCATCCATCAAGTTAAAGTGGAGTTACGGTGCGAAAACTGTGAAATCGGGCAAAATCGACACTTTTTTGACTAGTGTGACCTTGGGATTCGACAGATGACCTTGAAAATCAAGAGGGAACCCCTCCTCTATTCCAAGAAGCTTGTTGTAAGATTTCATTGCCATTCATTGAATTAAACTTGAGTTTCGGTGCGAAAACCGTCAAATCGGCTAAATTGACAATTTTTTTTACCTTTGTGACCTTGGGATTTGACGGATGACCTTGAAAAACAATAGGGAACACCTCCTGTATGCCTAGAAGCTATTTCCAAAATTTCATAGCGATCCATGAATTCTAACTGGAGTTACAGCGCGAAAACCTGCAAACAAGGTCGTGACCTCTGTGAACTTGACGTTTGACCTTTGACCTCGACCTTGTGCATGGACATCACTTTGGTGAAGGTCAATAACTCCTGAAAATTTCATGATGATATGACGACAGGAACATGGTGAAAAAGGTGTCACAGACAGACAGACAGACGGACGGACAGACAGACAGACAGACAGACAGAAGCGTTCATAGAGCTGCTTGGTCGCAGCTAAAAAGTCAAAGTCATTCCTTGTTTTGTTTAAAACCCCTTTGTGCGGATATAGACGCCGCGTCCATATTTTCCAAAATTTAATTCCTAAACAATTCTGAAATTGAATTTCGATATGTCTTCCTTCACTGGAATAATTTTCCAAAGTGTCTGTGGCACGAGTACTGAGTTATAAATCTTGAAATAGGCTCAAGCATAACAGGAAAAAATTGGAAATATTTGTATTCTGTAAATGAGATTTCATCTTTTTACAATGGCATAATGACAAATCATCATGGATAACCAAATGATTTGTTTTTCAACTATCTAAGCAGATCAACTATCATCTGTCTGCCAGTTATCTAAACCCCTTTGCCCTCACTAGGGTCTGGGAGGAGATGGAGCCAATCCCAACTGACGATGGGAGAAAGCTTACCAATCAATTGCAGGACAAACGCGCCACACACACACACACACACACACAAACACACTCAGGCAATTTTAGAGTCTCCAATTAGCCTGGCATGCATGTCTTTGGACTGTGGGAGGAAACTGGAGTACCTGGAAAAAACCGCCCAAGCATGGGGAGAACATGCAAACTCCACACGGAAAGGGCCTAGCCTGGATTCAAACCCACAAACCTCCTGCTGAGGAGAGGCAGAGGTATCCTCTGTGCCGCCGTGCCACCCGCATAGCCAATTGTTCAAATGCGTAATGTAATTAGAAGTACTCATATCAACTAAATATCCTTGAAGACATTATTCTCTCAGCAACATTTTGGACAGCAGTTAAATCATTTTGAATTACGAATGTACAGGCATAATATATCCATTCATCCAGGATCTATCCAAATATTTATAACTGACTACGCATCTGCAGCTAATAATTAATTCTTCCATTTTACTACAGGACATAATTGCCACACAGTCATGTAATTTGAGAAGCTAAATAATGAGACCACTATGGGATCCGTGTTCGCGCCGTCACCTTTCAGAGCAAACCTTTCCACATACATTATCAACAAATGAGTTCAGCAAAGAGAAATCGAATATTGTTCCACAACCGGACCGTAATATTGTTCCGCATCCAGACCACTGAACAAGGGCACTGACAGATGAAATGATGAGATTCAGAAATAAATTTTCCCCTTAATTTTGGCATCTGTCACAGTCTTCCCTTTCAAAAGGATTTTTTTGCCTTCTACGCACCACATATATCACAGCAAACAGAAAAATCACTGTATAAGTCAGCAAACTGTGCCGAAAGTTAACGTACAAAGCTCACTAACGTTCGGCGCACAGAATGCATGCCACGATGAGTCTGATTTTCAACAGATTCAAAACTATGCCCCACTGGGGTGAGCTCCGTCTCTTGTCTGAAAGGTACAGGTGGTAATCCTGTTCAGTAACACTTTTTGTTATACGGGGAGAAATGGTCCATCTATCCTGAGAGTAGTCAACACATTAAGTATTCAGAAAAAGGAACGAAAAGAATCGGACCTCTGTATCGGCTGCAGGACTGTAAAAACTTGGTCCGAATGGAAAGAACCAATCAGATGCCTTCTGCTGCCCACGCCACCCTCTGTCCCTCCCTCCTCCCCGCGTGCTGCTCATCACGTCTCACCGCTGCCGGAGATATTCAGCCAGTAGTTGTCGGTAATACACCTTTCGTATAAAAAAGCCATAAAGCTCCAAAAAAGAAGAAGAAGAAGGAAACTTTTTCGTAACTGAGAACTTCGCCGATTGGAGCGGGGGCATTGTTTACACGCGTGATCAGTAGAGATGCACCGATCCGATACACGGATCTGATATCGGTTCCGATATTGACTCATTAGCTGGATCAGATATCGGGTGAATGAGGCTGATCAAGCATTCCGATCCAGTCATTTCTTTTTTATTAATATCATACCCAGCAATACAGTTACAGCCATCTAGTCACTTCAATGCTATGTTTGCAACGCCCGTTACGTCATCACGCAGAGCACGCACAGCAGCTAGTGATGAACAAACACAGAGCAACATGGAGCAAGCGCCAGAGCGAGTCAAGTTTGCTATTTGGAAACATTTCAAAGTTGATACGCCAACAAGTCCGACTGCACCATGCAATATCCGCAACGCGACAGTTGCGAGGGGTGGTGATAAAGTTGGTAAATTCCATACCACAAACTTAAATAAGCACCTCCAAAAGCACCATGCTAAAAAGCACGCGAGGCTCCGAGCTAAGCCGGTGTTCAGTGCCGAAAAGCCGTCCGAGACGTCTGGGCAAACGAGGCCTTTTGGCATTCAAAGCTTTTGGGCACGGGACATTGTGCATGCCGATATTCCTCAAGGTTTTCCGGCACGAGATTTTTCGGCACGGAACACCGGCTGCGTAAAAGCAACCAACATAATAAAGAAGGTTATAGAGTTTGTTGTTTTGGATTCGCAGCATCTCTGTCGTTGATGACGAAGCAGGTCAGGTGAGCAAAAAATGCTTACATTTTACCTAAGTTAGTTACTTGTTTTGATTTTCTAAATGTTTTGGAAATGTTAGGCTACTTCGGTTCATTTTATAATTTTGAACAAGTTAATTAAACCACTTCTGTTTGTTGGGTTCAGCTACTATATTTTATATTAAATTAGATTTTGAATATCTGTTTGCACTAAATGTTTACATGGAAGTGTTGCTTCTGTTTGTGTTTGTTTTTGTTATTTCTTTTGGCTGCTAATGTACACTTTGTTATTTGCTAATAAATAATATAAAGTACATTTATATCTGTGTTAATTTGTTATCTTTTTTTAACAAGGCTAAATGTTTATGTCAAGTCTGATGCCCTCGCTCACATGGCAAGGTATACGGTTCATTCATTAAACAGTAGTATCGGATCGGTATCGGATATCGGCTGATATGCTCAGCCCAGGTATCTGTATCGGATTGGATGGGGAAAAAACTGGATCGGTGCATCTCTAGTGAGCAGTTGATTGCCATGTGCTGTTGCCCGGAGACAGACCTCTGACCCCGCAGGAGTTATGGAGGAGACGCCCGGGTGCCAGATCGGGAGTTAAGCAGAACGAGAAAAGCAGAAGACCGAAGCCAGCGGTCCCGGCGATTATAATAGGAAATGTGAGGTCTTTGGGGAACAAGGCGGATGAGCGTGCGGCGCTGGTGAAGACCCATGAGTGTAGCATTTTTTTTACTTCAGTGAAACATGGCTGAACTCGCTCAAGAAGGGAGGTGGGTTTGCGCTTTATGTGAGTGAGAGGTGTTGTAATCCCGGACATGTGAATGTGAAGAAGCGCCTCTGTACCCCGGACATTGAACTGCTTGCTGTGGGAATGCGCCTTTTTTATTTACACAACGTTCAGCAATTGTGATTACTCTTAACGTTCCTCTGTCAGCTGATGCAGCGGTGGCCTATGACTCGAAATGCCTGTATTTGCGTCCTTGCATTGAATTTGTCGTGCGAAAAATTCGTTCCGCGTCCAGTGTGAAAGCGGCTAAAGCCGGTTGTCGGTAGTGGTGACGTGAATGGAACTGGCACATCATTCTACCGCTTAGTCTTGTAAATTAGTTAATCAATCCTCAGATTGCCAATCAAGCAAAGTAATAGAGTTATCGTTTGTTTAATGGGGAGGATTCCGCCTACCCAAACTGACCTCCGGCGGCACGTCACTGCATACAGTACAAAACGTCTGAGGTTAGTACTGCTAAACATGACATGCTAGCTTGAAAGCTACTATAATAATCTAGTTTACTTGCAGGTAAATGAGACATGAGGTAGCTCGGTTGATGTCCAAAATGTGTGGAAATGGCTGAGTCGGCTTTCCTATGCCCGGCTGAGTCCTACTGTCAGATGCGCGTTCAAGTTTGTGGGGGCGTGTCTTTGGACGGAGCGCTGACTTAAGAGGGTGGAGCTTAGAGGAGGTGCCACTTTCAAATCTTGCCAGCTCTTCAACATTACCAACAATAGCTTCAAACACATTTGGAAACACAATTATTTGAAGTGAAGGCAGCAGCATTGCTTGACAGAAACATGAAAGATAGAGCTGGAAAAATGCACAGACCAGGGATTCTAAAATCTGCCCCTCAAAACAAAATCCAGTTGTGAATTTCTTTTCTTCCTCGGAATTAAGTAAACAATTATTGCCACTGATCGGCCGTTACACCTGATGGAAAACCACCAGTTCTCCGACCCCAAGAACCATGATCTAAATCACAGAGTGCAATGTTAGACTGGGGGCCTTGCTCAGGGGCCAGTTGCACTTATCTTACTATGGCTACAGATGGTCTTCAGCCACCAGTTTTCTGTTACTCACTTGAAGTAAGGGTGATCCTGGAAGAATATCTTCTCATTCAAGATGGCCTTCTCCAGGGTCAGGTTATCGTTGAGGTCCTTCTGCCCCCTGCATTTAACTATCATGTAGCCCTTCTTCAGGGGGACGGTTAGATTGTTGACTGTGTTCACCACATTCTTCTCCGCCCCTCTGTCCACGAGGTCCGGTTTGGTCAGGACACCTGCAGTTGGACCAAGATGGCTGAGCACCTTAACTGTTAAACTTTAATGTAAATGTCACTGGCATACATAAAGATTACATCACATTATTGGCCAGTGATGGGCAACTTCAAGCCTGGAGGGCAACAATGTCTTATTATGTTTCCGTGGGAGTGATTTATATAAGTCTCTGATTGGCTAATGAGTCCACACACCTTTCCAGGCAGTAACAACCTGCTGACTAAAGTAAGACCACAGAACACTCCAGACACTGCAGCCATCCTGGCTGTAAGCAGCACCATCCCTGTTATTAGAATCTAGCAGACCGTCTTATCCAGGAGTATGTTTCCCAAATGCAAATAAGCTAACAATGTAAGGAATTTACATAGTTTGAACCAAAGCCATGTAGGGAGAAGTATGTAAGTTGTTAGCAACTAAGCCTTCGGGAAACGTACCCAGATCGACGTACAACATCAAATGCATCAGCAAATACATACGAGCAGTGCACTCAAGAGGGAAGTAACGTCTCAAGAGCCAGATAATGGAACAAAAGTGAACTCCATCAGATTACCAAACGTGTCATTACAATGCCTATTAGTTATATATCAACAATGCAAAGCGGATGCGATTCTCGGTAAGGCAGAAGGAGGTTTGGATTTTTAAAATTGTTCTCATTAATGTACAGTGATGTGAGAGGAATAACAGATCTTTATTTGACAAGTCTGAGAACATATTTGCTGCGTCCTCCACCCAGTGCAGTGGAAAACTCGACTTCATTACCCAGAGTTCTGTGTCCACTTGGATCAACCTCCTGTGCCATCTTCAGGGCTTCGGTGGTTGCGATGTCAATGTTCGCCGGCACAACCACCAAACTGATGGTCTCCTGCTTGCTGATGTAACTGCGGATCATCCTTTTAATCTACGAGGCATTAAAGAACGCAGGAAATAAAGAGAAAGGCATGAGAGTGATGTGTGATTGAAATGACCAACACTGTCACCAAACGCCTACTGGTTCCTAATATTTTTTTCACCATAGTTTTGTAAATAACAGTCACCGAAATGTTTTTTTAAAACCGCTCTCACCTGATCCCCAATATCTAGCGACTGGTTACCGACAGCAACCCTGGCAATCCCAGGAAGATCAATGAGAGTCAGATCTGGGACCCCCGAGGACTTAACCTCCAGCGTGATCATTTCGTGACTGATCCCCTCTCCCTTCCCGGCGATGGCCTCCTGCACTGCTCCAAACAGTCCCAAGCACACGGAGCATTAGTGTGATCGTCGATCTCGCTAGCCCCCATCCTCCACTTCCTACAACCCTGTCACGTGATCACGGCACTCACCAGCTAAAACTGCTTGTCCAACTTCTTCTGGACTCTTGAGGATATCTTTATGTGTCTTGTTGTTAAATTTGTAGCTCAGCCGTCCCGCCCAAGGCTGCCCTTTATTTACCCTCTTCAGTTTTAGAATCAGGGGGCACCGGGTCACAATACCTGTTGGTCACATGACACGTTACACATCTCATAAAAGGCCAATTCACATCAGGAGCAATGTATACCATAAAGACTACATGTATCATTCTAAAAATCCTTCAAAATCGTATGGATTGTAAGATACAATCTTACAACTACAAGATAGTTGCAAGATACAACTACAAGGAAAGAAACAGTGACCATCGTTATAGTATGAGTGTGTGTGTGAGTGTGTACTGCATATGAAAGTGTGTGTGAGAGAGAGAGAGGGTGTATGTGCATACTGTGTGTCAGAGGGTATGTGTGCAAGCAGGCGTATCAGTGTGTGTTTTTGTGAGACAGACTTGTGATTTCAGTTTGGTGTTTTTTGTTCATTTCAGTTATTAGTGTGCGGTTTTTAAAGGTTTACATAGATAAGATACACTTTGTTGAACCCATGGGGTAATTTGTCCTCTGCATTTAATAGAAACAGCGCAAATACTCGCACTCCAAAAGGTGATTACCAAAAAACCGAAAAGTTGATGCAAAAATGTATTTCGACAAGTAAATTTTTGTGCAAGTGAAGGTTATTAAAAACACAAACGTTTCGGTGCTCTCACCATCATCAGTGCAAATGACTAAGTGGCAGGACAAAACCATTTAAATAGACGTCACATGACTGAAAAAGACAATTAGTTCAAGTCAATCTCTCAGGATTGCGCTGAGGTTGGTGTGAGCAGCGAAACGTTTGTGTTTTTAATAACTTTCACTTGGACAAAAATTTACTTGTCTGAATAAATTTTTGCATCAACTTCTCGGTTTTTTTGGTAATCACCTTTTGGAGTGCGAGTATTCGTGCTGTTTCTATCAATTTTTTACAGAGGCACCCATTCAGCCCGGATTTGATGGAGGCGCAAACTCTCCTTTGCTGACAGGGATCCTCTGCATTTGACCCATCCTATAGTTAGGAGCAGTGGGCAGCCACAGAGCAGTGCCTGGGGACCATCTCCTGTTCTACAGCCAGTGCCTTGGTCAGGGGTACCGGCTAGAGTGTTCCTATGATGCATGTTTTTTTTTATTTATTTCATAGTTTTTTATTTTTTTATTTTTATTTCGGCATGATTGAAAATCATTTCATGACAATTTCAACACACAGCATGTATCATGACCGAAAGGGTCGCGGGGAGAAAAGGCGGGGAGTCCCGCCCCCAGCTTCCAGAAAAAATATTTTTGGTTATGATTAAAATATCATAAGGATTATAAATCACAGCAGAGTTAATTTTTTTTTTTGAATCAGTTCTGTTTCATTTAGGTTTCCTTTTCCCAGGGTTTCTATGTTCTCTCTCTCTCTCTCTCTCTCTCTCTCTCTCTCACTTTCACTTTCGCTGCTCTGCATTGTATTGTTTCTCATTTCCTTGTCACCGCGCCCTTCCCCTGCTCCGCTGCCTGCCTGCTCACCTGCCTCGCATTTCTCTGACTAGTTTACTCAGCGTTAAGTATTTATTTGAGTACTTAATTACTTTCACTGTTTTGCTTGTTTTATTTTGGTTTCCCTTTATCCCCCCTGTTCTGGGTCTTCTTTGGGTTCCAGTGTCGACCCTAATTTATCTGTTTGCCATGTGTTTTGCTTCTCCTCCTGACTTAAATACCGTCGTAATTCTGTTGTCTGGTTCTGCCCATCCTGTGTGCGCTCCACGCTCCCTCTCCTCGTCTGCAGCTCGTTTTCTCTGTCTACCTGACGTCAGTTTCAGTCCCTCTTTGTTGCAGGGTGATTTGCACTTTCCCCAAGCACTTCCTGTCACCCATGAGTGCACAATCTGCAATTCCATTGGCTCTTTATTGTAATAAAGTTCCAACAAATAATTTTTGCTGATCTGTGCTTGGTTCTATTCCTCAAGGCTAGATATCAAGTGTGTGTGTGTGTGTGTGAGAGAGAATGTGTGTTAGTGTGTATATGTGAGTGTGTGTGTGTGTGCGTGAGAGAGAGTATATGTGTTTTATTGTTTGTGTGTGTGTGTGTGTGTGTGTGCGTGAGAGAGAGAGTGTATGTGTGTTATTGTTTGTGTGTGTGTGCGCATGCAGGTGTGAGTGTGTGTACCAGTACAGCATTTTTGCACATATCTCACCGCTTCCTCTGGGCAGGGCCACTCCAGACAGGGCCTCCAGTATGGAGCTCTTGCCGGAGCTCTGGTCTCCGATCACAGCGATGGCCGGCAGAGCCAGGTCCTCTTCCACGCCCAGCGAGCGCAGAGAGTCGATGAGGTCGATGCAGGGACGCACCCTCTCCTCGTACTGCTGCTCGAGAGATGTGCAGCTCTTCATGGAGTGGGAGGGTTAAAAGGGACCAGAGTTTGAATTAAGTGCCACAGATCTAAAAGGAGCCACTTCTTACCATTGTCCAACCATTAAGCTGAGAAATACTCACTTTGGGCTCATCAGAGTTAGAGCTCGTCAGGCTTGCAGAGGCGCCTCCACTCGTTGCCCCATTCATTTGCGTCATATTGCTACCCTTGAGCGTTTTCATATTTGCAGTGTCACCTGTTTCCAGGGTTGAAGTGAAATCAAACTGAATGTGAGGGTCAACGTTTCACAAGCAAGGTGCTTGTCACCCACAGTTTGCTCATTGCTCGTATCTCAAGCGCAGTAAGTCCCTCAGAAACAACCGTACTGTACTGTCACTCAAACTCCAAGTGACAACGATAGCGAAACCTGTGCACACTATATACACAAATCCAATTAATGAGCGAAGAAAAGGTACATGATTAGACAACAGCAGGAAATCGCAGCTCAGTCTGGTGGCCGCTATATGCTTTGTGAACGCTTGCATGATGCCTACAAAGAGAGACATGCAATCTAGACCTTGTCCTGTTTTTTTGCCACTTCAGCTACACTATAAGGCAAGCTACCAGCTGGACTTGAGTTTTCTAGATGAGATTTGGATACACAGTATAACGACTGACTATAATTAATTTGGCTGAAGTCTTAGGGATGATGCAACGCCACAAAGGTGGTTGTAGGAAAGATCTAGACCACAAGAGGTCAGCAATCGGGCTCATGTATTTACTTGCCTGAAAATCAGTGCTACCATGCACTAACCAATCAACAGCAGCGGCCATTAAGCATGGACCATGACCAGAGCACCCACAATTCAACATTATTGCGATACTCGAGGCACAATGAATTTTGATTGCAATATGAAAAGATTTAAAACATTGCCGAGTGATGAAATATGAATCATGCCATCTGATATGTTTTGAATAATCACCTGTTTTGGCAGCAAATTCTGCACCAATAGGGAAAAAAAATTCTATTTTCTGGATAAAGAAGTTTTCACTTGTCCATCTAGGCTGATTGAAATAAAATAGGACTGTCAGACAAGTAATAAACAGACTTAGCAGCACTTTGATCCAAAAAGACACAAATCTAATATATATTATGAATAATGAAATAATAAAATACCAATGCTAGGCACCTGTTTGTCCCTATAGGCTTATCCAGTAAAACATAATGATTCTGCACTGAATTGACTTTTGATTTTTTTTTTTCAGTCAGTCCTGGGAAACATTTTGTCACTAAAACACATGCAGAAATTTCAGTGAGATAGTCTACTTTAATCTCCGATGTTCTGCTTCATATTTCTGCTGGAATATGAAATGTTCTGTATACCTTTCAATTAATTGTTAGCAACTATAAAACAACACCCCAGCAGCACAGAGTCAGTTTCAGTCTTGCGACATCAGGTGTACTAGGTTATACCAACAGAAACCAGGAGCATTTGACATCCCTTGATGAAAAATATAGTACCACAGGCACTATACACAGCTCACCTCACCTTAAATGTTTTAGGCCAATCGGCCGACATTTTGTTTGAATTGCTTTAAATATATAGCCAACGCTGATTATTCAAGATATAAAATCTTCTCTTACATCATACTCACTGCTATTTCACTCTGAATATCGACTCGAATGTGTGCAGTACTTGTTAATTAATTTATTGTCATAACATCGATAAATTGCTGTGGCAGTTCCATCAACAGATCGTCAATAGTGCAGCGCAAAGCGCTGTGGTTTATAAAACGCACCTGCACAGCCGCGTAGTTTACAGTAATTTCCCGCGTCGATGTGCGTTGCTCGCTCAAAACCTCTGGAACTGTGGTGCGGCCTGCAGCTGACTTCCCTCTCTCATCTGTTCGAAGTGCTGGAGTGGAAACGAAAGTACTGCCGCTTGGGTTCGGTTTCGTTTCACCCACCTATTGGGACTGGCAGCCACGCCCCTCACTCGCGCCGACAGGAGTCCACACGCGAGTTTTTTTTTCTCCCCAAACGACATATCCAGATCCATTTGCACCTTGTATACGTTCTCTGATTGGTCAATCGTTTCCAAGGGGACATTGAAACTTCCGAATGTGCTCGGTCATGTGGTAGAGTTCCCGACTGTACTGCTGCCATTCCTGGAAAAAAAAACGGGTCTGTATCACGCATGAATCACGTTATGAGTGAGAAGTTTCTTATTATTACAAGATGTTTTTCATGTTATTACAACATAATTTCACGTTTCAACAATATATTTTCACGCTATTTCAACGTGAAAACATCACAATATAACAAGAAACTTCTGGCTTATTTACATAATTTGAGTAAGTTCTACTTCGTGCTTGGCTTGAAACATGGCGAGACTCCGCTATTATGGAGCACGGTGGATGATTTTTTGATTAGTGTGTGTTCACTAAAAGGGTTTTAAAAATGCTTGGCACTGTACAGAAGACAGAATGAGCCGGACGCCGATTGGGGGAAGCGATGTTTCTGAACACCGGTCAAGCCATCGCTAGCTCAGACAATGACGGTCGCATTGTCACAGCTAAAAATACTGATGCGCAATTACAGCAGAAATCGCGGTATTTACGTCACGTGATATAATTGCTGTAAAATAACCCGTCTTGTGGAAAGAAATAACGAGGCTTGTTCAATAAAAGTAAATGTGCACTTTGTTCTGAAAAATACGCAAACGAACTTGTATAAATTTTTCGATTGATTTTTATTCAATGCTTTTTTCACTCAACAGGACACTAATTCGGTAGTTTGGGCAATGTGAAAGGTGAGATTTTGGTGAAGTGCTATTACTCAAGATCACCAACAATTGCTTGGTACAGTACAAGTGTTTTCACATAAAGAAAATAAATACATCAATATGAGCAGAAAATACTCAGGAATTAAATTGCTATCAAAATTGCTATCTGGTATAAAGGAGAAAAATGAAGAGGGGATCATTGCACTTCTGTAATTCAAAATCTTTGTGGAAAAATACAATACCATATTGCATGTGTTGTAGTACAAGTGTATTGAATAAGAGAAATTCAATGGCAGAATTATTTTATAAATGGCCATCAAAGTTGGCACTTTGCAATGTGCGATTGGAGAAAATGGAATGAAGGGCCATGTTTGAGGGCCTGTAATTCCCACAAATCAAAAGGTTTGTGAAAAATTATACTTGCATACCACACTACATGTATTTTAGAATAAGCAAACAGAATATGAAGAGATTTTATGGTGAAATGATTGAATAAATGACTGTCCAAGTTGGTGCGTCACAATGTGTGAATTGAGACAATTCAATGGGGGGTGGGGGGGGGGGGGGGGGCGGCATTTTCACAGCCTTTAATTCTTGCAGATCAAAAATTTTTCAAAAAATAATACTTGTATACAATAAAGCGTTGCTTTGCTTTTATTATTGCAGTGTTATAATATTAAAAGAGGACAATAGAGAAAAGAACCCAGTGCTCTCAGACATGAGCCAATGTACAGTGGCACAAGTCAAAAGTTGAAATGCACCCTTATTTTTCAAACAAGCAGAGACAACAACAGAAAAAAAAAACTTTTAGTTCACAAATAACCATTTTTGCTGTGTGTTCACAAATAATTTTTCTCTTTGATAATGATATGGTCCTGAGAGTTCAGACCAGCAGAACAATAGCGGTTCCCACAGCTGTCCGACGTCTGTGGTTTGCTTCGCTGTAACATCTCCCCAATAAGTCTCAAAAATGCTTAATTTTAATTTGCATTTTGGAAAATGGAAAAAAATCATGTTTTATTTTCTCATAAATTGACTTTTCATCAATCCCAAACTGATAATCATATTTGTGTATAAATACTTCAACTTCAGACTATTTACAGTTTACAGTATCTTATGCCATTTGAGGTTATTACAGAGGTTTCGCCTCAAAAATGTAACTAAGGACAGAGTAATTAAACTTTAAGGTTTTAATAATGATACTAACCACTACAGATAGGTAATTCCTAAGGAATATATCGTCGGCCTGCTGATAAAACCTTGTATCTCCAAGCTGATAAGAAATAAAAAAAAAAAAAGTCCATTATTCGTACATGCAAAATTAAACATTTATTTTATTTATATTATAAATTATATAATTTTATTTTTATTTAATATACTTTTTATTTTCTTGTAAAGTTTATCATTTTGAAGATACAAGGTCTTATCAGCAGGCTGACGATATCGGAGTGTGATGTGATTGCAAGCTAATTTGAAACTTCATTCTAATGAAGACACACCTACTTGGTGGTTGGTAAGGAGTTCCATAGTGTTTGCTATGGTTACTCGGTGGATTCTAGAGTCTCGGTTGGTGGTTTCTAGGAAATCACAACCTGGTTGTTGAGGTGTTTGCTGTCAATATAATACTAATAGTAATAATTATTATTATAATAATAATGTGTTATCCTTGTGCAGAATTAAGAACAAGAGACTTGCACTTTCTAACTGCTGGACTGTACATCTCTGAGCTCAAAAATTCATCAGGTAGCTCTGAGCCTCCGTGAGGCGTTTGAGGCGACTCTGTAGTGCGGCTCTCTTGCTCCCGATGTCAAAGTCCTCCTTCAGCAGGTGCTCTGTGGCCTCTCTGTCCTGCAGCGACTGCAGCATCTCTCTCTGCAGCTGCGCTGCTGATTCCTGTAGCATCAAGTAGCGGATCACCAGCGGGATCTGGTCAGCCAAGCGCTGGCTAGCAATCTGGGGAGGAAGGTCATGTGACAGGAATTTGGTGAACTCAGCCAAAAATTAAACTGTTTAATTTATAACATACCGATTATGACTCCGGACTTCTGACGCTTTTCTTTTCTTTACTCATGGGTTGGAAGCAATGCATGTGTTTCGTGATCGTTTAAATTTAATAAGATCATTTGAAACATCTTAATGCAATTCCATTGCTTCCACCCCTCCACGCACAAGGAGAATTCCGCGTGAGAATCGCTCACATACACATTGATTGACTAATTGCTGACTAAAGCAGAGGAGCTTAAATATGCCACAAAAACTTGCGCCGAATGCGTGAAAGTTGACAGGTATGCATTATTAATGAAAACTGGCCACACCTGATAATGTTGAGAGTTTTTTCGAGTTTCTGAAACGGTAATTTAAATGAATGATTGAAAACAGGTGATGACCAATCATTCATTTTAAGGGATTGTTTTCAATCTCCTCTATTGCCAGTTCACCTGCTGCCACTGCGTGCAACATACCTTATCACTCCGCACAGGATTAACTGATAGACACTACACTGACTCAAAAGCTTCATTTCGAGGGCTGACTGCAATGAACAGTCATGTCCAGATGTTATACATTGGACATAACTGTTTATTGCAGTCAGCCCTTGATATGTTTACAATCATCCCATCCTGAGTCCGAAAAAGTTGGCAAAATGCCACCTTGCATTTCTTTTTGTAGTTGAGCATGTTTGACATAAAAAGACATTTGCTTTCATTTACGTAAGACCAGTAGCGGTCCGTCGGCAGTAACAAAGGCCTTTGGAAACCGCATCTTTCAATGCTTAATAACCTAAATATCTCACAGTTTACTTTTTCCCAATTAGCAGTAGTTGCTCAGACTAATTGGTAGAACCAGTGACAGTCTAATTTACTTTCAGTTGCATTGTCATACATTGCACAACAAAATTATGAGGCGTTTTCTTCCACACATAAAAGACAATGTAAAATATCAATATGTATTTATAATTTCTGCACTCATGTAGCTCGTGAAACAGCCAAGTTTTGCTTAAATGAGTTTGTGAGGCTCATTAAGCAATAAACCGTGAGAATCCATTCTATATTCTGAATGTAGTCACGGCTAAAGGTAGTTGTTAGGCATGATGCACTGTGGTGGGGCAATTGTAAGGATGGCGAAAATAAATGTTGTGGATTTTTTTGCATTTATACTGCCATCCTCACAATATCAATTATACAAATGTAGCCAGTAGGCAATCACTTTTCATGATCATTCTTATTCATTATAGCTCATGTATTGGTTTCGTTTGTTCAGTCATACAATTGTTTGATTGTTAATCAGGCAAACTTAAACATGAATAACTTGAGGGCAATCAAGCGGTAAAGGGAGCAGTTACCAAAGGCCCTCCAAACATATCACGGCACGCTGCTGTCTAAGACATTTTTGATGCTTCTACCAAAGAGGAGTCCTACAATGAAGAGAGATCAGGGGCTAAGCTAGGTATATTGAGCCTAAAGCCATGGTTTGCAATGTCATGATGATGGCTTTCTTCTAACCTGTCATGGTAACTTTTGATATCTCTGATTCCAAGTGTAGGATTTGCCAATCCTGCTCACTTAAAGAGGCCTGGCTAATGTTGAGCTTGCTTCATAGTACATTGCTCAGGTCTGACCTGGTGTCAGTCAAAGCTGGACAAGCCTGGTTCATTTGGTTGAGCAAAGAAAATGTGTTCTGGTGGGCGAGCTGGCAATATACGGCAGGCCAGTCAACTGCAGACTGGCTGAGTCAGCAGCTAAAATTGTTGGAAAAACACACCAGGAACAAAATCTAGACAATCTTAGGATGATTTAAAGGAGATGTGTCATGATTACTGAGCATGCTCAGAACTTTGAAAGCTGTTCAGCCTAACAAGGAATCAAACACTGTGAATGCACTCAAATGCGAGTCAAAATCGGATTCTATCGCTGCTAATCTCTCCTCGTTTTGCATTGTATTTATATATTTTAGTTACTTGAGAATTATGCTTTTCACATGAAGGAGTCTTGTGTGGAAATTTGAGGATTCAAAGTGCTATTTTAGTGCTTTAGCCGTAGGATATGAAAGGCATAAGCTGGTTTTCCAACCACCAACAAACATAATAGAAGGAGAAGATATGAGGAAAGTCGGCCCGAGGCGGGAAAAGCTGTGGCAGTGGTCACAAGCTATTGTCAGCAGGGAGTTATGTAAAGGGCTCTGGGAGGAGGTTTAAGTCACAGAAATCATGAATCAAAGCCCATGGAAGGTTTTACTGTATATAAGCCTTGATTTTCTAGTCACATCTATGGGCCCTGATTCCTGATTTCCATGAGTGAAATCACGATTCAGAGCTCAGGCCGAACAGTTTTCAAAGTTCTGAGCATACTCAGTAATAATGACAGAGTTCCTTTCAGCTTGAATTTTCAGCCGAGGTCAACCCTTGAATGCGGAGTTGCAGTGCAAAGGTCACCCACTCGATAGTACGACTTGAGGTGGACCATCATTTCCTGAAGAGTGGCCTGGCTGTCGGTGCTGTATACGATGCTCCTTGGGGGCTTGGCGCTTTGGGCCGCAGGTGGCAGCGCATCCTGCTGCTCCTCCCTTCGGATCTCGCCCAGGTTGTGGCTGTAGAGGCTGTCCTGGGTGTAGACGATCAGCTCCATCTTAAACTGGGTCCTCAGGAAGGATTCTGCCTCGGCTTCCCTCTCCTTCTTGATGGCCTCCAACTTGGACTGGGTGTGACAAAACCATGAGGTTACGCCGCTAAATCCAGGACAGTTTATGGCCGCATAGTCTTGCCAAAAAAATTTGTGAAATGGCTAAAGGGTTGACCACTGGTGGCCCCAGAGAGCTCCAGGGTTTTTTTTTTTAATGTGCATTTTATCTGAATTTTGTAAAACAATGTGTGTTCTGCACTTCAAACAATACAGGCTCTTGTTTTTTTCATTTCCAATTTACACAACCAGATGTGTTTCACAACTGCCTTACAGCTAGCATTGGTAAACATGTGAAACAAACACCTTGATTCCTTCTTAAATATTGAATGGACAATGTACGCGGTCAGGTTGGGTGCATTTGTGAAAGTTTACCTTGGCACTTTTGAGCAGGTTCGGTAAACCAACCAAGTCGCTGTGCGCCAGCTGCAGGAACGCCTTCCTCGCAATGTCTACAAGACAGAGCAGAGTTCTCAGAAGCTCCTTGATCATTACTGTTTATTTCACATTTTCCTGGGTAGTATTATGCTGTATGATGCCTGCCAATGTCACATACTGTATGCTATCAATAGAACACTGAATGACCAGAAGTATGTTGGCAGCAGCAACTTCTAGGTTTCACTGAGAGAAAATCCTGATGCTGTAGTATACAACAGCATTCTAGATGATTCTGTTTGTCCAACAGCTTTGGGAGGACCCTTTCCTGTTTTCACATGACCAACCCCCCCCCCCCATGTAATGACGAGGGCTCATATATGTTGTTCGTTGAGGATGGTGTCGTAGAACTTGACTGGATTGCATAGCACCCAGACTTCAACCCATGCTGAACTGGGCCTAATCGCCAAGATCACTTCCTGACCTCACTAATGCTTTTTTCTTTGGTCAGGAGTGGAAGTAATTCTCTGTAATAATGTTCTAACATCTTGTGGAAAGGCTTCCCAGAAGAGACACACTTTATTGAACCCCCTGGTGTAATTTGTCCTCGGCATTTAACCCATCCTATAGTTAGGAGCAGTGGGCAGCTCGGGTACCAACTCCACTTCTAAAGCCAGTTCCCAGGTCAGGGGTACTGTTAGGAGTGTTCCTATGATGCACTCCGGAGTACCCAGAGAATATGCAAACTCCAAACAGAAAGGCCCCAGGTTGGATTCCAAACCATGACCTTCTTGCTGTGAGGCGGTAGTGCTCACCACTGCGCCACTGTGGAGGTGAAGGCTATGCTAACAGGAAGGAAAACATATTGCATACGCTTGGCCATGTAATTTGCGCTACTGCAACAAGACTGCTCCACAGGGCCACCCCGTGGTTTAGTAATAAGCGTGATAAAGAATGATTCATGGAGACGTGGCCTCTAGTTAGGGGGGGAGCCCATTGTGTCGCCGGGGAAACGGTCCCCATTACTACTCACCTGCCACGCCTTTCAGCTTCTTCACGGCTGGCTCCTCCAGCTTTTTGAGCTGGTCTTTCACCAGAACCTCGAAGGTCTTGTAGTTGATGAAGCCGGGGAGTTCCCTGCCGCGGTACTTCACCTCATACTCAAGCACCTCCTTTTCAATCCTCTGATTGACTGCGGAGAAAGTTTACACGAACCGTACCAAGTTTTTTTTTTTTTTGAGAGGACCAACAAATAATAGTAATAATGAATCAAACTTTTATTCGTCACAGGGGTAACACGAGGTCGCGAATGACAGAATAAAATGGGTTTCATCAAGAATGTCACTTGTGACCCTGTGTTACTCATGTGACAATGTGGTCAAACTGGTTATATAATAAACATGATACTGCAATACAGTCATGCAGCGACAGAATGAGTTTTATTTGAGGAGGGAGCACATAGCGCAATGTTGAACTAATCTTTAATTTCAGTTGTATGGAGTTATGCAGTGCGTATGGTCTGCGATGGGCAAAGCATTAACCCAGTGCCTTAGTTGAATATTCACCAAAGCAATCCATCTTAAAGACTGGGAACTTAGCACAGTGTGAAAGATCCATGGCTTTACTAGAGGAAGGCGGAGTATAAAATGACAGCTCTGCAACACTTTGAAACTACAACCCCAATTCCGAAATAAGTGGGACAATGATTAAATCGTTAATAAAATCAAAATGCGATGACTTTCAGAGCACATGAGGCCATATGTCATTTATAATAGAACATGGATAACATTTTAAATGTTGAAACTTAGACATCTTACCATCTTATCCACAAAACGAGCTTCTTTCAAATTTTCTGGCTGCAACAGGTCTCAAAAAAATTGGGACATAGGCATAAAAAGGGCTGAAAACGCGATTAATATAGAAAAGAATCAGCTGAAAGAACATTTAGCAAGTAATTAAGATAACTAGCGTCAGGTGTGTAACATGATTGGCTATAAAAGGGATGTCTTAGAGAGGCTGAGTCTCTCAGAAGTAAAGATGGCCAGAGGCTCTCCAATCTGTGAAGGCTTGTGCAAAAAAATTGTGGAATACTTCAAAAACACTGTTCCTCAACGTTAAATTGCAAAGGCTTTGGAGGTCTCATCATCGACAGTGCATAACATCATCAAAAGATTCAGAGAAACTGGAAAAATCTCTGTGCGTAAGGGACAAGGCCAAAGACCTTAACAGGATGCCCGTGATCTTCGGGCCCTCAGACGCCACTGCATCACTCACTGGCATGATTCTGTCACTGACATTACTAAATGGGCCCAGGAATACTTCAAGAAACCACTGTTTGTTAACACAGTCCGCCGTGCCATCCACAGATGCCACCTAAAACTCAATCATGCAAAAAGGAAGCCATTGTTGCGCATGATCCAGAAGTGCCGCTGTGTTCTATGGGCCAAGGCTCATTTAAAATGGACTGTAGCAAAGTGGCAAAATGTCCTGTGGTCAGACGAGTCCAAATTTGACATTCTTGTCAGAAATAACGGGCGTCCTGTCCTCCTCCGGGCTAAAGAGGAGAAAGACCAGCCCTCCTGTTATCAGCATTCAGTTCAGCAGCCAGCATCTCTGATGGTGTGGGGATGCATTAGTGCATATGGTGTGGGACACTTGCATGTTTTAAAAAGCACCATGAATGCTGAAAGGTATATAAAGGTTTTAGTGCAACATATGCTCCCCTCCAGATGAAATCTATTCCAGGGAAGGCCTTGTGTATTTCAGCAGGACAAATACAATACAAAACCACATACTGCAGCTATAACAATAGCATGGCTTCGTAGTAGAAGAGTCTGTGTGCTGAACTGGCCTGCCTGCAGTTCTGATCTTTCACCGATTGAGAACATTTGGTGCGTAATTAAATGTAAAGTCCGTCAAAGGAGACCTAAAACTCTCCAACAGCTGGAAGCCAACATTAAACAAGAGTGGGATCAAATTCCAATGGCTAAACTCAAGAAACTTGTCTCCTCTATGCCCAGACACCTCCACTCTGTGTTAAAAAGAAGAGGGATGCTACACCATGGTAAACAGACCCCTGTCTCAATGTTTTTGAGACCTGTCAGAAGGATCAAATTTGAAACGAGCTCATTTTGTGGATAAAATTGTAAAATTTCTCAGTTTCAACATTTGCCATGTTATCTATGTTCTATTGTGGATAAAATACTGGCTGGTGTGATTTGAAAGTCATTGTGTTTTAATTTTATTCATAATTTACACTTTGTCCCAACTTTTTTTCGGAATTGGGGTTGTATTCAAAGAGGAAGAATGGACCCTCCAAGGACAAGAGGAGCAATGAAACACTAACAGATTTCTCCCGAGCGATCGAGATGGGCCTTCCATTTTCCAAACTCAACCCTCAGGTCAGAGAAGAGGTTCAGGACGTATCCATTGCTCAGCTCCTCTCCCATGGTCAGATTTTTGATGTCCTGTGTGAAGACGGTGACTTTCTGTTGGGCGAAGGGTGGAATACATAGCAAATTATGTACTGTACAGTGTATGACGTCACAATTCATAATAATTCGCAGAACATTACAATGGGGTAACGGGGAGTCTCACAGACAGCTACACTGCCGAATTCTTCCCTGCAGTCTCCTTGTCTCATTCATTGAAACAGCTACTGACCTCACCGAGATGGAATTTTGATGTCAACTGACCAATATATTTACAGTAAATCAAAACTGGCTCTTTGAATCGGAGCTCGGATCTCATATCTTTAGCTTCCAGACTGAGGAACTGGGCTAGGTCATTTGTTCCAGTCGATCAATGGCAAGACGAGTCCCGACCTACATACAAATAAATATCGAGTTCCTGAAGCTCATGCTGGCTCTCTGTTTCTGTTAAGACTGTTTCAGATATTGGATTGATTCAATTCTTTTGTGATTTTTACAGCTGCAGTTTGATGATCATTGGCTGATATCGTACCAAGTATCTGACTGTTTCGATCCGAGCTTTCACCTGCGGACACAGTTCATCTTTTCTGTCACTGTATTTTGGTGTTTGGTGTTTGTTCACTTGGTTTTTGACACTGTTCCTCTCTTTAGCCAATTTTGCGACAGAGATTCCAGCAATTTAGTCACCGACTATATGGCCCCTTTGAAACTCTCTTAGTGCCATTATCTTGCATCGGAGATTAACCAAGCACAGTATTGCTGATAAGACCTCTTTAAAGCAGATAAATACCTTGGTGTGTATTCGTAGTCTTGACACAAATAGGAACGAACTGTTTCGACGATTTTGTCATTTTGGTTCAGAGACATCGAATTTAAAGCCATTTCTATATTTTGTTCTCCCCCATATGAACACGTTGTTGCCGTTTCAGTGACCGTAAGCATCAGGCTTTCTCCATTCTGCACGACCGTAATCTCACATCAATGAGGAAGTGCATCCTCTCAGTGGGATCCTCGGGCGGTCCGGCCCCGTACTTCTCTAGCTCCGCACGAGTGTCTTCCAGCTTGGCAATGATCTGCTCTTCGAGTCGAGGCAGAGATCTCTGAAGATGACAAAAACACTGATGGGTATTTAACGCAACGTATGTGAAAGATCTAACATCTATCGAAGGCAGAAAGAACAGATGAGCACGCACGGACTCACATTATGTCACACAGCATGCTGCGGCATTTAGAACTGGCATTCCAGCACAGAGTAAAACCTGCAGTTCTTTAGCAAACATTAAATAGAGATAGTTTTTAAGGCAAAAACACAAATGTCCCCCCCCAACCCCCACGCAGCCCCCCCTCATTGATGTTCAAAGACAGTCAAAGGCACATCTACATACAATGTTGAGTGTGTAAGTTTTGATGTAAATATCTTAAACGGTTTCCGACTTTCAGACCAGAAACAGAGGGAACACCGACGTGGACGCAGATGGGAAACCACGCAATGGGTCTCCCTGGGTGGCGACATAATCATGTTCTCATTTTGAGACTAGCAAAAATAACCCGTCATTTGTGCTGACTGGATCCCATTTCCATCACGCGAAAGAAATGGGAAATGACAGAGATCTTATTTTGAAGTTTCCTTCCTTCAGTGCAGGAAGTCAGTAACCATAAGTCAGTAACCATGCTTTCAACTGAGACGCTACTGAACGGGTGATGCGGTCAAGTGACCGAGCAAACTGCTATTGGCACAGTTCAACATACTCAGCAAAATCAATCATCCAGAATATTCAAGTTACTCTTCGTGAAAAAAGAAATTGAAAAATTAATTTGCTTATTTTCCATCTGACTTTCATGGTTTGAAAGCTTTGAGAGCTCTTTTTGTTGCTCTCATCCAAGACAAAATCGTTTGGCTCCCAATCGGATTCCTGGGCCAACTGGCATTAATTGGGGGCGTTACCCAGACTCTATTTAAGCTCCAGTTCCGCCTTGCGTCCATTGCTAGAGTGTCAGTGTTATATTTGCGCTTTAGCCGGTAAGGTCTCGAGACAAAGTTCTATTAAGGACGTTAGTTGCATATATGAGGCTTAGTGATACTTAGAAAGGGAATCTGTGTTTTATTTTTCCCTTTTCTTTTTGTATCTTCGAGCTAGCCTGTTTTCTACCTCGAGCGGCGTCCAGGTCCGTTGGTAGCACGAGTCTTGCATTTTTAGTCTGTTTGAGTCTCTCAGCGGTTTTTGCCTTATAATTCTGGCCACTGCTTTTGGCGTCCAAGGACCCATAAATAAGAAACCCTACCCATTTTATATGGCTGGTGGTCATCTTTAGAGTATGTAGGTTCTCCCCGCGGAAATGGCAGATACCCAATTTTCAACATGAAAGGCCCTTTTAAACTGGTTCAGCACATAATATTACTGACAATCTTATATTGTGAAGTGATAAAGCTCTTTTGTTATTGACATAGTCGAAAAAGCTGAAACTGTTAGTATGCTGGGTGGAAAAAATAAAACCAGGCATGGCTGAACATCCCCGGTGAGATAGGATTTAACAGGTAAGAAGACTAGAGTAAGAAATGGCAGCCTGTTAAGGAGGTTTTTCATTACTATCGCGTGGGTTAGACGGGAGAGGGTTTCGTACCTCAATATGGTGCACCAGCTCCAGCGTTAGCTTCTCCGCTAGCTTGGGTACGGTGGCAAAGCCTTCTTCCAAAAGGACACTGCAGACAAGTCAGATGGGGGGAACAGACTCGCAGGATTATTATTTAAGGAAACTGGGCCAACTCTCGACAGCAAACGCCACAAACTAAGATGACTGACCTGAAATGGGCGTGGTCCTGGAAGAAGGCTTTCTCCTTGTAGGTGGCCTCGCTCAGGGACACTCTGTCTTTGATTTCTTTCTGACCCCGGCACTTGACAATCATGTAGCCCTTGGTCAAATGGATGACTTCGTTATGGACGATGTCCACCACCGTTTCTTCAGTGCCCTTGTCCACCAGGTCAGGTTTGGTCAGAATACCTACCCGCATGTGAAATAAACCCAACTGAAGTGACATATGCTTTTCAACAGGCCAATGTTTTTTTTTCTCAAATTTTCAAAGCTATTGTTATATCAACACTGTCGCTGGGTAAAGTCAAACAGGGCTATTTGGCTGTGCTTCAACAAGTGAAATTTGACACTGTGACAAAGGCTTTTTTTCAGCCAAAAACCATTAACATCAAGTGCAGCGTTTGCTTCCTAGTGAACAGCAAAATAGTGCTTCGTCTTATTTTCATATCTACCTGGATGTGCGATCATTCTCTTTGTTGGGGCTATTTGGTTGTAATAGTTCTTCTGTTGGCATTACAGTGTTGGTTTTAGATTCTGTTCTGCGTCTGTTTCCACATTAGAGTTTAAACAGGTGGAGGCAGACCCATCATTATGGGTGACCTTGCTCATAAATTCAATACACAATAAATTATTTGGCCAGTTTACTTGGTCAAATTAGTCATCGTTCTGCCACAAAGAACATCCTTGTAATGACCTCATAACTGCATCTCATTTAATTATTTAACTTTTTGATTTTTACTAATAATTCTGGACAATTATTAATATCTATGTATTAGTCATAATCCACAATTGTTAGTTTTGCTTGTTTTAATCATTTGTAGTGTTGAACCAACCTGTCTTTTCTACAGTGCTTATGATTGTGGATTATTCAGTTTTGGAATTTTGCAAGAACTCCTGCAGAACTAAGTGCCCATGTGTTTGGCCCTTAAGCAAGACCCCTGTCCCCAAAATTCAAAAGTACGAGCCGCTTGGAATAAAAGAGTCACTAAACTATTGCTATGCATTGCATCCCCACCAGACTTGAATGCTCAGCACTCTGCGAGTCGTCATTAGTGCGTCAAGTAGTTCACTTCCTGTGAGAATGGTAAGTAGCACATGGCTGTGCAAGTACTTCATTACCCAGAGTCCTCTCTCCCTCTGGGTCGACTTCCTGAGCCATCTTCAAGGCCTCAGTTGTTGCTATATCAACGTTGCAGGGCACCACCACCAGACTAATAGTCTCCTGCTTTGTGATGAACTTCCTGATCAGCCTCTTGATCTGAAAAAATGAATAATTCTTTAACATTCTGCAATGCTTTCCAAAGTTTGCTTGCACTGGTACGGCCGCTTTTTAAATCTTAACACCCTATTGCTGCACGGTACTTGATTAGCACTAATTTCCTTGTTCATGTCCTGTGGTTGAAGAGAATTCTGGATACCTCTCCTGATTCACGATAAAATAACAGATCTGGGTCAATTATTCAAGTAATTCAGATGCAAATAGTTTTCTACACTTTACTGAGCTTGTTTATTCAATTGAAACCCAGCAACTCAGTAAGTGTGCAAACCCCACCCTCTGGTTCTCTCGATTGGCTGGAATACATCTGGCAAGATGGATCCAAATCCTTATCCTGGACCAGTCCAAAACAAAATCACGCAGCAGTCCAAGGGCTGCCAGCTGTACGTCAGAAGGGTGACGCTCTCACCTGGTCACCAATGTTCTCCGGCTGGCCCTTGACGGCGACTCTGGCGATGCCCGGCAGGTCGATGAGCGTGAGGTCAGGAACCCCGGGGGAGGAGATCTCCAGGCTGATGAGGTCATCGGAGATCCCCACCCCGACTCCTGCCATCAGGTCCTGAGCTAGAGAACAGGAATTTGGGGGGCGGGTACATTACTCAATGTTCTGTAAAACATTCAGTCTGTGTGTGTGTGTGTGTGTGTGTGGGCATTAGCATATGTTTGCATTTGTGTGTGTGTCTATGCATGTGTGTAGGTGTGTACTCCCATTTGTGTATATTTGCATACATGTTTGTGTATGCGTGTGTATGTGTACATTAGTATATCTTTGCATATGTGTTTGCGTGAGAGAATTAGTATATGCTTGCATATGTGTGTGTGTGCGCGCGCATTAGAGAAAATTTACGTGTGCGCGTACGTGTGTGTGCATTACAGTATATTTCACTATGTGTGTCCGTGTGCATGTGTTTGAGTGCAGTAGTGTGTACTTGCGCACGCGTGTGTGTGCATGCGCCTTGGTGTAAATTTGCATGCGTGCGTACGTGTGTTCGAATTACTGTATATTTGCGTATGTTTGAGTGTGTTTGCATGTGTGCATGAGAGTGTGTATGGGTGTACACGTGCATGTGTAAAACAGTGTTGAATGCGAGCACAGAAATAGTCTTTTCGGCCTCTGTATTCGCCAGCGAACAGAACGGATCAGCAAGGAATCGCTTGCAGTCTCACCTTCCCTGATCATCCCCTCCACATCAGCGGGGTCGAGGATGTCCTCTGTCCGGTCGCTGTAGCTGATTTTCCCCCGCCACGCCTCGTCCTCCTTCAGCCTCTTCATCTTCAGCTCCAGCGGACATCTCGTCACAATACCTGCCGAGAGGAAACGCCAGGTGGAGAGATGGAGAGGAAGAGTGGAGGTGGAGAGAGAGGAAGAGGGGATGTGGAGAGAGAAAGAGGAAGAGGGGATGTGGAGAGAGAAAGAGGAAGAGGGGATGTGGAGAGATGGAGAGGAAGAGGCGATGTGGAGAGAGAAAGAGGAAGAGGGGATGTGGAGAGAGAGAGGGGAAGAGGGGATGAGGAGAGAGAGAGGGGAAGAGGAGATGTGGAGAGAGAGAGAGGAAGAGGGGATGTGGAGAGAGAGAGAGAGGAAGAGGGGATGTGGAAAGAAGGAGAGAAAGAGGGGATGTGGAGAGAGAAAGAGGAAGAGGGGATGTGGAGAGAGAGAGAGGAAGAGGGGATGTGGAGAGAGAGAGAGGAAGAGGGGATGTGGAGAGAGAGAGAGGAAGAGGGGATGTGGAGAGAGAGAGAGGAAGAGGGGATGTGGAGAGAGAGAGAGGAAGAGGGGATGTGGAGAGAGAGAGAGGAAGAGGGGATGTGGAGAGAGAGAGAGGAAGAGGGGATGTGGAAAGAAGGAGAGAAAGAGGGGATGTGGAGAGAGAGAGAGGAAGAGGGGATGTGGAGAGTGAGAGAGGAAGAGGGGATGTGGAGAGAGAGAGGAAGAGGGGATGTGGAGAGTGAGAGAGGAAGAGGGGATGTGGAGAGAGAGAGGGGAAGAGGGGATGTGGAGAGTGAGAGAGGAAGAGGGGATGTGGAGAGAGAGAGGGGAAGAGGGGATGTGGAGAGAGAGAGGAAGAGGGGATGTGGAGAGAGAGAGGAAGAGGGGATGTGGAGAGAGAGAGAGGAAGAGGGGATGTGGAGAGAGAGAGAGGAAGAGGGGATGTGGAAAGAAGGAGAGAAAGAGGGGATGTGGAGAGAGAGAGAGGAAGAGGGGATGTGGAGAGAGAGAGGAAGAGGGGATGTGGAGAGAGAGAGGAAGAGGGGATGTGGAGAGAGAGAGAGGAAGAGGGGATGTGGAGAGAGAGAGGAAGAGGGGATGTGGAGAGAGAGAGGAAGAGGGGATGTGGAGAGAGAGAGAGGAAGAGGGGATGTGGAGAGAGAGAGGAAGAGGGGATGTGGAGAGAGAGAGGAAGAGGGGATGTGGAGAGACAGAATGTAGTTCACAGTTCCTTGCAGCCCCAGCTGCAGGTTTTTCTGATTGATGAGGAAGGTTTTTACTTCTCATCCAAAAACAAAAACTCTCTTTATTGTGAAAATTTTGGAGCTTGCTGTACACGGTGTTTCCACCCTGCCCATGCGCCTATGGGATCAGTCATTATTTAAAAATTTCAAAACGATAATGATAGATTATAAATTTTATCTGGCCCGGATTTTGCTTTTGTTCAAGGCAAAGCCAACATCACAGTGAGTGCCAGTATTCCCTCTTCTAGATTCATTCATGTTTCTGCAAATTAAACACTTTTTACATGCATGTCTGAAACATGACTACTTGCGTGTTTACACTGGTAGTGACAATTTCATGCCGTGTATCATGAATGACCAAATATGGTTCTGTATGGGCACTAGAATGGGGTCCAAAATACTGATTGGCTCTATAATTTAATGTTCCCTATAACGTGTTCTATCCTGGCTAATTAATGATGCTGCAACATGCGGGAAAGCTGTGCGCATTGCTTTCCAGTCAAAGCTATAATGCAAAATTGAGCTCACTAAAATACAATAGAAGAGTAGCCTCTCATAAATCCTGATCTAAAAGCATACAGTCAAACAAACCAGTTAGGCACAGTGTTTAAACAGCAAGTAGTACATTTTGTATGATTTTCTAACTTTTGTTTGAAAGTCTTTGCAGATGGCCATCAACTAACAGGCCAATTCAACACCATTTTAACTTCGCAACAATCTGACTTCAGGCCTGGTCATAGCATCATTACAGCCACCTCAGTGGTTATAAATGATTTGATATCAGCTGTGGATAATCAACAAAAAATGTGCAGCCCTATTTATTGAGTTAGCAAAAGCTTTCGATACAGTAGACTATTTCATTTTATTAAAAAAGTTGTCCTCCATTAGTCTTGATTGTGCCTGCTTGTGGTCCCAGGACTATCTCTCTAATAGAACACAAGCTATTATGCTTGGGGATGCGAAGTCTCAATTTTTAAAAGTGAGGAAAGGAGTACCCAAAGTATCCACACTTGGACCAATTTTATTTACAATTTATATAAATAATATTGCTCGTAATATCGCAAATTGCAAGGTTCATTTTTATGCAGATTACACTGTGTTGTACTCCTCTGCGCCAACTTATGCCCAGGCCTACTTGCAATCAGCTTTTAATCATATTCAACACACTCTAGCTGATCTAAAACTTGTAAATACTGATAAAACTAAGTTCATGTTTTTTTTTCTGCATGGAATGCAGTTATGCCAAATGACTCAATTTTCTCAGTGTCTGGTGCTAAAATTGAGCAAGTTCAGTCTTTCAAGTATTTGGGTATCTGGCTGGATCATGACCTTCACTTTAAAACACATGTTTTGTCCAAGAAAATTAGAGCAAAAATTGGGTTTCTTTACAGCAACAGGACTTGTTTTTCTTTAGACAGCAGAAAGAAGTTTGTCCAGGCAACAATCTTACCCTTATTTGACTATTGGGATGTCCTTTACATGCATGCCTCTGATAGTACTGTAAGACCTGTGGACGCAATTAATCACATCGCTCTGCGTTTTATCACTAGAGATGGTTTCTGCACTAATCACTATTGTTTTCTATAGTTCAGTAGGGTGGTTTCCCCATCATTTTAGAAGGAAGCTCCATTGTATTTTATTTATTTATGAAGCATTACTATGCAAACTTCCTTCTTATCTTACTAAGGCTTTTGTTCATCAAAATCAGAAGCCAGCATGTCAGATTGCAAGGGTGGATTTTGTTAGAGTCACCCAGGACTAGAACAAATTTGGGCTGCTCTGCTTTTAGCTCATTTGCACCCCGTGTCTGGAATAGAGGCCAAGACACTCTGAAGCTTGATTGTCTCATTCCATTTGAGTCCTTCAAGAGTCAACTGTGGGAGGGATTACTTGAGGAGGCCAGATGTTCTTGTCTTTAGTTTTAACTCTGGTCTTGTTCTTTGTCCTTTGAATTTTTATATTCTACTTATTTTATTATTCTCCTTTTTTATTTCTAATTGTATTTTAAAGTTTGTTCTCCTTTATTCTGCAATTGTTATTGTAATTGTGTGAATTTTATTGAGCTCTGTGTTAACTGACTTTGTAATTGTTTTATTGTATTCAGGCCTCCCCTGAAAAAGAGACCTCGGTTTCAGTGGGACTTCCCTGTAATTAAGGAAAATAAATAAAAATATCAAATGAACAAGAATGTTAGAAGACTTAATGAAACGAAACTGATGAAAAATATTGCTGGCAAAATCAGGAAAGTGAGCCTGTGGCATATTTCAATCTCTGCATGTCTGAAATTATTCAGTTCAAAGGAAGCTCACCGCTTCCTCTGGGCAGGGCCACTCCAGACAGGGCCTCCAGTACGGAGCTCTTGCCGGAGCTCTGGTCTCCGATTACGGCAATGGCCGGCAGAGCCAGGTCCTTCTCCACGCCCAGCGAGCGCAGAGAGTCGATGAGGTCGATGCAGGGACGAACCTTCTCCTCATACTGCTGGTTTAATGTGCTGCTCACATCGGCTGTGGAATTGGACACGAGAAACATTAACATACATCTGCCATGAAATTGGAAATTATTGCATGCGCATTCTATTTAACCTCATAAAAGCATAAAGAGTCATTTAAAAATTGATTCAAAAAGCATAGCAAACAGTAAATGTATGATAGCATAGCATTAATGGAAATTAAAAAGGTTATATGTCATATAAAATTAATCACTAGCTTTGTGTTATTTATTGTCAAATATGAGACATTTTCATCTTGCATGATTGAACAAAGCGGCAAAAAAGTTCCAAGAACCACAGCCGTTTGATATTTAAAATTAGATCAGAATCCCTCGAGCTAACCTTGATGTACGCATGGGTAGGAACAGGAATGCCAAGTTTCAGCTTCCTTGGTCAAGCAGGTTTTGAGAAAAAAATGTTAAAATATTAATGAAATGTAGGGGTGTGGCCTGACTACAGAGGCGAAATCAAGATCAAAATAGAGCAGGGATTAAAACCTGGAATATACATGTGGAGTCCAGCTACTTTGTATGAACAAATCTAATTTCAGCTGAATTTCTGCGGAACTGACTGACAAATTATCCAAAATGGAATTTTCAAGATGGCTGCCGCACCTCTTGAAAAAATTTCAGGTCTCCCTATTTTTTGGAAGATATCAGTAAGGTTTTTTTAGAGAATAAGATTTTAACACACAACACGCGACTCACAACGCATGACGCACAATGGACGACGGACATGCAGACCATGAAATAAGCTCACAGAAGTGAGCTGGTAGTTTGTGTATGTAAAATTGGATGAAGGTTAAACATGAAGTATATCTCCTTTTTTTTGTAAGGGTAGGTGTCAAGTCTGTCAATACTGGGATAATTGTCAAATTTGCTCTCAAATAAAATCAGACAAATGTTTATCTGTTTTTGTGTGGGTTAATAACTACATAAAAATCAAGTACTGTTCTGACTCTTTTGTATCCTGACCATGTTTTTGTAATGACCCTGATTCCAAGCCATGTGTTCTGATTTAGTCCATGCCATGTTTTGTATTTTGCCTGTCTGTCTTTGTTATGTCCTTTGCCTGCCATTTTCCACATTCACAGTTTAGATTGTCATTCTGGTTTTTTGTATTTCACGTGCCCTGCATTGCACATTGTCTCCTCAGTCTTGTCTTGTGTTCTAAGACAGTTTTATTCCCCGGTCTTGTGTGCCACAATTTCAGGTGATTTCATGGTTTCTGGGTTTCCAAACATTCCTTCAAATCTCGTTCGCTTCCTTCACCTTACTGTTCTATCTTTACTAGCAATACTAACAGTTTATTATTTTAGATAAATTAGTAACACTAACATTGTTTACAGTACTAACTTACTAACAAGCACTTGGGATTGTATGGCTGCACATTCCTAATTGACTAACGAGCTCTCAGCGCTCGCCCTGCTCTAATCTCTGCCCCTTGGCTTCACTCAATTTACTTTGCTGTGTTTCAGCGGATTCTCCGCACCTAGTTAATCACTGTTCTGCCTCTCACTCTGTGCACTTTAGAACTCCCTAACCGGAGTTGTCTGTTTGTCATAGGTTGTCTATGTAATCCCTGTCCGCATTTTGGCTTTTGCCAATTTCATGTGTATACACTCCAGGGGAATCGCATGCTACACAGAACACAGGTTCTGGAGATGAGACTAATTACAGAGGGTGGAACAAGAGGGAGAACCACTCATCTATATAGAATATATAATAATATAGAATATAGTTCTTATATATAAATCAGTGGGGAGAACCTAATCATATAAAATTGGCAAAAGCCAAAACGCGGACAGGGATCAATCCTATAGGCAGAGCAACAGATCCGGTCAGGGATTTCTACGTGTACAGAGTGAGAGGCAGAACAGTAATTAGAAGGGTGCAGAGAGTCTGCTGGAAACACAGCAAAGTAAATTGAGTGAAGGCAAGAGGCGGAGACTAGAATAGGGCGACTGCTGAGAGATCGTTAGTCAATTAGAAGAGTGCAGCTATACAATCCCTAGTGCTTATTAGTAAGTTAGCATTATATACAATGTTAGTCTTGGTTAGTAATTCAGCAAAAACAACAAACTGTTAGTATTGGTTAGTAATATAGAAAAAGCAAGAAGAAGGAAGTAAACGAGAATGGAAAGAATTGTTGAAACCCAGACACCATAAAATCATCAGAAAGTGTGGAACGCAGTACTGAGGCTGTGAGCAAAACATGACAAAAGACCAGACAGGGGGAGACAAAGTGCAATGCATGGTGGAAAGCAAAACATGGATCGGAATGGTAACTATGGTAAAAAGTAAAAACTAAATCAATACATGAGGGGGCCGCCAGGCTGTCACGGAATTACAGTCCCATAACATTTTGGGTTGTAACTCTATAACTAAATAAGATAAAATCAAGTATATGTCATATTGAAGGTATTAACTTGTTCTTTAATATTATTAAGTGAAAATATATTTTTTGAGAAATTTTCAGAGAAGAAACAAGCAAAAACTACTCCGTCACGGAATTACACAAAATTGACGTGGTTTTTTTTAATGTTGTGTTCAACTATCCAGAAAGTGATGTTCCTATCATAGTTAAGTAATGAAACTTCAATATGTTCATATTTAAGGTGTTTTTTGTTAATACTGTAAGTTATAGAAACAAATATTGACTTTAATCCTGCTTTATGGGCAAGAAATTTCAAAAAATCAATGTCACGGAATTACAAGAGGCAAATTGTCACAGAATGACAACAAAAGTATTAATTAGTTTCAATGTATTTATTTAAATATATTATACATATACAAATAATTATATACATTGTTACATTTTAGCAATATATTACAATGAGGTTTCCATTATAATGACCAATCATAATACATACTTCAAAAATTTTTTTTAATCTCCATGTCAACATTGGCTTGGCGGCCCCCATGAATTCTAAAATGACCAAATAAAAAAACACATACCAAAGAATAGTCAGACATGGCAATGAATCAAATACCAATAAAGCAGAACATGGCAAACAGATCAAAATATGGCAATGCAAATCAGAACATGAGCATAGCAAGGCAGGTCAGAACATGGCAGACAGCAGAATCGCAACAGTTTTTCATTCATTCTTTTTTTTTTTTAACTCAGTACTGAGTCAATACAAGAGCACAGAAATGCCTGCTGGGGCTACTTCGTGCACCGCCTATAATTTCCTTCTTTATTTAATGATTCATTCATTTCTATTGCAGATTTCGCAGTGTTTCGAGAATCACTCCCAGCAGCCAAGAATTTGAAATGTTTGCGGGAGTCCATAATAAAGATGAATGCAGGTTGAGAGAGGGCACTATGCCCATTTCACCATTTCTCAAAAACTCGTCCGTCTTGACAGAGAGTGGATAAAGAAAGGACGTCTGAGCAAAAACAGAGATTAATGGCGATAAATCACTGATAGTGATTTTTTTTTTTAAATCTCCTCAAAATGACGTCCGCATTTGTACAGCCGGCGCGGATAGTAGGCTTGTTAGTCGCTCATTAGCTCTTGAGCCCCTCATGTCAGCGATTTGATCAAATCATGAACCGTAAGTGGTGGTCAGTTACAAACTAATTCAACAGTTCTCTCAGCTCTATTACTTAAAACGCAAAATGGGACACGGCCGACCGGCTTCTTTTGCATAGCTTGCTCCCTAGAAGCCTATCTGAGACACCGTTAAGTTACTGAGTCACACGCACCAAGGCAGGACTGATTGTGCTTTATTGATTACGCGAGAACCTGTTATTAGTAGGCTGTGTGGGCAGCGACACTTCGCCCTTGTAAAGGCAGCCGATCGGCCGTAGGCAGAAACAGTTCGCCTTAATAAAAGAGGCCGGTCGGCTTTCTTATTAGTAACTAGTTATAAAAACATACCTGATTCAAATTCGGGAATTTCGACGGACTCCATGCTGCTCACGGACATTATGTTTTTCCTTGACGAGTTGTCGTTGGTCCCCAACTTAATGCATCTTCCAGCAGCTGCGTCGCAGGTTTTGATCCCTCGGCATCCGAACAGGAGGTGGCTTGCGCCGAATGCTGGGGAAACGAAACTTACATGCGGCTAAGTTTCGTTTTCTTGAACGAAGTGTAGACATCCTATTTAATTTTTTTTGCTTGTTTGTTTGAACCAGTTCTCATCACATTTCTTGTGAATCTTGACATGTATGTGTTCACGGCAATGATGAAGATGCCAATAAAATGCAAATGAATGAACGAATGAAGGGTCTGCAATGGTGCAAAAAATCTGCCGACGCTGCACATGCATGCTATATGGTCCATTGGGATTTTCCAGCATTCTGTATGAAAACTTCCGGCGTGTGTACATTTACTTTTTCTTGTGTAAACAGGCGGTCTGTTGCCTCTGATTGCTTTGGAACCATCAACTCCAAAAGTGATTCGCGATTGCAGGCTTCAACGGTTCAGTGCCTGATTAATTTTGTTTTTTTTTTTTAATTTACAAATGTAAAAAGCTGACTTCATCACAAACTATTTGGATTTTGGTGCTGTTATTTTGCTAAAAAGGATGCAAGTGGGCTTAGTTCTGTAGCTTAATAAAAATGTGCGAACTATGTATAGTCTCTCGCACTTTATCCAAAAAGGTTTTTAAGAATCTTTCTGCTTCCAAGGCATAAGGGCCCGGGTCCGCATGCATCGTTTTTAGAGTTAGATAGGCCCACAACCTCATTTTCAGAGCGCTCCTCTCCGTTGCTTATTGTCGCTGAAGTACAAAAAACTGTATTCTCTGCATTCCCGCAATCCATCGTTACTAACGTCAAGTATCCGTTGTGTTTTGCATGAAAGTGGCTAACAATCTTGTCACAAAGATCTTCCTTACCAACAAGCTAGAGTAAAAGAGTCTACTCAAAGTTTTAATTTTTACAATTTTCAGTTAACCCAAACAGATTTACAGGGAATAATGTCAAATCAGCTTTCAACATTCATGGAGCACAAAGATGGAAGCTATTGATTATGGTGGCTCTGTAATACCGGTCGCACCACCATGACTGAGCCATATTTAGCATTTCCTCTGCCAATAGCTCAGAAAGATTAGATGGGAAATCTGTGACATTAGTTTTGATATTTCCTGGATTTCTGGGGTTGGTGACCTAGGACTTTCCTAGTAGCTCCATCACCATGTCAAATCTTTACATTCTCAAAAATGCAATGATTTGAAACATTTCAATGGGAATCCTGTTGAATCAGGTGTCAATGCTCCTTGTGCAACGAGGAGGAATTTCATGAATTTTAACTGCTCTGTTACAGGGATCTTCAAATCTGGATGTCGAATCTGAATTCAGTCCAGGTTTTCTTTTATTTACTGGAAAGTAAATTAACATTTAGCGCCCCTGATTGGCCAGACTGCCTTTAAACCTGACTCCCGGGTAAAGGGAGCGCGGAAAACCAGCAGATCTCAGACCTTCAGGACTGTGATTTGAGGACCAGAGCTTTATTACAGTCACTGTACCGCCACCTTTCAGTTAAAGTTCATTTACAAATGTAAGAAGTGAAATATTTCCAAAGGGTGTCACATCAACTTTGTTGTGAACACCTTGGAACATAAGAGAGCAAAATTTGCTCTGAACATTCCTGGAGCCCAAAATAGTTCTCTGTCCATTTTCTGAATGCTATATCCATTCCTGTAGTGCCTCCACTTGGCCAAAATATGAATTTTGCCTTTAGGGTGAAAGGTATCATTTCAGGGATGTAGACTGCTAGTCCACCCACAGCGTTTGTCTAGTTTTAACTTTCAGTGCCAACCTTTCTTCCCTGATTTGGGGTTGTATTTCCTAAACGTTAAGGTTAGGGTTAGGGTGAGGCTAGGGTACGTGGTTGGGTTCAGGTGATTGTGGTTTTAAAAAGACAGCTGTGGCTAGCAGCTCAAAATAATAAACTGGCAGAAATGGGACTCAAATGCCAATCTCCAGTGGGAAGGTCTGCTGTTTTTTTTTTTTTTTAATCCAACCTTCCACTCAAACCTCCTCTCAAAGTGGATTCTCTCACTGTGTCTCTCTCCTGCCTGGACAGCAAGAGTACCCAACGGTAGGTTTCTTGACCAGTAACTGAGGAGTTGGCGGTTTAAGCTGCCTGTGGGGTTCGGGACTCTTACTTGACCTGGAGAGACAATGTTTGGGAGAACTCTGGAGTTGGGCCCTTGAGCAAGGCCCTTAACTCCAAAATCGATCCCCTGTTTTCTCTGTTTCACATGCAACTGACTATCCTATCTGGCATGTCTCCAAGGGTGTCCTCGCAAAAAAGATACATGTTCGCAATGGAAGATACCCGATTAAATAAAGGTTTATAAAAATAAATAGTCTAATATAGCGTGAGAGACCCATCATCCAGTTTCCTCCTCGCTCCTCTGTCACATAAACGGTGATACGGGTCATTTTGGGAGCTTCCGTTTATGACCTATGGTGATTTTTCTCTTGAGGATGTTTTCTTCCGCAATTGTGGGTGACTCGATAAAATTGTCAAATTTGCTCCCATTAAGTTTGAAGCCGTGAATAAGCTTGATTTTCTTACGTTTCTTGGCATGGTACTTGTGTAGAGCCAGAGATGAATGACTTCTTGGGCGTGTGCCCCTTTTGGTAGATATACTGTCTGTAATGCGTTACCTGTTGCCCTGGGTGAATTACACAGAGTTAAATAACCTTTCAATCAAACACAACATTTTTAACAAATGCATTTCTATTTGCAAACACATATTACCTGCTTTGGACACAAACAGAAATGCAAAAAAAAAAAAAAAAAAAAAAAAAGGCAATTTTCAGAGGAAATGCCAGATAACTTCCTAGCTAAAATGTTTGAATAATTTTGCCCCGTTCCATTGGTGAGAAAATCAGCAGGGAGGAAAATATTCCTCCATTTGTGAGATGACTGCATTCGTCAGAAAATCTTACATCCATAAGAAACTCATAAAAGCACAATAATGGTGTGAGAATGAACTCCTAAAACCTTTGGTGGCGCTAAAACTCTGTATCTCAGTCTCATGAGGGAAGAAAAAAGGCTCCGCAGCCAGGTTGCCAGCTTTCCTATTTTAAAACTAAATTCTGTGGTGTTTCTTGTCATCATTATTAATTATTAAGAGTAATAATGATAAATAATGATCATCATTAAGAGTAATTTCAATGTGGAATAGTTTGCCTGACCATATTGTTGAGGCAGAGACCTTGGGGGTTTTCAAGAGCAGGCTTGACTTAAAGCTAGATACCATTGAGTCACTGAGTATCTGAAGGGATATATTCACAATAGTATAAAGAAACTGGCGAGCTTAGTTGGGCTGAAAGGCCTGTTCTTGCCATTCATGTTATGTTATGTTATGTTATGTTATGTTATGTTATGTTATGTTATAATTAGATTCGTGTGGAGTGAGTTACTGCGATCGACAATTTCAGACAACAAGCAATCAGCAGCAGAGCTTCTGGTCTTAGCAAGTATAAATGAGTCATTTTTATTTATATTATTCAAGAAAAGTTTACCAAACTCAATGGCGATTTACCTTGCGACTTCATCACTCGCGAGGACCCTGATAACTTGGCTGTGTGGCTAGCTATTTAGCAACAGTGCCCCAAAAACATTCCCCAGCAATTTAATACTTATTGATCTGGGTTGCGTTTCTAAAAATCACGGATGGCAACTTACATAGTCAGACCCATTGACTGTGATAGGACAAACTATGTAAGTTGCTAACAAGAACTGCTGATTTTTTTCTGCGCCAGCATGAGGCGCTCTATTCGTTTCTGCATGTCGATCCTCCTGCGGCTGACCTCTGTCTCCTCACTCAGGATCTCGTTGACGTTCACTTCATCCATCAGGTTAAGGATGTCTCGGCACAACATCCTTGTCGACTCTTTCAGAAGGAAGAATTGGATCAACATCGGCACCTGGTCAGCCAGCCGCTGAGTGACGATCTGGGGAGAGGGGAGTGTAGGAAGAGGTGATTTTATAGGAGGGGAAATGGATGGTCTTTAGCTTGTGATTACGAACAAACATGGGCTATGCCTACTTTTAATTAAAGCGCATCTAAAGTAGATTCTCAGATGGGACGTTGAACTTCCAATGGTTACAAATAAATCAATTGCTTTTGTTGACATCTTGCATTGTCACATGACCAATTTCATTCATATAAACCAGTTTTGTATCATGTACATACGTAGACAATTCTTTTATTTCGGTTTGTTTGCGCAGGGTGTGGCTTGCTGATTAGCCGATAAACAAAAACAATGGGAATCGACTTAGAGGAGAATTCCGGTGTGAAATTGACTTGGGGTGTATTGAAACATGATAACGAGTGCTAAACCTTTGTCGAATACCCCATCTCCTGTTGGTAGCTTTGGCTAAAAAGCCATGTATTTCGAAATGTTGCTTGCGAACGGAGGTGGGGTATTCGACAAAAGTTAGTACTCGTTATCATATTTCAATACACCCCAAGTCAATTTCACACCAGAATTCTCCTTTAAGATGCCCTTTAAACAAGACCCGGCAAAAACCTAGTATATGGTTGGTCCATAAGGACTTACTGGACAGCAAAAGCCAATGGGAAAACAGAACACTTGACTGATCAATAGTGTAACTTCATTAATCCATCACTAAGACTTTTCGTAGCGTAACGTTACCTTCCAACGAAAAAGAAGCCAAATGTGTTCATCTGTGTCACAGAGATTCTGAAATTTTCATTCATGTTGCTTTAGTTATTAAATTACTGTAATCAGTCCAATTTTCTGTGTCACCGGTCAAGTTTCACAGACACAGATTAGGTTTTGTCTTAGATTGAATGAATCTTTTGCTTGGAGATTCTGCACACAAATCTGAATTAAACCCTGAACGAAGCTGAACCCATGTCGAATATCAACGTATTTTCTGTCAAAGAGAGGGCTTACCAGACCAACTTTGTCGGCAATTTCATTTTTGTTGAAGTGGAAGAATGCCTTTCATGCTGCACATTGTCTGCAGATAACCTTGGAACCCAATCACACTGACCATTTGAAGGTCACCTATCATATCATCAGGTCCACAAGCAATCAGTTGTTACAAGCGATTTCAATCCTTGTCCTTTGTGACTTCATAAGGAGGAGGGACCACCCAGAGTTATGAAGAAACTAATGAACTGGTTGGCTGAAGTTGATCAGTCCTTCTTGCCTCTGAGCAGTGTGATGTCACAAAGAAACAGATATTGAAAAGCTTACTCTGACTTGTAATGGCTAATTGGCTGTGCACCTATTGACATGACAGGGGACCTTTAAAACAAGAACTCTGGAAAATTATTAATTATTATTATTATTCTGAGAAGTGCCCTTACTCACGTCATAGTAGGCCTTGAGCATCTCTGGGTAATTGGACCTGCTGTCGATTTTCGCACCGTTCTCCTCATCTGCAATCTCCTTGAGTGTAGTTTTGCCTTTCAAGGCGTTCCAGTAGATGCCATCCTGTGTGTAGACCAGCTGCTCCATCTTAAAGTGTTCCACGATCCGCTCCTTGACCAGGGCTTCCTGTGTCGACTGTATGTTGTCTATCTTGTTCTATTAGGGATTGTCAGGAGATAGAGAGGGGTGTTGATGTCCAAACCCCAATTCCAATGAAGTTGGGACATTGTGCAAAACGTGAATAAAAACAGAACGCAATGATTTGCAAATCTCATAAACTCACATTTTATTCACAATAGAACATAGACAACATATCAGATGCTGAAAGTGAGACATTTTACCATTTCATGAAAAATATTAGCTCATTTTGAATTTGAGTTGTAACAGGGCCATGTTTACCATTGTATAGCATCCCCTCTTCTTTTAACAACAGTCTAAACGTCTGGGAAGTGAGGAGACCAATTGCTGGAGTTTTGGAGGAGGGATGTTGTCCCACTCTTGTCTGATGTTGGATTCTAGCTACTCAACTGTCCTGGGTTTTCTAAGCCAGATTTTTAGTTTTATGATGCGCCAAATGTTTTCTATTAGTGAAAGGTCTGGACTGCAGGCAGACCATTTTAGCACCTGGACTCTTCTACAGCGAAGCCATGCTGTTGTGATGGATGCAGTATGTGGGTTAGCATTGTCTTGCTGAAACATGCAAAGCCTTCCCTGAAAGAGAGGTTGTGAATCCTCTATATGTCACCTTCCATGTGAAAAAGGTATTTCAATGCTCTGCTGCTGAAGATCACCCCTATTGTCTTCTTCAAGCTCTTTAAACTCACTCTCCAGAACTAGAAGACTCTCTGCCAAAGCATCTGAAGTGCTAGTGCTCATTTTGATCAAGCATTTTCTCACCAAACTTTAAACAACTCTATCTCAAAAACTAAAAAGGCTTTACAGTTCAGGCTAGTGTCTAAATGAAGAGCACTTCCTGCTCTACTCAATTCTGTAATTGAATGCATTATTGTAGCTCTAAGAGGCTATGACAGCTAGACAAACAGGAAGCACTCATAATACTACAGTGGATGTCTTTGCTACGCGATTTCTAAATTATTGAATTTCACCCTGAAGAACCAAAATCACATGTAAGGTCATATATGCTTCTCAGGATTGTTAGTACCTTTCCAGATGTGTAAGCTGCCCATGCCATAGGCACTAATGCAGCCCCATACCATCAGAGGTGCAGGTGAACTGAGCGCTGATAACAAGCTGGATGGTCTCTCTCATCTTTAATCCGTATAACACGGCATCCGTGGTTTCCAAAAAGAATTTCAAATTTAGATTCATCTGTCCACAGAGCAGTTTTCCATTTTGCCTCTGTCTATTTTAAGTGAGCATTGGCCCAGAGGAGACGGCGGCATTTCTGGATCATGTTCACATACGGCTTCCTCTTTGCATGATACAGTTTAAACTTGCATTTGTGGATTATACGTCAAACTGTGTTCACAGACAATGATTTCTGGAAGTGTTCCTGTGCCCTTGCAGTGAATTCCAGTGCAGAATTATGCCTGTTTTTAATGCAGTGCCACCTGAGGGCCTGAAAATCACGAGCATACCAATACTGACCTTAGGACTTGTCTCTTGCGCACAGAGATTTCTCCAGATTCTCTGAATCTTTTAATGATATTATGTGCTGTAGATGGTGGGAAAATCTTCACAATTTTACACTGAGGAACATTTTTCTAAAATTGTTCCCCAATTTATAGACTTAGGTTTTTGCAGATTAGTTAGCCTCTGCCCATCTTTACCTCTGTTAGACTCTTTAAAATGCTCCTTTTCTACCCAGTCATGATACTGACTTGTTGCCAATTAACCTAAGTAGTTGTAAAATGCCCCTCCAGCTGTTTTTTATTGGTACCTTTTACTTTCCAGTCTTTTGCTGCCCCTGTCCCAACTTTTTTGAGATGTGTTGTGGCCATGAAATTCAAAAAGAGCTAATATTTTTCATGAAGTGGTAAAATGTCTCACTTTTGACATCAGATATGTTGTGTATGTTCTGTTGTGAATTAAATGTGGGTTTATGAGATTTGCAAATCATTGTATTCTGTTTTTATTCACATCTTATACAACGTCCTAACTCTGTTGGAATTGTGGTTTGTTCAGACCCTTCTTTTCTCTCAAAATAGACATTGTGTGACTTTCTACTTTCAGTACCAGCGTCTTTACTCTCTAGAAGCAGGTGTGTAGCTGCTTGGTTGGAATGAAAGTCTGCACCCACACCAGGCCTTACTGGATTAGGTTGGGAACACCCATCTAAATCACAGTCTGCAGTGCAAGGGCTCTTTCACACGCAAGCACAGCTAGCTGGTCTAAATCATTATGACACCATATGGAGGATTTACAAATCCTGAGGTCCCATTTTCCTACAAAAGTATGCGTACATTGATTGAAGTATTATGAAAATAGTTTAAAGCTGTCAGTATTGGTGAAGAATATTGTATTTTTTGCCATGCTTTTATTTTCGTGTTCTTGATTCAGTGTCTGCCTTTTCTCTGTGTTTCCGCATGTTTGTGTTCCGTTTTCTCTTTACCTGTCATGTCTTCCTGAGTAAATGTCTGATGGATTGAATGACTGTCTTGTTTGTGACCTCGCCCCTTTGTGTGTTCCTTTCAGTTTTTTCCCTAGCTGGTCTTCATTTCCCAATCAGATTTGCGACCATTTATTCCCTTTCTGTTTGTGCTTCAGCGCGACTTTGTTCCTGTGCCTTACAAGCCATTTTCTCAAGTCTGCCTGGTCCCTGAGCTCGACCCTATTTGTCCTGGTTTTTTGATTTTTTGATTAGCCCTTTGTGTCTGATATCTGATTGTAACTACCTTGCGGATTTTTGACTGAGAGTTTGGATTAGGTGACACAGAATGGTTGAGCGGGATGTTTATGCCTGTTCTGTGATGTGACATAAAGACCAACAAAACTTTGGTTGGGTCAGTAATGCCTCAGAAGCTTCCTAAAAACCTCTCTCAAAAAGCTGTTAGGGTGGGGGATTTTAAACGAGTTGTTTTGCACCTATTTGGCGACCTTTCGGGCTTAAATGCCAACCTTACTATGAAATGTGAGCACTTGACACTGATTGGCTGGCTTTGCTGCCACTCAAAAGAATGTAACTTCGCCCAGAGCGGTAGAGAAAATGGAAAACACTCACCTGCTTCGGTACACGGACAGACCAACTTTATGCAGCTGTGGCATATTCAGAGATTCAGCCTAATATGTCTGAGCCCGAATCGGATGAGGACGTTGATTTTGCGGAAGAACCAGTCCAGCAAAGGCTGGATTTAAACGTTTCTGAATGGCAAGTATTTTTGAATGTTTTTTTTTTTCAAACATAATGAGCTGCTAAGGCTTATGCATTCAGAGTGAGTCTCTCGCATTGACGTTCCTGTGCCGTAGTCACCAAGCATTCAATCAAAGCGCACTGAAGAAATTCATGTTACATGTTACATCATATGTATCCGTTGTTCAGATTGGCTCATTTTCTGGCGGTCATTTTTGAAAGAGGAATTTCTGTGAAACGGAGATGTTCTGAATGTCTAGCACTTTTCGTATGTTCTTGAATGCGGGTAGGCTAACGTTATTCAACATAGACAAGGTAAAAACGGTTTTTGAGTCTATGTCACCTTTAAGATTTTGTACTGCATCCTGCCTGTCTGTGTTTTTTTTTTTTTTTTTTTAAACTTCGCCTGATCTTTGACCACCAGTATGCCTGCTGCCTTTGTACCTCAATCATGCCCTCTGGTTTCTGATCCAGCTCGTTTGACCTTGCCTATGTTTGATAAACATTGGTGTACTTTTCACGGCTGACTGTGTTTGAGTGCCCGAGGTCACTTGTCAAAACATGTCATTTATTGTATCTGGAAGTCTAAAAGTTGAAAGTAAAGATGCATATCCTTAAACCTTGAAAGGCTATTTTTTTTCAGATCTTCACAGAAGCCGGGAATACCCCCATTCATAAGTTTATTAATAGGTTCAGCATGATGCAATAATGTAATTCATTTACATGACAATATTACCTACGTCAAAAAATACCACTGGTACCTTCAACCAAAACTCATTCTAAAAAAGTAGACTTGAATCCATAGAGTTCAGATCAGCTGTAGTTAACACAACTTATGGCAAGGTTGTGGTTGGGGAAATGGTATTATTCTCAAATTAACAGCATGACATCAGATGATATGGTCAGCGACAAAAAGAAATCAGATTGCATTGGCCAATTTTAAAAACACTCAGAGAAACATAAAACGTCACATGATCAGTCATTTACCATGGATACACGCTGGAGATACGGAAAACCCATGAAGGATGTTTTGGCCACTTCAGTAAACTGCCCCTGGATCATGTCTGACAAAGAAGCATAACAATGTAACAAAACAAACAGAATAATTAACATTTTACCCCACACTGTGATCAGACAACCACCCTGTGCGGTTTTACTGAGCTGTGACTGTTCCATGGGCTAACAATGTGCAGGGATTTTCTACAGATGACAAATCAGAGACATGATTAGCAGTTCCAAACAAACCCAGGCTACCATGTTTACCCATTCTCACAAACAGGTTTTTATTTCAACCGTGTATCCTCATTATCACCAGCTTTGCAACCCCCCATTAATGCATAATGATGTCACAGATCTGTATCAATTTGGTAATGCATGCCCATAATGTTATACAACTTCAGATCAGGGGATACACACACACACACACACACACACACACATGTGCGCGCACACAAATTATGCCACAAAACTGTAGCAAGCAGTGTGTTTACTATAGAACCCTTCTGGTCTCAAGGTTTATCTGGGATTAAACTCACAGAGGGTAGAAAAAGAGGGTTTAACAAGTGAAAAGGTGAGCACAGCACACTAATAACCTCGACCTTTGTGCGCTAAAGAGATTATGGCATATTTAATATAAATTGGCATTACACCTCTGCATGAAGTGTAGGACTGAAATTTGAAAAAAAAAAAAACCCTGATAAGCAGTTATTGAGAAATCAGTCAGACAACATTTGCAGCAGTAAATTTTCTAAGTTCAAAATATGGAAACCAAACGTAATTTTTGAAAAAAATCATCAAATTTACATGAAAGCTGGCACTGCACCTCTTCATGACATGCATGACTGCAGTTTAAAATCAATCTGATGCGTGGTTTTTGAGAAATTGGTTGGACAAGCTGGTGCGGACGGACAGACGGACAGAATTCTTTGGTATATTCTGTTTACCCGTTCGCTTTATGGGTCGGGGGTATAATGCGAGCAAAACATTTTTATCAATTTTTTTAAAATCGCTTTTTTTACTGCAATTTTGGCATCATCTGGTGTTTTCGAGGGCAAATGTATGAAGACAGGATGTTTGCGTCATATTCTGAGTACACTGCACATGAAGATTGTGCTTCTTCATCCAAAAATAAGATTTTAACCGCTGAATCTTCAATATAAATACAACCTTCGTGCACTGGTCATTTCAAATTCTAATCAGCCAATACAGATTTATTCGCATTTAAGTCACTGCAAATCAAGATCATCTTGGGAATAATTTATCTTCAACCATCTTCTGCGATGATGTTACGGTAGGAATCCAGCCAACGGCAGGCAATACACTGTCAATGGCACTGGACTCTGTGATTCGTAATTGTGGATTATTCCCATGGGAAAATGCTAAATGGCTACCTTGTTTACAGCAGCAACAATAAGGCCGATGTAGGCAGAGGCATCATGGTCCATAAATTAAATAAAAAAAAAAAAACCCACAATTTGAAAGACATGGGTGGATTTTGTGGAGAGGAAATGAGCGGATTGTAAGGAGCCCGGTGTTGTGTCCGATTCTGCTCGCAGGAAAAGGCTGGATATTATTGCCGGTAAGTAATTGCTGAAACCGCTGCTTAATAAAACAACGGACAGTAAGCCAGGCTGGAACTGCTCCTCCCTAAATCTTCCTCATATATTCTGCACTCAGATAAGCGGGTAAAGAGGCCCAGGGCGCTGCATAATAAGCCCATCCTAAAATGAGGCTAGAAAGTATTTTATGCAAAAAAAATGACTCATAATAAAACTAAATCCATCTTCCACCACAAAATCTTGAGTAAAATCGAAACTTCGGCCTTGATAGCCAAGCCAGTGCGTGACCAAGAGCTGAAGCGTAAGCTTCAAGTCCGTTCAAGTCAATGGGAAGAACAATTTTCTAGCTAGCATGCTTACACTTTTCACCATTAAATTAATAAACTCAAGAATCAGTGACATGTGTAATGTAGTACTTTAGCAGTAAAAAGCTTTAGCATGCTAGCCAGCCAAGGGTGACTTTCCCAAAAGCATAGTTGCAAACTAAATTAGCAATTTACATAGTTCGTCCATTCACAGTCAGTGTTCCCAACTATGTAAATTAGCATCGATGATTTCGGGAAATGCACCTAAGCTGTGCAAACAGGGCCTCGTTTTACCCGGATGGGCCGTGTTGTTTGTCTAATGTGCACTGTGAACTCAGTCAATAGACTCTGAAGGTCTTGTGTTGTCGTTATACTGTATTTGAACACCTTTACTCGTCATGGCCCAATAAAACTCTCTGTAAGTAGTTTTGGTATCATGTGCCTACGAACCGATTATCATGTTGTTCATTTTCCCCTTCTGATTGAAAATATTTGTTTTCAACAATTTATGGAAATTATATTCTTTGACAGCATCTTGTTTTCCAATTGTTTTCAGCTTGACCACCGCGTTGGAACTCCTCCTGTTACACCACATCTGCTAATTGCAAATTTGGGTTGATCTTCATTTTGTTTTCAGAAATCTCTGCTTGCACCTCAATAAAAGGCTCATTTTCGAGAAAAAGAGGCAAATTAGGGGCATTTAATTAGCAGTACAGATTAACCTTTGGCATCATATTCCCCCTCATTATTACCTCTGATGCTCTTCATCGTGTCGATGGCTGGCGCCTTGAGTTCCACCACAAGTTTCTGGACGACTATCAGAAACACAGTGAAGCTGTTGAACCCCGGCAGCTCCCGGCCCCTGTGTTTATCATCGAACTCGCTCACCACTTCCTGCACCGTTTTGTGATCTTGAAGGATGCCGACAAAACAGAGTATGTTAACAATTGTGCCACAGATACCAAAAACACCACGCTGAGGGTAAAGACAGATTTAAGTGGAAGACAACGTTTGTCTGAGGTGAACTGCAAATGAAAGAACTGCCTCTTAGGCCTTAGAAAGTATGTTTTGGTATGATAGTAAATAATACTTACTTAAAAATCTGGATCTAAGCGATCCCAGAAACTGCTATCGTCCCATTAACAGCAATGTAAACATCTATAATTGCTCCTCAATGGCAAGAGGTTCAAAGAAATCTCTCACTGACTCGGTTTCCCCATGAGTGCTCTGAAATCCAGCAGCCAATCACACTAGTAATTTAAAAGTAATATCTATTTATGCAACAAATGCTCTGATAATAGACCAAACAAACATGACTGTAGTGTTACCTAACCTACTGCATGTGTAGTAATTTAATAATTAAAGAAACAACATAAGCTAAAACAATAATTACTTTGCTAAGCATGCCAGCAGTGTGTAATGATTGAATCTGCGGCAAACTTCCAAGATCCCTGAACTATAAAAGGAGCAATATCTTCATTACAGCTGGTAACAACTGCACTAAAGCAAATATCCTTTCAGCTCAAAATAATGAAAACAAAAGACATTTCAGTGTTTTTTTTACTCTGTGTTGAAGCATGGTCTATCTATCTATCTGCAATGCTGTACAGTTCGAGCGTGGGAAAGGCACTTTATTAATAAAGTGTATAACTATTTCTAATTCCATTTAAAGTGTATTCCAGAAAAAGTGACCTCTAATTCTGAATGTTTCTGTATTGATGGTATTAATGCTTTTCTAAATCTTTTTTAAGTGTGTTTCCAACATCTCATATCATCAGGCAAATGCTCAATGTATGAAATCAGTTTTGATGAACTTAATTCCTTGTCAAAGCAATCAAGTTTCTGTTTGCCAATTCCTTTTTGTTCATATAAGGCCAATCCTGCTAACACACGTCAAAAGAGATCGCTGCAATGTAACTGGACTGTGATGCAAGTTCAACATTTTCATTTCTTTGTAAATAAGCCGTAAACTCAGTACATGTGTCCTTGCTGTCATCCAGGATTTTTTTCCATTTTTCAAATTCTGTTCGCAGCAAGTTGAACAGGTTCTCTTGTATGACGACCTGCCCATTAGCCAAACAGTTTATCTTGTCATTGAACTCGGTGAGGGTCTGTCAGGGAATAAAAAAAGAGCATTAAATCAAAATAATGCAAATATACAGAATTCCATCTATTATCGAAACCGCTTCTCCTCGTCAGTCACGGGGGCACTAGAGCCAATACCAGCTGACTCTGGGCGAAAGGCAGGGACACAGCCTGGACAGCTCACCAATCAATCTCAGGGCTCGCTCACCATTCACTGATCATTCACTCACACACTCATACCAACGGGCAATTAAGCGTCTCCAATTAGCCTGACGTGCATGTCTTTGAACTGTGGGAGGAAACCAGAGAACCCAGAATAAATCCATGCGAACACAAGGAGACTGTGCAAACTCCACAGAAAAGCCCCAGACTGGACTCAAACACACAACCTTCTTGTTGTGAGCTGACAGGGCTACCATACCTGCAGCACCATGGTGCAGCCCCCAAGAAAAATACTCAGCAGTCCAAATTAAATTCTGACTGTTTCATGAGGATGTGAACTCCACCTTAATCCACCCTCCCGCAGGGGAGCTCTTTTAAACAAGCTGACATACGATAGGTTTTCAACAGCCTTTACATTCTCTGCACAATCAACCTAGAATGGCTGATGGAGAGAAATTAAGTTTCGTAATCCAGTCTCACTCAATTAATTTAAAATCTTAAAAAAGTGTATAGAAATAGAGTCTATCAAAACCTGTAAATGTCAATTTTAATTGTGATTTTGCGACTGCACTTTTAAATGTATTGAACGGTTTGCTTGGCTTGTCTTGATGCAAGTTTATCCATGAACTATGGCTGGTCCTCATGGCCAAGTCTCTCTTGTAAAAGATATTCTAATCTCATCATCTCATTGGGATGAACCAGGGTATAAGAAATTCCACTAATTAACCCTGACAAGGCACACCTGTGAAGTGAAAACCATTTCAGGTGACGACCTCTTGAAGCTCATCAAGAGAATGTCAAGAGTGTGCAAAGCAGTAATCAGAGCAAAGGGTGGCTACTTTGAAGAAACGAGAATATAAGACATGTTGTCAGTTACAGGTATTTCACACTTTTTTGTTAAGTACATACTTCCATGAGTTCATTCATAGTTTTGATGCCTTCAGTGAGAATCTACAATGTAAATAGTCATGAAAATAAAGGAAACGCATTGAATGAGAAGGTGTGTCAAAACTTGTGGCCTGCACTGTATATTCTTTAAATTTTGATTCCACGAACCTGTACAGATTTTCTGTCAAAACAAATTTCCCTTCCAGAGACAAACTAACTTACTAACTAATCAATAAAAACTAACCGATACCCGTGTTATGTATGGCTGATTGAATTAGCAGGTTTTGCTGGCAAAAACAGCTTCAAAATGCAGTTTTCACTTCTTAACTAAGTTCGAAACCTGGCGCATCATCTTTGTCACACAGTAAAACTGGTGTATGCGGAAAACAGACTCATTATTCACAGTGGTTTCGGCAGAGATGTGTGAAATTACGCAAATCGCCAACTCAGTAATAATACATCGATAAATGCACCATTTTAGGGCAGGTGTCCGCGTTGACTCACATCGATGAGGAAGCTTCTTCTCTCGTGGGGGTCCACAGGAGGCCCCTTCTGAAACTGGCTCAGTTCCTTCTTGGCCTCCCACAGCTGTTTTTTAATTTGTTCTGACATGAAAGGAAGAGATTTCTGTGGAAAAAAGAAAATAATTGCACCAGTCAGACATGCAAGCGAAAGATCTCATGAAACAGAATTTATGGCAGAGCCCAGAGTAGAATAAATTGTTCAGAGAACTCAACCAGAGCTGAGCTGATTGACGTTAAACGTTAACAAATTGGATGCTGAGTGTGATGCCATGGGAGAGGATATTGATTGGAGGGAAAGTGATAATTGATAGATGTATACTGACTAAAACTTCCAAGGCAACACATACAATTTTGAAATTTTGATGTACATAATATTGGTTTTGAGCCATGATACATCAACTTCAACTTAAAAGCTCAGAAAATTGTTTTGATTTTGTCGTGTGGGCAGCTCATTCCACTTGATTGCACATTGTTTAGAATTTTGCCTATCTCGTCAGGTTGAGTAGAACTCATTGACCAATCCTTCGAGAATTTTGGTCAATAAATAGCTATAGCAATGGGCAACTTAAATATTCCTTTGCATTTTCCTGGGTCAACGTGTGACCATGCCGCGCCTAGGTCAAAATCAGCGAGAGCGAGCCGTTGGTATGCTCACTGGTGGAGTGTCGCAAAAAGACGGGTTGCAAGGAACCTGGGCGTCCACGTGTCGACCATATCACATTTCTGGAGCCGGTGTAATGAAACAGGAAGCACCGGTGATCGACCACGTGTCACCACCCCTCAGCAGGATCGCCTTATTCGCCTCCAGCACCTGCGCAATCGCTTCCTGCCAGCTACAGTAACTGCTGTAATCGAGGTTCAAGTTGAGTGTGTTTGACGGAAGACTGCGTGTATGGTGTAGGCCACGAGAACGTTATACTGACGCTACCATCCTGCACCGTTACCTCTGGGGTGGACCCAGTGTGATGGTTTGGGCTGGAATAAGCTGTAGACACAAGACAGACCTCATTTTCATCGAAGGAAACCTCAGTGTGGCCCGTTACAATGACGACATTCTTACCCCTGTCTCAGTTCTACTCGGCTATCGCTATTGCCTAACACTGCAACAGGATAACGCGAGACTACATGTCGCCAGAGTCTGTCAGGACTACCTGAGGCAGAATAATGTTCAGTGTCTTGATTGGAATGCATATTCCCCAGATCTAAACCCTATAGAACATCTATGGGATATTCTGGATCGCCGGATGAGAAGGCGTGATCCAGAACCAGCCACAGTCCAACAGTTGCGTCAAGCACTCCAGGAGGAATAGGACCGCATCACACAGACTGAAATTCGGCATTTGATTGACTCCATGCATCGCAGAATCCAGGCTGTGTGTGACGCCAGAGGAGGCCATACAAGATACTGACTTCGGTGGTCCAGAATTGCGCCTCCAACTAATGCAATGAATTGGAAACCAGGAAAAATCTGTTCTTCATTCCTGACTCTAAAACTGTGTTTTTGATTTGAATCTTAATATTTTTTATGTAGTGTTAAATTTATCTTTAGAAAATGACATGTGTTGCAATAAACCCGAGTGTTGCGTTGGGAGTTTTGGTCAGTGTAGTTAACCAATACCACAGCTGCTGGAACACAACACCCTCATTAAAAGCGTAATTGTTTTCCTGGAGGCAGGAGGGAAAAAAAAGTCTCAAAATGCGCATTTTACAGTATGATGATTTTCATGGAAAATGTGCCGCAGGATATTGTTGTATGGGCATACATTATTGTCTGAATTGAGGACAGAGTGAATTTTGTTTTCCGCTCAGATTAAACATCCATATCCTGATAATTACAATTGTAATTTGTCACACAAGCATGCATACTTATTCTTTGCCTCCACAATTTTAGCAAGTTTTGCAATCTTCACAATTAACTGGTCGAGCAGTCATTAACCACGAGGACCGGCTCTTGAGAGTAATCTTGATAAAACGAGCAGGTTTAAGCAGGTTACCAGTTGCGGTGAGACTCACTTTGATGTGGTCGACTAGGTGGTTGGTTAGTTTTGTGGCAAGACACTGCGTGGTGGCTTTCTCCTCATGCAGAAGACCACTGAGGGGGAAAAAAAAACAGTTTGAAGCTCGATTTCCCAAATGGAAACACGGTTCAGCTGCTATGGCAATGAGAATGGTGTCCTGATGTTATGATTCTGCCTCCTGTGCTGGTTTGAACTTGTGATTTTTTCCCCCGTGTCTCTCTTGATTTGTTTTTCAGCTCCATTCCCGCAGTCTGACCATTGATTCCCTCTTGCCCTGACTCCTGTGGTGTCGTGTGGCAGCCTGCATCCCTGAGTCTCGTTGCCCAATCACGTTTCCTCTTTCGGTTTCGGCTCTGGTATTTCAGTCATTGCTTCCACCTGTGCTTAATTCTGGGTCTTGCAAAACTCTGAGTGAATGTGTTCTCTGATAGGATAATTACTAACCCATTCTAACCAGCGCTTATTTAAGGGTGTGTATATATTGCGTCACATAGTATTAACATGATTAAAGGAGAATTCCGGGGTGAAATTGATTTGGGGTGTATTGAAACATGATAATGAGTACTAACTTTTCTCGAATACCCCAGCTCCGTATGCGCGCAACATTTCGAAATACATGGCTTCTTAGCTGAAGCTCCCAACAGGCTTACAATGGTAGTGAATTGGGCATACCGTTGCCGTGCAAAGAAATCGCTATTTTTTCATCATTAACAAGGCTCAAAGTAGCTCCACACTTCATTGGTAGAATTCCGATGGCCCTGACATTTACAATGAGGCACTGAGAACTTTGAAAATGCACAGGTAGTTTATAAAAAAAGACTATTTATGCAAACCGTACCTTGAGGTGGTTTTCAGTTGCCTCCATCTTGAAAGTCACGATAAGTTGATTGACGAGCACGAATGAATAGGAAGGATAGGGGAACAGATCGCAATCTATTCGTTCGTGCTCGTCGATCGACGTATCGTGACTTTCAAGATGGAGGCGACTGGAAACCACCTCACGGTACTGTCTGCATAAATAGTCTTTTTTAATCAACTATCTGTGCATTTTCTCAGTGCCTCGTTTTAAATGTCAGGGCCATCAGAATTCTATGAATGAAGTGTGGAGCTACTTTGAGCCTTGTTAGTGATGAAAAAAATTGTGATTTCTTTGCATGGCAACGGTACGCCCAATTCACTGCCATTGTAAGTCTGTTGGGAGCTTCAGCTAAAAAGCCATGTATTTTGAAATGTTGCGTGCGTACGGTGGTGGGGTATTAGACAAAAGTTACTACTCGTTATCATGTTTCAATACACCCCAAGTCAATTTCACACTGGAATTCTCCTTTAACTCATTAGCAAGTGTGAGTGTTTCTAGCTTTTGTAAATTCCTTCCTAAGCTTTCCCTGGAAAACTGCGTTTAAAGCTGTGCTTCCCTTTGTTGTTCTCGTGGTGCTTTTTACTCGTCACGTTTAGATTATGTCAATCCAAACCGTCTAGTTTGATCGATCGTCTCAGCGTCTTGTCACAAGTCATTATTCTTTACCCGGTCCTTGTGAATTTGTTCATTAATCCCATGTGTTTCTGTTTTCACGGGAGATTGCCTTCCGTATCCCTGCCTCCTCCCATGTGTATTTAAGCAGGGAGGATTGAAGAGACGTCAGACGGGACTTTGTTTTGTTTCCTGAGTTTTTCCCTTGTATGATTCCCGAGCCTCGTGTTTGCTGTGCCCACGTCTGTCTGCCCTTTGTCCAAGTCTCCCTGTGTTCCCGTCAGTTTAGATCTAGTGTTTGTTTTTAGCCTAGCCACTCGAGGAGGGCGTACTTCAGTTTCCCCCCGCCTTTGGCAGAGTACCTCGGTTCTCCCAGTTCAGTGCGGGTGCACGATGTTTCTTTTTCGGCCCTGTGCGCCATCTTTTCCCCCATGTTGTGTTTAAATAAAACCTTCTGGATCCTGCATCTGATGTCCCCCTGACTACTTCCTTAACACGTGAACAAATCTCAAATTCAAGCCGCAAGTACCAACATCCACAGTGACTTGAACACCGTCGTCTGTGACTTGCACACCTGCAGTGGTGTCCTCTCCTCTTTCTGTAGTCACATGATCACATTAACATCGCACAAACAACCACAGATTTACTGGGAAGGTGGCTACCCACATTGCAAAGAGGATCCCCCACATTACCTCTTCATCCACTCTTTTTGTGTCGTTAATTTATTCTTTTTTTTTTTTTTTTGTAATGTGCCATCATTTTCGGAACTTGTTTTTTATGTAGTAGAATGGATAGAGGGTAGTGGAGGGTAAATGGAGAGCTTTGTTGAGCAGAATTGATTGTTCTTGTCATTGTTGTGCCGAGTTTGAAATTACCGTAAATGGACAAACAGAACGTCATCGGTACATTTTTTTGTTCTTGTGTCTTACCTGAAGTACTCATGGCGTTTAAAGAAGTCTCTCTCTGTCCTGGTGGCTTCGGGCAGAGACACCTTGTCATCGATCTGCTGTTGGCCGCGGCACTTAACAATGATGTAGCCCTTGCTCAGCGGGATCACTTGGTTTCGGACGATATCCAGAACATTCTTCTCAGTGCCCTTATCAATCAGGTCTGGCTTGGTCAGAATTGCTTATCAGAGAAACAGAGAAAGTCTCCATGGGTCTCATATCCCATCTATATATGACAGTAACCCTGCTCCTGGAGATTTCGTATGCTGTAGATTCACCTGGCACTCCTGACTAATTTTCTGCTCAACAGGACAGGATTTCTCAGTTTTTTGCAAGATAGACTTTTTTTAGGATTATGCCTACCATGCTCAAGAAGACTTTATAAAAGACTTTAAAAAGATGAAAGTCTGACACCCTCTCACAAATAAAGATGTGTCAAAAGTCATTGAGTTTTTTAGCTGCAGATAACTTCATTTTGCCTGACTGGTATCTTGTGAAGTGCACTGATTGGTTGCTGGCAATAAAAATTCGCGTCATTGAACTTCACAATATGCATGAGCCAAAACTGAAGACTTTCAGCAATATTAAAACTGTTCAATTTTATCAGCACGTCAAGAGGAGAAAAAGACAGAGTGAAAACCTCACGCCGAACGATCGAAATGACGGAAACATGCCAAAACTCACATGGTTTTTTTCCGCCTTTGGAAATTTGTCTGCGAATGTGAAATCATTTGAAATTTCACTAGGTCTACGGCTTGCATTAAATGTGAAAACCTATTAGGATGGAAGATCTCCATGGAAAGAGTTGCCGCGCACCAATGCATGAGGTCTGGTTGTTACTGAATGACAACATCTTGAAGACTTTTATATTTAGATGAAACAATATGGAGCAATATGGGATAACCTTATGATTGAACTCCAATGCAGTGGTTCCTAAGGTACGGAGCCCCCGAGCGGACATAAAAAAATAAGTAGGAAAAAAAAAGTAAACTTTTGCGAGATCTCGCAAAACTTTTATTTTTAACTTTAGGTTCATGGTCCATACTGGGCTCCGTTCTGCCCGTTGGCTGCTGCCATGCAGTTTTGCGAATGAGGAGGCGCTGCGACAGAGCAGCTTTCTTTCCGTTATCTACAGCCTGTTTCCAGAAAGCCCACGAAACGCATGTCAGGGGTTGACCCACAAAACAGAAACTGGACCCAAGATGCAGATTGGCGAACACAGAGGAATTTATTTCTTCCCAAAGCACAGTCCACGAAAACAAAACCAAAAAAACACTACAGGATCCAGAGCCGTGCAGAGCTGAGCTGGGCTGGGCTGGGGAGGAAGCAGTAGTCAAAAAAAAACCAACAGCACGGGGCTGAGAACAAACAATGCCAAGTCTCAAAGATGTCAAAAAAAACCAACAGCACGGGGCTGAGAACAAACAATGCCAAGTCTCAAAGATGTCAAAAAAATACTCTTGCAAAATAATCTCTAGGAGAGAGCGCTCCAGAAGGAGAGTACAAACTGGCAGAGAAGGGAGAGAAAAGCGGGCTTAAGTAGCAGGCAGTTAAGGCCAACGAGGTGCAGGTGAGTGTGCAGGCAGCCAGGAGCCCCTACGCAACCCAGGAATGTCAGCACAGGCCAGGTCCTGACAGCGCAACTGTTAGCAGAGAGCAATGATAGGCTAATTTTGTATGGGAAAATTGTTGTCCTTCACCTTGCATTCAGAGAGATGGCGCTGCAGCCCTTGTGTTTGATAGTATAATTCATTCGGACATTTATTTTCAGACATTTTGATATAGGCCTACTTCTAGCGGCCGCTTTGAACTTTTAAACATAAATTATGCGAACTGATTTTTGATATTAAACACGCAGTATTGCAAAATCTCGAAAAAAAGTTGTATTTTCGATCATTTAGTGGATTGATGTCATGATCCTTATTGTAAGCAAATACTACACATAATGACAATAGCTTATCTGCTGTAGCGCTCTGCCCCACTATGGAACTGCACTGCAGTAGCAGCATAAGGCGCAGCAGACAGAGGCAACAATCTTGTGTTGTGCATACGTCTTGAATGATGATGTTGCGCACGCATACGAGACAAGTCTTCAGTGCCACATATGATTGTTTACGCAGTGTCTTCGTGTCCGAAAGTCGGACAGGGTTACTCCGTCTTTTAGATATTAAACGTGAATGTTTTGATCAGAGGGCTCAGTTTTTCAAGATGAGTAGGCCTACCGAAAATTTCAATCAATGTTTCTGTTTAAGCTCTGATCAATTAAGTGAGTCGACATTAGCGCGGGACTTCGTGGATCTATGGCGAATTTAGCGACTGTCGGACAAAGATTCTAAAATACTCCTTGTCCCAAAGTAATAAAAAGTTTAATTTTTCGAGTATTCCAGCGATTATTTGACGTACAAACTTGGCCATATTTGTGTTCGACCTTCACAAAATGCAAATTGATAGCTATCGACTTTTCTTGGTCTTTTTATTCGTCTGTTTTCTTCCGTTGAAGATATAGACAACAGTCTTTATTCGGTCTCTCTTTTGAAAATTAGTCAGATGGATCGAACAGATTCACGCTTTATTTCCGCACCAGAGATAAAATAGTGCCTGTAGTCAGAGAGCAAATCAATTCCATGACCATTGACATTGTGCATTAAAGCTTGCTCTATCAAGACTGTCGGACGCGAAATGCAAAATACTCCATGCATTTATAAAAATGGCACAAATAAATTGATTGCAGTGCACATTGCATATTCTGATTGCTGGTGATATATTTATATTCTTTATTTCGTTATAAATCTGCTCTATTTTACTTTTTGCTGGCAGCTGGACATGGAGTACAGTGGATAAAAAAATGCAAACAGTTTTCTTGAAGCAAAAGTGCTTTACAATGTTCCTAAAGCAGGTTGTGTGGAGCGCGAACCAGGGCAGAAATTAGGGAGACGCGCCAATCTGCAATAAATATAATGTGAGTGAACGCTGCGATTGAAATGTTTTGATAAATGCTTTAACTTGATACTTTGACTAGAACAATGACTTTATCATCATTAATTGAAGCGTCAAAAGTATTCTACGGGATAATATTGACGTGTTTTGCTAATTATCTATTGAAACAAAACCAGAATACACAGGGGTCACCCAGGACCAAGTTTTGGAACCACAGCTCTGATGCTTTTGTTCATTCAATGAAACGACCATGTTCTACATAAGAAAACCACAAAGGAAAAAAAGGTCAGTCCTAATTCTGCATTTTTGTGTATTTTATATATTATTATAATATTTATAATAATATTATATATATCTAATTATCATATTTTAGATATTTTATATTTTTTCAGCGTTTTTTTAAAGATCGTTTTGAATTTTTAATTCATAATTTCTCCACAACGTGGAAATGTGACTGTGATCATTTTTCCATTGTGGTCTTCATATATAATGTCAGATACCCTCCAATAAAAAGCAATTTTTTCACAATCAGCTCAAGAAGGTAATTTTTGGTGAATCTGCAGTTTGACTGGCTCCTGCATTTCTTACCCAGAGTCCTTTTCCCCTCGGGATCCACTATCTGTGCCATCTTCAAAGCCTCCGTGGTTGCTATGTCAACATTACATGGAACCACGACTAATATAATGGTTTCTGTCTTCTCAATGAAATTCATGATGAGACTTTTGATCTGAAATGACAAAAATTTGTTTTATATGCTCAAAGCATTTAAATCATTTAAGTTAAATCACAATTAAAATGTGATTATACCCCTGGATAACAAAAAGATGCATTCATCTGCGTTGAGTACCACTCCAAACACCTTATAAGTTTCCCATTTCCTTCATATATTGCCGCAACCCCCATGTAAATTCCCATAGTTTCTCCTAACACCCAGCAGCTTGTGTGTCCTTCAAATTTATTGTCTCCGTTTCTCCACTGACTGGTGTAGCATCTTGCGAGCCTCCCCCGCCAGGTGTGTGCATTTGCGCTTCCCTATTCCTACATGTCTCTGAGGCATATTTTATATTTAGAGGTAGCAGAACTGACTTAAAAATAAGAGCAAAGGAGCAAGAATTGTGTGTATTTAGGATTTGCAATTAAACTAACAAAACTAGTAAGTCCTCCATGTCATTCTGAGAATAGTTAAAATGTCACTTTCACCACAGAATGGTATGACCTCACACAGTGGAAATGACAAATATCTCCTTCAGACTTCATTTTCAGATAGGATCACGTCAAAACTGTGTGTGTTAAAGGTGGCAGTAATTGTTACCAAAATACATTATTAAGTTTGTTCATTGACATTTAATTCCAGAGTTCCACAAACTGAAATAATCATATCACTCATCCCTGACCCCAGAGTCAGAAAGGTAAAATCCACTCTCACCTGTTCGCCTATATCCTCCGGCTGGCCTTTTACTGGGACCCTGGCGATTCCAGGGAGATCGATAAGGGTGAGATCACAGACGTCAGGTGAACTGATCTCCAAAGTGATCAGCTCATCACAGATCCCAACTCCATCTCCAGCCAGCGTGTTCTGAGCTGTGAGGAAACATGGGGAAGTGCCATGTGGTAATGCGGTGATTTGTTCAACACATGCAGTCACTTGCTACTGGGTAAAATACATTTGAGAGAAACCAGTTTTGGTTTCAGTTCTCTTTAATATCACAGCAAATGTGAACTGTGAGAGCTGAATGCTTAACTGTCTCACCTGCTGCAAAATACATTGACATTACGATGAAAGCGCTGGCATACATTAAAAAATGTATGTCCAGGAGTAACACCATGGCCCACCAATGAATAGCAGCTTTGCCATGATGACATCATGAAACCTAGCAAGCTTCACAAACAGACATCACATGTAGCTAGCAGGCACTAAATTCCCCAGCTAGAGATAGTCGCAACAACTAAAGAATGGGAGCCATTTTGTTTCCATTGCGTGAAACTAAGATGTTTTCCAGAATGGACATTGTGAAATTTTTTTTTTGTTGTTGTTCATTTCTCAAAAAAGAAACATCAATTTTGGGGGAAAACACAAAAGCAATGTTTTTGACAAACATGAGAGGGGAAAATATTCAGAGATGAGATAAGAAAAAATGGAAGAAAAAGAAAACTCATTCACTTTGAGATGGCGCCTGACAAAATGACAACACGATACAAACAAATGTCTCTGGAGTTCTTCTGGAATCCTCATGTCACCACTCTCTCCATTAGGGACTGTAGCGGGGACCTGCTGCTATCAGTCCGGGCCGCAAAATAACCCGCAAGATGAACAATTTAAGAGTGAAAGTGATGTTAAAATGATATAAATGACACAAGGCAAAAACTATTCTGTTTTTTTTTTGTTTGTTTATTTTAAGCACATCTTTGCGAGTCTCTGTTCTGTACGGAAAGCTTGCGAAGATTAGTTAGCTAGCTTTAGATAGTTAAAACGTTTAACGTTTGCAAGTATAGCATAGGGTTATCAGAGCTGCTGCACCTTGGTGGACAATAAGGTTACTCTTGCTGATCCCAGAACAGCACTTACACTGCAAAATCAGATTGTGCCTTAGGGCTGGGGACAATGATGTATAAAAAAAAAAAAATATCGCTAACCCTGGGTCACGTGGCCTTCCACTTGGGACGGGTCATCAAATGAGATGATCGCTTCTCCGTAGGATATAAAGGCTTTCCATGACACTCCTCGTGTCAGTTTCCTCAACCTCAACTCCAGTGGACAACGGGTCACAATGCCTGCAGAGGAAGAGCTCCTTAGATTCACTGCTTAATGCAGTCTTCACACGGATCACGGCATGCGGTAAACCGAGAGAAGGAGAGAGCAACAGTAAAATCTGTTGGGATGGCATTAAAAAAGTCATGGATAGCAACAGCAGATGCAATTTGCCTGTAAGGTTAAACTTATTTATGTTTGTATACTTATAACATATTCATATTATACTCAGCAGAATTAAAATTTTGGACACAACATGGACACGGTGGAGGAGAGATTCTTTTTTCCATAAGTGAGTAAAGAGCTATTCCAAGTGCAATCATCTTTTTTTCCTATCTAGTCTATAGGAATTAACTGCGTAGTAAGAAAATAAGGGAGTAACACCATCATAATGTATTGGGATTAAAATCAGAGAGTAGTAAGGCATCATTCTTTTTCTCAGCATGACCAAGGAACTAGAAGCGAGGCGTGATGACAAGAGGTTAAGAGCTGCAACTACATGGAAATGATACACGAATGAAAAAGCGATATGAAAGCGATACGTGATTGGGAGCAGTCATGCTTATCACAGCTGAAAATAAGCAAGGGCTGAGCAGTTTTCAGAGGAATGCACACGTGTGTGTGTGTGTGTGTGTGTGTGTGTGTGTGTGTGTGTTTGCACATATCTCACCGCTTCCTCTAGGCAGGGCCACTCCAGACAGGGCCTCCAGTACGGAGCTCTTGCCGGAGCTCTGGTCTCCGATCACAGCAATAGAGGGCAGAGCCAAATCCCTCTCAATCCCCATCACTCTCAGGGAGTCAATCAGGTCTATGTAAGGCCGCACCCTCTCGTCCAGGTGACTATGAAACACTCCCTCCATTGATTTGCTGACACTGTGAGGCAGAAACAAACAGAACTAGAGGCACTCCTAGAGTGCAAACCTCTGCCATGGCAGCACAGTCGAAATCTTGGTGAGTGGGAGCAAAGTTCAGTTATCACATGTCATAGGATTTCAAGACTGTTTAACTGATCGTGGTCAAAATCAATAGGGTCCATCCCTGAAGTAATAGCGACCCACCCACAAAATTTCAGAGATATCCGTTCATTACTTCTTGAGTTATCTTGTTCACAAACAAACAAACGGCACCGATCACATAACCTCCTGCCAACTTCGTTTGGTGGAGGTAATTAAATGGACCTTCTGACATGACCTTTTTCGGCAGAAATGACCCGTCTGAGAAAATCTGCGACTTTTTCTGGAACAATTTTGAACAGATACTATAGAGCAGTGGTCGTCAACCCCGGTCCTGGAGGGCCGGAGTGTCTGGTGGTTTTTTACGTTACTCTGCACTTAATTGATTAACGAATGCGGTTCATTATACGCTTAACTCATCTCACCTGGTGTCTTAGGTTTATATAGGGTGGAGAAAACCAAACTCGGCACACCCTGTGCTGTTAGCAATACTCCTGCTCTGAGGGAATAATAAGACAACCAATCAATTACCAGGAACTACTCACAAGACTCCTAGAGCCAATTAAACAGACATGCAGGTTGTGACAGAAGTCTGAGTGGAAACCAAGATTTGTCCGTGTAGTTGGACATTTAGCATAGTTGTAATCCGTTCAAAGTAAAGATAAAAGTGTATATGGCAGGGGTAGCAAGCCCTGGTCCTGGAGAGCCACAGGGTGTGCTGAGTTTGGTTTTCTCCACCCTATTTAAACCTAAGACACCAGGTGAGATGAGTTAAGTGTGTAATGAACTGCTTTCATTCATCAATTAAGTGCAGAGTAACGTCAAAAACCAGCAGACGCTTCGGCCCTCCAGGACCGGGGTTGACGACCACTGCTGTAGAGGCTGGATGGAGAAAGTAAATATGCCTTACCTCAGCTCCACAGAGGTAATGACGTCTTCAAACAATTCAACAGGACTTTCCATGGCTTTCAAAAAAGTCTGAAACATACAAAACCGTCCATGGCTGCATTTAAATGATACCAACTGACTTTATATGATGCCAGTGTTCAACACTTGTGAATTAGCCAGTGAAAAAATACAACAAATTACCTATTACCACATGCAATATTTACCTTTAGCGTATACAGGGAAATTGACGAAACATGAGGAATGGATATACACTGCCCGTCCAAAAAAAAGTTGTACACTCAAATATTTAGTTGGAACCCCTGTAGCTTCGATTACAGTGCAAATTCATCTTGACATTGTTTTGACAGCCATATGCAATGCCCGAACATTTATTTTTGCCCAGAAATGCCATAATTTTTGGCTCAAGATCTTGTCTTCTCGACAAAGTGGTTGAACCACTCGTTGGTCTTTCTTGAGCACATCCCAATAACTTTTAATGTGTTTAAGGTCAGGACTTTGTGGTGGCAGATTTGTTTGTGAAAATAATTCCTCATACTTGCTTTTCTCATTCATTGTTTTCTTTGCTAAATACAGGCCAATAACTTGCCCGTTCTGAAATACTGTAACATCTTTTCCACCATCAAGGGATGCGTCTTCCGACGTGATTTTTTAAGAAATGAGTACCAACGCGCTTCATCAGTCAGGGTTAAGATGATTATTGCCTGCTGAAATATATTAATAACCACAATAATGATCCAATCATGGAATTTGTGCATTTATTTCCGAACGGTGACTTTTTTTTTTTGGACAGGCAAACAAACAAACTCAATATGTCATTTTAAAAATTGGGGGAAAGTATATCCTTTGAAAAATTACATTTTCAATGAGCATCTTTCTACATGAAGGTGTCCAAGCAGTGAAATTGCAATACATTCAGCAAGAACCTATACTTGGCATCACAAAGTCCAATTCAACCACAGTTGTTAGACTTGGTTTGTGGGGACTTTGTCCAATTTTACATTGCCCCTTCATTCAGGAACCACCAACAAAATTAAAAATCGCAGTGAAAACCATCATCAACACTTTTCAGAACGTGCCTGGTTCTGACTCAAATGTTACAATCGTACTGCAATTACATACTTACACCAAAACATTATGACCACCGCCCTAAAATGCTCTTGCCCGCCCTCGGCGTCCCACCGGAACGGCTCCAACCTGCAATGGCATGCACTCTACAAAACCTCCGATGCTCTCTTATGGTATCTGACACCAAGAGTTTAGCAGCAAATCTATTTGCAACAAATGGAGCTGCCATAGATTGGGCTTGTCTTTCCCTCAGATACATCATCGGATTGAGAGCTGGGGAAGCCATGAAAACACCACAGAATCTTCGTCACGCTCCTCAAACTATGTAAGTGGTGTGGCAGGGGCAGGGCACATTGCCCTGCTGACTGAGGCTTCTGCTATCAGGGAATATCGTAGCCACTAAGGTGCACTCAATGACTGCATAGGTGTACCTGATGTGCAATAGTGTTTAGGCTGGTTTTGCTTGTCAAATTGATGTCTCCATGAATGTCCACAACCAGCATTCTCCAGCAGAGCACTGCCCAGTGCATCACAGTCCCTCCACCAGCTTGTCTTCTTCCTACAATGCACCCTGGTGCCATCTCTTCCCCAGGTAAACGGCTAGCGTGTGCCTGGCTATCCATAAGTTGCAAAAGACAATGAGATCAGGTGACCCAAGAGTCCAAGGTCCACTTTCAACACCTGCCCATTGTAGGCGTCTTCGAGGATGGGCATTCTGACCAGTCCACAGTTACGCAGCCCCATGCTGTGCAGCAAGGCGTGATGCACTGTGAGTTGCACGTCATTCTTGTTAGAACCATCATTAAAATTTCCTGCCTCTCTGCTGGTTTAGATCAGACGTGACAGTCTTTGTTATTCACTCAAGTGAATGAGCCTCAGTCTCTGATTTTTGGTTTGTCCCTCTGGAAACTACTGTCAGCATGTATTCAACATTGATAATGACAAACATGCTACAAGCCAGCTCTTTACAAGAAACGTCATTTATTCATTTCATCTGGCTCATTGGTCCCTGTGTGCATGTGTGTGTATATATACACAGCTTTTTGATTTTTTTCAAGAAATCAATGCCAGCTGTAAGCGTATCGAACCCTTCCAGCTTTCGTTCCACTGTCAGAACTGCTCAATTTCATGCAGTGGCAAGTTGTGGGATAGATCCATTTGATAGCTTACTGTGTCATATTTTTCCATTTTTTAAATAAAATAATAATAAGATTTTTAATAAAATCTCAAGGAGGCTATTGCCTAGTCTTTAAATAATGTATTTCCAAAATGCAAAATGATTTTATATATATATATCATTGAAATTGTTTTCCATTTTCTTTATCACCGTCCATCAATTTGAAGTGTTGCGGTCTTGATCCTAATGAGGCTGTGGTGCCCAGCTGACTCAGTATTTTAGAATATTATGTAATATATCTGCCTTTACGGATTGTGCGATGCTGCACTTGATGAATTTCGCATTTTAAAATAGATTGTATGCAATTGAATAATTCTCTCAGTTTTGAAGTATCTGAGGAGTGAAGAAACGTGTGAAGTCTTGTAGCATTAGGGGATTGAGAGTAATTTAAAGCTTATTAAAATGCTCCAACTCCATATTAAATGATGCTTCGCTTTCTTCCAAACTTACAATGACATGCAGAAGTCTGCAGTTGACTGTAGTGCGGCTCTGTAGAGATGGCTTTGTAACTGTAAAATAAATGCACTTAGGACAGCAGTATGTGCACAGGTGAGTGACTGCAGGGTTTCACATGTCCTGTGACCTGTGTGATTGAGTGAGTGAGTGGGTGAGTGAGTGAGAGAGAACTGAAAATCCCTGGCTGCATTGCAGATATTTTCAGTCAAAGGAAAATGCCTGTTATGGTGGATGGCATTCATTGTATTGTATGAATCACAAAAGGGGTTGCAGAAATGCCACTAAGGAGCCTGTGCAAGAGTTTGTGCACTTCTCCACCAGAACACCCAAAGGTCAAAAAAAAAGCCAAGTAATGAAATACAGACATAACCAGAAGAAAACGGCAACGGCAATCCAATCACTTGTGTAATCACGTTTCGCAAGCTGATTAACATTATTAGTTGCGCATTTTGCTGACACCGGTTATAAAACTATTCAAGTACCCTTACTAAACATCATTCTTACGCAACATTTTACACAGAATGGATTGCATTGTACTGTCCGTCGTCGAATGTCTGTGAGGAACCTGGAGATCGATCAAAAAGTCGGGGAAATGGGGTCACATGACCACACCAGTATCCATGATGGAAGAGGCTATTAGCCCCGCAGTGCATCGGCGCGAAACTTCTAAGATCAGGGCGGATTATAAAATGAAATCTCTTATTGGCCCGGCCACTGGGCAAATAGCAGAAGTGCTTCTGTTATCCGCCATGCTGTGGTGCGAATAGCAGAACTGCTCCTCTTATCGGCCCTGCTGCGGGGCAGATAGCTGATGTATTTCCCTCAACTCACCCCGCCGTGGGGCGAATAGCCACTTCCATCTAGGATCACTCCTCCGTCTGGAAACTGTCGCCAAGAAACTTCAGGAAAACACTTGTGCAATTGTGGAATAGACTTACCGCGTCTGATGAAGATGTTTGATTTGGAAAGTTGTTCGCCTCTCACTAAAGCAGAAAGGAAGGTCAATGTGTCTTATATTGCAGAGCTCATAAAATGGGCCGGCCAGACTTGGGAAAGTACAGAACAGAATGTCACACCCACCATTTCGACTTATATCTGGTTCTTCCAACAAACGACAAAACTTTGATCAAAATTCCATGGATACCCTCGTGTTTTTTAATGTGCCTGATACAGTCTAGTTTTTGTAAATTCTTGATACCCAAGAAGATTTATCTACACGATTACTGCATAGCTGATTTCTTACGTGTTTCATTTTATTAAATCACACAAGGAATTTATATGAAATTAATTATCTCATTAATTTGCAAAAGATTAGTCTGCTGATACTCTGGAACCACTATATGTGAAGTGGTCGACAAACTGAAATGAAAAGAATGATGTGAAACACACAACTGATGCGATAATTATTCCATAATTATATATTTTATGTTTGCCCCATGTAATAAATATTAATTTTGAGCTGCATTGAATGGAGGCATTCTAATGGTCAAATTATTGTTCACATCAATTCGATTTGCTTCCCCTACAATTGCCTGCATTTTACATGATAGCATCGCAGAGGTTTGTTTGCTGCATATTCATTCAATTATTCTTGAACAAATTAAATTCTCCCGGCTTAACCCTCATCGTTCCCTGCAAGACTGCACCAATTGTTGCCTCGCCCGCGAGAACCTCCAGCCGTTGCCGATAATCGTGTGGGATTCAAACACAAAACCACAGGGCTCCCAGACTAACATCTTTGCTGTATATTACCTAGGTGCCCCGCAAGAGCACTTTTGACCTGTTCCCAAATACTTCGCCAAATATAAAAATCAATCTATTTGTTTACTGAGAAATCAAAGCCAACGAGTTGCTAATGATGATCAAAAGCTGATAGTGACTCAACTAACTCAGCAACAATGTGGATTGTAAGGATGACAACAATCTGAATAATTGGGTGGCAGAATAGTATCTCTTAACCTTTTCTGAATTTCATGTCCTGTTGTAGCAATGGCTTCGTCAGGGATTACGGAAAATTAATTAAAACCTGTGACGCCTTTCTTTTAAGATGGCGCTTGACTGAGTTTTATGCATTTGCAAACATATATTTGAAGTTTAAAACATCTTGTTAAGTTCAACTAGCGTTGAACTCTACATCAAGGTCAAAATGAAGGTGAAATGTTTGTCTCAAGACGAGGTAACACTCAAATTAAAGGGGGCAGTCTGCACATCAGAGAGGGCATTTGCATTCATATATCAAAACTATCATAAATGACTGGGTATTACAGCCCTAAAAAGTCGTGTCGCTGTCCAAATAGCTCCGCATTTATAGACCTCAGTGAAAACTTTTGGGCTTCCCTAATGAGAAACATTAATTTCTGGGAATACAGAAGTGTGCAATCACGTAATGATTCACGAATGGAGACAGGTGTTGATTTTTTAAATTTTTATTACAGATAGGAACATAATCAGCCCAGTAACTGTCTGCGCTCCAAACTGATACGATGATAATGCTCCTGGCAGTCTGACTTGGCGCTGGAATTCCTCAGAGCTCTTAAAATGCCTATCTCTCTGCCAGAGGCAGAATGGGTTGAAACCACTGTAGCCAGTGCCAGCGGCACCGGTGTTAAATCGAACTGAAAGTAATTACGCATCTCCTGCCTGTCACCTGAATATTAAAGCCACCATAGCAGGCACCTTGGTTGACGGCTCTGTCCTGGGTACGTCTGTGGAGTATGTCCGTGTTTGCCAGAAAGTTCAATAGGCCTACCATTTGGTTATGTTGCCAAAAAAGACAATATAGACACAGGGATCTTCAAATCTGGACTTCGAATCATAATTCTGTCCAGGTTTTTTTTCATCCCAGGTCAGTAAATGAACATTTAGCGACCCCGATTAGCCAGACTGTCTTTACACCCGACTCCCAGGTGTAGAGAGGGGGGAAAACCAGTAGTTCTCGGACCTTGAGGACCGTGACTCAAGGACGAGGGATATAGAGCATATTAGCTACCAAAAACATTAGCTAACATTATGTTGTTGAGCGTACACACATAGGCTGAATCTCACATCACCCACTACACCCGACACACTACTCCCTTGCCTGACCTGCTGCTGTTTTCATGTTCACGCAGGCGGGCCTCGATGTCGATATCTGGCCCAATCCAATTAGTGCCATGCAGGAGTGGGCTATAAAATCCTCCAACAGAAATCTTCAGTCTCAAATCACCCACTGCACCTTGGCCCTTCTCACCTTTTCTGCGTGAGCGCGTTCACATGGGAGGACTGGCATGTTGAAGTCTGTCCCAGTTCAATTAGTGGTGAGTGGGAGTGAATCATAAACCAGCGAGTGTGCATCGATACGGACTTTTCTATCCCACTCTCCTTTACAAGAGGCAGGTCAATTATACCTATCAAACGCAGCTGTTGATAGCCATGGTGACTACTTTGTGGTGAAACTTGCTCTCTCGGTGGATCAGGGTGTTCTTCCATTATTTGTGCTCTCCATCATCATGAAACACATCCTCCATCCAGTCCATGGCTTTCGAGGGATACTTCACACAGAGCGACACTCAGATATGAAATGCTAGTGGTGCGGGAGGGGGTTGAGCGAGAGCCAAAGTTGCAGAATCTTTGACTGTCCGGAAAAGTTCAAAGTTTCTCCAGTGCTATCTGAGAAAATTGGAGACAAAGGTCAACTTGTTACTTACATATTAAAGGCCTCAATGATGAGGAAATGCGAGTAAGAAAGTGTCTTCCAGGGTTTATTTAAATCTCGGTATATTTTCTGCGCTGATTAATTCTGCTGCAAATGTTTGCTGGTTTCAGTTGTAATTTTTTACTGCAGAGCTTGGAGCGACAGAAGCCTGCAACTTGGGTAAACAATTGCTTTAAAGGGCATATATTTGCACAAATTTAAATGATCAATTATTATGCTTGAAATTTTATAGCCATGACTTGGTGTAAGTAAAGTAATTATATTACCGAAACAAAGTGTTTGGGGATGTTGTGGTTTCGCCTTTATCGTCCTCTCCGCTGCCATTGTAGCCCCTTGTGTCGCCGTGATCACTGAAACAGTATTTTTTTTCTCTTTTTTTTAAATTTAGAAATGATTTAGAAATGATTCCTGGTGCATAGAAGACAAACTTGATTCTTTTTCTGTCTCCACGACCCCTCCTGTAACAAGACCATCAGGTCATACTTTACATTTCGCAAAAACTCAAATAGTTTTGAGGGGGATGATATGGCTGTTCTTGTGGTCATTGCTGGTGCAAAGAGGAGTCCTTTCACCGATGTTATTCACCCTATGACCTTTGCTACAGCGCCACCACCAGACCAAGCTTTTAATTTGCGATAAAAAGTTGCTATACCTCGAGCACCTTTAATGGGAAAATTTGTCAAATCTGCTCTCAACATTCCTGGTGCATAGAGGAGATGTTTTTGATTGTGGTCACTCAGTAATGCTTCCTGTAGCAACACCACTTGGCCAAATTTAACATTGCCAAATGTCATAAATCAAACAGTTTTGATTGGAATCCTGTCTCACTTCTCGTGATTGTTTCTGGTGCATCTGAAGGTGCTATAAGAGATATAGGTCACCCTATAACTTTGGCTATACTGCCACCAACGGGTCAAAGTTCTCATTTTTACCTTGATTATGGTGGCTCTGTAATGTTTTCGATATTATCACCACTCAGCCAAATTTAATGTGTCCAAATGCAGTAACGCAGTTTTGATGGATTTCGCTTCATACCTTTTAATGAATGTACGGGGTGTATAGTGGTGATGTTGGTGACCCCAAGACGTGCCCTGTAGCACCCACACAAGCACAAACTTCTCATTTTGCTATATCTGGAACAGCTTTAGTTAGTGGATCATCATTTGATGTTAAAAGCATGAAATTTGGTATGAATGTTCCATATATGTCACTTTTTAATGAAAAAGTGCATGCCATCAATACGGCCACCATTTTTTTTTCCAAGATGGCCGCCGGTATCTGGAAAAACAGCTATAAAGCATAAAAAGTTTTTGTTCTTTTGAATTTCTTTGTAAAAATGTTTACATATTTGCCTTCTTTGATCTCATTTTTAGTGCCCAGACTGATTTCTCGCAGTAATATTGCATTTTGCATAGGTTCTAGGCCTAAAGGAGAAGCAAAAACTCTGAAAATAAACCTTATAGAGGGTGATACTGGTCAATTCCTTTCTTTGAGGTAGTGCGGTAAGTACTGCTGAAGTTGGGCCTAAAATTTCAAATGCACTAAACGGACTGCTAGGACAGGGTTTGCTGTGCCTGGCACCGCTTGTTGGAGTGATTTTGTCGTGGTTTTTCAGAGAACCATGCAAGCAAAATCCCAAAGAAGTCTTGGAATAACAGGAGTGAGGCGGAATTTTCAGAATGAGGCTTTATTCAACAAACTGACATAATGCCGAACTGTCTTTGCAAAGAGTGCTGCCATCCTGTTTTTTTTTCACCTAATCTTCATTACCTCATTACAAGAAATTTCTAATGGTTATACCATCTCATCAGTCCAGAAAGGTTCAATAATGTAATGTCTGCTTCTTTCTTGTTTGTTTTTTCTCTTTTCTGATTGGTTGGCATCACTCCTTGGAAATACCTGAGCAATTTTCGGGATGTTTTCATTGGAAATTACCTTAACCTGTCCCTCATTTGATGTCCTTTGAACCGTATCTTGATTGCAAGAGAAGGCCCACCACCCTGGCCATCTCCTGGGATAGAGCACCTTTATCAATAAACAACCACCAGACAACCATGGCATCCCCAAGGATTGCAGTACATCCCGTGCGCATGACTACTGATCAAGGTAAGTGGCAATGAATACTGCGAAAATAAGAACTTCAAGGCTGCTTGATTTTTTTCAGTGAATTTCTAAATGGGTGCATATCCTTGCTTAACTTCATCGGCTATCCCGGGGGCAAGCTTCCAACGGCACATGATCTGGTGCACATGATCAGCTAAGCAGAGAAGGTTTCTACCATTGTTGCTCTCAGTGCATTAATGGAATGACATGTTCTCTGTGACCTGTTCCAAAACTCAGCTTATGTGCCCTGAGAATTATAACTAAACCCCCCACCCACTCTTGGCAAAGGAGGTAAAAAGATTACACCCCTCTTCCAATCCAATATTAGTTATGCATATTTCTATGCATAAAGCAGTGCTACTATAATGTGAACTACTAACATGAAGCAAGCATGCATAACTGTATAATGACTGATTGATTGGTTGATTGATATCATCTCCGACAATATGTACTCCCTAACAATTAAAGTGTGACACTCTGCAGTGGCCCAAACGGTATTTCATATTTGTGTAAAAATGACCAATATTTCTACCGGATAGAATGTGAGACAAGCATTTCTCCCCTATTTTTTAATTTCTCATGCACTCTCTGACAAACGTAAACAGCAAATTGAGAGACAGTTTTAATTTGGAAGAGGTGATTGAAATAATACCCAATTCAAACACTGCGGTCACGCCATCCACAGGCAATTTCCGCTTAAAAAATCTATTGGGCTTCTACATCATTTCCTACTGCAAAGCGAATGGGCAATGACTAGGTCTTCATGGTGCATTCAGGTGTACCTAGTAAACTGTGAAGTCTGCAACGAATGGATGCAAAGTTTTTAAAAGCAGGAAGGTTTATGTTTTTCTGATTTTCCTAAGAAGTACATCGTTATTACGTTCTCGTTCTTTCACTGTTGAAATTTTAGTAGTTAGATACGGAAATCATTCACGAGCAATCCCATTCATTTTAACTCAGAGAGTTTAAAAAAATCCCAGAAAAACATTAAAACCACAATATTCATGTGCAACTGGTCACCAAGTTACTCTGCGAGTTCCAAGCTGATTTATTGTGGGGTATTTTTAGATCAATGGCGCTTTGACAATAATTCTGATAGGCCATGGAGTGAAGCTCTCTAATCGATGGGGCTCTTCCGTTCAGAAGACCGTGCACATGCAAGCTCTCGAGAACTCTCGCTGTCCTAAACACTCCTCTTATCACATGAAGGCACTACGTCGATGAGACTTCCTTCTCCTCAGTAAGGAAAAGGTAACTTTGACTTCCTGATGTTCAATCAAACCAGTTCATTTATTTTCATTGTACATTAACTAAATGCCTTTGGTGCAGAAAAACAAATGGATGGCCCTGGTTTATAAGACGAATTGTGCGCATGCGTCCAGTGTGGTTGAAGGCTTTTTTTTCCCCAATCACTCAGTTAGGCACCTGATTCTACTGGCCTTTTTTGGATATGGTTAAATACTGCTGTCATCCATTATGACCAGCATTTTGTGTGACCCTTCCCAGTTCGGAAAAAAAAGCCTTCAACCACACTGGCTCTTACTGAGTAAGGTTGGATATCTATGCTGGATGGCAAGCATCAGGGCCAATAGGAACGCATATCACTTTTAATGGCTAAACAGGAACTGTATTCTCGTATGGAAATGGCAAGTAAATTGACGCCTATTCTTTTTTACCCCCCGGCAAAGTGGTTTTAGCAATTCAGCAATCACCGTTTTCTCGTGTCCTCACACTGATTGTCACACCTTACGTCCCTAAATTCATTATTTGCTGTGTCCCTCACTACTCAGCCGTTAGGTACAACTTGGGCTTTTCTACTCTTTTTCTGTAGATTACATAAGCTGCGTGCAAATAAATCACATGCACAGCTTTGAGCACATGCTTGATTTATGGAGCCACTGCAATGCGGCTTGATTCCTTCTCCTATCCGCCTCAGATGAATTTGCTGATTTTTCTCTGGGCCAGCGTGAGGCGCTCCTGCCGATTCTGCATTTCGATCCTCTTGCGGTTGAGCCCGGTGTCCTCGCTCAGGATCTCGTTGACGTTCGCTTCATCCATCAGGTTAAGCATCTCCCGGCACAGCATGCTGGCCGACTCTTTCAGGAGGAGGAAGCGTATCAACATCGGCACCTGGTCAGCCAGTCGCTGAGTGACGATCTGGGGAGCAGAGAGTGGAGGATGAGGTGATTTTACAGGATGACGAACGGACAATCTTTTGGGTGAAGATAAACACACGTTTTAGACACTTCAAGAAATCTATTTTCAGCTGAAGTATAATTTGCTGTGAGGTCTCCTCCTTTAAAGTTTGCCAAATGGGAGGATCTGTTTTCCTGAGATTCTTAAACCCTCAAGTATAATGGGTGTAAATTACACTGAATTCGACTCAGAAAAAGCCTGGACAGTACTGAAAATTAACATTTTCATAAATCAGAAATCACTGATTTCTAAATTTACTTTTAGTTGTGTTTCATAGTACTAGTCAGGTTCACTATGTTTGGATTTTAACGTTCATGGGATTTTTGTGGAGAGTACGAAAACTATACATTTTTGGAAACCTTATAGTACATAGCAATCAGAAAAACAATGTTTCCATTTTCCCCGAGACCTATATGGCGGCCATCTTGGATTTTACAAAATGGCTGCCATAAAAAAAAGGTTTTCGTCAATATATTTCAGCTTCTAAATGACATCGGAATTTGAATTTGACAGCTAAACCATCATTTTCAGGGCCAAGGAATCCAGTGCTCCTAGTTGCAGATGTGTTGAGACATTTGTTACAGCAGTTCTTGCAAATACTTTTTGCATCAACCACAAGGACATGTTTATCTGGGGCTCTGATTATTGTTGTAGGCCTATATTATGTATGTTGAACAGTTTACTGTACCCTACATGTAAGTTGGTGGTGGTTGGAAACAGCAGAAACTCTACAGGAAGATCAGCAGCCAGAAGATGGGAGGACACCACACCAGAGGCTCCAAGTCGCAAGATAGCCCTGGTAGATGGAATGGTTCTTTTGTTGAAGATGGCCAAGAAACCAGCAACCACAGTAACAGCCAAAGATCTCAGTGAATGCTTCAATGAAAGGCTGATGTCCCCCACACAAGATTATGATGAAGTCATCCTTGTGTTTGACACATACAGGGATGATTCTCTGAAGAGTGCCACCAGGGATAAAAGAAGGCAAGGAAGAACACCAATCCAGAATCAGGTCAGAGATGACACAAACATAAAACACATCCCAATGAGCAGGTTCCTTTTACATGACAAGACGAAGGCTGACCTGACAAACTATCTTGCTGCAAAGACTCTAGAGCAGGGGTGTCAAACTGACCCGTAAGCAGACTAAGAGGCTGCAGGTCTTCAATCCTACCAAGCAGAAGCTCACCTGAAAGCACTGATTTAATCAACTGATCTAGGCCTGCACAACTGATTAGTTGTATTAGGTGCGCTTTTACATTGTTGGAGTGAAAACCTGCAGCCTCTTGGCCCGTTTATGGGTCAGTTTGACACTCCTGCTCTAGAGTACAACAGTGCATCACACAAACTGGTCATCACGTCTTCTTCAGGGCATTCCAGGAGCAACGAAGACTTGTTTTTCCAGGACAACAATCATAAAGAATCAGACATGCTGTTGATCTACCAGGCAGTCCTGGCTTCGCAGCTAAACCCATCGGATGCTCAGATGGTTTTCTTGACCCCCAGACGCAGATGTCTGTTATTGTGTGTTATTCATAGCAAATTATGACCTCATGCTGAAGAACACGGCCATTTCCATAGCCTCTGGGGTTATGGCGATAGAGCCTATATGGAGAGCCATAGGGATAGAAAGAGCAAAGGCTTTGCCAGCCTTCCATACGTTCACTGGCACTGACAACACTGGAAGTAACTCTCTCGTATTGGCAAAGCCACCTGGCTGCAAGTGTACACGAAGGCAGATAGAGATGTAATCAGTTCTATGCAGATGCTTTCAACGGAGGCAGAAGTGACCAAAACTATGTTAGCCACTCTGGCTAGCTTCGTCTGTGCAGCCTACTCCATCAAAGGCATCTTGATCAAGACCAACTCCGAACTGCGATGGCATCTCTTCTGCAAGCATATGGCGCTTGGAGCTCTGAGACAACATGTCCTGTGAGTCCATATCCAAGCCGGAGAGTGGAGACACTCAGGATCCTTAGTTGGATCCCTTGCAGAATGGCTACCACAAGGAGTCAGATGGACAGCTGAAACCAATCATGACAGATGCCCGTCCAGCTCCAATGACCATCATTGAGATGGTTAGCTGTCAATGCAAAACAGACTGTTCTTCTGCCATATGTTCTTGCTGAACCAAGAACTTGTCCTGCGCCGATCTTTGCCAATGCAGCAGTGAGTGCCAGAATGATGACACAGAACAAGTATGAAACAGATGATAACGATGACGGTGACGATATGTAAAGACTCTTTGGTTGCCTAAAAGATTAAACCCATTTCTGTCATGAGGAACATGTTGATTCTACACCCTCGTCCAACCAGATTTTTTCCTGTCACACCAAAACGTTAACAGATATGATCTATTGCTTCTAGGTAGTTGTTTATTCATCCTTTGTGTTCATTTTCATGAAAAAACAATGAGGGTACCTCACCCCCCGGGGGTAGGGTAGGCTGTCAAAGTCGAAGGGTTGGGGTGGGGGGGAGCGGTGGTTGCCACCAGCGTCAATTTTTGCCTGCTTACAAATTAGTTGCAAATAGTGTGCTATTATGATGGTTACTGCTCAATGAACTTTGTAGACCACACTGATTGTCATCCTTATTGATTTATTGATGTAGCTTGTCCTTGTATTAGTAAATCTCGGAATTACAATGACGAGCAGTGACCAGTAACCTTGAAGTGATGTCCCCCTAATAATATTAGAAGTGCATGACTGACATACCTGTACTTTTACTTGTGTGTTTGACTGGTTACTGTACTGTATACTATTTTTATACTGTGCTATAGGCCTACTATTATACAAGTCCATAGAATTGTTCATAAAGTTGTTCTCATAATTCATAGATAAACCTTTAAGTGTGTTCTATCATAGGGAAAAACAAAGTAAAGAAAATGTGAAAAATGTTCAGAAAACATTTTTCCTTTTGTGTGTTTTTCCCACAATGAGTTATTTATGACATCATAGTGATGTCAAATTTATGTTACTCATGAGTTTATAACATTTATGATAATACTAAAATATTAATTGTAGTATCAGTAGTTCCAGAGGTTACAGAAAGTTACTTTTTTTCGGCTAAAACTAATAAAAATATTTAAAAAAATAGATTTTTGTCATTTGAATGTTTTTTCCTAATATGGTGTTAGTTATGACGTCCCGATGACGTCATAATGTTGAACTGTGTTTTATTTGTACTTGATTTGAAGAGAGGACATCTGTAGCTGGATACTGATACCAAACAAGATGATGTTTATCGCTTAATTTCGAAATAATCGAGGGTTGACCCCCCTTGGTCGAGGTTGCAGTAGAAAAACCCTTGGTTGGACAAGGGTTAATGGACACAGACTTAGTGGAATATTCATGTCTGATCACTTATAAAACATTCAATCAAACGGAAAATTTCAGTCAAATAAGTTTGTGGTTGAATCTAGATTATTTATTTTGATAACATTTGATTCCATGGCCCTGAAATGGTGGTTTAGCTGTCAAAATCAAATTTCTATGTTATTTAGAAGCTGAGATATTGACAAAAACCTTTATTACGGCAGCCATTTTGATAAATCCAAGATGGTGGCCATATAGGTATCAAGGCAAATGGAAACATTGTTTTTTATGAATGCTTATGTTGTGTGGGTGGTTGATACAGTATTCCTGTGATGAGTGTATGACATGCTTATGGGGGGGGGGTTAATGTTAATTGTGCCATGTTTAGACTTGTGAATTGCGTGGTGATTGCGACAGCTGCATCTGAGATACCTGGCTGCCAGTGGTGGGGGAGTGATGGGCTGCAGGTGAGGGCACTCAGGCATTTCGAGGACGAAGACGTAGATTGGCTAAGCCCACAATGAGTGTGGGTACAAGAGGGCTTACCAGCCTACGATGGGTATGCGGGGTCCAGATTGTGGCGCTTCATACTAAGGATTACACCAGCCGACGTATTGCCCCATCGCCATCCATTTGGGTTGCCAGGTCGGTCGACACTTATACAATAAAGTTTCCAAAAATGTATAGTTTTGATACTCTTCACAAAATTCTGGGGAAATTACATAGTGAGCCTGACTTTACACTGTATAAAGGCAAGATATTGAACTACATGTCTGGTCAACTTCAGTTTATTTGTAAATGTACATCCATTCCTGCCATTCAAGCTTGCTATACATGCCAAAAAAAAGTTAACAGTGACGAATTTAAAACCATTAAAAATTTTAATAATGATATGATTTGAAACAGCTGATGTCAGCAGGTGATTGCAATCATGATTTGGGATAAATCAGCATCCAGGAAAGGCCTAGTCCTTCAGGAGCAAAGATGGGTCAAGGAGAAGTATAACAGAAGAAGCATGACATGCTATGTGCACTGACAGATGCTGGCTTTTGGACCTGGCACTGATTACAGCTTGGGATGAGCTTGTCATGCTTAGTCCACAAATTAATTTAGCTGATTTTTTTTCCCCAAAAACCACAATACACGATGACTTGTCAGACTACAAAACACGCTTCTACATTGCTACGGTCCATCTTGGATGACGCCAAGCCCAGAGAAGTCGACACATTTGGATCGTGTTTATGTTCATATGACTATGGCTTTGCGGTTACCTGGCTGTTTTGGATTCAACTTAGCACAAATGTTCCACTCATGACCCCTGACCCAGTGCTGTTTCTTCTTTTTTTTTGGCATGAATTGAAAACCAATATGGCTGCCCCGGCCCCTGATTTGCATTTTCGATTACTTCACTCTTGGTGTATTCGGATCAAACTTAAATAAAAATGATCACATATCGCAGAACAATAGAACAGCGCCGTGACAAACTAAAGAAAGTGCGGAACACGGTGGATAAGTCTAGCAGTTTAAGTTATAAAAAAGATTTCTGTAGCTTTTTATTCTTTTTTGTATATTTCTGTACTTACGAGCCATTCCATGAGATAGTGGCCCTCGGTACACAGTTGACCCCCCCGGGATTGAATGAAACTTGGCACATAGGTAGATATAGGTGTCTCACTAAAAAAGCCACATTTTTAGGTCCGTATCTCACTTTGCCTGCCAATAGCGCCACAATAGTGAAAGCACCCACCTCATAGTAGGCTTTGAGCATCTCTGGGTAGTAGGACCTGCTGTTCTTTTCTGCCCTGTTCTTTTGTGGAATGTTCTCCTCAGGTTTCTCACCCGTAGCTAAGCCATCCAGGGTTTTCCAGTAGATGTCATCCTGTGTGTAGACCAGCTCCTCCATTTCAAACTGTTCCGTGATCCGCTCCTTCACCAGAGCCTCCTGTGTCGACTGTATGTTGTCTATCTTGTTCTATCAGGGATCGTCAGCAGATAGAAGGGGAAGTTGATGTGGGTTCCGCACAGTTTTCAAAGCCTTTGAATCGTACTGTCACCGAGTGTTTTGACACTTTTATCTAAATCACAGGCTCTTACCGTTATCCAGAAAGGACGGATGTGGGTACAGGCTTTCATTCCAGCCATGCAGTTGCTCAGGTGATACTATCAATCAATCCCTGATATCTTTGCCAGGACCACGATGAGTAGAAACAGGTGTGTAACTGCTTGGATGGAACAAAAGCCTGCATCCTCACCAGCTCTTTCTGGAGTGGGTTGAGAACCTGAATATGCAGTGAACTGGTTCTTTAGCAGTCAGGTACAAACAGCTGGTCTAAACCATTATGGACCAAAATGGTGGATTTACAGTTTGTCATACTGCATTCCTTCGCAACACTTCTCAACAAATATGCGTCTGTTGATCACAGTATTACTTAAGTTGTTTCAACTAGTGCTTTTTCTTTCAGCAAGTGTACAATTTGGAAGTAATGTTGAATGTCTTAAAGCCACAGATACACTAATTTAACATCTTCACAGAGGCCAGCGGAACTCCCAGTGTAGTTTTTTTAAGTAAATAGGTTCTTTAAGATCAGCATTATACAGTGTCTTAATTGAAGTGGTTATTCCTTCAACTGTTGGCGGAACAAGGAGTGGGGGGTAGCTGTTGTTCCCCAACTGTCTTTGTTGGGGAGCAAGAGCTCCAAACGACACCATTAAGATAGCGCCAAAAAGTTTCACAGAACGATGTCGTTCAAGAAATATTCCACACATTTCATTGGCTGAGAATGGTTGGGTGAATAACAAAACTGGCACTAATTGTACAATTAGCCCAACGGTTGGGAGAATAGCCTTAGCATATTTTAATATGAGGAATTTCATAGTATGTAAAAAAGTCAAAATTATATTTGCAAAAAGATGCCTCAGGAATCCTCAGTAAAATTCATCCTACAAAGCAGACTTTATTTCAAACAATTCAGATCAGCTGTGGCAAACCTGAGTGGAGTTCTGGTGAAAACATGAAAGGTTTGATTTTCACATCTAAAGTACATATTCAGACCTGTGAGAATAGTGGGCAATTAAATGTAATTGACCATTTTAATCGATTGATTACTTATGATGTGGTAAATTACGGCAAAATCTGCCCACAAGTCGATGATACAAACATTAAGAGAAACGACAAACATCACATGATGATTCATTTACCGAGGAAACGCTCAGGAGATACGGAAAATTCACGAAGGAAGTTCTAGCCACCTCTATAAATTGTTCCTGGACGAGATCTGACAATGAAACAACAATGAGACAGAACAAACAGAAAACGTTTTTACCCCCATAGAGCAATCAACCAACCATGATTCCAGAGTTACCCATCCTCTTAAACAGGTATTTATCTTAACTTTGGACCCTTATTCTTTTCAGCTCTGCAACCATCCATACATGCATTACGATGTCACAGATCTGTAAAAATTTGGCAACTACATGAACACAATTATGCCACAGAACTTCACACTAGGAGACCCACGCGCTCTTAAATTAAATGTCACAAAAGTGTGCCTGCTAATGGTTGAATATTACTGGTGTCACAGTTGATCTTAGATAAACCATATTCCCCCTCATTATTACCTCTGATGCTCTTAACTGTGTCGAGGGCCGCACTCTTGAGTTCCACCACAAGTTTCTGGACGACCACCTCAAACACAGAGTAGTTGCTGAACCCCGGCAGCTCCCGGCCTCTGTGTTTTTCATCGTACTCCCTCACCACGTCCTGCATCGCTTCGTGAACTTGAAGGATGCAGACAAACCAGAGTATTTGTGAATGTTTCTGCCGTGGACACAAAAAACCCCACGTTGAGGGTAAAGATAGGATACAAGAGAAAGGTCTCTTCACAGGATGTATGCTAAAAATTAGTTTTACAGACTCATAGGAATTTTTCTTCATTTGTGAACATAATTTTTTAATTCTGCGTGAATGCACGGTCATTATACTACCACCCATTGCAGAGCTGTAGAGTGTAGAAGAGGTATTTTTTAAATGCATTGTATCATTATTTCCCATGACTTGGAGGGACATTGAATTCTAATTCTGAACTTTAAAATCTGGAGACATCCCTTTATTAATGCATTTCAAAATATTTTCTCTGGAACTTGTACTGTCAGGAAAATAATCCATCTGCAAAATCAGTTCCAATGACTTTAATCTCATGTCACGGCTCGCAAGTTTCTTTTTTCCAATTCATTTTTGTTTACATCAGGGACAATCCCACTGAAGAAAATGCTGCTGCAGTATATTGCAAATGTTCTACAAGTCCAACTTTACCCTTCTTTGGTTAATAAGTAAACACTCCATACATGCAGCTTTACTGCCATCCATGTGTTCTTTCCACATGTTAAATTGTGTTCGCAGCATGAAGAACAGGTTCTCTTTGATGATGACCTCCCCTGAAGCCAGTCGGTTTATCTTGTTGTTGAACTTGGTGATGGTCTGTTGGGGAACAGAGAGAGACTACTAATTTAAAATTCTAAAGATATACCACTCTCCATATCAAATTCTGACTGTTTTTATGAAGATCTGAAAACCATATTTAAAACTCCATCCCTCAATTTCCAATTTGCAAAAGTTATTGTCAGTGATAAGCACATTATGAATAATCATGAATACAAGCTATTAAGCTGATATAGATGTGAATGACTGGTCAATTGTGCCTTATGCCTTTCTTGCTTAGTTGTATAACGTCCATCACTTTCTCTTTAAAATGGTGTCCTACTAATGCTTTTAAGTCCCAATAATGAATTATCCATCCATTATCTAACACATTGATTCCTGATTAGGGTTGCATGAGGTAGAGTGTATAATTCAGAATTCAAGGTATAGTAGCAAGAAAGGAGAAAGACAAACTCTACATTAACACTCATGGGGGGAAAGTTTTAATATGTTTGGAGATGCAAGCGTCCACTTGCTTTCAGCAACATGGCGTACAAGGTGTTCTGGCTCCTAGACAACGTGAGATGCCGTCCACTGGGTGGCAGCACTGGCCCAATGTACAACTTGAGCCACAGCAGTAATTCATTATAATCACTTCAGCTGTGGCCCGATTACTTTATAACTCTACTACCTTCTTTAATAAATGGTGTGTATCGAAACATGCTGTTCAGTATTTATCACCTGTCTTCCTCATGAAGCCGAAGTCCTGCCTAATCCATCACCTGATGCCTTGTGGCAAATGCATCACTACACTCTTCGCACTGACCTCCTAGTGCACTCTGTGATGACATTAGCAGAGTGCCAGTAGCGCTGCTAGACAGCGAATGAATTTATCAGCAGTATTTGGGAAACCCTACTACTGTGGCATAATTCAAGCACTTGGCAGTTATTTCACAGAATTATGGGTTAAAAAGTGCTGAGGAATCCATATCGATGCAGTGCACATCAAGGGCTGTTTTGGGGCAGTTTTGGCAGACTTTGAAATCTCACTTAGATGCCCACTTTGAGTGTCCCATTTTGAGAATAAGGGCAAGGCATTAGCAGGTACTCACATCAATGAGGAAGATCTTCCTCTTTTGGGGGTCCAGAGGGGGCCCAGTCTCAAACTGGCTCAGCTGTTTCCTGGTGTCCCACAGGTATCTCTTAATTTGCTCTGATATGAGGGGAATGGATTTCTGTGGGGAAAAAAGAATATAGCAGTTAGATGGGAAAGTTAAAGACCTCTTTAAATGAAATTTCCGCAGAAGCCAATATCTTAGTACAAACTCCATTTCCAATGTAGTTTGGACATTGTGTAAAATGTGAAAAAACAGAATACAATGATTTGCAAATCCTTTTTGACCTATATTCAATTGACTACACTACTAAGACAAGATATTTAATGTTTAAACTGATAAACTTTATGTTTTTGTTTGGGAAATATTTGCTCAGTTTGAATTTGATGCCTGCAACACCTTCCAAAAAAGCTAGGACAGAGGCAATGAACGACTGAGAAAGTTGAGGAATGCCCAAAAAACACCTGTTTATTGGAAGATAATTGGAAACAGTTGAATGTCATGATAAGGTTTAAAAGCAGCATCCCCAAAAGCCTCAGTCGTTCACAAGTAAAGATGGTGCGAGGTTCACCACTTTGTGAATAACCGCGTGAGCAAATAGTACCACAGTTTAAGAACAGCATTTCTCAATGTGCAATTGCAAGAAATTTAGGAATTTCATCATCTACAGTCCATAATATAATCAAAAGATTCAAAGAATCCGGAGAAATCTCTAGACATGAGCGGCAAGGCCAAAAACCAACATTGAATGCCCGTGACCGTCAATACTTCAGGCAGCACTGCATTAAAAACCAACATCATTCTATCAAGGATATTACTATGTGGGCTCAGGAGCACCTTGGAAAACCATTTTCAGTTAACACAGCTTGTTGTTACATCTATAAGTGCAAGTTAAAACCATGCAAAGCAAAAGCCATATATCAACAACACTCAGAAACGCTGCCAGCTTCTCTGGGCCCGAGCTCATCTGAGATGGATTGGCGCAAAGTGGAAAAGTGCGCTGTGGTCTGACGAGTCCACATTTCAAATTGTTTTTGGAAATCCTGGACGTCGTGTCCTCCAGGATAAAGAGGAAAAGGACCATTTACATTGTTATCAGTGAAAAGTTCAAAAGCCAGCATCTGTGATGGTATGGGGATGTGTTAGTGCCCATGGCATGGGTAACTTGCACATCTGTGAAAAGCACCTTTAATGCTGAAAGGTACATACAGGTTTTGGAGCAACATGTGCTGCCATCCAAGCGACATCTTTTTCAGGGACGTCCCCGCTTATTTCAGCAAGACAATGCCAAGTAGGGCTGAACGATATACGGAATCGCGGTTATCGCAAGCATAATAAAAGTAACTGCCACTAGGAGGCAGACAGACGAGCTTGCTTATTACCTTTTCTATGATACTTACCTAATGCAGTCATTTGAAATACTGAAACTGTTTTGAAGTCCGCTAATTACCAGCGAGGTTGGACAGCCTCCATCTCCTTGCCTAATTAGCTTACCTTAAATCAATTCCCGTGTACTTTGCCTAACTTGCAATCAAGCCGTTTGTTACATGCTATGTATGTTTTGTCTGACTTGCTCGCCCTTATCTGCTTCCATCTTCATTTGTGTGCCGACTGTCAGTCTTCATCATCCAAGTCCCGCCTCCACCAGCTACAGCCTTCCCAGTTCCACTTCAACCAATCCAAAGCTTCCGTATTTTATTCGTAATAGAACAGAGATAACATAGCAAATGTTGAAACTGAAAAATTTTACAATTTAATCAACAAAATGAGCTCGTTTCAAATTTGATGGCTGCCACAGGTCTCAAAAAAGTTGGGACAGGGGCCAGTTTACTAGGGGTGTCAACATCTATCCGTGTAAACGGGTACACGGATAACAAATCATAACCGTTCAGAAAAATCAATAACGGTGCACACTTCTTCTTTTCCCTCCTCTTCCTCCTCCTCGTTCATTTCTCACCAATACATATAGTCGCCTATTTTCAGGGGTGATAATGTTGCCCGAAAGCTTCAGATAATAACATTAACTAACGATACACTTAAATGTTCCCACTAGTGCAGGTATCCACATACAGATGCATGGGGCGCAATGTTGCCTTGATATATATTACAAAAAAAAAAACCCCCGCAGCCACAGCCAGTGTCGCGCCACTTCCAGAATAGACTTGAGAAGAGCACGGCGCTCATTATCTTCTCCATGTGCAAATTTCGTGCAGCTGAAAACAAAAACTGTTAATGGCTTGTTATTTTAGCCTATATTGTTGCGTGTTGTTGTACGTCATATCGTTGGTTGGTGTTTTGTCGGCTTTTCACGACCTGATCACACATCCTCTCGTCTAAAGAGGAGGAAGAAAACATATTTTTTTCGCCAGTTTAAGTGAATAATTGTGTGAGTCCCCCTCTACCTTTTTAACTTTGTGGATATAAAGGTGAAGTTTTTTCCTCTCACTTCAGCTTACTTTGGCTTCTTTTTGAGTTGCTTTCTCTCGCAAATTCCACATTACTTTTACTATGAGACGCATATCAAAATTCAGACGCAGCTCCCGTTGCGAGAGAGGGATGCAGTTTGCACTTTAAGTTTTTAAAAAAAAATGTACAAAAGTGAGCAATAGTTAAAACAGTGATTAAAAAAGAAGGTTAAACCTTTTTCAGCTTTCATTTGTACATTTTCTTATCTGTCAAAATGATAGAGGATTTTATTTTCAACTCATTTTACTTTCTGTGGTTATACAGCGCAACTGCGATAGAAAAATGCCCATAAATCTCCAACGTGTAACTGGGTACATGTCAGTTAGAAGTCCCGTGTACAAGTGTAGAAAAAATTGTAAACGTTGACACCCCTAAAGTTTACCATGGTGTAGCATCCCCTCTTCTTTTTAACACAGAGTGGAGGCGTCTGGGCATTGAGGAGACAAGTTTCATGAGTTTAGCCACTGGAATTTGATCCCACTCTTGTTTAATTCAGGCTTCCAGCTGCTGGAGAGTTTTGGGTCTCCTTTGATGGACTATTTGTTTAATTATGCGCCAAATGTTCTCAGTCGGTGAAAGATTAGGACTGCAGGCAGGCCAGTTCAGCACACGGACTCTTCTACTACGAAGCCATGCTGTTGTAATAGCTGCAGTATGTGGTATTGCATTGTTCTGCTGAAATACACTAGGCCTTCCTTGGAATAGATGTCATCTGGAGAGGAGCATATGTTGCTCTAAAACCTTTATATACCTTTCAGCATTCATGGTGCTTTTTAAAACATGCAAGTGTCCCACATCATATGCACTAATGCATCCCCATACCGTCAGAGATGCTGGCTTTTAAACTGAATGCTGATAATAGGAGGGGTGGTCTTTCTCCTCTTTAGCCTGGAGGACAAAACGCCCATGACTTCCAACAAGAATGTCAAATTTGGACTCGTCTGACCATAGGACACTTTGCTACAGTCCATTTTAATTTAGCCTTGGCCCAAAGAACATGGTGGCGCTTCTGGATCATGCTCAACAATGGCTTCCTTTTTGCATGATAGAGTTTTAGGTGGCATCTGTGGATGGCACGGCAGACTGTGTTCACAGACAGTGGTTTCTTGAAGTATTCCTGGGCCCATTTAGTAATGTCAATGACAGAATCATGCCGGTCAGTGATGCAGTGGCGTCTGAGGGCCTGAAGATCACAGGCATGCAGTAAAGGTCTTCGGCCTTGTCCCTTATGCACAGAGATTTTTCCTGTTTCTCTGAAGCTTATGATGATGTTATGCACTGTCGATGATGAGAGCTTCAAAGCCTTTGTAATTTGACATTGAGGAACATTGTTTTTAAAGTATTCCGCAATTTTTTTATGCAAGTCTTCACAAGTTGGAGAGCCTCTGGCCATCTTAACTTCTGAGAAACGCAGCCTCGATAGATAGATAGATAGATAGATAGATAGATAGATAGATAGATAGATAGATAGACTTTATTGAACCCCATGGGGTAATTTGTCCTCTGCATTTGGCCCATCCAATAGTTTGGAGCAGACGAATGACATTCCTTTTATAGCCAATCCTGTTGCACACCTGTTGCCAGTTAATGTAATTACTTGCTAAATGTCATTTCAGCTGATTTTCTTATATATTCATTGCTTTTTTAGCCCTTTTTTTGCCTGTTTCCCAACTTTTCTGAGACCTACTGCAGCCAGAAAATTTGAAATGTGCTCATTTTGTGGATAAAAATGTGGATAAAAAATATTAAAAACCAAAATTTTTATGGATAAGGAAGCTTAACAATATAACCAAGAGAAGAAAAACAAATTGGAGGAAAAAATGATTTAAGTGTGTTTTAGAGCTGATTTAAAACACGGGTCAAAACTGACCCTAACACCATAGATGGTGGCAGAAACTAACACAAGATGAAGGTTAACTTAATTACTTGCTAAATGTTCTTTCAGCTGATTCTCTTATGTATTAATTGCTTTTTCATCCCTCTTTTGCCTGTGTTCCAACTTTTTTTGAGACCTTTTGCAGCCAGAAAATTTGAAATGAGCTCATCTATTGTAAATAACATATTGGCTCATGTGATCTGCAAGTCATTGCATTTTGATTTTATTCACAATTTACACTTTGTCCCAACTATTTCGCAATTGGGGTTGTATATAGCAGCATCCCAGCTAGAACCTGTAAGGGTTTGGTCAACAATAACTTGAAAATCTTTTTCATGTAGAGCACATTCCAATTTTAAACCACCCATGAAGTAATCCTGTCTAATGTTTTTATTACCAGCATGTACAACCTTACATTTAGCTACATTGAATTTCATTTGCCACATTTCTGCCCAATTCTGAATTCTATCAAAATTATACTGAATCACTTTAGTGGACTCTAAACTGTTGACCAAATCACCCAATTTAGTATCATACAGACATGTAACTAATTTGCATTCATTGTTCCCATCAAGGTCATTAATGTAGATGAGGAAAAGCAGGGGTCCCAACACCAATCCATCGGGGACTCCACTTCCCACAATGCCTCACTCAGTGGAGATCCCTCTGCCCGCAAATTTTTGTGTTCTGTCCTGTACCCATTTCCAAATCAATTCCAAAATACTTCCTATAATTCCAATGGTCCTCATTTTAACAAGTAATCTTTCATGCGATATTGTATCAAATGCTTTCTGAAAATACAAGTATATGATATCGAATGATCAGAGCACGGCCGTCTCGCTGGCCTCTTCAACGAATTCTGAAAGTTATGTAGGGCATTACCTTCCCTTACGGAAACCATGTTGGCTATCCGTCAAGATGTTATTACGTTCAAGAAATAATTCCAGCTAGTATTTAATGAGAGATTCCGTATTTTGCATGCAATGCGAGTTAAACTGACTGGCATGTAATTTCCTGGCTCAGCACGGCCCCCTTACTTATATACTGGTATTATACTGCCTTGCTCCAATCATTAGGTATTTCTCCAGTTTCTGAAGTTCGCCTAAAATAATTGACACTGGTTTGGAGACGATCTCTCCTTCTTCTCCGGGAACTCTTATATAGAATAAGCCATCAGGGCCAGCTGCCTTATTTGTCTTTAGTTTAAGCAGTTTGTCTTAATACTTCTCTATCCCAAATCTCAATTCCTGCTAAATAATTTTGAACATTGGAAATGCCTTCAGGCCAAATAAAAATCTGATCCATAAAATTCTCAACAAATAAACTATTTAAGGCATCATCAATATCCTTATTCTCATACAGTAGTGATCCATCTTTATTGTTTCTACATTTGACCTCCTCTTTGACTTTCCTTTCTCTGCTACAGCGCTGAAAAAAGCGCTCAGGATTAGTTTTTGCCCCCTCTGCAATTTGCATTTCATACAGTCCTCTAGCATTCCTTGGCTCTTTTTTTTTTTAACTTTAGCATGCATTTTCAATATTCAGCCTTAGTATTTTCATTACTTGCTTTATGTATGACTTATGAAGAATACTCTTCTCCCACAAACTCTTCCAAATTGCTTAAGTCAGGGCTGCCAAACCCTGTTCTCGGAGAGCTACCATCCTGAAGGTATCACTTTAACCAAAGCAAACCTCACCTGCTTTCCGAGTTACAGATCTTGACGAGCTGCTAATAAGCTGAATCAGGAGTTTTGTATTAGGGTTGGAGTAGAAACCTACAGGATGGTAGCCCTCCAGGAACAGGGTTGGGCAGCCCTGGCTTAAGTCATCCACTGAGAATTCTGCTTTTTAAACTTACTTTTGCCCACCTCTGGAATGAATTTACATTGTGCATCAAGTGGAACTCCTTAAATGTAACCCAACTTTCATTTACAGACTTATAGTCATTTATTTCACTTAGATATGTGCTCAACCTTTTAAACTTTGATAATCAAAAATTCAAAATTTTGGTTTTCGAGACTAACTTTTTATCGTGCCATGAAACATCAAAACAGGGAGTAGAATGATGACTAGTTCCAAGTGGCCCTTACCTTTACATTACATATTCTTTTGGGGTTGTTACGGAGCAGCAAGTCCAAAATTGCGCTGCCTCTGGTAGCTTTTTAACATGCTGCTGCAAAAAATTGTCATTTATATTACATATATTACATATAAAAATTCTTCCTCACCTTTAGCCTGTCTTTTTACAATTTCCCAGTCAAAAGCAGGATTATTGAAGTCTCCCATAATAATGGTCCCTCCACCTTTCCAAGCTCGCCGAACCTTCTCAAAGAGCATTGCATTTACAAAACTGTCTAAAGCTGGCGGTCGATAACGCACTGCTATGTTTAGACCTGTCTCGTGTTTGACCCAAATATACTGCAGCTGCATTTGACTGACCCATATACAGTATGAGTCTGTAGGCTGTATGGGGTCAAAATTTTTCGTTATATATTGATAAAGCAGGCAGGTTGAAGAAGGTCACCAGATTGAAACTCACTTTGATGTGGTCAACCAGGTCATTGGTCAGTTTTGTGGCAAGACACTGTATGGTGGCTTTCTCCTCTTGCAGAAGACCACTGTAGAAAAAGACGGTCAAAGCTTCAGTTCCCATGTGGAAAGACTCAATACGGTTGCCACCGTAGGTAGAAATGACTCCTGAAAAAAATCTCTGATTCAAGGCACAGGTGCCACCATCCACAGTGATTTACCCACTAACATCTGTGACTGATAATCCTGCAGTGGCATCCTCGCCTTCATCTAGTGGTCACATGACCGCCATAACACAGTAAAAGCTACTTCAGATTCACTGGGATGATTCCCAGCATGGCCTCTATATTGCCCCTTTGTGCAACTCCAATTCCTTACAAGTTGGCACATCAGAGAAAATACAAATAAAATCTCAAAGGACTGATCTGTAAGTTCCATTCATCCTCTTTCATGTTGAAAACAGAACAATAACATGATTTCATGTTCTAACATGGATTTAATTTCTTATTGAGTATATGCATGCTACAACTGTGACAGAGTCCAAAAAAGTTGGCACTGTCGGCGGTTCACCACAGTATAACATCACCATGTCATTTATGCACTCTGACTTAGCGTATAGCCACTAAAGACACCAGCAGGCGGAAGCTCAGAGGGCAGAATTTACCCCATTCCTCTTTTGTACAGGCACTAAGCTATGAAATTGAACATGGCCTTCTTGGCGTATATTTTGTTTCACCATGTACCATTCTCTCTCAATCAGAGACCAATCAGGCCAGTCTATCACTCAGACTCTATGCATGCAGCCATGCACTTGTTTTTTTCAATGACGTACCAATATTTTCAGAACTGGGTTTTTATGTTCAACCCCAATTTTGAAATAGCTGGGACGAAGTGTAAATTGTGAATAAAATCAAAAAGCAATGATTTTCAGATCACATGAGCCAATGTGTTATTTACAATAGAACACAGATAACATTTCACATGTTGAAACTGAAACATTTTACATTTTTATCCACAAAATGAGCTCATTTCAAATTTTCTGGCTGCAGCAGGTCTCAAAAAAGTTGGAACACAGGCAAAAAAAGGGATGAAAAAGCAATAATATATAATAGAATAAGCTGAAAGAACATTTAGCAAGTAATTAAGTTAACTGGCATCAGGTGTGTAACATGATTGGCTATAAAAGGGATGTCTTAGCGAGGCTGAATCTCTCAGAAGTAAAGATGGCCAGAGGTTCTCCAACCTGTGAAGGCTTGCGTAAAAAATTTTTTGAATACTTTAAAAACAATGTTCCTCAACGAAATTTGCAAAGGCTTTGAAGGTCTCATCATCGACAGCGCATAATATCATCAAAAGATTCAGAGAAACTGGAAAAATCTCTGTGTGTAAGGGACAAGGCCGAAGACCTTTACTGGATTCCCGTGATCTTCAGACCCTCAGACGCCACTGCATCACTCACAGGCATGATTCTGTCATTGACATTACTAAATGGGCCCAGGAATACTTCAAGAAATCACTGTCTGTGAACTCAGTCTGACGTGCCATCCACAGATGCCACCTAAAACTCTATCATGCAAAAATGAAGGCATTGTTGAGCATGATCCAGAAGTGCTGCCGTGTTCTTTGGGCCAAGACTCATTTAAAATGGACTGTTGGAAACGGTAAAGTGTCCTGTGGTCAGACAAGTCCAAATTTGACATTCTTGTTGGAAATCATGGGTGTTGTGTCCTCTGTGATAAAGAGGAGAAAGACCACCCTTCCTGTTATCAGCATTCAGTTCAAAAGCCAGCATCTCTGATGGTATGGGGATGCATCAGTGCATATGGTGAGGGATACTTGCATGTTTTAAAAAGCACCATGAATGCTGAAAGGTATATAAAAGTTTTAGAGCAACATATGCTCCTCTCCAGACGACATCTATTCCAGGGAAGGCCTTGTGTATTTCAGCAGGACAATGTAAAACCACATACTGCAGCTATTACAACAGCATGGCTTCGTAGAAGAAGAGTCCTTGTGCTGAACTGGATTGCCTGCAGTCCTGATCTTTCACCGATTGAGAACGTTTGGAGCTTACTTAAACAAAAAGTCCATCAAAGGAGACCCAAAACTCTCCAGCAGCCGGAAGCCCGTATTAAACAAGAGTGGGATCAAATTCCAATGGCTAAACTCATGAAACTTGTCTCCTCAATGCCCAGACGCCTCCACTCTGTGTTAAAAAGAAGAGGGGATGCTACACCATGGTAAACAGGCCCCTGTCCCAGCTTTTTTGAGACCTGTAGCAGCCGTCAAATTTGAAATGAGCTCATATTGTGGATAAAATTGTAAAATTTCTCAGTTTCAACATTTGCTATGTTATCTCTGTTCTCTTGTGAATAAAATACTGGCTGGTGTGATTTGAAAGTAATTGATTTTTGATTTTATTCACAATTTATACTTCGTCCCAACTATTTCGGAATTGGAGTTGTAGTAAGATGTTAAGAAGGCAAGAGTTGTAAAATGGAGAGCTTTGTGGAGCTGAATTTATTGTTCTTGCCATTGTTGTGCCGAGTTTGACATTACCGTAAATGGACAAACAGAACGTCATCGGTACATTTCTTTGCTCTTGTGAATTACCTGAAGTACTCATGGCGTTTAAAGAAGTCTTTCTCTATCTTGGTGGCTTCGGACAGGGATATCTTGTCATCTATCTGCTTTTGGCCGCGGCACTTCACGATGATGTAACCTTTGCTAAGCGGGATCACTTGGTTTCGAATGATATCCAGAATGTTCTTCTCGGTCCCCTTATCAACCAGGTCTGGCTTGGTTAGAATTGCTTTTGAGAGTAACAGCAAAGTCATAATGAGTCATTTCTCAACCATATTTGACAGAAACCCTGTTCTTGGAGATCTACCGAGCTGTAGGTTTATATCACAACCTTAACCTGGCATACCTGACTAATTAGTCGCACAAACCAATCCTTAGTTGTTGGTGTGAGATGGACTGTTTAAGAATTAGGGGCAAAAACTTTGTTTGGGTGGGACTTTTAGGACATTTATATCAAACAACAGTACAGGAAACTCCGATGATAAAACTCTAAAACACTGAATTTGTTCAACAATACATTCAGTTTTGAGTATTGTTATGTATGATAATTTTGTACAGCATTATATTCCATTTGTAAATGAAGTTTGTTACATGCTGTTTTGCTGCCTTGCTGGTCAGCTATATTTATTTTGTTCATTGGCACCCTCTGGTGGCGTTTATTTGTAAAATCATTAAGAAAAGTCTACTAATTTCTAGAAGCTTCTGGCACTTTCCTGCTTGGAGGGGGCGGGATTTCCCTAGAATCCTGTGGATCGTTCTGGAAGTTTGCTTGAGTATAAAAAGGCTGTGATTTTAAGCACAGCAGACAGACAACAAAGAGTGAGACAGCAGAAGAGAGCAGACCAGAGTTTTGTTTTGGCAACAGTTAAATAGTGGCATTGGAGTGTTATTAGAGAATTAAAGAGTGGATATTTTTTTGTACAACTTTTTTTTGTAAAGAATAAATTTGTTTTAGTTGTACTTTCTAGTTTTCTTTGTTGTGATTTTTCCAAGTCATAACAAATTGGAGGTTCCACCGAGACTGGATTCACCAAAGATTATTATTTTAAATCTTTTGACTAGTTTAAAAACCAGCAATCATGATTTTTGATGTGGAAAGTTTTTTGAAAACTCCAACCCAGGAATTAATTGTGCTGGCAAAGAAGAAGGACTTGCTGCAAATAGCCTCAACCCTTGGATTATCTGATGTGAAGTCATCAATGAAGAAACAAGAAATATTCAACATTTTGGTGCAACATTTCATCAATGAAGATATCTTTGGGGAAGAAGCAGCAGATTTAATTAAAGGTGTGGAAGTGCCTGCAACAGAGCTACAAAGACTTGAATTCCAGCCAAAAACAACTAGAGCTGGAAGAGAGAAGGTTGGAGAGGGAGAAGGAAAGAGAACTGGAGGAAAGAAGATTGGAGAAAGAAATGGAAGAAAGAAGGATGGAGAAGGAAGAAAGAAGGTTGGAGAGAGAATTGGAAGAAAGAAGAATGCATTTGCAGTACGAATTGGAAATGAAGAAAATAGAAGCAGGTACTGTTTCAAAATCTTCTGGACTTTCTGATCATTTTGATGTGGTTAAACATACCAGACTTATTCCTCCTTTCTTAGAAAATGATGTTGACCAATACTTTACCCATTTTGAAAAAATTGCTGAAAATTTGAAATGGCCAAAAGAGCATTGGACAATGATGTTACAAAGTGTTCTTACTGGTAAAGCTAGAAAAATCTATAACCAGTTATCTGTCCAACAGTGTGCTGATTATGATTTTGTCAAATCTGCCATTCTGAAGGGTTATAAATTGGTCCCCGAGGCTTACAGGCAAAAATTTAGGAATTCTCGCAAGGAAGCCAGTCAAACTCATGTTGAATTTGGCAAGTTAAAGGAACAGTTGTTTGATCAGTGGTGTAATTCCATGAAAGTTGAAAAAGATTTTGATAGAATGAGGCAACTTATTCTGGTTGAGGAATTCAAAAGGTGTATCCAGCCTGATATTAAGATTTTCCTTGAAGAAAAACAAGCTAATACTTTGCAAGATGTTTCTACCCTTGCTGATAGTTATGCATTGACTCACAAGTCTTCTTTTGTCCATAAATCCACTTTTTCAAAATTTCAAAGCAAGTTTCAGTCCAAGACTTCTTCTAATAACACTTCTAATGATTCTAAGGCCACTTCTGAGAGGAAACCTTCCAGTGAGAAGCAATCCTCTGATTCTTTACCCTTTGTGTCTTGCCCATACTGCAAAAAGCAAGGTCACCTTATTTCTGAGTGTTATGCTCTCAAGAAAAAACAACAACGAGAAGAAACCAAGCCAACTGCTTTGACCAAGAGAGAATCTCTTGTATCAATGGTCAGTTCGCCTGATCTTCTACCTTCTGTGTCTGATTCTGTTATGGAGGGTTTTGAGCCATTCATCACTGATGGTTCTGTCTCACTTTCACATGATTTTTCCTCATCTGCTCCTGTTCGAATTCTAAGGGATACTGGGTCTTCCCAATCTCTTATTCTTGCAGATATTCTGCCTTTCTCGGACAAATCGTCTACTCAGGCTAATGTCCTTATTCAAGGAGTAGAATGTGGTTTCACAAGTGTACCTCTCCATAATGTTCATCTCAAATCAGACTTGGTCTCTGGACCTGTTACTGTTGGTGTTAGGTCTTCTCTTCCTTTCAAAGGTATTCATTTGCTTCTCGGTAATGATCTTGCTGGGGATAAGGTTGTACCCTACCCTATTCTAACTGACACTCCTTTGATTCATCAAGAATCTGACTCTATAGAGGAGGAAATTCCAGACCTCTATCCTTCATGTGCAGTTACTCGTTCTATGGCCAAAAAGGCTATTCAAGATGATGCTGACCTGGACTTTAACCTGGCTGACACCTTCGTTGGGCAGTCTTTTCATCAGGAACCTGCCAGTCCTGAGATGTCTGGGAAATCTTCAGACTTGTCCTTGTCAGGTCATTCTAATGACATTTTGTCTCGTAAACAACTTATTCATGAGCAACAACAAGCTCATGATCTAGCGCATCTTCTACCACAGGCTGCAAGTGAACAAGAGGCTACTCAAGTTCCTGTCTGTTTTTACTACAAAAATGGTGTGCTTATGAGAAAGTTGTGTCCACCTGATGTTCCTGCAGATGAAGAGTGGATGATCACCCATCAAATTGTTCTTCCAAAGTCGTATCGTCAAGAAACTCTTAGTCTGGCCCATGACAATCCTATGTCAGGTCATTTGGGTATCAAGAAGACCCTTCAACGTGTCAGAAACCACTTCTACTGGCCTTCCATGAGATCTGATGTACAGGAGTACTGCAAATCCTGTCATACTTGTCAAATGGTTGGGAAGCTAAACCAGAATATTCCAAAGGCTCGACTTAAGCCCATTCCCGCTTTTGAAGAACCTTTCAGTCGGATCATCATGGACTGTGTTGGACGATTGCCGAAGACTAGATCTGGTTGTGAGTACTTACTGACTACCATGTGTGCTTCCACCCGGTTTCCTGAGGCAATTCCACTTCGCAAAGCGAAGACTATCATCGAGGCTCTTACCAAGTTTTTCTGCTTAGTTGGTCTTCCTAAGTCTATTCAGTCTGATCAAGGATCAAATTTCATGTCTGGCATATTTCAACAAGTTATGCATGAGCTTGGTATAAAACAATACAGGTCATCAGCTTACCATCCTGAGAGTCAAGGTGCTTTGGAGAGGTTCCATAAAACCCTGAAGAACATGATAAGGACCTACTGCCTTGACACAGAGAAAGACTGGGATGAAGGTGTCCATCTTCTTCTGTTTGCTGCCCGTGAAGCTGTTCAGGAGTCTCTTGGGTTCAGTCCTTTTGAGCTTGTTTTTGGGCATACAGTCCGTGGACCTTTGAAGCTTCTGAAGGAAAAGTTGCTGGCCGAAGATGATGTCCCAATGAACTTGCTTCAGTATGTCTCTGACTTCCGCAATCGTCTTGCTAAGGCTTGTGACTTTGCTAAGTCTAATCTCAAAGAAGCTCAGGGCAAAATGAAAGCCAGATATGACCTTCAGTCAAAAGATCGAAGTTTTAAAACTGGTGACAAAGTTCTTGCACTATTGCCAGTTCCTGGAAACCCTCTTAGAGCCCGATATTTCGGCCCTTACACTGTCCTCAAAAAGGTCAGTGATCTAAATTACATAATTTCAACTCCTGGAAGGAGGAAACAAAAACAAATGTGTCACATCAACATGCTCAAAGAATACATTGATAGAGACACTCAGCAAAAGCCAGTCAATGTGGTAAATACAGTTGAACTGGAAAATTCGAAAGAAGATTGTGACTGCCCCTTAGAAAATGAACCTGGTCCAGTCAAACTTGAAAATTCAGACATTCTTCAAAATATTGACAGCAACTTGTCCCATCTGGACCCTTTTCAACAACAGCAGCTAAAGCAGCTCATATTTGAATATAGTCACATATTCCCTGACGTTCCATCAAGGACTGATTTGGTTTACCATGATGTCATCCTACAAGATGATGCCAAGCCTGTAAAACAGCATCCCTACAGAATGAATCCAGAGAAGCAGAAATACCTTAAACAGGAAGTCAAATATCTGCTTGAAAATGACTTTGTTGAACCAAGTTACAGTGACTGGAGTTCTCCATGCATCCTAGTTCCCAAACCCAATGGAACATATAGAATGGTGACAGACTACAGGAAAGCGAACGCTCTATCAAAAGCGGACTCATATCCTATTCCCAGGATTGATGACTGCATTGACAAAGTTGGACAGTCAAAGTATGTCACAAAATTTGATCTCCTCAAGGGCTTCTGGCAGATCCCTCTAACAGATAGAGCAAAAGAGATCTCTGCCTTCGTCACTCCAGATGGATTATACCAATACAAGGTCATGTCATTTGGAATGAAAAATTCTCCGGCCACCTTCCAACGTCTGGTAAACAGAGTGATTGCTGGACTACCAGGATGTGAGGCCTATATCGACGACATAATCATCACCAGTGACAGCTTCCAAGAGCACCTCACCTACATCAGAAACTTCTTTCAGAGAGTGAGTGATGCCAAGCTGACTATCAACCCTGTTAAAAGTGACTTTTGTAAAGCTACAGTTGTTTACTTAGGTCATGTTGTAGGACAGGGTCAAGTCAAACCAGTTGATGCAAAAGTCTAAGTTATCACTGAATTTCCTGAGCCAACAACTAAAAGACAGCTCATGAGATTTCTAGGGATGGCTGGCTACAACAGAAAATTCTGTAAAAATTTCTCTATCATCTCTGAACCTTTGACAAATTTACTGAAGAAAAATGCAAAATTTGTTTGGGATGAAAAATGTCAAAATTCATTTGACCAGTTGAAAGCTATTCTCAAAAATGCACCAGTTCTCTTATCTCCCAATTTCAAAAAGGAGTTCAAGTTGGCAGTTGATGCCAGTGACATTGGTGCAGGTGCAGTTTTACTGCAAGAAGACACTGATGGAGTAGATCATCCTGTTTGTTACTTTTCCAAAAAGTTTGATAAACATCAGAAAAACTACTCAACAATTGAAAAAGAATGTTTGGCACTTGTTTTGGCTTTACAACATTTTGAAGTCTATTTGACTTGTTCAGCTACTTCCATCAAGGTCTTCAGTGATCACAATCCCCTCACATTCTTGCATAAGATCAAAAACAAGAATCAAAGATTACTGAGATGGAGTTTACTTTTGCAAGAGTACGATTTGGATATTTCTCACATCAGGGGAAAAGATAATGTAATCCCAGATACACTTTCACGCATGTAGTTTTATTTCTTTATTTGATTGTGAAAAATTTAATTTTACTTTTCTATTTGATTGTGAGACTTACACTGGTGGTTATGTATATGATTGTTATTATGATCAATGATACGTTTGTGTTAAGTTCAATATTGTTCTGATTATAAAACGGTGTTAATTTCAACAAAAGAAAGCTTTTAGCAAACCTTTCTTTTCTTAAAGAGGGGAGGTGTTATGTATGATAATTTTGTACAGCATTATATTCCATTTGTAAATGAAGTTTGTTACATGCTGTTTTGCTGCCTTGCTGGTCAGCTATATTTATTTTGTTCATTGGCACCCTCTGGTGGCGTTTATTTGTAAAATCATTAAGAAAAGTCTAGTAATTTCTAGAAGCTTCTGGCACTTTCCTGCTTGGAGGGGGCGGGATTTCCCTAGACTCCTGTGGATCTTTCTGGAAGGTTGCTAGACTATAAAAAGGCTGTGATTTTAAGCACAGCAGACAGACAACAAAGAGAGAGACAGCAGAAGAGAGCAGACCAGAGTTTTGTTTTGGCAACAGTTAAATAGTGGCATTGGAGTGTTATTAGAGAATTAAAGAGTGGATATTTTTTTGTACAACTTTTTTTTGTAAAGAATAAATTTGTTTTAGTTGTACTTTCTAGTTTTCTTTGTTGTGATTTTTCCAAGTCATAACAGTATAAAATTTGAGATACCTTCAACCAACAAAAAAATTGATGTCCTTACAATTAGTCCAAGAAGAAAATTTTTGGACTGGCTCTTGTATTTCTTACCCAGAGTTCTTTTCCCCTCAGGATCAGCTTCCTGTGCCATCCTCAAAGCTTCTGTCGTTGCAATGTCGACATTACATGGAACCACGACTAATATAATGGTCTCAGTCTTCTCAATGAAACTAAGGATGAGATTTTTTATCTGAAATGACAACAAATAAATAAATAAATAATAATAAGAAGAATTTCAGTCATAAAATATGAATGATTTTAGATACACATACACTTTGTTGAACCCCATGGGGTAATTCGTCCTCTACATTTGACCCATCCTATAGTTAGGAGCAGTGGGCAGCCACAGAGCAGCGCCCAGGAACCTTCTCCTGTTCTAAGGCCAGTTCCTTGGTCAGGGGTACCGGTTGGAGTGTTCCTATGATGCATGTTTTTGTGGGGGAAACCCACGCGAACACGGGAACATGCAAACTTCACACAGAAAGGCCCCAGGCCAGAATCAAACCCACCACCTTCTTGCTGTGAGGCAACAGTGCTAACCACTATGCCATTAAATAAGGTGATTTTAAATGGGAATAGATTGAGTACAGTAACGTTTGAAAAGGTGAGGTTATTGAAGGGCTCCTGGGGAGATGGGGCTTAAGAGGTTAATCATGAGTATTTCGGGTAAATAAACTGATTGCTGTGAAATTTAACTCGGCAAGACTTCTAAATATGATTAAATATCAGCCCCTCCAAAGAAATGCATGATGGCACACAGTGGAAATGAAAAAAAAAATGTCAGACTTCATTTTAAGGTATGTTTAACCCCAATTGCATATGATAAAGACTACAATAAATATCACCCAAATAGATATTGAAGACCGTTCATTGTGAAATTGAGCCTTGTGTTCCATTTGGAGAGATAATCCTGGATTGATATCTCATTGCTCATCCCTGACCCCAGAGTTTAACGGATAACCAGAGTTTAACAGATAAACACTCACCTGATCACCAATATCCTCCGGCTGGCCTTGCACAGGGACCCTGGCTATTCCTGGGAGATCGATGAGGGTGAGATCACACACGTCAGGACAGCTGATCTCTAAACTGATCAGCTTATCACTGATCCCTTTTCCATCTCCAGCCAGCTCTGTCTGAGCTGTGAAACAACAAGAGGAAGAGCCATGATTTTCTGCTGGGCCGGGAGCCAGAGGGCTGGTGGATCTACGAGCCCCAGTGAAGCCACAATGAGATCCGTTCACCCAAATACATCACAGTTTCCTGTCTATCTCTCCATCAAAATTAATTAAATAAGCAAACAGGATTGGCAATGTTTTGCAATTCCTCTTAAGCACTGGAAATGTTTTACTTTGTTTTTGCAGCGAGAGTGAACTGCGAGAGCTGAATTTTCAGCCGAATCGCCCGGTCAGAAAAGGGGGCTATTTGCATGTGAAGACGTTCGGCACTAACCGTTCTTCACATAGTCTTCCACCAGTTTAGGGTCATCACATTGGATGGACTCATCCCCGTAGGAGATGACAGCCCTCCACAACACTCTTCCTTTCACCTTCCTCAGCTTTAGCTCGAGAGGACAGCGGGTCACGATGCCTGCGGAGGAGGAGATCTTCACTTTCACGCCATTGGATCATGATATGAGGTAAACCATAAGTCATTTTAGTGTAGGAGAGCGCAACAGTATAAATCTATTTTAAAAACAAGCAAAGCATTAAAAAAAATGCGTGGCAACAGCAGACTGGAATTTGACTTATTTTAAATTTACATACTTACACTTTCGGCTTATTTACCTTATACTCAACAGAGTTGCAAATTTGGAGTCAGTACACCAGCGAACATAGACACGGTTAACCCTTTCAATGCAACAGGCAACTGTGGCTGCCCAGTGATGTAAGATATCAAAATCAGATGCTGTTGAAAACCTATCATGTGGCAACTTGTTTAAAAGAGCTCCCGCAGGGGAGCTCTTTTAAACAAGTTGTCACATGATAGGTTTTCAACAGCTGAGGATAACTACATTTTTAATTCCTTGACATTTATGCAGCGTTCAAAGGGTTGAGGAGAAATAAATTTTTCTATATCTAGGTGAAGAGCTATTCAAATGTTTTTCATATCCATGTTGGAAATGGACTGCGCTGTAAAAAAAAAAATGAAGTAACATTATCCTAGCGACATTTAGATTATTCTCAGTCATTGAAAAAAATTTTTTTCAGTTATAACAAGGAACTAGAAGCAAGGCATGATAAGACATTAAGAGCTGCAACTACTACAATGTGAAGACAGAGAAGTATGTGAGTGAGTATGTGTGTGTGCATGGGAGGAAGAGAAATAACGAATGTGTGTGGGTTTGTGGGGGCATTTGAGCGTGTGTGTGGGGGGGCATTTGATTGAGAGAGAGAGAGAGAGAGAGAAAGAGTGAGAGTGTGTGTGTGTGTGTGGGGGGGCATTAGAGAGAGAGAGTGTGTTTGTGTGTGTGTGGGGGGGGGGCGCATTTGAGAGTGTGTGTGCACGCGCGCGCGTGTGGGTGTGTGTGTGTGTGTGTGTGTGTCTGTGTGTATGCGTGTGTATGTTTGAGCGTTTGCACATATCTCACCACTTCCCCTGGGCAGGGCCACTCCAGACAGGGCCTCCAGTACGGAGCTCTTGCCGGAGCTCTGGTCTCCGATCACAGCGATGGAGGGCAGAGCCAAATCACTCTCAATCCCCATCACTCTCAGGGAGTCAATCAGGTCTATGTAAGGCCGCACCTTCTCATCCAGGTGACTATGAAACGCTCCCTTTGTTTGTTGGCTGACATTATTTGGCAGAAACAAACCAAGATAAATTTTGGCATGAACATTTTTTAGTGGCAGAAATGACCGGTCTGACAAAATCTGTTGCTTTTTCTGGAGCTATTTTGAACAGATGCTGTAGAGGCTGTGAAAGAATGTAAACAGCCCTTACCCCTGCTCCTCAGAAGTACTGGCATCTTCAAACGATTCCTTTGAACCTTCCATGGCTTAAAAAAAATCTGAAATATACAAAACATGATGACTGTCTCTCCCATGTTCACTGACTGTCAATTCACATTACACTGTACATCAGTTTTGATATTCAATCAAAACTGTTGAGACTTGGTAGTACGGCAGATACAAGTGTCCTACTCTTGTAAATTAGCCTGTGAATTGACTGAGGCAATTCATCTACAAGAGCGCTGATGGGTGTCTTGTGGTATCTGGTACAAACTCTTTAGCAGCAGATCCTTCAGCAGCTCAGGGCTCTTCCAGCACATCCCAGGGATACTCCACCGGATTGAGATCTGGCGAACTTTGAAACCAGGGCAACACCATGTCCTCTTTGCCAAGTTCCTCATACCATGTCGAAACCATTTATGTGGCGTATCAGGGGCGTTATCCTGCTGAATGAGGTCACGGCTATCAACGAATACTGTTGCCATGAAAAGTGCACCTGATCGATGTGTAGGTGGGATTACACGTTGAATTGATGTCTACAAGAATGTCCGGGCTCAGCACTTCCCAGTGGAACATTGCCCAGAGCGTCACACTCCCTCCCCCTACCTCTTCTTCCCACAATGCACCCTGGCGCCATCTCCTCCCCAGATATATAGCTTGTGTGTACCTGGCCATCCACAAGACACAAAAGACAATGGGACTCATTGGACCAGGCAACCCTTTTTCATTACTCCCAGGGGCGTCGCCAGCCGATTTTACCGGGGCTTCAGCCCGGGGTAATTTGAGCTCAGCCCGGGGTAGCCAAAATAGTTGTTTCGAAATTCGAAATTGAACCCCCCCCCAGAGTTCGGGACACCCAGAGCCAGAAACTTATTTGCGTACAGCCGATCAGCGATCTTGTTCTGGACCACTGACGAGTGTTGTGGGACAGTGAAAATTTTGTCTTTACGAGCCTCACACCTACGCACGGTCTTGGAATCCTTGACTGCACTGTCCATACCCAGAATACTGCAATTACATCGTAGACGCCTGCCTTGCTCTCTGCAAAACAGTTGGCCAAATCATTCGTCTAGCCTGCCATTTAGATAAATGAATTGTTATGAATGTATTTTTTCAAATATCCGAAGCTGGTAAAATGAGCTGGTTACAATCAATGTGGTCTAGCAATACCCAACTCTCCGCTTTTTTGTCCTGCACTGATCATTTTAATAATAAACTAGTTAATCACACTGAACAAAATCCAATAAATTTAAAGCAGTGGCGTAACCAGCGGGTGTGCCAAAACTCATCCCTTTATGACAGAAATTAGTCCTGGCTAGTTCTCAATCATTTTGTTTATTGACGCGTTTTCCAATTATCGTAATTGGCTACTGAAGACACGGTTTCTCTCCATATGCAATCTAACAAGCTATTTGGGCAGGAATGCAATTTTGAATAACATTGATTTGCATACAGCAAATACGTCCAGATGAATGATTGTCATCTTACCTAATCGGGGAGAAAAAGTAGCATCTGTTTAGTGTGGAGTGCTCTTGGAGTGAACCTTTTGTTAATCATGAAAATGACTGAGAACAGGTCAGGACTAAAAACTGTTTTAAACGGACGTTTTGTGAACCCCAATTATCAGGTCTGGTTCCGCCACTGTACCGAATTTAGCCCATGATTTCATCGCTGTCAGATTGCATATGGAGAGACACCGTGTCTTCAGTTGCCAATTACGATAATTGGAAAACGTGTCAATAAAGGAAAATGATTGAGAACTAGCCAGGACTAATTGCTGTCATAAAGGGATGTGTTTTGGCACACCCGCTGGCTACGCCATTGCTCCAGAAAGGCTGGCTATCAGTGTGGCATAATGTTGTTTACATATCCTATTGCTAGCTGGCTAGCTAGCTATCCTTAGTAAAAGAGGGGTGAAAATTTACTTATTGAAATGTGAATATCTACCAGCCATTGACAAATAAACTGGTGAAATTCACCAGCCATTCAATAGGAAATTAGTATTTTCTGTCTGAAACCTATGAGCCAACAATAACATTTACTAACATTTGGCTGGTGGAAATTTCAGCCCTGCTAGTTCGCAAGCACTAATGCAAAGCATCACGATAAATGAATCAAGATCCAACAACAACACATATGAGGGCTACACGTTTCAGTGCTCGTTTCGAGAGAAAAAACAAACATTTTAAAGAATTACATTTCGTTATTACTCACGCAGCTCTAAATAGCTAAACCTGGCCAGAAGGGCGAAATGCTTTTTTCCCCATGGTTGAACATTTGTGTTTATTGATGTTCTGAGGAGCAGACGAGGGTGTTACACTAACGCTGTGAAAAAATCACAGAATTCGGACACAGTAAGCCTACAATGTAGGATTTTTTGTAGATGTTTTAACTGTGACAAACTATAAACCAGTAAAAATAGCTAGAGGGGGCCGAGAGCTTTCATTCACCCTGTAATGAGCCATTTAACCATCAAAGTGACCACAAAGATGGTAAATAAAAATAAAACAGCATAAAAAATCAACGTGTCATGGGAATAGACATGTTTCAGGGGGATGTCCTTAAATTGAAATGTATTAAAATTTCCACTGAAATGTATGCAAATGACCTATGCATTGGCAAGGCATTTGTAATTTCAGCTGAAAATAGGAATCTGAAAAGTTTGTAAAGCAAATTAGCAAGTTTAAGGTCTCTGTATCCTGCATTGGTGTCCACAGTATTACATTGTGTTATTATTTCTGATTTGTTTTTGTTGGTTTGTCACACACTGATCTGATTTGATGATGTTGTAGAGGGGAGCAGCAGAGATGAGCAACAAACAGAGGAGGAGGTGGCAGCAGTAGGAGCAGATGTGTCAGGATCAGGTTCTCCAAACAGTTTTTCATTCATAAAATGATGAAATATATCTGTAAAGGCAAATTTGCCTCTCTATATTAAGCCTCGCCAAGGAAAGGAATTTCACTGGGTAAGGCTTTAATTTTCACCATGCTTAAATATGCTAGAAATACCCATTTCTAGTTGACTTTTATCTGGTTTGATGAACAGCATGTCACAGAGATTTATGGAATGGGCTACGTTTTTATGCTCAAAGATCAAATCTTTACATTTCAAAATGCAACAATGGAGCCAGGTCTTAGTGTGACCAAAGTGTTTTTTTTTTTCCAAAATCATGATCACAGCATTTGTAAGAAAATTCTGCAACACTGATATTTGCTGTAAACTTTTTGTATAGTAATGCAAGACACTCCACATTCTTGGTATTTGATTCTCCAACAAATAAGTTTGCTAAATTTGATTTGAATCCTGAAAACTGCTACTTGCAGCCATTGTAGCGTCACTGCTTTGCCATGGCAACAAGACATCAGCCATAAGCATCCCACCACACTGTATAAACCTGGAAAATTGTGTATGCACCTGGAAATTAAATAATAAATAATTTAGGCAGTCTAATGTAGTCTGTTGTCTACTATAATAATTACATCTTCTATGTACTGTATAAAAATGGGGAAAAAAAAATCTTCGGCTCATCTTTAAATTTACATCTGGTCCAGCAGGGCTAAGGCCAAGTTGTCCTTAACATCTAGAAACACCCCTGATTACTCCTTGGTCCACTTCCAACATGTGCCCATTGTAGGCTCTTTCAGTGGATAGGGGTTATCATGGGCATTCTTACTAATCCACAGTTATGTAACCTCATAATCAACTGGGTGTGATGCATTACGAGTCACACCGCCTATAACTGTCATTAAAATTTTCTGACCTTCCATCGGTTTGGACCGGATGAGATATTAATTGTTGCCCTTGCGTTACTGAGCCTTAATAAACACTCAACACTCTGTTGCTGATCAGTGGTTGGCCCACCGCTGACCACCACTGTCAGTAGGTATTCAATGCTGATCGGAAGGACCCGATATGCATTGTCGCCTCTGAGAGGTTCTGGCCCACTCGTCAAGGCGTAGAGATTTGGATCCCGTCAGAAGCTCTGTTCGTGCTGCTCTATGCTCTGTGCTGTGTTGCTTCAGGCTGCTGTTGAGAAGGGAGTGAAAAAGCAGATTTTTTTGGTGGAGGGATGCAACACAATGGTGAACATGACCCCATCCCAACTTTTTTTGAAAAGTGTCAAATCCAAAATAAGCAAATATTCTTCGTAAAACAGTCAAATTTTAGTTTTAACATCTGACCTGTTGTTTTTGTGTCCCAAGGCTATCAAAAGGGTATGCTTTATTGCCTATTTATATCCCCGAACGCCGAATGGCGTTCCGGGGATTTTATGTTTTTGGTCCGACCGCCACCGCCGCTGCCCTACGTGTTAACGCGATAACTTCAGTAATATTTCAATTAGACATATCAAGTTTTGCATATAAGTAAGTATCATATAGAGGAAGAACTGATTCCATTTTGGACAATTTACGATTTCTAGATTGGCAACCAGGGGCCAAAAACTGAAAAAAATCACAGTTTTTATCATATCTCTGGAAATATTTGTCCGATTCACCTCAAATCAAGTGCACATAAAATTCACCATTTTTGCCATATCTTTGGAACTATTTGTCCAATTGACATGAAAATATGTGCAACTGCAAGGTCATGACCTCACAACGTGTCACATGATGACATCATACCTGTATGGTTCAATATTTTGCCACCAGGTGGCGCTTTGTGATGGAAAAATTACCATTTTGGCCATATCTTCAGAACCATTTGTCCGATTGACCTGAAATTAAGTTCAAATGAAAGTCTATTCAAGGTCTATTCAAGGATTGGGGAATTGGAGGATTGGGGGCGTTCGGGGATATACCCCAAGCTGTCGCCTCCAACGGCATAGACCTAGTTTGGTCATGATTTTCATGGACAGGGTGTTGAGGTGCAGTCAAGGCTTGGAGGGTGTGCAATTTGTTGGTCTCAGGATTACATTTCTGCTGTTTGCAGAAGATGTGGTCCTGTTGGCTTCGTCATGCTGTGACCTCCACCGCGCAATGGAGCGGATCGCAGCTGAGTGTGAAGCGGTCGGAACGAGAATCAGCACCACCAAATCTGTGGCCATGGTTCTCTGCTGGAAAATGGTGGATTGCCCCCTCTGAGTGGGGGATGAGTTGTTGCCCCAAGTGGAGGAGTTTAACCCCTTTGTGCTGAAAACAAATATTGCCAGTTTTTCCAGTTGAGCATGAACCTATTTAGGCTTTATAGTTCAAAATTTGTGTCACAGAGACAGTGGAAAATTATTCAACTGAAGCAAGACATTTGGAAATTGAATTAAAGAATTTTTTAGGAATTCAATTTCGGAATTTATGGACACCGACGTCTATATCTGCGCAATTGGGGTCAAGTATCTCGGGGTCTTATACAGGAGTGAGGGTAGGATGGAGTGGGAGATCGACAGGCGGATTGTTGCAGTATCTGCGGTAAAGTGAGCGTTGTACCACTTCGTTCTGTTGAATATGGAGCTGAGCTTTAAGGCGAAGCTTTCGATTTACTGAGGACCTCAGACATCCATGAAAAGCCCAGAGTAGAACCGCTGCTCCTCTGTGTTGAGAGGAGTCAGTTGAATTGGTTCGGGCATCTGGTTCAGATGCCTCCTGGACGCCTCCCTTCAGAAGTGTTCTGGGCGTGTCCATCTGGGAGGAAGTCCTGAGGCCAACTCAGGACATGCTGGAGGGATCCTCCAGGGAGAGTTGATGAAAGTGGTCACTCTGGGCCATTTCTGGGCCACTCTGCTTTGTGTGCTAGCCCTGCGACCTGGACCTGGATAAGTGGAAGAATATGGACGGATGGATGTATGGATGGATGAATGGATGGATATGAAAACAGAAAGCAGTGATTACTAAATATACTTTGACTTGTATTTCATTGCAATGGTGGGCCAAGGAATGCCAGTTTACAGTACCTGCAAATGCATGAGAGAATCATTGAAAGGTTTGAAAACAATGCTCCTCAAAGACCGTTTTAAATGGATTTGGATAATTTACCCTTCATGGTGCAAAACGCGATCAAAAGTTTCAAGGAATCCAAGGACTTCCGGAGTGTAAAGGTCGAGTAAGTGAGCCTTAGCTGAATACCCATGGTCTTCGATGTCTCAGACGGCACTGCTTCAATAAATATCAATTTTCTTGAAGTGATACAACCACATGCGCTCAGGATTACTTTAGCAAACCTTTCTAAGTACTACAATATGTAGTTACATCCACAAATGCCAGTTAGAACTTTAATGTGAAGAATGAAAGCCTAATGTTAAGAGTTTAGAAGTGCATTTGACTTCTCTGGGCTCAACGCCATCTGTAATGAAAATGCGGAAATGCATATGAATTCAGGTGAATTAATATTTCAGGTCTTTTATTGGAAGAACTGGATGTCACATGCATCAGATTAAAGCCTGAAAGGTCCATCTGCATGGTTACCTGCAACGAGTTCAAAAGCCATGCTCTGTCATGGTATGAGGCTAGTCAGTACCCTTGGCAAGGATAAATTGCATTTATGTGAGTCCTCTATTAATACTAACATGTACACATAGGTTTTGGTGCTACATATTCTGTCTTCAAAATGGCACCTATTGCAGGGACATCCATGAATATTTCAACAAGGCAAAGGTGAACCGCATTCGCCACACATTAAAGAGGCAAAGCTGTGTAATGCTCAGTTGTGCGCCCCGGTGCGAATGCCACGATTGGCCATTCGTAGCTGATCGTGGAACTTCTCTGAAGCTGCCTTCACACCGGTTGCGAAATGAATTTTTTGCACAAAACGCATGTATTTGCATCTTTGCATTGACATTGAATGTAATTTGTTGTGCGAAAAATTTGTTTTGCATCTAGTGTGAAAGCAGCTTAAAATTTCCAGTCTGGACAGAAGGTGATGTGATGATCACGATTGACAATTAATTGTGTTGATCGCAGGAAATTTTTTGAACCGTCCAAAACCTTTCTACGATCAACATCATTGCAACGACTGACCTCAAGATCTGATAGGATCTTGTATATTTGTATATTTCACTGGATATACAATTGGAAAATGGCCGCCCATTCATTTCAATGGAAATTGCTCAATGGCACAGCATCAAGGATGTTTGTCCATGCTGCAGCTAGACCCTTCTCAGAGTCTTGTTGAAGATGCACGATAAGTCCTCCAAATCCCGCGACGGCAGCAGGATCTTGCAGAAAATCGTCAAAGATACTGGAGCCCTACTAACAGGATGGAGCAAAAGAGCCTACTGCCTGGTTGGAGAATAAATGACCTCTAGTGGCGATAAAAAAAAAATATTTGAGCTTTGGCCCAGCGAAGCCGGCGGCGTTTCTGGGTGCTGTTGATAAATGGCTTTCACTTTGCATTGTAGAGTTTTAACTTGCACTTGCAGATGTAGCGACGAACTGTAGTTACGGACAGTGGTTTTCTGAAGTGTTCCTGAGCCCATGTGGTGATGTCCTTTACACACTGATGTCAGTTTTTGATGCAGTACTGCCTGAGGGATCGAAGGTCACGGGCATTCAATGTTGGTTTTCGGCCTTGTCGCTTACGTGCAGTGATTTCTCCAGATTCTCTGAACCTTTTGACGATATTACGGACCGTAGATGATGAAATCCCTAAATTTCTTGCAATAGCTCGTTGAGAAATGTTGTTTTTAAACTGTTCGAAATTCAGCTCACGCATTTGTTCACTAAGTGGTGACCCTCGCCCCATCCTTGTTTGTGAATGACTGAGCATTTCAGGGAAGCTGCTTCTATACCCAATCATGGCACCCACCTGTTCCCTATTAGCCCGTTCACCTGTGGGATGTTCTAAATAAGTGTTTGATGAGCATTCCTCAACTCTCTCAGTGTTTTTTGCCACTTGTGCCAGCTTTTTTGAAACATGTTGCAGGCATCAAATTCCAAATGAGCTAATATTTGCAAAAAATTACAAAGTTTACCTGTTCGAACATTAAGTAACTTGTCTTTGCAGTGTATTCAATTGAATATAGGTTGAAAAGGATTTGCAAATCATTGTATTCTGTTTTTATTTACGATTTACACAACGTGCCAACTTCACTGGTTTTGGGTTTTGTATTATTTTATTAGAATTGCATTCCATCAACATTGATTTGCCTTTTTAAGCTGAAACAAAATTAATAGGAATTTGACATTGATCATGAATTTGATTCGCCAGTGAAAAAACTTTGAAATCAAGGCAGGAATAATAACACATAGTGAATGTTTATTGATGGTGGAAAAATCTGTAGTGTGTAAAATATAGGCTATATTAAGGTAAGATGGATTCTTTAAGGACATATCTGTTAGATACATATGTCATGTGGCAGCAAATGACACTCCTGTGGCAGCCAGTAACACTCCTGTGGCAAATATTAAAATATGCAATAAAAATACAGTTATGAAAATATTCTAACCCCCATAATAGTTAAAGATGTCAGTGTCTGTCATCAGTGTTCCACAACGTAGATGTTACAAATGAGAAAACAAACACAAAACAGTAAAAACAGGTTTGTAAATAAAAATGTCAACTTGTAGACCATTTTTTCCCAATGTTGTTATTCTATATTTAATTACTAGTCACATTTTATTATTCATACTTTCTAAGAATAAAAGTGGAAGGTTCGTTTTTCATTATCGTAACAATTATATAAAAGCAGTAAATAGTGTATTTTGTCCCTTTTAATTTGTAGCTCTTGATGGTACTCCTTTGACACCCAGTGGCATTCCTGTAACAGCTACTAGCACTGTGGTGGCAGCTAGTAGCACTTCTGTGACACCTAGTGACACTCCTGTTGCAACTACTGGCACTTATGTGACACCTAGTGGCACTCCTGTAACAGCTACTGGCACTCTGGTGGCAAATATAAAGATATTTTCATAATCGCATCTATATTAAATATTTTAGTATTTTACATCACATAAGAATTAGGCATGTCAGTGTTTGTAGTCAGTCTTTTGCTGGTTAGATGGTACAAAGAAATGAGAATGCAAACACAAAATGGTAAAAAAAAAATACACCTTTGTAAATAAAAATGTGTAAACTTGTTGCCAAGTTTTTCTTACATTTTTAAAAATTATTAATTAGTCTATGCTTTATTTTTAAAAAAAATTAAAATAAAAAAAATGAGGATTTGTTTTTCATTATTGTAACTAATTAGTATATAAAAGTAGTAATAAGTAAATAGAGTTTTATTGTCCTTTTCATTTATGGCACCAAGTAGCACTTCTGTGGCAGATAGAGGCACTCCTGCAGCATCCACTGACACTCCTGTAAATAGTAAATAAGTCATTAGTACATAGTGTATTTTTTGTCCTTTTCATTTGTGGCTCCCGGTGGCACTCCTGGGGCACCAATCAGCCGTCCAGTGGCAGCTACTGGCATCACCATGGCATTCACTGATACTTCTATGGCAGCTACTAGCACCACTGTATGTACCTAGCTGTTAAGGTAAAAGGGAAGAGCTGGAGTGTACGAACTTGCTTAGTAACCTAGTAAACTGCAGGCCAGATTCCCCGCAGATAATGCACCCAGGCTCTGACAGGCCTGAAAGCATGCTCACAGTCTTGAGTAGAAGCAGTGTAAATCCTAGTGTAAGCAAGTGCAAGCTATTTGAGAGTGAGGCTTGATGAAGAAGAGCGGAATCTGCTGAGTGTTCTTCGTGCTCACACGGAGGGAAATAAAAAAGGGGGAATCAAGGGGCAATAAAGACAAAACAAAAAAAAAAACCCGGATGTAAGATGGCCACCACCAGAAGGGTGATTCTAATCCAGTTTTTTAGGGGAAGGAGCTCTATTTCTAGTGTTCAGAAAACAACTTCATTTCGGTAAATTTCGAAGTGGAGTCTTTCCGAGTGGTAAGCTCAGACATGGAACGCCATTTCTCCCCATCTGAAGCGGTACCACTGCCACTCTGCTTATTGGCTGAAGTTCTTACGTGGGATTTCGAACCAATATTTAAAACAAACAGTGTGCAAATGGTTGCGTGACGCGATTTTCTTATTCGTCTTTAAAGCAACATCAGTCGGAAAAAAACCTCAATTGTTTCATAACCTACATTATATCAAAATCGATGTTGCAGTTCGTAAAATTTCTTGAATATTCGGACCTGTGATTTATCGGTAAACTCTAAAAGTTTTTTTCCCAAGATTTTTTGGAAGTCTGAACGTTTTTTACGGCAACAAAACAGACCGACCGACAGTTTCAAGGCCTCAGACAAGCATCATCCTAAACAGCAGATGTCGCCGTTGCCTTTTTGAAGCTTCTTGTTGGCTTCCGTCCATGTTTTTTCTGTCTTGCGCAGGAATATGGTATAATTCGATTGGCTACCGATAAGCAAGTGTTTACCCTGATTTGATAGGGGTTGTATCCATTGCGTCATTACTTCTGTGATCCCAGCCAATCATAGGTTTGAATGGTTACAGACAGCGGAACTTGGAGAGAGAAAATGCACTTAGAAGTGATTAAGAAGCTTTGCTGAAGGTAATATTTTTTTGTTTCCAAGGGTTCAGTATGAGCTTTAAAACAGAAAATAATGTTTGGAAAACTCGTTAGACTCATTGCTTAATTTTGAAATTAGCTGACGACTTGCTCCTGTCCGAGGAAAAGAATAAAATCAATCTTCCGACCCAGAGGGTTTCGTAAAGGAAACGAGCTCGCTAGCTACAGAATATCAGCAAGCTAATGTATCGTACTCTAGATGGTGATTGGTCAGCTCGCTATATAGTTATTTACCATTAGAAAAACAGGAGTAAGTACCTCAGAAACTGTTTCAATAGCCGATAATTAATGCTAAATTAACCGGATTTGATCCGAAGGGTTTATGTCCTTTTAAACTGGCTCAAAAGAACGCCCTGCAAATGGCCTATACTTGGTCCTGCGTAGACCGGCTGCAGTTACCTGGTTTCGTTTTTGCTTTCTGGGCGCTGACTTATATTCGCACAAAAATAGGTTTCAGACTAACTGTTACTCACCATGGCTATCGAATGCAAACGGATGCATCCCAGAGTATCAAATGTGCAACTGGAAAACTTGGCTAATTTATTGGAGAACCGGATAATCAGTAGCTTGTCGCTTCCCCGGCGCGTTCACGCAAAGGGAAATTAAATAAAGGGTCGGAATAACGGCCACGAATGACAGTCACAAACTATTCTACATATCAGAATCGTTCCTCATCGCATACACTATAAGTCTCAGAATTAAAGAAGCCAAGAAAGTGAACTTTTTCTGTAGCTCGTAAGATTGAACTACCACGTTAGATCTAGTATTAGACTTTTCACAATACCATATCCATTTCAAAGTAGACCATTTGCATCTAATACGCCTGCATCTAACTACGCACACAGTAAACATGTGCCCTTCCCTCTTACTGTAGTTTTTATTTTGAGTCGTGAATAGGCTAATCTGAGTTATCACAACGCTGATTGAGAATTTGAAATGTACAAATCTGCATTAAAAAAAAACCCTCCAAAAAATGAAGTTCACTGAAAAGCACGGCTTAAAAAGCACTTTTTATGGAGACATATAGTTTTTTTGAAGAAGTCTTCATTAAGAATGCAAAATTACTAAAATATTTGTTCTGCCGACTGGCTGCATAGACTATAAAAATAATAGAAACTATTATATCTCTGGAGTGAATGATATTGAATCTGCAGCATCGCGTGCTTTTAAATGTCAAAATTAAAAGCATTTGTCTGGATGGTCGCAGACAGCGGAACTTGGAGGGAGAAAATAATTTTGAGATTAGCTGATAACGATCTTATGAGCGAAAAAAAAAAATATTAACATCAATCTTAAAACCTAGATGCTGTCGGAAAGGAAACGAGCTCGCTAGAATAGTTTACGCTGGACGGTGATTGGTCAGCTTGCTATATAGCTGTTTACCATCAGATAAACAGGAGTACGTACCTGAGAAACGGTATCGCGATCCGATGATCTGTACTCATTAAAGGGAGTTGATCTGATGGGTTGATGTCCTTTCAAACTGGCTCATACTAACGCACTGCAGATGGCCTATGCTTGGTTCTGCGTAGACCGGCTGCAGTTTCATGGTTTCGCTTTTGATTTATGGGTGCTGACTCATGTTCGCACTAAAATCACTTCGACTGCCCACAATGGCTATCGAATACAAACAAATGCATCCCACGGTATGAAACGTGCAGTATAATAACTTGGCTAATTACAAGAGAGACAGATAATCCGTGGTCTGTCGTTTGACCTGCGCGTTCAAGCGAAGGGAAGTTGGCTACATAAAGGGTCGGAATAACGGCCATTAATGACAGTCACAAACTATTCTGCACATCAGAATCGTTCCTCATCGCATACACTAGAAGTGTCAGAAGTAGAGGTGCCCAGAAAGTGAACTTTTTCTGTAACTTGTAATTCCACGTCAGATCTTGTTGCAGACTTAACCGTCTCGCAATAAACCATTAACTTCTAATACTCATACCTGTATCTATACATGCAAACTTAGTAAACATGTGCCCTTCTCTCTTATTGTGGTTTTTATTTTGAGTAGTGATTAATCTCAGTTATCTGGATGTTTTATGAGAATATGAGAAATGTACAAATCTGCATTAAAAAAACAATGAAATTGTGGTTCACTGAGAAGCACGATTGTTTATGAGTTTTTATGGAGTGATATAGTGTTTTGAACTAGTCATCAATAATTAAGAATGCAAAAATAATTTGTTTTTCAGACTGGCCACATAAAATGCAAATTTAACAGAAATTATCTGTGGAGTGAGTGATATTGAATATGCAGCAGCACATGCCTTAACCATCAAAATTAAAAGCAGTAGGATGGTTGCATCTCATCTGTCTTTTGTGCTTTTCACAGGTGACAGAACTGAGTTCACAGCCAGTCAATAGAGCCGAAGACAAACTGTGGAACTGTGCTGTCCTGAGTCCGGACTGGACTGAGTGGAAGCACTGGGGAGAAAGCAAGAGGGCAGGCCAGACAGGACGATCTGGAAAAACTAGGCGAAGACGGATCTGTGATTTTACTGGGCTGAGCGAGACATCGGATCAGAGCAGGCATGGCTGGGTTCCTGGATAACTTCAGGTGGCCGGAGTGCGAATGTATTGACTGGGGAGAGAGGCGCAATACTGTGGCCTCCGTCGTCGCAGGAGTGTTGGTGAGTGATCAACTGTGGCAGATTGCGTGTGTCTGGTCTGGGAGTGCGAGTCAGTCAGTGAACAGAAATGGTATAACATCTGCCTCTATGTAAGGATGAGTGTGCAGCTTAGTGTTTGTACATTGGAGCCTGTTTCAGTAAACTTGCGCAGTGCCTGTTCCTTGGATCTTCTGCAATGCGCTCGTCAAGAGTGAAGCTGATTGGATGAACGGATGTCGAGAAAACCAAGGAAAAGATGTACAGACGGGCAGAGACTCCTTCCGTTTGTAATTCGATGAATTTAGGTGTTTGTTTGTGAGAGATATCCGGTGTGTGTATGTGCGCGCAGGCACGCATTTGGGCACAGAAATGGGAGTGGCTGTGGCCAATATATGTGTATCAGGGTGTTGGGCCTCTCCCATCTCTCCCATCTATTGGCATCCAAATGATAGTATGTGTATGATATATTGGCAGACCTTTCTTTGCCATCCACCTTTACTCACTATTTCCTCTTCTCCAGCATTATGTTGTTGGTGTTGTTGTTGGATATGGTCTTATCCGTATTGCTGTAGGTTTTGAGCAAAGTCTAATGATGATTGCATCTGAGCGGACTCTTCAGCTGTCCGTATAAAAATCTGTACGAGCCAACTGGCAATGTGAATAATTGTGGAAACGGACAGTCATCGGTGCTCCTTATTTCTCCGGACCTCGCCCGTTCGAGCCGCATCGATAAGTGGATGTTTGCGTTGCAGTACGAGTTTGCTGCAGAGAGTCAGTGGAGAAGATGCTCGCGTGTGTTCACAGCCCATCAGAAATGATCTTGTGCTTAGCAGGAAGTAGCATTGTGCACTCTCGAGGTGGGGATTTCCACAGTCAGGATTTTTCTGACCGGACGCTATACACACAGGCTCTCGGACTGCCTGACAAGCGCACACACATTCCCGCACTCTTACACACATGAATAACTGCACCAACTCTGCTCACATCTCACCACGCCCTCCAGCTTATCACGGTCTTTGCCTACTCCAGTGTTGGGGCTCTCTTTGCTTGGCTTATCGCGTCCTGAAAAAAAGCTTTATTTTTTAGAGGAAGTTAATGACCAGAGTCTCTCCTCTGTGTGGGGTGAGTCTTTAGTGGGTATGGAGTGCTTGGGGAATCTGTGGAGCTACACTTGGCTTAGAACACATTCTGCCGCCACTGTGTTCTGTCTTTTGATTTTTGATGTTAAAACTGTACTGTGTATGACTGGACGGATGTTTAATATTGTATAAGTCCAGTCTCTGACCTGGGTGGGGAAGGTAACTGCATTAGCAGCTGTGCACAGTCTGATTTACGGCACACATCACTGCCGGCTAATCTCTTATCGTACACAGTCTCAAGGTTCCGGGTAATGTAGCCTAAATGGGCTGCTGTTCTGCTTTGATGAGAGGCATTATAAATTAAAATGGAAATTGAGCACCTTCTTAAGACATATCATAAGTGATCCCTTTTTTTGGCTTAGGTGAGGGTTGGTGGTTCAAGCCCCACCGTGGCCACAGTGAGATCAGTGCAGCTGTAGGGCCCTTGCTTTGTGGCTCTAGGACTCTCCGTCCCCGCAAGTTTTGTCCCCTAGGAAAATTTCGTTCCCGGACTCTTTGCCCCTGGATTGATTGTCCCCAAAAATGCTTTGCCCTCTTCCTGCATTATAACCCTAAACTCAACCCTTATATCATTGTGATCCATTCGTCGACTGTCCGTCCATCCATCTGTCAACAATGGTGGCACGTTTTGTTATCATGAAAAATGCAGGGGATGAAAAGTCCAGGGACAAAAAATTCAGGGATGGAAAATCTAGGGACGAAAAGTCCTGTAACCCTGCTTGGTCTAATCGGCTGAAAGTCACCGTGGATAAAAGCGTCTGCTCAGTATGTGCATTTGTGTGAGTGTTTATGCACATTTGGATGAAGATATGCAACCCAAATACAGATCTTAAACAACAGGTGAGTGCATATCGGACCTGTATCTGACATTGATCATAATAATCAGGTGGAGCATGTACAGCTTTCAATGAAACCAGCTATACTGCAAGTTTCAGGGACCAGATTTCTTTTATTTTGAGCCTACAGCCTACATTCACTGTTTTGAGAAAGTATTTTTCCCCGTCTTTATTACTATTATTGCTCATTTGTCATTTTTAAATGTTTCAGATCATCTGACTAATTTCAATATGAGATAAAGGCAACTTGAGTAAACACACATGGTGGCTTTTAAGTGATCATTTTGTTATTGAAGGTAAAGAGTTATTCCAACCCTATATCACCCATGTGAAAAAATGATTGCCCCCTTGAACCGAATAGATGGTTTTGATGCCCCTGGCAGCAACAGCTGCAGTCAAATGCTAGTGATGAGGGGCGGCGTGTCATACATCGCTGTGGAGGAACTTTGGCCCACATGTCTTTGAAGTATTGTTTTAATTCACCCACATTGGAGGCTTTTCGAGCATGAACTGTGTGTTTAAGGTCACGCCACATTATTTCAATCAAACTCACGCCAGGCCACTCCAAAAAGCTTCATTTTGTTTCTTTTGAGCCGTTTAGAAGTGGAATTGCTCGTGTGCTTCCGATCATTGTCCTGCAGTGTAAAGTCGCTTTCACACCGGGCGCGAAATGAATTTTTCGTGCAACAGATTACATTCAAAGTCAATGCAAAGACGCAATTGACTTTGAATGAAATCTGTCGTGCGAAAAATTAATTTCACGTCCAGTGTGCAAGCAGCTTAACTCAACTGCATCTGAGCTTTTGGTCGTGAACTGATGGTTGGACATTCTCCTTCAGGATTTTGCGTTAAAGAGCAGAATTCATGGTTCCATCAATTATGAAGCAGCTACATAGCCCCAGTCCATCACACTACCACCACCGTGTTTGACTGCTGGCTTGATGTTTGTATTGTGGAATGCTGTGTTAGCTTCACACCAAAAATAACGAGACCCATGTCTTCCAGAAAGTTCCATGCTTGATCTATTAAAGGAGAATTCCGGTGTGAAATTGACTAGGGGTGTATTTAAAGATGATAACAAGTACTAACCTTTGTCGAATACTCCACCTCCGTTTGCACGCAAAATTTCAAAATAAATGGCTTTTTAGCCAAAGCTCCCAACAGGCTTACAATAGTTGTGAATCGGGCATAGCGTTGCCATGCAAAGAAATTGCAATTTTTTTAATCATTAACAAGGCTCAAAGTAGCTCCACAGTTCATCGGTAGAATTCCGAGGGCCCTGACATCTAAAACGAGGCACTGAGAACTTTGAAAACGCACAGGTAGTTTATTAAAAGAAGACTATTTATGCAAACAATACCTTGAGGTAGTTTCCAGTCGCCTCCATCTTGAAAGTTACGATAAGTCGATTGAAGAGCACGAACGAATAGATTGCAATCTGTTCCCCTATCCTTCCTATTCGTTAGTGCTCGTGTGTGCGCGCGTGTGTGCAGGTGCACGTGAATGAATAATGTATCCATTCTGAAGCGTCTCTGAGTGCCCAGAAAAGCGCTATATAAAACTGATGCATTATTATTATTATTATTATTATTATAACGTGAGCGACTTGCAGGCGACCTCTTGTTCCACTGAGCGCGACATGTCAGCGCAGCGTATTACCCTTGATAGTTATTTTGTTATATCCCCGAACTGCGTTTCGGGGATATTATGTTTTTGGTCTGACCGCCGCTGTCGCGCCACCCTACGTGTTATAACTTCAGTAATATTTCAATTAGAAATTTCATGTTTTGCATATAAGTAAGTATCATAAAGAGGAAGAACTGATTCGATTTTGGACAATTTACAATTTCTAGATTGACCACCAGGGGCCAAAAACTGAAAAATCACTGTTTTTATCATATCTCTGGAAATATTTGTCCGATTGACCTCAAATCAATTGCGAATGAAAGGTCATGACCTGAGGATGTGTCCCATGATGACATTATACCTGTTTGGTTCAAAATTCTGACACAAGGTGAAGCTTTGTCACCTAAAATTCACTATTTTTGCCATATCTTTGGAACCATTTGTCCAATTGACATGAAACTATGTGCAACTGCAAGGTCAAGACCTTACAACGTGTCACATTATGACATCATACCTGTATGGTCCAATATTTTGCCACCAGGTGGAGTTTTGTGATGGAAAATTATCATTTTGGCCATATCTTCAGAACCATTTGTCCGATTGACCTGAAATTAAGGTCAAATGAAAGGTCATGACCTGAGGGGCTTTATATTGTATTGGGTCTATTCAAGGATTGGGGAATTGGAGGATTGGGGGCGTTTGAGGATGTACCCCAAGCCATCGCGTCCGACGGCATAAGCCTAGTTTTAGTTATGATAAAAACATTGGTCATGTGACAGCCACCTTGGTGTTTATGGAAACACCATAGCCATGTGATGACATCAGAGAGGTGCATGTTATGGCATCATAATGGTTCATTGTTCACTATAATATAAAGGCGAAGTTGCATAAAACAATGTGCTCCGTCATGCAGGCGTCTCCGTGTTCTACCGAGCGCAGAATGTCAACGCAGCGTCTTTCCCTTGATAGTTGCTTCCTGCCTAACACGATCTGGTGTGCAATTCCCATTAGCACAAATGCCAACGTAGTTGGATCCAATGACTGCATATGGTCGCACAATTGGAAGCTTATCCCTGCTATACTCAGATCTGCGCTGCCTCCTGCCAGATTTTGCTTATTTCGTCATTTTCACCGGCATATTGGTGGAACGAACTTTTCCGCGTTGATTGTATTTAATGTAATATCTGTCATTGTTGTGCTGTAGCCTACTACAGTCCAGCCTTGAAGTATGAACACCATAGAGAGATTAAAAATGCTGAAAATTGAGACCCCCACACATTCTCTTATGTGTTAAAGTTACATGAAATAGAACCCGTGGATCCCCACGGGCTGAGTGGTAGTTAATTTATAATTATAATTTATTCATAATGTGATACCATGGGACATCTTTTACGTAATCAACACAAATTAAGAGTGGGATGTTGAGGGCGCAAGAGTATAGGTTGCTCTTCAGTCCGAGAAAAAGTGAAATTTGCCATTTCGGGAGGTCAGAGTTCTCCGTGCACCCTCATCCTATTTTGATAATCTTATGTGCCAGGCAGCCCTTACACCTCTACTACCTGTGATATGAAGATTACTGGACAAGAGAGCCAGTTTAAGCCTAATGCCACTTGAGAGCGCTAGTCTGTAACATTTGAGCTTCTGAGAATGTCTGGGAGCGGTGTTTTGATGTCTGCGCACACACACACACACACACACACACTCACACACACTTTTCTGCATTCTGCCGCTTCCTGCACCCCCACGTGTCCATGTTGAGCACAGAGTTTCTACGCTGATGAACAGAACAGAGCCATGCAAATACATTGTTTAATGGCCTGAAGCAGCTTTGGAATATTGTGTGTGTGTGTGTGTGTGTGTCTGTCAGTGTGGGCCTGTGTGTGAGTGTGGGCGTGCGCGTGCATGTCTGCGTCTGTATGAGCTGTCCCAGTTGTGAAATATTATTACAGGGGAAATCTGAACACATTTCCGGCCAGAACGCCGCAGGAAAATTTCTCCGGGAAAAAGGTGTGGCCTGGACCAGTACTTGCGTGTAGCTCCATTACTCATTCCCAACGGTTTCTCTTTACCCACTTCTGTCTCTCCTCCCCCTCCCTCCTTCTCTCTCTCTCTCCCTCCCTCTCAGTTCTTTACCGGCTGGTGGATCATGATCGACGCGGCAGTCTCGTACCCATTGCAGTCGCAGATGAATCACGCCTTCCACACATGTGGCGTGTTCTCCACACTGGCCTTCTTCATGTGAGTGACCGTGGAGTCCAGGGCCGCTGCGTCAAACGGAGTGCTGGTTCTAATGGCCTCTCGAGTACAGCGGTACCAGGAGGGGGCGCTGTGTTCGTGAGCTGCTTAGCTCTGCGCACTCTGGACTTCCTCCCGCTAACCAGTCCGATCCAAAGACATGCAGCTGAGGTCTGCAGATGAAAACAGAATTATCCATTAGCTTCCGTGGCTGGTGTTACATAAACGTTCATTGTTTGATATGACCATCCATCCATCATCTATGCCACTTACATCTGTTGATGGTCATGGGGGCTTGAGCCTATCCTGCCATCCTTCCGGGGAGAGATAGTAACACACCACGCACTGCTCTCCTGTTTGTGTCAGGACACATACACCATGCACTTACACACTCTTACCTGGCAGAAATTTAGTCTCCAGTCAGCCTGACATGCATGTGTTTGGACTGTGGGAGGAAACCGGAGTACCCAGAGGAAACCCGCATGAACACGGCGAGAACATGCAAACTCCACCCAGGAAGGCCCCAGGCCGGATTCGAACCCTCAATCAATTGTTGCCGTGATGCGAGCACTCCACCTACCGCGCTAACTTGAGCAGAATTTTGTTCCTATGAATATAATTTAGTCAAATATCTATTTTTAATCTATGTACGCAGTGTTGCGTGCCACCCTTTTTGGATATGCGCTCTATTTTTATTTCTTGGCTTGAGGTACATTTGTGAGCATGCCCAGCTGGAGCAGACTGTGGAACTCAGTGGATTGACTGTTATGAAAGGGTTACTGTGTCGGGGACAGTGGTGTGAATATAGGCTCTGTGGAGAAGCCCTGTTCTCATGCCTGTGTGCGCGTGTTACAGGATTAACGCTGTGTCCAACGGTCAGGTGCGGGGAGATACCTATGGAGAGGGCTGCTTTGGCCGAACCGGTAAGGACGGGACTCTTCGTTTGCTCTCAGACAGCTGTGTTTGATGTAATGCCGAGGCAGAAAATTAAGGGGGACAGAACTGCCCTCATAATTCTCAAAATGCCCCTGTAATCAGAAAGCAGTAGGCAAACACTGCCCCTTGTTTCTTTAGAAGTAATTTTCAGTTGCTTCATCAGTTTTCCTGAAAGCAGGGTTTTTACTGATGGAGTATAATGTCTAAAGCCACGGTACAGGCATCGTAAAGTCGCTTAAAATTTCAGCCCGCCTCATTATTCTCGCATGCTTTTTATAATCACTCATTGTTTCTTACGTTGTTGGAATTTTGTTTTACAATTTGCCCTCATTCCTATTGAACTGCCCCTGGGATTTTACCCTGTGGGATCTCAAATGGCACCTTTTGAAAAATGGCAGTTTTATATCCAGAATCGGTTTGTCTCCCAATTGCTTTTATCACCCTCAAGTCTTACTTTGCCGTGGTCGGCTATGAAAGATGTGGTATTGCGGTCAGAGACAAAGGATGAATAATATTCTTGTGGAGGATTTGGATTTGTGGCAACAAATGTTAGTTTGGGAACAACATTTCCTTTTTGCCCCTCGCCATTGATGATATTTACTCTCAGAGCATAGATGACATTCAATTGTAATTTTGGGCCCCTGCACAGTCCCCTCATTGTCCCTGACGCCCTTGCTCTCTCTCAGGGGCCCGCCTCTGGCTCTTTATCGGCTTCATGATGATGTTCGGGTCTCTCATCGCCTCCATGTGGATCCTGTTTGGGGCCTACGTCACGCAGGTGTCCAGTAAGTCCGCTCATCTGTTTTCCCTCGCAGTCCTCCTCCTCTCACAAGCATGTAAATGTGCCCTGAGTCTGACCCTCTCGTCCTGCGCAATAGTGCCATCACAAATCCCGTTATTCCCTCTCTCTTGGTGCAAAATGCGGACTTACTGCGGCAGTTTTCTATTCTGTGGTTTCTATTCAGCGCCTGCAGAATGATTAGCATTTAGCGGTGGCTAGCACGCAGCGGCACGGTTGGCACTCAAAGGCGTGATTAGCATTTAGCAACATGGTTAGCACTTAGCAACATGGTTAGCACTTAGCACTGTGGTTAGCACTCAGAGACATGGTTAGCATTTAGCGGCGTGGTTAACACGTAGAGGCATGGTTCGCACTCAGCAGTGGGGTTTGCACTTTGCAGCCCCACTGCTAACCACAGGGAAGGGAAGTTTTTGTGGGGCTCTACATGTTGAAATGATGCTTGGATCTAAATGAACAAGGTCTTATTGATAAACTGGGCTTGGGGCAAATCCCCAGCAGAGGGTGGACGAACCAGCTGTGGTACTTATCTTATTGTGGCACGGGGGCCACCAGCCATCCTGTTTCCCTTCAAACACGTGAGACCCTAGACTTTAAAGTGTGCCAGCCTGAGCTGATATGTGTGTTTAAGCCTGGTATTTGAGTGATATTTCATGGTTCTCACTTCCTGTCAAGTTTACATGAGTCATAAGATGAGTTTTTGCGAAACAGAAACCACGTCATGCAGCTGGCTAAGGCTGTTACTCTAGTGTTCAATGATGACATTACTGACGGCCGCAAGAGCATGCCTACAGCCGCAGCTTCCTGTCACATGACTTCATGGAGCCAATCAAATTCAGAAATAGACGTGTTGTGAGGGAAGTCTGCTTCTGCTGTTTTTGAGAAGTAATTTTTGTGGTTCTCTTCCTTGGTTTCCAGAAAATGAGGTGTACCCTGGGCTTGCAGTGTTTTTTCAAAACGCCTTGATCTTCTTCAGGTGAGAATCTAAGGTTTCTCACACAATCACACAAACTCAGGCACGCTCACAGAAAAAAGTGTGCACCCGCCCTGAACTGTGTTTACAAATTGTACTACGCATCAAAAAAGTGAACAATAAGTCCATCTTTCCAAGCATTTTAATCCTGCATTTAGACTTGAAACACAATTTTATTACCTTTTTTCTCAGTAAGACAAAAATTCTGACAGTGAGGTGTGGCAATTTTGACTCATTTCTGGATTTGTTCATGGGGTAAAAAAAAAAAAAAAAAAATGTATTTGCCAAGCATGTGGTGACTTAAAATGAGCAGATATTAGCTTAACTCTCATTTTAAAATAAGAAGCCTTGCTAAGATTGAAGCTTTTTGTAATGTAAGGGAGTAAGTCTATGCAGCTGATCTGGAGAGTAAACCGATTGTTCAGTTGTTGTCAGGGCAAAAATGTCGATTATCTTGTCAAGTGTCTAGTCATTGTGATCATACGTATTTTTTTGCCTATTCTTCAGCACACTCATCTACAAATTTGGGAGGACGGAGGACCTGTGGGGTTAGAACTTCCGCCTTCGCCCGGATCTCCCAAACCTCTCTCTGGCCCCTCCTCTCTTCTCTCTGCTTTCTCCTCCTCTCCTGTCGTCTGTTGTGGGGTTGGTTTCCCGATAGCGTTGCATGACGAGACTAAAGGATGTGTTTGGTGAGGCCCTTGGGCAACAAGCTTCCTCTCTCTGCACGGTTTGACCTGGGTACACTCTGGGGATTGAGTTGCTAGAAACCCCAGTTTGCAGATGCTTTTGGGAAATCCCACCGATATTTCTAGAGTTGATTGCCGGAGAAGTTCTAAGGAGTTTTTGGGATCGAGATGCTTTTGGGAAATTTAGCACCATTCGTCTCAAAGACTGGATTCTGGGATTCAGGAATATTCTTGAATTTTGCTGGACCGGTTTCTGTTCAAACCTTGTGGACCAAAAACCTCCTTCCATCCGTCCTGATCTGCTCTGTGACGCGCGTCACTCGCTGTCCAAATGTCTGCACTGCCAGGACTCGGCCCGAATGACTCCCGTCCAGCCACCACCATACCCCCAGTACCCTCAAGTTCTGGCTTCATCATGGAATCACATTCACACATTAATGCTGTGACTCCACTGGAGACAGATAGCAAGGCCGTGACTGACTTTCTTCCCCCAAAACCTGGCCCCCTCCCTCCATCGCACTCTTAAACCTGACCAACGAGGCGGCAGAAGCTCTGCTGTAACTCCGCCCATCCTTTGAAAAAGCTCTCATTCTCCCACCTCAGTCAGCCTGGGAAACTCCAGTCCCTCAAAGAAATGCGATGGTCTTCTGGCTTCTGTTGAGTCACCAGGGCGGGGCTGAGTTACAAAGCTGATGATTGGCCGGTGGTCACAAAATTACTCATAACAGTATCAGAGTGTTTTTGCTGTCCTCGCTTCTGTTGGTTTTTCATCGTTGAAAAAAGTGATGTTTTTAAATGACATTTTTGCAGTTATGTTCATTATTGTGAACTTTCCATCGCTGTGTTTTCCGACCGTCTGCAGCGCTCGCTCTTGTGTTTCACCTGTTGCGAGTCCACTTACCATAACAATTTTAATTTTCTTTTTAGACTTATAAAAAAGTAAAATCATAAATTATAGCACGGAAGGACAACTTTTACTGCACTGGTTGACTCAATTATTCCAGGACTTGGAGTTAGAAAAAAGAACATGCATTCTGTAAGAGAACATTTATCATAGTCTGATATGTCCACACACTTAAGTATAGAGGCAGGTCTCGCAATGAATGCTTGGCATACTTACTCATATATACATGCACATACACATTTGTAGTAAATGCTCTAAATGTACAATTCATGTGTAATATAAAATAATGCTTAATACATTTGGTAATGCACAAATTAACAATGCTATTCATATTAGTTGATATAATTACTGTAAATGGGACAAAACTGAAGGAAATTATGAAGTAGCATTTTGTCATGTTTGTACTGAAGACTTTAAGGAGGAACAGTTTTATTAATTTAAAAAAGTATCACCGAACCTCCTCATTTGATTGAAAATTTTTGCAAGGCCTATGGGTCCTATAAAAATGTTAAAGTTGAAAGGATCAAATATCAGAAGCCTGGATGTGACTGGTGGATTGGAAAGGAATTATTAAAATTATCTGAGTAAATTATACATTTTGGAAAATGTTTCCCTGCTGACAGGAAACCTGATCAGTGAATTTTGATATCCCACTCCAATGAGTTCAAAAGTCCAGACTATTCCGGGACTAGGCTAATGCTCAAGTCTTGTATTATCTGACGACTGAGAGGCCAAGTCTGAATATCAGTTAATTGACCCGGCTTTTCAAACTGGGACGAAAACCACAAAATCTAGGTGGGGTGAAGGTGGTATGAATTGTTGGCACAGCCTAGAAACCTGGGATTTAGCAGGCGTAGCACTGTGAACAAGGATAAACCTCGTCCTAAGTCTAGATTGTTGAAATGTGGATACCGTTTAATGTTAATTTTGTGGCAGTATTGTGTGATTGTTGAACACTGATCCCTGTATCTTTTATTTTTTTTTCTTTAAATATGAAAATTATTTTCGATCACCGCAATTCACTGAATTAATTTGAAAACCTCACATGACTTCGGCGGAAATGCAGCTCATCGTGAAGACCAACTGAAAAAAGTGTAATGCTTTCATTGGGCTGAAGTATTTAAAATGACCATGTCTTCGTTGCTCACCAGGGTCCTCATTTACTTAGAAAAAAACATGAAATTGCAAAGATACGAAAATGTGGTGTACTTGCGTAAGAAAATCAATGTCATGTCTGTAATGTCCCGGTTTAAAAACTGGTGGGTACATTAAAATGCGTGCCATTTTAAATGTATGAAGTGCCATCTCCCTTAATTTTGCATACCATTAATTATGTTTGTTTTTATGTCCGTTTGTTATATGTTTATACCCATAATCCGCGGGTGGAAATTAAGTAAACAATGATTATTAATGCGGCCTCAGATGCTGTTTCAGAACAGTACAGCATAGAGCTCCGATCTGATATGATGTCATTGTAAACCTGTGATTGGTCTGTTTTGAGCCACCTGTTTAGTGGGCTTTTTGGCCCATATCATGCTGAATTTATTTTATCTGCTGTTACTTGTGCTTTGCGTGCATGCCATTTTCCCCTTGAGTGCACCCAAAACTAATTTATTGTGTATTCACAATGTTGAAGTTGCATTGTCGCATTTGTGCTATGTTGCGCACTGTAGAAAGCTTTCTTAACTCAAACTTTCAGCGGACGAGTAGTTATTTCCACTCAGGCGAAGCGTATTGGTTTTTTTTCCCCTGTATTTTATTTTAATTCTTGCCATACTGTTGAGTGCATTGGCTGCATATAAATTACATAATTAATTGTTTTTATGACTGTCATTACCTTTACCTGCACTTATCTATGGTGAAAAAAATAAATTCAGAGCAGATCTTCACAACATTTAACTTCAGTAGTGAGTTTAGAACTCTTCCTCCGCCAGTCATATTTTAATTTAGGTCATATTGTTGATGTCATTATTCAAGATATGCGTCATTGTCTTACACTGGAATATGAATGTTAAAAAATGTACAGTAAAAAGGATAATGAAACTGGTCTGTCCTGAGGAGTTCTTATTTTGCCTCTATCTCTTCAACCTTTCACATATGAATAGCCTCGGTGGCCCTTCTATGTGGTTCACCCATCTTGTATGGAATGTGACCTATTTTTCCTTTTGAATGGCCTATATTTTTGTAGCATAGATTCAGCATGGTGCGGGTTACAGTTACAATTTGCGGGATAACCCCTTGAGATGAACCATCTCGTTTCCAAGGGGGTCCTAGTTACTGGGGATTTTGCTCCGTGATTATTGCATTACACATTTCCTCTGTATTTTTAGCAGTTAATCAATGCTACTTGTCTCTTGTCTTCTGTGCTTTATTGGGTTATGTTTTTGAATGGTTGAAATCTTGGACAAAGGCGTCAGTTGGTGGGAACCGAAGACTGTAGTGTTCATGCATGTGTGCTTTGTTACAAGCTGCATTTTCCCGAAATGGGAGCACCCATTTCAGAATAGAATAGAATACCGCTAGAATACTTGCTTGCAACTTTCAAATAAGGTTCAGTTTGAAATTTAGCAGCTTAATCTACTCTATTAAGACATTACCCAAACTACTGCACTGCCAAACCCACACTGCCAACGCGGAGCAGGTGGGATTCAGTGTTTGGGACTACCTCTGCACACAGCGGTTAGTCGAAACGGATCCCCACAGTATTTACTTCTCAAAGCGGTAATGTTCGAATGTTGCGTGACAGCTTCAGTAAAGCAACACACTGTACACTCTTCTTTATTTATTTATTATTCAACTTCTTCCTCCTAGATTTTGCTCACTAACTTCTTCCACACCATTTAAGCTATAGACACCTTTCAAACTGCAATTAGCTAGTGAACAAGTTGCGCATAGAAGTAAATAATGAACCACGTGACGGTGATTTGTGTTTGTATCGGTGGCTAGCTAGGTCAGTGGCATGTAGGAGAAATTGATAAGTCGGCTAGCTTGCTATTATGAGTTAGCTTTTTCAAGTGTCAAAGCTGAAGTGAGCGCACACATTTTTTTCTGGACAATTTAGCCTTCTCTAGTTTATTTTTTAGATCCATTAAGAAATCCAGACCACTTTAGTTATACAGAAACATAAATCCTAATCTGCCACAAACTTGCACAGAAAATAATTTGGCCATACCTTTGTGCTCTAAAGTAATGTGTTTAACTTGGGCTGCTACTAACAACTGTTCTCCTGGTCGATTAATCTGGTCATTATTAATTGTTTCATTGTTTATACTAATAAAATGACCAAAAAAAAAACGGAGAACTGCTCATCACAATTTCCCTGACCCCAGTATGATGTCTTCAAGAGGCTTCTTTTGCTTAACCATAGTCCAACCCCAAACACTCTTATAATAGCTTAAATAAGCAAAAAATCTGAGCGTTTAAGAAGGTGGAGCCAGCAAATATTTGTCATTTAAATGGTCTGCAACTAATTTTTATCAACTTCTCTCCGCACTATTTGTCTCAGTAGAGTAATGTGAATATAGGCCACTAGATGGCAGTGTTTACCTTTTTTTTGTTAAGCTCAGACTGGAGTCATGTTTAGACATGTCCTGGACATGTCTGGGGCAAGTCTCAGAAAATAAAAAAAAAGAGGTCTAAATGTGGGTGGGGTCTGCAAAAGAGTATATAACGAAAAGAATTGAGACAGTAAAGTAGTAGGAGAAATTGCAAGAAGATGACCAGACCTGCCATTCTGTTCAAGACCTGTGACGTTTCTTTTGTGGATTTCTTTGCCTGTGTTTGAGCATTTCCATCATCCAGGACATCACCAAGCCGCCCCACAAAAAGGGACTGTAAATATTTCTTTTTGTTTTTGTTATAATCAATCTTGGTCTTAGTTGTTAGTTGTTTAGTCATTATTGTCTTTGTGAAAAATTAAATGTGTTTTAGTTGTTAAAACTGTGTCTGTCACCTCATCTTCACAAATCTCGTGACAGACACAGTTTTAACAACTAAAACACATTTAATTTTTAACAAAGACAATAACGACTAAACAACTAACAACTAAGACCAAGATTGATCATAACAAAAACAAAAAGAAATATTTACAGTCCCTTTTTGTGGGGCGGCTTGGTGATGTCCTGGATGATGGAAATGCTCAAACACAGGCAAAGAAATCCACAAAAGAAACGTCACAGGTCTTGAGCAGAATGGCAGGATCCACCACCTTCTTACTGTGAGGCAGCAGTGCTAATTACTGCACCACCACACCAGCTAAAGAGACAGTGGAAATCAAGAAAAGGCATCTCTCGTGCAACAAGTCCATAGGAATTTCCGTAATGGAGTTCAGCAGGAACTGTCAGCGCCATGGAACTGTCCTTTTGGTGAAGGGCAAAGGCTATTCCCCCAACCGTTGAGCGAATTGTGTCTCTTTCGTTATTCACCCGCCTATTCTCAGCCAATAGAATACTTGTAATATTTCACGAGCGAAACCTTTCGGTGAAACTTTTTGACGCCTCACAAGGATGGTTGGCGCAATAAAAGCAACATTCCCCCATTTGGCCAACGGTTGGGGGAATAAGAGCAACTTTCCTTCCTGTACCAGACCACCTACGGTTGCTGGAATAGCCATTTTGTTATTACCTCTGCCAAGGAGGTTATTTTTTGCCTCCATTTGTTTATTGTTTGTCGAAATCTTAGTCGTCTGTCTTTTTGCTAGCAGGATATCTCAAAAATGGCTGCATAGATTTTAACCAAACTTTGCAGGATGTTAAAGTAGCACAAGGAACAAGGGATTAAATTTTGGCATATATGGGCCAAAGTGCAGCTGAGATAAAAGTCGAAGTTCAAATCCAGCTTTGCTGGCAGAGGTACGTATGGGCTCTCGTGAGTCCAGCTCTAGCTATTAAAATGCCATGAATCCACTGAGCAGTTGTTGCAATAGGTGATTGGCTATTTTAACCTCAGAATTTGATTTTTAAAAAGTAATATATCCCCCCAATCCAACCTTGTGAAAAACTGGTGTACTGAAATTTTTGACAGGAAGTGCAAAAAACCACTTGACTTAGAAGATAGGTTCAGTTCCCTTGAGATAGCCCTGTTTATTACAGATCTACTTTTTTTATGACAGCTGACCCAGTTGTAATTGCCAAAGGTGACAACAGACGTTACTTTTTTCCATTGCTGTAGAACCTTGTACACTGTGTAGAACTGAACAGTAAATGTATGTTTATAGGCTGGTCACTCAGAAATTGAATTAAATCTGCTTACTTAAACGGTCTATCCAACCAGATAGTTTCACCGAGATCTAACGAGTCTTCGATGTTTTGAGAGTATCATACCAAGATAATGTAAGGGGCCTCATCACAATAAGGCTTCAAAATTCAGGCTTTTCAAGAATTCATAATTTATTTATCTGGTGTATAAAACTGCGGAATGAAATCACTTTGACTCAATTTCAGACAGGCTTTTTACCATTTCAGTCTTTAATGCACTTTAATGCAATTAATGCACTGCAATGGATTTTGCGACAAAGCACAATTTTCCACATATTTGTTCCAAAGCAAATGCCAAGGCAGAACACACTTCATACAATAAATCTGTGTGCATACTTGGGTTTGCAACGTGGTGACTAATTTGTGGAGGTTTTTATAACCTAAACAGTACCATTTAAAAAACGCCCAGGTCGTGACACCTGCCTGACCTTCACAGCTGAATTCAGGGAAACAAGCAACTTCATGAACAGGCCTTTTTAAAAGCCCAAACAAAGAAGAATTTCCAAGGCAAGAATGCAATTTTGAAACTTTCGGTTCAAACTGAAGCATTTTTGCAACGTACGGCTAAGAAGTAGCACCACTCCTCAGGCACTTCTGCTTTCACATCAGCAACTTCGCTGACCACGACTAAAACAACCGACGAGAGGGCTGTATCAGCCTTTAACCTATAATTTCTGTGTAAAAAAACTCAGATCGAAATGGTTTCCCCTATCCTTGGAGCGCTGGGGTGCGCGTTGGTTTTTGTATCCACTCTTTACTCAACACCAGTTTTATGAAGAAACCTGAAAATTCCCTCAAATGTGGACACATCACCAGCGAATGTGAATCTTAATTCAGAGCTCACTGGACTTGAGAAAAAGATTCCTGGAGCCTCCCATTCAGCAAGGATTTTAGATGTAATGACATGACTCGAGGAATTTTTATATCCCAAACCTGAAACCCGCACTTCACATTTTTTCAGTAACTGAACCAAGTGCTGCCTACAAATCTCAGTTTTGGTAGCGAAGGAATTCGGAAGCCAAAGCAGAGTTTGCTTAAAGGCACGACAATGCGTTTATTGCATCTTTTCTTGAACATTCTAATCAAAATCAGATTCCTAAAAACTGAAGCTTCCTCAGCTTAAAAAAAATAAAAGTTGTTCCATTTGTTCACGTTGCGGCATTTTTTCTTTCCTACTGGGAAGTCTTGAAAGTAAACACTGCAACCTGCAGCGCACACAGAATCCCCTGAGAAATGGAGGGGCTCGACACGCATGGGCCTGTGCTTCGTCGCCAGCCCTTCTCAGTTGCAATATCGGAATCCAGTGAAGAATTCATGGAGCGCACTGGATTTATGGCCAACACAGTGTTTTTCACTTCCAGTCTTCTGTCCAGTCTCAAGTAAAATGACTCAGCACTACACCGTTTAAGCTGAGCAGGTGACCATTAGACCTGGAGGTAAAGGGGTTTGACTGGTATTGTTTGGCTGCTCAGGACCCAGTGTGGCCACATTGAGGTAGGTCAGTACTGCTGATGGGCCCTTGAAGAAACACCACATTGGTTCATGAGGTTTACCCCCTGCTTAGTCTCATCAATGGTCAATAACTTTGGACAAACGCATCAGCTGCGTAGCTTTCATGTACACAGATTCCCTTATAACAGTCTCTTTCAAACACAGTGAAATCCAAAGGCACAGCAGGTGCTAATGCACCCTTAATCCTTTCCCCAGCGGCTCAAGTGAAAGCCTTCCTCAAAGGCTGAGGGACGCTGGTGGGCAAAGAATCCCTTTAATTGGGCCGTGTTTGGATCTGGAATGGGGCCTTCGGGGCGAGCGTGTGGTAGGGAGGCCGGTGGCTCCGCTTCAGGATCAGGTGTTTTCACATGCTGAGTGGAACTCTTCTTCTGACACCTCCCCGTCAATATCCACCATGGAGATCTGGTCAAAATGCTCTTCCTCCAGGCTGGAGCTAGTGGTATTGCCCTCTGGGAGCCAGACAGGCTGATCCTCTCCAGACAAAAACTGAAAAGTGCAAAGAAAAAATAGTAATCTTAAAGTCATTAAAAAGGGAAGAGAAACAGGCCTCCAGTTCCACCGAAACTGCTCCCATGAATGCAGTGCTGTAGAGTGTATTATAGCACACAGTACTAGCAGTACAGTACTGTAATAGAGGCGACACTACAATAAGGTCACATGAGTTGGCATTAAAAGGTCCCCAGTGATGTCACCAGGTGCACACCCAATCAGTCATTAAGTGCCATTTCAAAAGCTGTGCGTCTGTGACATATGGTGAAGTCACTGACGAGGAGGACTGATGAACTTTAACCAACCATTTAACCAGTTCCTTCATTATTCTGGGTGAGCCCTCCCCCTTGTGATGTCACAAAGACCAGATTTTGTTATGGCTTGTAATGGCTCATTCATTAGCTGTGCACCTAGACACAAGACTGGTGCCCTTTAAGTAATTCAGTGGTAGTAACATTAAGAAACAACATGAAAAATTGAGAACTTACAATTTTGAAATAATATAATCATGCATGAAAATTAATCCAAATGTAATTAGATAGTGCATTAGCTAATGTATAAATAAGTCAATAACTACACTTAGATTTTCAAAATATAGCATAGACTTGATAATTAGCTAACAGTTAACAAATATATTATCAGCTTTCTCATTCCTATATGAACAAGTGCACCGCCTATCGGCGAATGTCGTATTGCTGCGCAATACTAGTTCCCTACCGGTGTATGCATATTATATTTCCTAAAAAGTAGGTCAATGTGACCTGAATAGGGTAAATGACACACCCTCTCCCCAAGATGCATGCACACACCAACTTTGATGTTCCTAGGTCATACGGTATTGAAGTTATGGAGCGGACACGAGTGTGGACGGACGGACTGACGGACGGAGTGCAATACTACAGTCCCTTCCATTTCTGGTAGGAGACTAATAATATTGCCATCATCTCCTGTAAGTGTTTTCATGAATTATTTATGTTCAGAATAACTTTTTAGTCATTCATAGTTGATGACTCCATTGGTTTCTGCCAATTCTTTTGGACCTAATTGAGAAGTTTTTCAGCAACAGCACGAGAGACCTGGTATAAGATACACTAGAACACAGAGTACATTAGCTGATGACACTAGAGTACAAGAGTCATCAGAAGATGACATATCCCCCCGGCCCCACATTATTTGTGAAAGTCATGTCAATCCTACACCTTAAAGAAATTCAAACAAGAATGTTCAGGTGATTTACCTCTGAAATGATCTGGAAGTAAGCACTGGCAACATCTAACAAAGACTATATAGCACACGCTGGCAAAGGCAATTAAAAAAAAAAACAAGGGTCATTAATGAACAGTGTTTTAGTTCTGCACCGGAAACAAACCCAGCCCTGCGACTGAGTCCAAATCCAACTCGGTTCCATGGAAAGGAAAAAAATAATAATTTCAGAAATCTGAAAATATCAAAAGGCACAACTTCAGTATGTGGGTAATACACATGCAAAGTTTCAGAGAGATATAATGAACGGTTTTTGAGTTGTGCTCTGGAAACAAACCAGGCCTGATGTGCACTAAGTCCAAATTTGTTTCCAGGGAAATGACAAAAATAGGAATCCCGAAATTTCCAAAGTAGCAAAAGGCACATCTAGACTATACATAGAATACATGTACCGAGTTTGGTGCTGATATCTTGCATGGTTTCAGAGTTCTGCTCCGAAAACAAAATGATTACAGACGGACGGACGGACGAGGCGATGCCTATATCCCCCCGCATTCTATGCCGGGGGTATAACAATGGAACTTTGCAGACAAAAAAAGCTGCATGCATATATACACACGTAAAGACAGAGAGAGACACACACACACAGCCTGTACCTCGCGTAGGTGTTCTGGCAGTCTCAGCGGAGGGTGAAACAATTGTTTGACCTGGTTGTAGTTCTTTGAGAGACCATATGCACACGCCAGCAGCAGTCCGAACAAAAGCAGAACAATCAGTGTCGTGACCCAAGTGATCCGTATTGCCCTTGCAGACTCTGAACGATAGATAGATAGATAGATAGATAGATAGATAGATGAAAGCACCATGAAAGACAGAAAGAAACAGAGCAATCAAAGCAGAGATGAATTACAACAGTGAAAATTCAAAATGTACACGCATATGACAAAGCCAGATGAAAGACAGATGCTGAACATGAGTCGTAGCCTTAAGTCTGCTGCGGAGCAGGGGCAAAGTGGAGCCTCTCTTACCGGACTCTGGGATGACGACGCACTGGGGGACGCTGGGGATACTGTTTGGTCTGAGTTTGTGGCGCCACATGTAGTGAACTTGAATGCAATAGTTCACTCCCACTTCCAACCCATGAAAGGTCACCGAGGACAAGGTGTCCTTGTATACCTGCCGGGATTGTGCATTTTATCAGTCTCCGATGTAAAAAAAAACCAAAAAAAACAAAAATGACAACAGACATTTTGAGTATTGTTTTTGGAAATTATTGAAGCAGAAATTAAAAATTTACACACACGCACACACACAAAGTGCACTGAATCAAAGAGGTCAGCGAAAATTACCATCCAGTCGCTGTTGCCCTTCTTGTAAGAGATCCTGTGCATGAGGTCTTTAGAGAAATCCCTCTTGTCGAACGGGTCTTCTATGAGGATGAGCAGCCAGCTCTTTTCAGGGTTGGGCCTCAGTGTAACATTTGGGGGGCCAAGTATTGCTGAAAGAGGAAAACCAGACTTACGTTCATGTGACGGCTAACATCCCATCCAGGGGGAGCAGCAAAACTCCTAGTTCCTTCATGCCAAAACCGGAGTGAAGCACCGGCCTGATGCACCACTTGGCTCAGGACAGTCTTTACCAGTAAAATGACAACATTATGGACAATACTTTTAAACTAGGAAATTGATTTGCATCAGGGAATAATCTCGCTGAGCAAGAGCTGTTTTCCATACTGGCACTCATATGCATGTTCTGGTGCCAAAAATCCTGAACGACCCACCAACAGTTAGACTGAGCATTAGGAAAATACTCTCCACAGCAACACGAGGTCAAAGGCCTAAATGGCTGCGCTAATATTTCTGCAGCTGCATTGAGGGTTCTGAACCCCAGTAAAGGACAGCAGATGAAGGACAAGCACACGGAGGACACCTACTCTGCTCTACGGCCTTAAACGGCCTCGCCTGGCTCCAGGGTGAAATGTCTTTCCCATCGAGAGCTTGCACCCGCAGGGTCACGTTGATGAACACGTCAAAGGTCAGGTGGCACCGGCTCTCCCTGGTACGGCTGCAGGGTGGAAGTTCCTGCCAGTCGTTATGGCTGCAACAATTATAAGAAAAACAAAAGGATTTAATGTCCAAAAGCAAAAACTCTAAGCTGAAGACATGAAGACACGCGCAAGCAAAGGCGCAAAACGCACTTTCAGCAAAGTAAAAATCCTCCCCAGGTTTCTTGTTCCAACCTGGATTTGCCAATTCATGCAATGTCCCAGCCTGACAGTGAAACTAATTAGTAGAACCTGCCGGTTGAATTTGTCGGTGAGTGGAAGACATTTCAGGACTCGCTCCCCTAGATGAGGCACCTCTGTGTATGAGCATTATTCAATGGGCACATACATCTAAACACCAGACTTTAAACTCAAGACAGACAGCAGAAACTTCCCTTAAAGACTCGATGACTGTTCCACTTACACGTGTCTACAGTATATTTCTTAGTTTTCTATATGGAAGTATACTTATATAATCACAGTAAATCTCAAGACGGCCGTTAAATTTGCAAGGATGAGACACGGTGTGAAACGAAGAAACCGTGAATTCAGCCAGGCTGACCATTCAGGCGCTGTGCCCAGAAAATGTAGACACTGTAAAATAAGGCACGTAAACATTATGATTTACAGGAAGGACACTTTGCATTCTCTGAACACAAATGTAATCTTGCTCTACAGCAGGGGATTCAAACTGGGCAGGGTTATGAGTGGCTTGGACAATGATCCCACAGCCAATAAAGAATTTGCCAAGAACTCGAGAGCTGACGAAAGCCCCAAAATACTCTCCGAGGTCCTTATGGCCCTGTTCATGCTGTTCATTAACATTTTGATAAATTTCATTTCTACCAATGAAAGGTCACGTATGCTGCCTCTTCTGAGGAACTGCTGTAAAGATGGTATGACCAAGTTGTAATCAGTCACCAAAGTTGCACACGTTTACTTGATGCAGTTAACCTAGGTGTACTAGACCTCTCACAAGTTATCCATTTCTTTGGGATCTTTCCATAAAGTATTCAAGTGAAAAAAAAGCAGAACAACAATCCTGCTATCCAGTCACTCAGACACATTTACAGTGCCTAATGTTTGCACGGTTTTCTTTTAGCAAGAACAGCTCCTATTGCTCGCAGCTCACTGATTAAGAAAATCGGAGCAAAGCCGTATCCGAATATGAAGCTTATGCGCTGATTCGTTCGTTTTAAACAACTGAATTATTCCTTTGCCTCAATCCCTTTCTGCGCAGATGAAGTGACCCACTATTCCAGAAAAAAAGTGCGAACAAAATGTGATTTTAAAGCTCTTATTTCGGAGGAGCAACCACCAACCTTCTCCATTTTCCATGTGATTCATTGATTGTTTATGGTTTAATGACACTTAGAGCTATCTCATGTTAACATACAATTCATTGGAACCAATGGGCAATTTAGAGTCTCCCATCAGCCTAAAGTTGCTTTCACATAGCACGCCGTTTCGACGGCGCTCTGCGCTGGGCACGGCGCAGACTGTGTTGAGCGGCTTTCAGAGTGGGCGCCTAGTAGGGCGCACGCATGCTCGTTGTGCACGTATGTGGCGCTGGTTGCTATGCGACCGATACAGACGCTAGGAAGTAGTTCGTTCTGGCGCACTTTTTCTCTGGCGGACAATGCAGCAGCTTCGGATGCACTATGTACAGTGACCGTCAAAGGACAGCTCTGGCAGTAGTTCTTCTGAGGAGGAGAACACCAGCAGCAGCAGGGAGAGTGTGGGTACATTAAATTCTCATGGTGCGACAGCAGTTGGGGGAGTTTAATCTCATTCTGGAGCAGCAGTTCCACGACGACCGCTTCCAGGTCTATTTCAGGCTGAGCAGGGAGCGCCCTCCTCGGCGCAGAACGGTGCGCCCTCGCGCCCCGCGATCACATACACAGTGAATGGCTGCGGCGGCCGAGATCTGCGCCGAGCGCGTGCTATGTGAAAGCGGCTTAACACGGATGTCTCTAGACTGTCTCTAGACGTAAACTGGAGGACACAGAGAAAACCCACGCGAATACCCAAGATCCATGTGCGTAAATATATATCGATTATTTCTTGAGGAGCTTAAAGTGACGACTTGCGCCTGAACTAAAATCATAACATCTGTCTGAATGGAGAGGTTTAGAGGCAGAAGTATTCGAAGTGTTCTGGAGCGGTCCATATAGCTGCTTAATAGCACCAGCGATAACGAAAATGATGCTTCCAACACTGGTTATAACTGGGGTGCTGGAATATAATTCCCTGAGAGGGATCTGGAATCAAGAATCGTACAGAAAATACGTCCGAATAAATCAAAACAAATCAGCAGCTATAAAAGCCAATGCTAAGGACAAATTTAGGCCCAGGAAAATGTTTTACTGGCCTCCCCCCGGGCTAAAGGACAGATGTGGACTCACACTTGGTACTGCACCGTATACCACACATCCTCATCGGTTGTCACAGGGCTCCACCGCAGTTCACTGTGCAAGTTCACTGACTCCACCGTAACATTCGCGGGTCCCAAAAGCAACGTCAGCACACCTGGATATGAAAAAGCAACGAGAATAATCAGATGGATATTCAGGTCTAACCCTGCCTCATCTTTAGAATGATCTGGACATTTTCACTACATCTTTCTCTCTCTAAGGGAAAAAGCAGAATATTATTTAAAATGAAGAAATCCCCTGTACAATTTCTAAATAATTTAAAATTATTATTGTTCTTTTCTTGTTGTATCTCATTTTTAATCCTATTCTAACGAATGACAGAAACATTTTGTTAAGATGCTGAATTTGCATTTTCTTCTTCTTTGTGATGTGTTATTATTAATTGCAATAATAATAACAATAGGTTTAGTCTGAGTGAAATCTAGGTTGGATTGCCATTACACATAAGCGAATTTTCACAGGGAAAAATTAAATGAAATACAACGGGGAAAATAAAAAATCTAAATCGTTTGGTCTTCAAGTTATTTGCATTTTATAAGTCTTTGCATAAATTTGTCTTTACACAAAGAATGGAGCAATTTACATAGGGACTCCAGTTCGTGGCTTAAAGCAAGGGCTGTGTTTTTCTCGGAAGTAAGTTTAAATGAATATATAATCTACGTTCAACTTAAGTGACTTTATAGTTCACAACCCGGAATACAGAGAAGTTCTAGAACGTTGAACTCTCTTCATAAAAGACGTTGGAGAGCCGGAATTGCGCATTATCGCATTGTGTCCATGAACATAAGCGAAGTATTTTCAATAGTTGTCTACCGGCACAATTGATATTCCTAATGCCACTTTTTTCAGAATATCTTACTCCAGTCTAGTAGTCATGTTTGCCGACCCTCGAGACTTTTGGTCGTTATTTCTGACGCAACAGACCCACGCTAAAACAAGCGTAAAAACCGTTGACATTCGGTTTTGCCAAATGCCCAGATTATAGAATTGGATCACTCACACCACTTGCGCACTCCTGTAGTTTTAATACAATAGTCAAAATAAAAACTGTAAACATATACAGACATAAAACGTTGACAACATTTGCTGTATGCCAATACCCTCAATAATAAAGTTTTTTTTACTCTCAAGTTAGGAAATAAAACAGAATAGGTCATTGTAAATGCAGTCGTTATTAAACGCCTCCGACCGTATTGCTTCTCGATTCGCGTGATTTCAATAACCTTAAAATATTTTAAAAGAGCGTACCAGGTCTACCATTTTACATGTAATAAACATCGTCAATCATTACCAGCCATTATTACATTTCCCCATTGACATAAATCGAAGAATGAGGAAGTAGCTGACGAAATAATATTTATCGGCAACATACGCAGATCTATCAAAGCCATTCTTTTATACTCCTCTTCGAAAAAGTGAAAGAAAATCCTTACCTCGAAAGATTGGGAACAACAGGCAAAATCGATAAATAAGAGACATATTTCCGTCAAGGACCTTCCATTAGGCTTTCGCAGTTCAGTCTCCACCGTAGTCTCCTCCTACAAAAATCCTTCGGGGGTTGCGCTATACGTTCTACCTCATGAATTGAAATATAAATCTTGCCTTCGACTATTTTTTCCTGCTAGAAATTAACTATATAGAAACATATTACTTGATTTATATTCTGTCGTCTAAAGTACAAGATCAAATTAACAAATGATAGGCAAGTAATTCAACTTTTTACTAAGAACAACGGACATTACACTGTCAACTGAGTAGTAAGAACACGCGCTTGTAGTCTTGGAGCACCCGCACATGCGTAGGCCTATACCGCAAATTATCAGCTGGCGACGCATGAAGGTTATTATCAAGTCGGCTCAGAATACTTACTGGTGTGGGCTAGTAATAATAGGTGGAGACCGGAGTTACTTCGGCCACGGGATTCGGTTTGTCACCCCAGTTTTTTCATTACAAACGCACTGACGGGAAAACGAAAATGTACAAATTACGTGACATCCCAGCGATCTCATCTCTTGGGAAGAAGGACTTGTAGGGTCATGTAAGTGTTTTCTGCCTGAATTACTGAATTTTGACCCAAATTGTAAACTTTAGGTTTCTGAAAGAAATGTGTCTAGCTTCTTTGAAGACAAAGATTTCCATGGTGTTTTACTGTTTCATAAACGTGTGTAACTAGAGTTATTAACAACAACAAAAAAAAACACAAAAAATCTGTATGCGGATAACTGCACTAGTGGGAACATATAAGTGTATTGTTAGTTAATGGTATTATCTGAAGCTTTCAGGCAACATTATCACCCCTAAAAATTGGCGACTATATGTATTGGTGAGAAATGAACGAGGAGGAAAAAATGACGTGTACACGGTTATTGATTTTTCTAAACGGTTATGATTTGTTATCCGTGTAACCGTTTACACGTGTAGATGTTGACACCCCTATTTGTGATGTATCGAAAATTGAATATTGTGACGTAAATATGTTATATTGAGATTGTATCAATAAAAAAGTTTTGTAGGTGACATTCTGCACTACACATGTACCATAGAGGTATTTCTCCAAGTTTTAGCAACAAAGAGTCATGGAGCCAAGTACAAAATCATGACAAGGTAACCCCAGTCTCCCCTACACTTAATAGATAGGCTGTGCGTTGCATATTAGCAAACTCTCTGATGGCCTAATCAACGCAGCATTACTGGTTAATTCAATAAATGCTCCAATTCAATTCTTTCAGGGACTGTTTTAATTGTTAATTGGGTTTCTGGTCCGCATTTGAGTTGGCGAGCAACTGAGTGCCCTGAGATGGTTTGGCAAACTGCTCAGGCTGTGTACTCGGCTCTTTTACATTATTTAAGGAGAAATGCTCCAGTCCAGCTCCCCCGCGACCAGAATAATTCGGCCAAGAATCATGCTGATGATGGGTAATCGGCAGTGGGGGACCACACGTAAAATCACTCGCTATTCTTTATTGAACCCCATAGCATAATTTGTCCTCTGCATTTGACCCATCCTTTTACAATTCCAAAATAGTTGGGCCAAAGTGTAAATTGTGAATAAAATCAAAATGCAATGACTTTCAGATCACAAGCCAATGTCATTTACAACAGAACAGATAACATTTAAAATGTTGAAACTAAGACATTTTGCATTTTTATCCACAAAATGAGCTTATTTCAAATTTTCTGGCTTCAACAGGTCTCAAAAAAGTTGGGACACAGGCGAAAAAGGGCTGAAAAAGCTATTCATATAAAAGTCAATAAACTGAAAGAACATTTAGCAAGTAATTGCATTAACTGGCATCAGGAGTGTAATATGATTGGCTATAAAAGCAATGTCTTAGAGAGGCTGAGTCTCTCAGTAGTAAAGATGGCCAGAGGCTCTCCAACCTGTGAAGGCTTGCATTAAAAAAAAAAAATTGTGGAATACTTTAAGAACAATGTTCCTCAACGTTGAATTGCAAAGCCTTTTAAAGTCTCATCATCGATAGTGCATAAGATCATCAAAAGATTCAGAGAATCTGGAAAAATCTCTGTGCATAAGGGACAAGGTCGAAGACCATTACTGGATGCCCATGATCTTCGGGCCCTCAGACGCCACTGCATCACTCACCGGCATGATTCTGTCATTGACATTACTAAATGGGCCCAGGAATACTTCAAGAAACCACTGTCAGTAAACACAGTCCGCAGTTCCATCCACTGATGCCACCTAAAACTCTATCATACAAAAAGGAACCCATTGTTGAGCATGATCCAGAAGTGCTGCTATGTTCTGTGGGCCAAGGCTCATTTAAAATGGACTGTAGCAAAGTGTCCTGTGGTCAGACGAGTCCAATTTTGACATTCTTGTTGGAAATCATGGGGGATGTGTCCTCCGGGCTAAAGAGGAGAAAGACCACCCCTCCTGTTATCAGCGTTCAGATCAAAAGCCAGCATCTCTGGTGGTATGGGGATGCATTAGTGCATTAGTATTGTGGGACACTTGCATGTTTTTAAAAGCACCATGAATGCTGAATGGTATATAAAGGTTTTAGAGCAACATATGCTCCCCTCCAGATGACATATATTCCAGGGAAGGACTGTCATGGTTATGGTTTTGGTCATGTTTATGTTCAGGTTCTGTGTTCATGATTTTGTCTTTTATTTATTCTTTTTGGTATTGTAAAACTCAGGTTTTTAGTTCTTTCCATTTCTCAGTTCCATTGTTTGTCTCCCCTGTCTTGTGATCTAGTTGGTTCAGTTCGTCTTCCTTGTCTACGTGTTCACTGACTTCGGGTGATTGAAATGAATTCCGGTGTTTAAAATATTCCTTTGATTCTCGTTGACTTCCTTTGTCTTTCTGTTCTGATTACTAACAAGACTAGCATTTATAACATCCGTGCACTTAGAACTCCTGGACGAGAGCTGTTTAAATGTCACAGGCTGTCTGTGTGATTCCCGTTTGTGTCTTGGCTTTCGCTAATTTTTCGTGGTTAGGGCTTCCCTCATGTGATTCTCCCGTTGTAATTAGTCTGATTCACTAACCTGATTCCTGTATAGCATGTGACTTCCCCTGTGTGTATTTAAGCAGTCATTTCATTCACAGCTCTTGTTAGAACGTTGATCAGTATTTCTTTGTGCAGAGCACCTTGTATGCCATTGAGTATTGTTTCTCTTCTACTGGATTGTCCGACTTCGATTCTTGCCATTGCCCTTTTTGTATTGTTTTTGTCTTTCTGGATTTCGACCCATTTTTGTATGACCATGATTTCTGTGTTTGGATGCCCTGTGTATGACCCTTGGCTTCGTTCATCAACTATGACTTTTTGCCTATCGTTTTTGTATCTTTGCTCATCTGTCTTATTGGTTCTGACCCCTGCCTGTCTAGTCGCCACTGTTTTTGGATTTCGTATTGTGGCTTGGCAATTCCTGTGTTTTTTGGCTTTGACTCGGACCCCATTAAAGGCATACGTTTTTTGGATTTCTGTCTCTCACGAGTGGTTCCTGAATTGTACCTCACAAGGACAATGCAAAACCATATACTGCTGCTATTACAACAGCATGGCTTTGTAGGAGAAGAGTCCATGTGCTAAACTGGCCTGCCCGCAGTCCTGATCTTTCACTGATTGAGAACATTTGGCATATAATTAAACAAAAAGTCTGTATTAAAGAAGAGTGGGATCAAATTCTATTGGCTAAACTCAAGAAACCTGTCTCCTCAATGCCCAGATGCCTCTATTCTGTGTTGAAAAGAAGAGGGGATGCTACACTATTTTAAACAGGCCCCTGTCCCAACTGTTTCGTGGCCTGTTTCAGCCATCAAACTTGAAATGAGCTAATTTTGCGGATAAAATTGTACAATTTCTCAGTTCAAAATTTTTTCTCTGTTCTACTGCAATAAATTACTGGCTGGTGTGATTTGAAAGTCATTGCGTTTTGATTTTATTCACGATTTAAACTCTGTCCCAACTATTTTGGAATAGGGATTATTGTTAGGAAGAGCAACAGATGATATTTCTTCACCTAGTGCGTACAGCGGTATCACCTCGGTGTAGTGCCTTGCAAATGTGGTTTCAAAGTAGAAAGTGAGAAAAGTGTGGTTCTGAGCAGCGCTAAATACAGCAGACACCTTCACCACCAGGCTGTCTCATGCCACCACAACAGCGCATTTCGGGCGTCAGAATCCTGAGTTGATGCGATTTAGTCCTGCCAGGTTTATAAGAGGAAAGCGCCAAAATCTGCCGCAGCGTATCCATCTCCCAACGTGAAATATTGCGAAATTCAGCAGGGATTCAGCTTGTGAACATGGTTTGCAACTAAGCTTTTGGGAAATGAAGCCCCTGAGGGGTTAATGATTTCATCACCCGCCACGCGCCCAGGTTAGATTCAAACATCCTTCTTCCAGGTATCCTCCAGAGCCACCCTCTGAACCGCCATGTTACCTCCATTTTCAAAAAAACTAAATAAATAAAATTTGTTGTGTTCTGTTGGTTTCTGTCCGTTTGGTTAGTCAATTTTAGGTTTTTATTATTTTTGTGATGTCGGTTTTGTTGTCTTACGTGTTAGTGTTTCACATTTCGTATCTCTCCTGTGTTATTCCAGTCCATGTCTTGCCCATGTACGGTCTTTGCTTTTTCCTGGGTCGCGTCATTAGTTCGTTGCCGTTTCTGTCAAAATAGATTGAGACACTATTTCGGGTGATTTAATGGATTCTGGGTTTCAGTCTTCCTTCCGTTCTCGTTTGCTTGCTTCCCCTTGCTTTTGCTATCTTACTAACCAGTACTAACAGTTGGTTGTTTTCTAGGATTTACTAACCAAACTAACACTGTGTATAAAAGACTAACGTACTAACGAGCACTCGGGATTGTACAGCTGCACTCACTAATTGACTAACGACCTCTCTGCATTCGCCCTGTTCTAGTCTCCGCCTCTTGCTTTCGTTTAACTGGCTCTGCTATGTTTCCCGCAGACTCTCTGCATTTATCTCGTCTGTTCTGCTTCTCACTCGATGCACTTAGGAGTCTCTAATTCAGTTTATTTATCCCATCTTTGGGAGTCTTGTGATCCTGGTCTGTGTGTTAATGTTTTTCTGTTTCATATAATTAGGTTTCCCTTTGTTAGTTATATTCATTTTCAGCACCTGTGTTGTCCGTGCCCTCGCCCTATGCATGTTCCCTGCCAGCAGCGCAGTTCAGATCTGACTTCGCTCCCGCTCACTCGCCCCATTCCACTCCACATCACTCCTCGTTCATTTCTCTCGCCACTCCTCACTTCGCATCACGCTCCCTCTGTTCCCCTTCGCCCACTCTCTGTCCATGCCATTTGCCTACCAGCCCCATTCGAGTCTGCCCCCTGCCTGCTGTGTTCCTGAGCCAGCCCTGCCTGATGTGTTCCCGAGCCAGCCCTGTCTGAGTCTGCCCCCCTGCCTGCTGTGTTCCCGAGCCTGCTCCCTGCCAGCTGAGCCTAGCGAGTCAGCCACCTGCCAGCTGTGCCCGTCGCCGTGTCCTGTGTCTGCCTGCCCCCCGCCTGTTGTCTTCCCAAGCCTCCTGATGTCCCGAGTGCCTCCAGGCTGTTCCCGAGTTGCCTCCTGCTGTTCCCGAGTTGCCTCCAGGATGTCCCGAGTTTGCCCCAGTCAGCTTTCGAGTTGCCCCAGTCTGCTTCCGAGTTTGCCCCGAGTCTGCCCCCTAGTGGTCCCAAGTGTAATTATTTGATTCCTGAGTTTCTTCCCCTTTTCAGTGCTGTCGCACAGTGGTTGTGTTGGCCTGAGTGCCTCGTTTTTTCCCTTCCGAGATTTTTAGTTTTATAAATATATTATTTTTGATTCCCTGCATATAGCGTCTCTCCCCCTTGTTTCCTTGTTTCTGAGTCCTGTTTCCGAGTCCTGTAGTGTTCCGAGTTTCGTGTGTTCCTAGTGTTTCCCCCAGAATTCTTAACAAAATGAAACATTTAAACACAAACTTCCTGTGGGTCCAGAAATAAAATTTAAAAAAATAATGCTTTGCTTTTGAGTGTGTGATCACATGTCTCGACTAAACCTTTTAAAGTGCCTCAAGATTCTGTAATATGTTTGGTATTCTCGCTTATCTCTCTGTGTTATCTCACTGTGTCTAGATTTTGGGGTTTTTCTGGCAGTTTGGGGTGTCAGAAGTCATCCTTGTGAACCCAGGAACAATGCGGAAGATTTGTTAGTCAGACCAGCGTGTGCCCTTGAAGATAAGGGAAAAACCGCAGTAAAGCAGGGAAATACCAGAGATTTTCAAAATGTGGGGGTTGTTTCGTGACTCTAGTTTGATCCAAGATACTCCGCTGGATCCTTTGTCTTAAGATTTAAACAAGAAAGAAGCCTGATTTATTCCATGTCGATAAGGTACTAACAACAGTGATTTGACTTGTACAAAACATATATAAATTAGAGTTGGAATCAATAATCGTAAAGCACCTTTATAAATTATGTATCATTAATTGATTAATTTTATACAGCATGCTGTTACCTTTGTGAAAAATTACTATACAAGGAGTTACTTCTGCCCGCAGGTATTGTGAACACTGGTGTGTTAACGTGCAAGTTTGTCCGCAGGATTAGTTAAAACGTATGCACTGGATTACTACACCATTCTTGGGGAGCTGCACAGTATGAATGGGAACAAGCTGATTATAAGTGTAAGTGGATCAAAACCTGCTGGCAGAATTATACGCTTTCTGTGCGCACTTTAGTTAAGGAACCTGGTTTTAGTATTCTTTGAATAATACTGTTATAGACCGTTAATTAATAGAGTAACACCTTCAAAGACATTGTGGAATATGGAGCAAGAGAGAAGTTGAATAGGGGAGGGCCGCAGATTATTATCATGTCAAGTGACCATAGACTGTATAAACAGATGGACAAAGCAACTGTGACATCACCCAATGGTTTCAGCATACCATTAAGAAAGCCTCGAGTTTGGCAATTTGAATAGCGCCATCTTGTCATTTTGAAACCGGATGTGATTCCTATTGGACGAGAGCGTGAACTGAATATCAAGGGAGGAGCGAGGGGTGGATCTTCGGGTGGATCTGACCGTATCTGATAAGGACCAGAGGATAGCCACGCCCCCTAAAGGCTTTAGCCTTTATTCAAGTCCATTTGGGACCATAATTGACTAAAATGAACATCATGATATGTCAATGTCAGTTTTATTCATATAGCACATTTAAAACAGCCAACGGCCTCCAAACTGCTTTACAGTAGAATGAGCAAAACCAAAAAAAAAAAAAACAATGAAAACAATAAAAAGCAATATGATATATCGAAGGAGACTTGAAGCTTGCGATAGATACCATAAAATAATGTGGAAAATTATTATTGAAACGATAGGTCAGGTGGGAAAGTCGGGTCATTTTCTCATTGACTTCTATAAGATTGAATTTATTTCTGCAAACACCGACGTCGCCATCTGCTGGCCATTAAATAGAAATCTCTGAAATTTGCATTCTATATTGGCCTCAGTTTTCAGACCTAGTTTCTACGTCCATCTTTTTATACCCCAGAGGAGCAGCTCCCCATACCCCGGATGGGTCTGAGAGAGTGTAATAGTGCAATAGTTTGTGCACACAGGAGTGTCCTCTTGCTCATACTAATCTGCATCACTGGTTGTGAACTGATGATCACTGCAATAAATAAACCTATTATTCACCAGCCCTGGACTTTGGCTCTTTTTCTCAAGAATTGGTCCAAGGCTTAATAAGCATGATTTTAAAAAAAAAACAAGAAAAAAAAGAAAAACAAATGCGGATATAACAGGGCGATCAAGCTCCAGAGCAGTGCAAAAACAGGACTCAAGCAAAGCACATTTGGATGCCCCAAAATGCAAATATTTACAGACCAGAGGTGAAGGAAGGAATCAGTATTTTTTTAATTAATTAATGTCTGGAGACATTAAGCCAGGGGTATCATAATCCAATCTAGGGTGGCCAAAACCTCTTCCGGTTTATTCTATTTGTACAAGCGATTTAAGTTATTTCACTGACTGGCTAAACACCTTGCAGCTGAGGATTTGATTGGCTGCTGATTGACAGGAGTACACAAAAACCTGCAGACATTTATGGTTCCTCAATCCTGTCGTCAGCTGCACAGCTAATGAGCCATTAAAGCCATTTCAAATCTATTCCCTAGTAGTAGCATCGTAGGGGAAGTGACCACTGTGTGGCAAGAAAGATTGACCAGTTTCAACAAACCAGATTCCAATGCTTCATAAAGCTGCTTTTACACCGGACACGAAAAGAATTTTTCGCACGACAGATTACATTCAAAGCCAATGCAAAGACGCGAGCATGCGCGTTTCTGTGGGGACTCTTCCCCCTTTTAATGACACAAAGGACACATTTTTAAATGGCTTGTAATAGCTTATTGGCTGCACACCTGATAGGAGACCTTTTAAAGTGCAGTGTGTAAGTAGCATCTAGCACTAATCACCAAGTATGTACCTTCAATTCAAACCCAGTCCTGTTCTTTTTCCCCAGGTAAATCACTGAACAATTAGTGCATCTGATTGGCCAGACTGTCTTTACACCTCTTATCTAGTTTAAGGAAGGGAGGAAAACCCGTAATTCTAAGCCAGTGGTGTCCAATCTAATCCACAAAGGGCCGGTGTGGGCACTGGTTTTTATTACACCCCTGACACTAACACACCTGATTCCACTCATCTAGTTCTTAAGTGATCCCCCAATCAGTTAGCTGGTGGCATCAGGTGTTGTGGCGCTGGGATAAAGCGAAAGCCTGCACCCACACCGGCCCTCTATGGATAAGATAGGACACCCCGGTTCTAAGCCCACGCGGACCCAGAGTACACGATCCCTGGGACACAGAACAGGCCGGGACAACAAGCGAATGAAAAGGAACACAGACAGTGCAAATCACTTCACAGGCCGGCGGTTACAGTTCATTTGGAAGTAAAGTACATTTTACAGCATTTCTATCACTAATCATGAAAAACAGAAAAGTCCACTTGAGGAGATGTTGATCACGGCTCATGGGAGAGCCACGGTCTTCCCTCACTTTCTCACATCTTCTGCGGCGTGTGTTTAAAAAAAAAAAAAAAAGTTTAAAAATCCCTGATATTGAGAGATGAAGCTTAAGCGGTGTCCTTCAGTGACCAGACAAGTTACTTAAATAGGAAGATGTGTTTTACGTGTGCACCATCACATATGATATAAAAAAAATACATATTAACCTTTAATCATTTATCAAAGTAATTTCATTTAAAAATGAAGACTTAAAAAATGCAAGTGCGTATAGGCAGCTCCAACTGAAGACGAAGACGAAGCCGTGTCATCAAATCAAAAGCAATCCTCGAGGGAAAACGCAATCATCCTCCCCAGTACTCGCGCTCCCATTTCTTCCATTTGATTGGCTAAGATGGAGCACATGCTCTGTCCAGCTCGACCAGTGAGAGGGCTTATGTAACATTAGGTGACGTCAGTTGAGCCGGCTCGAAGCTGAAGACCACTTTTACAGTGAGGAAGTAACAGCAGGAGGGTGAACTTCGGCCGCTGACGGTCAACTTGGGTCAGATCCTAGTTGTGAGGCCCTATCACAGGGAGAGAGGAAGTTTGAGAGAAATTAAAAAGAACACATAAGATTGATAGTGAAAGTTGTGCCAGACCGAGCAAAACAGAAGGGAAAAACCTGCCAAAAACTTGGGAATCTTTTATGTGGAGCAGCTTATAGCCAAGTGCCAGGTGAGAAGGTTATTGTGTTGACACTGTATGGCTAGTGCAGCGCTTAAGGACTTCAAGCCATTAAGGCTCCAGAAAGGGCAGTCCCCTGTGTTTGTGTGAGTGTGCATGCTGTGTTCTGTGTGTAAAACTATGTACAAGATATGTGTGTGAGTGCACGCGGGGTGTATGTGTTTGTGCGAGCGCACGTGTATGCGTGGTGTGATAGTGTGAGTATGTCTGGTTTGTGTGCGTTCGGTGGATGCGTGCATGTTGTACGCATATAAGTGTATGAGTGTTTATGGTGCACATTTGCATAATTGTTTGCGTGTGTGTGCGTGCACGCATGAGAGGAAAGAACGCACACCGTTGCCAGTGCTGACTATCTCGGTTGTCTCCCAGTTCATGGATTTTGTGACGGCCTTCTTCCAGCGAGCGTAACGCAACTCACTCTCTGTTGCAGAAGACAAACGGCATTATGAGTTTAAACAACACGCATCAGATGACAGGAAACATAAGCAGTGCTTTTGCGACCCTGCGACGTTGCAGCAATTTGTAAATATTGCAAACGTAAGTTTTCTGCAAATAAATCTCATAAATATTTTGGATGTAACTATCATGTATCCAGCACTTCTGGCTGAAGCATTTGCTAGAGGGACGTTGGGCTTTTGGAAGTTAAAATGAGTCTCTGACGATAAAGTACAATAGTAGATTGTTTTACCAACGATGAGAACAGCTATAGTATATGATGCCCATGAAAGGACTGGCTCCCTGTCGCCATGGCCTTACCTTCATGATTGATCTGTGGTTCGAACCTCTCAGAATTTACGGTGGCAAAATTGGCGGCCTCTAAATTCCAAACGCCGACCCCCTCCGCTGCCCCTGCGGCCATGGCTGCCCCCAGTGCAGTGGTCTCCGGCATGCAGGGTCTGACTGTAGCCATGGTAACACAGAGGTCAGGGACTGGGGACTAACATTCCCCTAGTGGTTATGGGAAGAATTACATTGCTGGTGCCAGGCAGACTCCCCCATTCGAAGTCCAGTTAAAGGGCCCATATTATTACCATATTTTTTTTCTAACATTTCACATATACTTTCATCCTTTGTCAACCTAACTCTGACAAAATGAGGAATTGTTTTAATGTTGTTGTTTTAGTACTGCTGCTCTAAAGAAATCATGTGCTAGAATGACCTGTTTCGATTCAATGCCCCTACTGGCCTCACAATGAGATTCATTTTCATCACTTTTTGCCTTGACAAGACAGCCAATCAGAGCACAGTCTCATTTTAACTGTCTCACTGCCCACTTGGAACAGTGTATCATTGGTGTTGATGAGAGGAGAATTCCATGCTCGAGATTGATTGTGAAAGCTGAATGTGTGATTTTGTTTCCTAAAAGCTTCAAAATCATTCTTTATTTTTTTAACTGATGCCAAGGATTTGTCTTAAATTGACAACAAAAAAAAAAAAATATGGAACATGTCAAAATATGAAAAATGTCATGTGTATAGCTGACAGGTTGGAACGACAGCCTGGAACCACACCGGCCCGGTCTGGATAAGATTGAGGACTCCTGACCTGAGAGGTGGGTAGGGATTAGATGAGAGGAGGTGGGATGGGGTGTGATGTGAGGTGACAGGATATAATGTGAGGTGATGGGATGGGATGTGATGTGATGTGAGGTGATGGGATGGGATGTGAGGTGAGGTGACGTGAGGTGATGGGATGGGATGTGAGGTGACGTGAGGTGATGGGATGGGATGTGAGGTGACGTGAGGTGATGTGATGGGATGTGATGTGAGGTGATGGGATGGGATGTGAGGTGAGGTGATGGGATGGGATGTGAGGTGAGGTGATGGGATGGGATGTGAGGTGAGGTGATGGGATGGGATGGGATGTGAAGTGAGGTGATGGGATGTGATGTGATGTGAGGTGATGGGATGGGAAGTGAGGTGATGGGATGTGATGTGATGGGATGGGATGTAATGTGAGGCAACGGGATGGGATGGGATGGGATGTGATGTGAGGTGATGGGATGGCATGTGACGGGACGGGACGAGAGTCTCTCTCACCCACAGGGATGGTCAGGATATCGGCCTGAAGCTGCATCAGCAGCCTGTTTGAAGTCATTCCTCCGTCCACCTGCAGCTGGGCCAGAGGGAGTCCACTGTCCTGATTCATCGCGTCCAGGATCTGAAAAACCGTCAATAAATCAACCTTTACACCTGGGAGGTACTTTCTGTCGTCTGGCTATACTATCTACCTGTCCAATAAAGGGAAGATCTCCTTACCTGGCTAAACTGTCCAAAAAATTAAGGAGATCTCACTATCAGGATAAGAAAAAAAAAAAAATATATATATATTTTTATATATATATATAAGAAGGAGATCTTGCTATCTGGGTAAATTGTCCAATAAAAATGAAGATCCTGCTGTCGAGATAAAATGTCCAGTTAAAAAAAAGGGTAGATCTTGCTGTCTGGGTAAACTGACTGATAAAAGCAAAAGAAATATTTTATCTGGGTAAATTGTCCATGAGGTGATCTTGTTATCTGGGTAAATAATCCAATAAGAGTGAAAGGCATCTTGCCATCCGGAAGAAATGTACATCTAAGAGTGAAGGAGATCCTCCCATCAGATAAACTCCAATAAAAGTGAAGGACATTTTGCCATCTGGATAAACTGAAAAAAGTAGAGAAAATGTTGCTACTTGGATAAAGTGTCCAATACAAGTGAAGATCATGCTATCTGGATAAACTGTCTGAAAGGCGGAGAAGGCTTTGTCATCTGAATAAACTGTCCGATTAAAGTGAAGTCGGCTTGCCTCTCGTGTTTGGAAGCAGACGGCCTCCAGAGCAGCAAAGGCCAGGTGATTTTTATTGGTGAACTGAGTCAGGCCACAGATTATTCTGTAGAGAGATGGGAATTACATCACTGTTCATATAGCACAACGGAGCAGAAAGTATAAATGTGTTCGATGAGGTCCAAGTTATTATCGAGAACCAAACGTCGATCACTGCATTTGACAGCCAATCTCAGGACCTCACCCTCGTGCACTTGGCTCCCAGTAGGGGGCGAACAACCCGGAAAATGCTGGAACGAAGTAGCAGCCACCGGACGTGCCCACGGAGGAAGCAAGTTTTTCTGCGTGAGCAAAGGAGTGAGGGAGGGGACGAGGAGGAGCGAAAAAGAGGATAAAAGAGAGAAAGCACTGATTATGGTCTCACGCCATAAATGCAGTAACACAGGTCAGACAATAACCCTGACGGAGCTATGGGAAACGGCAAAGAGGGGAAATGCACTCAAATTCACAGAATTTAAATCCTTAGGCCAAATAGTCCAATTTAGATGCTTCGGTTATCTTTTTGTATTTAATGTGAGCAATGACCACAGCATAATGCACAGGGTAACACTCACAATATTGGTACAACAATTAACATCAGCATTTGTTAATGTTAGTACTTAGTAATGTTGGTTGTTAATTAGCCTGTAACTACTGCGTTAGATGGCCGAATAAGCATTAAGTAACCATAATTGAACATTTATTAATTTTATGTGTTTCCTTTATTGTGAAGTTGAAAAAGTTCCTTAAGTATCCCCGGTGTAGCACTACAAACTATTAAAACATAATGTTTAAATTAATACCTTAGTTGATGTGAACATCATTTGTAAATGATTACCAGGTGCATTAGTTAAATCTTAATTACCTGTTACTAAATACCTATTACTGCATTTACTAATGTTAATTGTTGTACTCTTATTGTAAAGTGTTACCATGCACAGTATTTTATACTGTATTTTATATGTTACAAAGTATATTATAAAGCTGTTAAAGTTTTCAGAGCTAGCGGTTGGTGATGTGACGGATAAGTCTTGCCCCTACCGATCTCGCTTGTAGACTGAATGATTCCAAGGTTGTCTTTCAGCCATTGAACTACTGCCCCTGCTATGGCAACAGAGCCCTGGTGACCGACAGAGGAACCAATAACAAATGAGCACCAAACGCAGAGAGTCCAATCACAGATCATTCACAATGCAGAGAAGCCCAATCACAAAAAAAGCTCCAATACAGAGAGACCAATGACAGATAAGTTCCAACAATAATCCAAAATAACGATACTGCTGTGATACCAGTGTGCTGTAGTAATATTGTGTCCAAAAATGAAATAACATTTTGTATACAGCCTCTGACCATCCAGTTGAGGGAACATGCGGGAACTTTGCTATTCTGACTGCATAGATCTCCTGCACCACTGCCAGCGTTTCGTGATTTCACAAATTAGCTCATGTAATTACAGCTTTCATCAGGTAACAGTAATGTTTCATGGATAAAAGTAGCACCTCCTGTGCTTTTAAACTTGAAGACTGGAGTTGAAGGAGAACTTCGGTGGGAAATTGACTTGGGGTGTATTGAAACATGATAACGAGTACTAACTTTTGTCGAATACCCCACCTCCGTACGCACGCAACATTTACAAATACATGGCTTTTTAGCCGAAGGCCCCAACAGGCGTACAATGGTAGTGATTTGGGCATAGCGTTGTCATGCAAAGAAATCACAATTTTTTCATCATTAACAAGGCTTAAAGTAGCTCCACACTTCATTGGTAAAATTCCAAGGGCCCTGACATTTAAAACGAGGCACTGGGAACTTTGAAAATGCACAGGTAGTTTATTAAAAAAGGCTATTTATGCAGACAGTACCTTGAGGTAGTTTCCAGTCGCCTCCATCTTGAAAGTCATGATAAGTCGATTGACGAGCACGGACGAATAGATTGCAATCTGTTCCCCTATCCTTCCTATTCGTTCGTGTTCGTCAATCAACTTATCGTGACTTTCAAGATGAAGGCGACTGGAAACTACCTCAAGGTACTGTCTGCAGCCTTTTAATAAACTACCTGTGCATTCTGAAAGTTCCCAGTGCCTTGTTTTAAATGTCAGGGCCCTCTGAAAGGAACGGGCTTAGACTCCAAATGCAGTTCACAATTGGCAGGGCGTTTATTAAGATTCACAAAGCTCATGGTCAAGAGAGAAATGGATCAATAGCCAGGCAAACACAGTAATGCAGAATAGGCAGAATTGAAGTCAGGGGACAAGCAAAATAATCCAGTAACCAGAGAATCAGTCCGCACAAAGACAGTAACAAAAGGGGGCTGAACTAAGGAAATGGAAGGGGAAGGGAAAAGGGAGTTGGATGGGATAAGGGAGAACACGGGATAATCTAAACAGATGGGTACAAAATGGGAATAAGGGAGAACGAAGTACTAATCAATCAATCCGCAATCGCGCAACGCAATACAAACAATCAATTACGGGAGAATCACACGAAACAAGCTTTCAACATTCGAAACGAGAAAAAAGCGCAGAAACGAGACTGACTAAGACGAGCTGTGGTAGAAATGAGTCAATTAGAAGCTGAGGAAAAGTGAGTCTTAAACACAAACTAATTAAGTAGAATCCCAGCTAAACACAGGACAGCTGTAGAGAGAGGTGGAGCAAGAAAAGCAAGGACGGTGATAGGAGAGAGAGGGGAAACTGGTGGAGTTCTAACTCTGATCTAACTAAACACCTGTGCCTCACTAAACTACTCTCAGGTGCGGATAGAAGGAAGTGGAAATACCTAACCGAAATTACAGGGAAGAGAGTGTGATGAAAAAGACAAGACGCCACGAGACAGAAACGAGAGGAAGACACTGAAGACCAGAGACAGCGCAATCTTCCAGAAACATACATACTCTAAAAGAATAAATATGATAAATATATAAATAATAGCAAAACTAAAAACTACCGAGAAACTTACTAAAAACAAACATACAATTCACCGATCTCTAACACCCTCGGAATTCTACCAATGAAGTGTGGAGCTACTTTAAGCCTTGTTAATGATGAAAAAATTGCAACTTTTTTGCATGCTGCCTGTGTACGGAGGTGGGGTATTCAACAAAAGTTAGTACTCGTCATCATGCTTCAATACACTCCAAGTCAATTTCACACTGGAGTTCTCCTTTAAATCTTAGTGGTGAGTAGAATGCTGTACCTCTAATGCATAGCATGCAGGCTGGTTGCTGCCCATCTTGTAAGCCACAGTCGTTAGCAGGCCATGTTCAGACATGACTGGCTGGGAAGAGATGGAGAGTCAAACCTTGTCAACAGTGGTACTGCTGACAGCATAGATATTCCAAAAATATGGAACATTCATATGGGAATATAAATATCCCAGAAAATGTCTATTTTCCGGGAAAGGACTTTTAATAAATTGTATGTTAGAGGGCTTATTGCCTGACATGGTACTTCAACAAAGATGAGGGAACGTCATGTAATTTTTGAACTCTTGCTCTGCAGTTGTCTGGATACCTTTTGAGGATACGTTCAGTTTAATGCTACTCAAGGACCAATGGCTCTTTCCTTATTACATTGGAAAATTATCAATTAATACCTTTGGGCCAGTGTTTTTGAGCAGGAAGCAGCCTGTCCCATACCTGAAAGGAGAGGCAAACAGTTGGTAATGCCATTCTTCAAAATAGTTCACAGGAGCACTCTGGGAAATGTAGTTTTGGGTTAGTTTAACTGACATACATTTTCTGGGTGGCTGGCACCACAACAAGACTCCAGGCCGAAGCCCCAGTGCTTCACAGTATGCTTCACTGACCTCAAAAATGGGTAAGACAAAAACATACAATCTCAACTGGATAATATTTTTCAAACACTCACAGATTTATGGGATAATTCGCGAGTATTAACGTTCGCGTGATTATCACTGTCATGGTGTTGGCCTGCAGGCCCTTCCCCCTGCTGCATTCTTCGCCTCCACCTTAATGGGCAACGGGTGTGGCTCGTTAAGGTGGAGGTGAAGTGTTGGTATTTAAGGGCTGCTGCACTCTTATTCATTGCAGCAGTATTCTGGTCCTGTTCCTGGAGCCCTGTGTTTGTGGTTATTTGTACTGCTGCTCCCCTCTGGAGTTTTAATGTAATTTTAATTAAAAGATTTTTATATTTCTACTCAGCCTGTGCGTTTGGGTCCCTGATCCTGCTTTTGGGTACATGGTCCCTGTGGCTGCCGGCTTCATTCCTTCTGCCGGCGGGGGCTAAACCATGACAGACACAGAGTGATAGAACAGTGCTGTGACAAACTAAAGAAAATGTGGCTCTGATATGAGGTGTGACAGCCTGGCAGTTCAAGTGATGAAAGAGGTACATTTTCATGGTACGGGGCAGAGGACAGCATAATAAGCCAAAAAAAAATAGGCGTGCAATGCACAGAATACCCCTCAGCCCGATGTCGATGTTTTTGGTGACGCCAGCCCAACCGCACGAAGGATAGCAATACCCCGTCAGCCTTTAGGGCTGAGGGGTAAAAACGCAAGGGTTTTCTTCTTTCTCTCTGTGTATTGTAATATTTAAAACTACCTGGGTGCATACTGCCATCTGCTGTATCGGAATTTATAGCGCAAGTGAACTCGGGTACAGCACGTCATTGCTAGTGCGAAAGCTGACCGGGGGGGGGGCTGGAATCGTACCTAGTGTGAAAGCGCCCGAAAAAGGCCAGTCAAATTGGGTTCATTCCAGTTGCTTATCAACTTCTTCTTTTGTTTCCTACCTCTTCAGTCTTAAGCTGCTTTCACACCAAATGCGAAACGAATTTTTCGCACGACAGATTACATTCAAAGTCAATACAAAGACCCAAATGCATTCGCATTCTTTGCATTGACTTTGAGCTGAAAGCGGCTTTAGTCCCACCCTTTGAGGAGGCGAAAGACATGGAAGGGAGCAGCGATGATAGTATACATACAGGACTGGCATGCATTCCCCAGTCAGGTCCATGGAGAGAGAGGAGTTGAATAATCAGCGAATGGAATGGGTCCCTGGTTTTGAGTGCAGTTGTCTTTGCAAAAGGAGCCACAGGATTCAAAATGGCAGAGGTGGGGAGCATGATAAAACCAAACGGGGCTCACGTGTTTTTAGCCTGACCGTCCTGCAAGCACATCTGTCCGACCAGAGCTGCCGACTGATCCCCCAAACACTGCAAAACGCACCAGCATCACCGTGAAGCAGCTGTCGCAACATCGTCAGAACATCTTTTAAAATGAGTGAATTAAGGAGGGAGCTTTTTCATTATTAACCAAAGGTAGACAAGATTAGAGCAGACGGGACATGGAGACTATATTTTCAGAAGCATTAATGAACCCTTCTTGTTTCATTTTATAGGAAAGCGTCATGTTCGTTCCTGTGTTGGCCTGCCTGTGGGCCATGAAACAGGTTCAGTTTTAGTATAGGTTTAAGCACTCATTTCAGGACAAATTCCAGCACAAAAAAAAATTAAAATTAAAAATTACCCCTGATATAGGAACTCCAGTCAGAGGGCCTGATGCCTGCCAAAGAAGGTAACAAAATCATAATTGAAGTCAAGTATAATTAACCCTTTAACACCCAGCTTGAACAAAACCAAACATGCTCTGCCCAAGTTCATAAAGGCCACTCATATCCAATTCAGATATGCTCAGAGTTTTTATTAAATGCTGGGTGAACCATACCAAAATGGTACTTATACATTTTAGCACAGGTTGGATGCATTAAGTCACAGCAAAATGTAGCATATTTTACATATCGTGGGCAAATATTCAGAGATACATCAGTTTGAATTTGAATGTTTGCTGAAGACCTTGATCAGTAAGTGTGTAACTGCTTAGTTGGAATGAAAGCCTGCTGCACCCACACTGGCCCTTTCTGCTTATGACTGAGGACCCCAAAGAAATCAAAAAAAGATGGAAAAATCCATATTCGGGCAGAGGAGTCCATATGTGGGGGTGAAAGGTTTACTGATATCTGCAAAATCACGGAGGATCTAACAGGTCAGGGCTGAAAGCGTGCATAGCCGTGCATATTCTGTACGAAGCAGATATTCAGAGATTACAAAAAATAAAATATCCATTTCAACATTACACCCATAATGAAAAGTGAATCATTTCTCAGAGAGTGAAGTCCCTTTCCTCCAAGTTTCATAAATGTCACATACCATCAAGCCATAGATTTCTGAGGAACTTCTCACTTCTGGCAGGATTTCCATCGGGATATCAAAATATCTGTAACAATGAATAAAGATAAAAATGAAGCGCATACAGCAATATCACCTGATAAGTTACCCAGAATCCCGCACACATCTCAGTGAGTGCTCCAGTTCAGATACAGCCAACGCTTTAACCTGGGATGAAGAACGACCGCATTGAAAATGGTACCTCCTTTCAGTTTCTCGCTCTACCAAAGAAAAGTTATGGTTCAATGTGAAACACTCTTCTGTATAACTTTTTTTTTTATTATAGCACCACCTTCTGGGAGCTTAAAGTAACATTTTGTGTTAATATCAACTACAGACTATAAGAGATGGTCACTACAGGTGCTGGTCAACGAATTAGAATAATTTGAAATAGTGCAATCGTAAAATTTTTTTATGCATTTTTTGTGCAGAAAGCAAATCAGTTGTTCACCACGCCTGTCCTACTTGTTAGAGTAATCACAGAACTCGCTACCTGTAAAAAAATTGCTCAGCTGAGCTTTTCAAAAGGCCCATTTAGGCCATTTACCTGAGACACTGTTGTTTTATTGAATTAGAATAATGGAGAAACCGTTTCACTGAATTAGAATAATTTATATTATAATTAGAATCATCACTTTCTCAGTATTTTGTGGCTGCCCCCTTGGCTTCTTTGACTGCCTGAAGTCTTCGCGGCATCGATTTGACCAGCTTGTCGCAAGTTTCTGCACTCACTGCTTCCCAGGCTGTGGCGATGTTCTGCTTCAGTTGGTCCAGCGTAGTCGGCCTTCTGTCGCGAATTTTCCACTTGACGTTGGCCCAAAGGTTTTCAATGACATTGAGGTCAGGCTAGTTGGCCGGCCATGCCAAAACTTCAAGCTGTCTTACGGCGAACCAATCTTTGGTCGACTTTGCCGCATGAGCCGGTGCAAGATCCTGTTGAAATATGAGGTCTTCTTCGCCGAAATGTTCCTCAACAGTCGGAATCAGGAACGTTTCCAGAACATGTTGGTATACGGCAGCATTGACAGTCTTCTTGAGGAGGCAGGGTTTCCCTACACCCCGAGCGAACATGCATACCCAGACCATAACGCTCTGAGGAGACTTGACGGATCTTTTCACGGCCTCGTGGTTGTAGGTTTCGCCACCACGACGCCAGACACGAGGACCTTGGTCATCGAAGGAGATGCAAAAGCGTAATTCGTCACTGAAGACCACTTTCTGTCAGTCTTCAGCAGTCCACTCGCCGTGTTCTTTGGCCCACTTCCGCCGTTTCTCCATTTGTTTCTTGTTCAGCATTGGTTTTACTGCTGGAACGGGAGATTTGAAGCCGAGTTCGCGCAGACGACGGTAAGTGGTTGATCTCGAGACGTTAGCGCCGGTCTGCTCGTTCCACAAGTTGCTGAGCTCGGAAGTGGACTTGAACCGGTTCCTGACTGCGATCTTTCTCAGCTGCTTGTTGTCGCAAGCAGAAGTTTTTCAGACGCCGGAACAGTTGGTGCGCTTGCTCCAGTCTTTCTTGAGAGCTTTGTAGACGGAAGACTTGCTCATGCCGAGCTGCTCAGCAATTTTAGTTTGGGTCAAGCCTTGTTGGCGAAGGGTTGAATTTGAGCCACTAATCCGGTTGAGAGGTCGCGCTGCTTACCCATGATTGATTTTACAACTTAGAGATTCTACTCAACCCTGACTTTATACTGCACAGTGAACACTCTTCACAGAAAACAAAAATTCAAGCACTTATTCTAATTCAATGAAATGACTTATGAATTATTCTAATTCAATGAAACAACAATGTCACAGTTAAATGGCCTAAATGGGCCTTTTGGAAAGCTCAGCTGAGCAAATTTTTTACAGGTTGCTAGCGAGTTCTGTGATTACTCTAACAAGTAGGACAGGCGCGGTGAACACCTGATATGCTTTCTGCACAAAAAATGCATTAAAAAAATGTAACGATTGCACTATTTCAAATTATTCTAATTCGTTGACCAGCACCTGTATGTGATCTGCCAGCCCACTGTCACAAATTTGATTGTAAAGTATAGATTCACGTCAGACTTTGAAGCATCTAAAGTGAATTCCGTGAAGAACGTTCAAAGCCCACACAGATAAACACACGGTTTGTGGTGCATGATGCAAGTTGCAACGGCTGATTTTCCTGACCTTTGGCTTGGATAGAGAGATAATTCTGGAAAACAAACCGTACAAATATCTTAATTTCTCACCTTTACAACGAGCCCTCCATATGCCAAGTCTTTCCAATTTTCAATTTTACTAGAAATTGAACTAATGAACGGGGAAATTTAATGTAAGAATATGCAGCCTCTTACTTTGTGGTTAAACTGCTTGGTCAGGACCTGGAAGGTTGTGGGTTCAAGTCCCAGTGTAGCCATGATAAGTTCAGTGCTGGGCCCCTGAGCAAGGCCCTTAACACCATATTGCTCTGGGGTATTGGCCCCTGTTCAGTGTAATCCATTGCAAATCACTTGTAACAAAGAATGAGCTGAGTGACTGTAATGTGGTGTGTTGCTGGTTGGGTTAAAACATGAGCTGAGTGACTGTAATGTGACATGTTGCTGGTTGGGTTAAAACATGAGCTGAGTGACTGTAATGTGGTGTGTTGCTGGTTGGGTTAAAACATGAGCTGAGGGACTGTAATGTGACATGTTGCTGGTTGGGTTAAAACATCAGCTGAGTGACTAATGTGGTGTGTTGCTGGTTGGGTTAAAACATGAGCTGAGTGGCTAATGTGGTATGATGCTGGTTGGGTTAAAACATGAGCTGAATGACTGTAATGTGACATTTTGCTGGTTGGGTTAAAACAGTGGTTCTCAAATTCGGTCCTGGTGCCCCCCTGTGTCTGCTGGTTTTTGTTCCAGCCACAACTGCAATTCTAGGATTTTAACAAGCTGTTGATTTGTTTTAATTAGGTGCATTTATGCAAATATCCACATTGAGATATATTGTAAATATTGGCAGAGGGAAACTATTTAACCAAACATTTAATCAACATAAATAATTAAAAGGTTCCTCATTGGTGAAACTCTTGACACATGGTGGCAAAACCCGACAATTTACTGGCCAAACAATGGAGTCACACCTGTTGTGTTTTCTGTTGATTTTATTTCATTCAGGCAGGTTATTTGGGAAAAACCCAAAACACCTGTATTCAGAAACCTAATTTGCAGCTTATTGATTTTTTCAGTCTAATTTGATTTTCACCTGAAATTTCTAGCAATTTCACCTGAAAATCCTAGCAATATTAAAAATTAAGCACAATATGTTCAAGGGTTTTTATTCTTCATAGCAGAATGGATATGTCCATCCAAATGTGACTTAAGATGGTGAATAACTACTCTAAACATGGAATGCTGCTAATTAAGACAAAGTATCAGCTTGTTAAAATCCTAGAATTGCAGTTGTGGCTGGAACAAAAACCAGCATACACAGGGGGGCGCCAGGACCGAATCTGAGAACCACTGGGTTAAAACATGAGCTGAGTGAATGTAATGTGGCGTGTTGCTGGTTGGGTTAAAAGATGAGCTGAATGACTGTAATGTGGTGTGTTGCTGGTTGGGTTAAAACATGAGCTGAGTGACTGTAATGTGGTGTGTTGCTGGTTGGGTTAAAACGTGAGCTGAGTGACTGTAATGTGGTGTATTGCTGGTTGGGTTAAAACATGAGCTGAGTGACTGTAATGTGACATGTTGCTGGTTTTATCAAAACATTAGCTGAGTGACTGTAATGTGACGTATTGCTGGTTGGGTTAAAACATGGGCTGAGTGACTTTAATGTGATGAGCTGCTGGTTTGGTTAAAGCATAAGCTGTGTAACTAATGTGACGTGTTGGACAGGAGTGATGCGTACTTGCAGAGCTCCAGGTCCCACTCCATGGTGTGGATGTTAAAGAGCATGGTGCGGCTGGCATTAGACACGTCTGTGCAATGAACACCCCCTTTCTTACCTCCGGTCAGACACTGCAGGGGAACACACACACACACACACACACACACACAAACAAACATATACACATGCACATACGCGTTTCACATGCACGAATTGGCAAATATGCCACATACATACACAAAAACACACACAGATGCACAAATGCGCCCACACAAGGTTCAGTGGCCCATAATATAATTCACTGCTATTGACTGCTATTTAACAGGTCCTTTGATTACTATATTTCAGCAATGTAACTTAATTCATGTCCGATTACCGTTGCATTCACTAATTATTAAGGTAGTTCTACAATTGTCTGTAGATTGGGCATTGAATAAATTCTCTAAAATCAAAATACATTTCCTTAATTTTCTGCCAAATATTACAGTTTAATTGAGGTTGACCACCAAACTGCACTGCCTTACTGCAAATTATGTATTTGGGATAAAACTGATAGTTCACACGCAGGAGAGTTCTACCATTGGATGTGACTTTTATTCATGTGTGTAACATTCATAGAAACTTACAGTTTTAAACCTGCTTTTTTTCTGAAATATTTTCCATTTTAATCAAATTCTCAATCAGCACCAGACTTGCACATTAAGTGCTGCCCTCGCAGGCCGATGCTGAGGGGAACCTCACCCATATGAGCCAGGAGTCAACGGTCCCAAACATGGCCCGATGGGACTGCACCGCGTCACGGACTGCCGTCACGTTATCCACGAGCCAGTGCAACTTCACCGCACTGAAGTAAGTGCTGATGGGTAGGCCTGTTTTCGGCTAGAGAGAGAGAGAGAGAGAGAGAGAGAGAGAGAGAGGTGACAAGATGTTGGGTGGCCGAATTCAAACTGTGGGCATTCATGCATGCAACAGGTACTTCATCTCCGCAGGCTGCAATACCGACACTCCACCTCACCTTCAGATGGTTCTTGTCCATGTTGGGGGTTTTACTAATCAGGTTCTCCACTGTGGATTGTGTGCGCAAGTCCAGCCAAACTGCAGAAGACCGGAGAGCAAGCGGTAATCATGTCTCATCCTGTCACAGAACAGATGTCCAGCTTGCAAGGGTTTAAGCTCAAGTACTTCAGAGATTTCAGAAAAGTATTTAAACATAAAACCATATAAATCTAGACGAATGACATAATTGCTCCTGATCTGGTTGACAGGGTCAGTTACGTCATTTGGGAGAGGGGAATCATGCTTCCAAACAGACAGGGCAAACATGAGTCCCTTACAGCAAAAAGTTTACAGGACATCACGGAGAGCAATCATCTCGCCATTACATCAATTACACCCACAAGTATTTTTGTTGAAAACCCTCAACATGCTTCGGAATTTCACAGCCGTATCTAGACAACATGCACCGCCTCTAGAGCAAGCTAGCTTAAGCTATACCATCAATGAGTCACACATTTATGCACAAAACTCCAGGCATTTCAAGGGGCCAGACCGCCGTCAGGATATAACGTCACAAAGTACACAGCCCAAAAGACATGCTCGACTCAGAAATATTCATCCCATACCTCTACGAAGATATCAGAGATGCGCAACATTTTCCTCATCACACTGTCCATTCACAGAGCACACCACAACAAACAAAGGAAGATGTCAAAGTTTCAGACTTTACCTAGTTGCCATAAGTATGTCTGCCTTTGTTTTCTCAGTGATTCTTTTGGAGTAAGTACGGAAACTTTCACTGAATACTGAAAAATTACAATTTTACATTGATGCAAAAACTCAGCATTTTTGCTCTCTCCCTTACGTTTGGACAAAAGTAGCAGAGCTACCTGCAGTAGTAAGCCTGTGACTGTCACTATCACTGCTCAATTGGGCAGACCAACACTAGCAAAACATCTCACCATCAATGCTCCCAAAACTCTACTGCTGTCAACAGTATTGAATCTGGTCACCTTAGCACAAATCATGTTGTATCCTGAATTTGACCAGTGGAATGTTGACAACCATTAGACTTAATGTCGTCCAAAAGACGCTAATAGCCATCAACATGCTGCATCTGAGTACACAATGATGTTAGTGAAACACCATGACTGATAAATACTTGGCCAAACCCACGAACAACTGCTCATTTGATACATCATCCCACAATCATGGGTGTTAATATTGAGTTGTTCCCTCCTTGGCTGTAATAGCTGCCTTTATTTTTCTCAGAAGAGCATCATTAAAGCAGCAGTCACGCCTTGCCGGACAGTGTTAATGGACGTCCGACGGAGAGATTAATTTTCGATCGGTTCGTCTTTGTTCGCCTGCGTTTCTTGTCCGTCTCTCGTTCCGCGAATGCGCTCTTTGTCAGGCGAGGTCCATTCAATCCAACGGAAAGTTCTGGGTATTTTGAACCCCACAAATAAACAAGGTGTGTCCACATACTTTTGGCCATGTTGCGTAGAATAGTCTCTAAATTTTGCACCTGCGAGCACAGGTATGTTTGCCATACATACCAATGGCATTGTAGAGAGGTTCTCCCGTGTTTTTGTCCCAGACCACTGTAGTTTCTCTCTGATTGGTCACGCCGATCGCTATGAAAACCCAGAAATCAGTGAAATGGCTTTAGCATCAGAGTCGTTCATATTTGACAAGCGAAAGGAAAACTGCACAAACAAAAAGTGTGTTAATCAGAAATGGAAGATTCCACAGTCTCATGTATTCATCTGCAATAAGGACAAAGATTGTTTAACGGAAACCACTGATTAGCTCTGTATAACCACCTTCAATAAGGTTATAAGAGGATATAATCACCATCATCTACATCATGGGCATTCAATATTACCCACAAAGGACCAGGGTGAATGCTGGTTTTTGTCACAACCCAACATAAAACATCTTATTCTACTTATCAAGGTCTTGATCGAGCCCCCTGATTAGTTAATTAGTCGATTCAGGTATTGTAGCTCAAGGCTAGTGCAAAAACCAGCACCCGATAAGACTCGACCGGATAAGTCTGGATACACAAGATCTAGATAAGTCCAGCTATGGCATCAGTGAGTGATAATGTGACCAAACTCAGTTGTATGGTGATCTATAGTGGAAGTAGCCAAATGGCAGCTACCTTTGATGCTGGAGATATGGATGTTGAGGTGGGCAAGTTCCTCGCATGTCTTCTCCATGCAATCATAAACAGACTGCAGGATTTCCTTTGGGTCCTCCTCTACCCAGCTGGTAGAGCAAGAGATACCGAGGGAAAAATAAAAAGACTGAAACATAGTCCTCTTACTTTCCATTTCAATCTTTCCATCACTCTGAATGGAGCCCTGCAGGAATCAGCAGTACAAGAATCTGTGCTACAGCCAAGGCGCATATTACATTATATTATATTTATTAGGATCCCCATTAGCAAATGCTGCATCATTAGCTAGTCTTCCCGGGGTCTGACACAGAAATAACACCCGATATTCCCAAGAAATAATTAAAAATTATCAGCATTATATCCATTCTGCAGCCCCTGTGTTTATCTGAGCTCCATCCTTAAACAAAGACAGCATCAATTCAGAACATCTCAGGGATAACAGCATAGACATAGCACACACTTATTATCTTACTCTCGAACTCTTAGTGCCTGGTTTTCATACGTGAGACTTCTGGCATCAGAAATCGAAACTGACCAAATGCGTGCTGTTGTGTGTTTGCAGTCAGTGTGACATTGTCGCCCTATTCACCGAGGCTGCAGCTAGTTACACCATCAGAAAACAGGACAGCAAACTGATCGTCTCTTGCATATCAATCAGTTAAAAAAAGAAAGAAAAAAAAACATGGTTATTAACCCTCCTGTTCTATGCAGTGAATATTTTTCACCAGATGTGGAAACATGACAGCTTCCTCTGGTGTGGTGTGAGAGTATATTGTCTGTTGAACTAATCTAGAGGTAAAGACCAGTAGCCAGAAGATTTAAATGCAATTCAGAAGGTTGGTGGTTCAAGTCCCAGTTTATCCCAATGAAGATCAGGGTAGTTGCTGGGCCCTTGAGCAAGGCCCTTAAGGTCATGTTGAATGTGGAAGGAATTAACCCCTGTTAAATCTAATCAGCGATAACCCACGTTGGATGAGCAGGTCGGCTAAATTGTTGACATTACTTAACAATTTATTTTCAAAAATTGCTCCATTAAAATGATAACTAAGTTAATGTTCCAACCTTGGCAGGAAATTATGAAAATCATGGAAGCAGACAAAACGGAATGAATGTACGAAAGAACGATTTTCCCTCAGGAGCTGAGAGACATACACGGGCACCTACCCTTCTTTCGGGAAACTCTGGTTGATCTCTACCTGGTGGTGGCCCAAGAGTTCTGCAGTTTTGGCATTAAATACCTGCGAGAAAAATGCAAGCAGGAGACAGGAAAATGAGCCCAATTGTGATCACATGACCTCTGGGCAAGTGCTTGTGCCTTTAACGCAGTGTGGCTGTTGTTTCAGAGGTCGACGACGGCCCGGTTTTATCCCATGTGCCACGATAGTGTCAGCGTGTTTAAATGAGGAATAGCCAGTCATTGGACCCGGCTTATTTTCACGTAAGGAACTCTCGATAATTTCAATAAATTCTGTACGCTCTTAGGAGCAAAATATACACCTCCTCCTTTGCACTTCCAAAAGATGAAGTGACTTCGAGACAGAAAAGATGAAATTTCACAAACCAGTAATGTCAGCCCTGAAAACGCCCCAGGGCTGAATGTATATATAACTGAATGTTTAAATTGTTGTCTCACCACACCCTTTGCCAGCTGCAAACTCCGTTTGCACAGCAAAAGTGCCTGAGTCTTTACGCCTTATTATTAGACATGGCTTCTTATTTTTCCTCCCTCGAGAATAAAATATTAACTTATTTTAAGCTACCATGTGCTTGACAAGTGAAATTCTCCTATCTCATTGGCAAAGATATGAGTCATAATGATCTCATTTCCTACACAGATTTTTTTTTTATCTTACTGAGAAAGAAAAGTTATGGAAAAAGTGTCTTTAGTCTAAATTCGGTTTTTAAATGCTTGCTGAGGTGGACTTGGGTGCACATTTAAGAGCTGCTATTTCTACTATGGTTTAAATGGGCAACAGTTAGACATTTACTTTGAATAATGAGCTCAAGGTTTACCTCTTTCCTCTCCAGCACTGCTAAATACTATATACAGGTCCTTTAAGGATATTTTTGCGATGAATAAATATTTTTTTCCAATGAATTTGGTTTCTTTCACTCAACATTTTTAGACTAGTAATCAAACGATGCGCACGTGTCTGAGCGGGGATTCTCTTAATAAATGGTATTTTCACATAATTCATTTGCGAAATGGATGAACGACAACATCTTCAATACCAAGCTGTCAAAACAGGACCAGCCCAGAAAAAGCTTGCTGAGAAGCAGGAGTAACTGAATGCACCTGAGAGATCAGAGGAACCAAAGAAATTTGTCCCAAACAACATTGTCCCCAGACTTTGGACTGAGCATAAAAAGAGTGGTTGTTTCTGGATGATGAGACCAGAGTGACTATAAATGCTCTTTAATGAAACCTGTGAACGTGCATTCCGGTGCTTTAAAAGTGGTGGGGACTAATGACCAAAAATCATGTCTTAGTCTTAAACATTGTCTAGATGACTGAAACAGCACTCAGTAACAAAAAATGAATGTGTAACACAGTAGATTAAAGGTACACCGAGCTCCCTGAGGGAAAAGACATCAGCTTAACCCTTAAATGCATGCCGGGGTCCTTAGCGACTGAAGGTGCGCATGCACCCACTCATACTCATTCGTCTTTTAAATTCATCTCACAATTCCTTCCAGTTTCTCACACTATTTTTACCAAAGTTCTGGTGTCAAAATTTCAAAACTGGTGAAAGTCACTGTTACTCTAATGTCTTTCTCTAGAAAGTATATAGTTTGTGTGAGTGTTTTCCTGTTAAAACCATGCTCTGAAAAGTACACGAACAAACACAATCTGCGACCTGCCTCTTCATGCCTGCAAATCAGCAATCTGATCGGAAGTGAGGAATTGGCTTTAACATGTCACAATTAACAATCACTCAACCAGTTGTAAACTCTGACATCATAGGAAAGTGCATATTTTGCCAGAGATATAAACTTCCATTCCCCATTTCTCTCTAAATTTTAATCCCACGCCACAAATTGGTGCGGGGGATATTGGATTGGGTCCCTCCAGCCTGCCTTCCAGACACCTGTCTGTCACACTTTCGGACGCGACAAGTGGTCTCTAAAACTTAGAGATATATGGGTCAAATTTTGTATGCTTGATAAGCTACGTTGAATTTGAACAAGAATGTTGAAGCTTATTTATTGACGAAGTTATGGCCCTTGATCGTGGCGGGGCATAGTGTCGGCCATGTCGTCTGCTGTCGCCAGCATTGGAAAACATCTGCCAACTGGTGTCAGACTGAAGTTGCCCGGCGTGCTCATGTAGTCCATAGAAAAGCACTTGGATTGAATCTCTTCCGTTTCATATTTGGGGTTAACTTACTAGCTTCCCATGTGTATATCAACAGGCCAGGCCATTTCAGAGTGTCAGATATTGACGCTAATAGAAAATACATCTGGATAGGTTCCTGTTCTCATCTTTTCACCAAATAGAAATCATGCTTTTCTCCAGTTAGTTCCCTTTCAAACACAGACACTGGCCAATCCAGAATTGGTCAATCGCTTCCTGAGCTCAACCGAGGTCAGTCTAATTCACTTCAGTGGCTTTTTCTGCGTGTGTTTACCAAATCAATAAAGCTAAAGATGTGTCCCGGCTTAGAAAGTTCCTCTGCCCTCCATTTCCACAAGTTTCGACATCAACCACAGTCAGACGGGTATAGGAAAATGTTAAAAACAACAGCTGTGCTGGTTCATGATTAACATGATGGGAAACGGTGGCACACAAGAGGCAAAGTTTATTCTTGCAGCACTGAAAACAAAATTTTGAGGTAAAGCTGCGTCAAGAATAAAAAAATATCTTCACCGTCAGGAAAAGCACTGCCTTATTACAACATTCTTCGTGAGGTGATCAGCAGATATTCTGTTTTAATGACACGGCTTTCCTTGCAGCACCATTATTTCAGCGCGCACTCATTAACCAAACGTAATCACGAGTATTATCCCGAGAATACACCGCAAAGCACAACTTTTAATACACTGTTATTAACTGACCGAAAGTACGAGTTAATTAACGCATTGTTTTCTGGTTATTTTTACTGTAAGAGGAGTTTTGCGCACATTTAACTGTGGTTTATGCTTAACATACACGGAACTCTGTTGTAAACTTTTTGTAAAATCACAGTTTTAATAACTGGCAAAACGGTGCCAGTCTATAACAGTGTACATTCTACACTGATTAATTTGTGTTAGGTGGGCAACAGGCCAATTTTTATCGAGAGAAAAAAAACTCACATAAAGCCCTATTCACCACCACAACCAGATAGTAAGTAGCACTGAATAATTAGTGCTCAATTTGATTCATATCAATGATGATGGATTCACAGTTATTAGCTTGTGTTTTGTTAAAGCAAGTAGGTCATCGCTCCAAACTGTAAAATGGGCCGTTCCCACCACAAACGCGGATAGGTAATTATACTGTCACATAAAGAGCAGAAGTTGACGTCTTTGGCGGATTTCCATGCGAGGCTCGTATAGTTCTTACATTATGGACACGCCTCCACAGAGACGCGAGTAATCCGAGCCGCGACAGGAATTCCTCCTGAAAATCCAGTTGCCCTCCACTGTAAATGTAAATATGGCTGTTGCCCTGCTGTGAACTTAATGTAGCAACAACTTAAAAGCGTCAGGTGCGGGCGGCAGTTTTCAGCTCTTCGGCAAATTCAGTCCCTGCCATCGGATGCGCCAATTAAACGCGAGTCCTTGTGTGTTCTATATGCGCATCCTTCCCTCGTTGTCTTATATTTCCCACAGGATAGACATCTAGTGACGCTCTTCAGAAGGAGAGAAGAGCTCTTTCATCTAGGCTTCCAGTTTAGACCTTCGTGTGGAGGACACTGCCGTGCCGTTCTAATACACAATGCTATTGAGAAACTGAACAGCGAGGGCTCAGTTTTTTTGTGGAAATGCAATAACTATGTGACATAAGCGCATAAACCCAAATGTCAAGGTCTAGCTCGTGCAAATCGAAGTCATAACTTTTATTGCGGAGTCATAACTTACTTGAGCATCATATTTGTGCAACTGAACTTCAGCAAGTGGCACGTTCAACGAGCTTCAGGTGTATATGTGAGGCAGTATTAATGCTTAAATTCAGAACGATATTTTATACATGCGACACGCGCATAACAATCTCTGGGGGAAAAGGTCTCGTGCTTTAAAATGGTCTCTCTCAATTCACGCGACTCGGTATAGACAAGGCAAATTGAATCTGAGCTCGGCGCCCCTCACGGCATTAACGATCAGGCGGGACTGTTCTCCGTGGTCAAATCCACAGACAGCCAACGAAGAATGAAATTCAGTATTCAATTAACAATTAAGGGGAAAGAGCGCATCGAAGGCTGCTAGCTTTACCATATAGTCTCCTGAATTTGCGCCTTGGCAGTACCGCCTTTCTCGAAATTGGTATTAATTGACACCTGACACTGTCTTCAGACTTCTGACTGTAATGATAATTGGAAACACTGTCTTTGGAGGAAGGTGAATGGTAACATACCAAGAACCTCGTGGAGCTTGTCCCTTGATCAATGGCAGCAACAAGCGGGCTGGGCGTTTTCTTGTCCGATGATGCTGCCATCCTGTCATTCGATTTTGTTGCGGTCTGACTGTGGAGCCGCTGAATTTATATTCACGTTGTCAGGCTGCATCGAAGAATCATACTTCGATCAAATGCGAATCCAGCTGTATACGTCATCCAGCTTACCTCAGGGAGGTGACATGTCGGCATGAATGTGGGCGTTGGACACTGGTGCGCCAATCAGATCAAACTCATGTCAAAACGAAAGCATGCCGGTAGGATCGCGCTCTCTGAGGTGACTATAAACATTTCTGGCTTACTAGCCACCTACTGCATTTTGTTATCCATTGTAAATCACCTTTTATCTGAAATCGTTCATTTGATAAACCTCCAGCTGTAACATGGGGAGGTCCAAGTCTTCGATTAAAGGAAACAAAGGGGTTATAATTTCACGGGTTTCATCTTCCGTTCAACGCAGCATCGGAAAAGTTGCAGTCTCAGGACATGCATGGTGTCTCATATAAATGAATGAATGAATAAATGATTAATTAAAAGCAAATGAAATGACAACCTCATCTCAGAATGGTTGCCTCACACGGACATTGAGTATTGCAGTGAGATAGCGCTGCAGGGATAATTCCGCCCCGTGTTTCACCTTTCAGCTTTCCACGACAACGTCTGAGAGAAATCTGGAGAATTTTGTTCAGTGGTCCCAACTTCCTGCTGGTAAATAGGAACATAATCTGCGAATAAATTGATTGCGACAAGAATAGCTAAATATATACCGCATTATTAGCCTTAAGTTGATTATTTACTCATTAATTAACTAAATCAAATGACTACGATCTGTAAAGAGTCATTAAATGCGTTAATAATCAAGTTTTAGAGTGATATGCTTAAGTGCATTGCATTTCCTCCTAGTGTCATGGTTTTAATTGTTTTTCATAATTGGCAAGACATTTATTGGTCTTGGGTTTGCTGAAATTGGCACAAAATTCAAAAGTCTTTCCTGCATTCAAAGATTAGAGAAAATTTACAGATTAAGGAAGTCAAATGTACTAATTTTTTTTTTGTACTAAATTTAATGAGAAGTCCCCCCCCAGAAAAAAATTGTATAACACAAAGCCAGATTTCATAAGCTTTTTGTGTGGGTGTGTGTGTGTGTGTGTGCTGCATTGGTGGATAGACTCTACCATCCACTTATCAATTCAGCTATAGTTTACACTTAGTGTACATACTGTAGCTAATTCTGTGATGTTTTGCATATAATATTTAGCCTAAAGTGGTCTGTGTGTTGAACCCTGAAAGCCCTTCATTTTCCCTTGTTCTAAAAATCCTGAAAATATTGCTTCCAGGGGGTGAATTAGAAGTTAAAGGGGCAATCATTTGTGAATCTCAGGAGTTCATTATTTAACAGCATAAAAATTCTATGAGTCAGAACTATTCTTCTTATTGACATAAACCTGCTCCTAAGGTATTGATAGAAGTACTTTATATAGAGATTAATTATAATGAAGCTGCTGCGAAAGCTCAGTCAAGAAGACTTTCACATGCTGCTGCTGGTGGTTTGTTTCTCATTCAACCTGCTTTTTCTTCTCTCACACAAACTCACTTGTTATTCCAGCCGTCACTGTGTGAGGATGTCAATTGAGACATCAGCTGTCCTATCAGCTTATCGGCATCTCTCAAACACCACTGCGACACACCTACGTCATTAGCCTATCATCTTGCAGCTGTCTTTTAAGTATGATTCTTTCTCTGCCATTAATATGACAAGTTTCATAACAAAACGAGACACATCAATTTTTGCTGTTTAGAGAAAAAGGCCTTTTTTCTTCCAGACAAACAGTTTTCAGGAAAACCAGTTATTTTTTATTTTTCAGTCTTACTCTTGACTCACCAAACATATTTAGCCAGAAAATGGAAATCTAGCATCACTTTGATTATTTGGTATTGGTAATGCATTAAAATAGTTTGAACTTTTTTTTAAAATGAGATATATCCATGGACATGTCTTGTTTTGCCAGGAAAGTTAGATAGATATGCCTCACTTTGCTAAAAAAACACTAATTTCGGCACAGTGAAATAAGGGGTTAAATCGCTGTTTGACAAAACTGAGTCAAGTACAATCCACTCAATGCAACTAATTAAACTGGCCAAAAATGTTAGAAGTCAAATATAAGTAAAGCAAAGCAATTGCGGGGAACCAGTAGACATAACATTATTAAGTAAATCTAACATTTCATTTTTTTTAGTGTGGCTGCAATGAAAACCTGCATACACAGTGTTCCCCCAGGACTGAGCTTGAGAACCAGTGGTATTGGCTATCATCACATCTGTTAGTCTGTTAACTCTACAGTGATAAATGATACTCTTTGTGTGATTTATTGATCTCTCCTGATTGAAATAGATCTTTGTCTCCAGCTTACAGCAGATCTTTAGATATTTGTACTGGTGCAGAATAGAGAAAGTAATTTTTTAATGGGGAGATTGTAGAAATAAGTGCAGTGTTATGTGTGAATTGATTCCCCAATGAACAGACTTGGATGTTATGTGCTGGTATTCAAATTGATATATGGCATAAATCTGTTTGTGATTTCACGCTGTTTAGAATTCATGACTTCACTATTGTTCTTCTGCAGCCACAAAATTTTCCAACAGAAACTGATTTTATTTGAAAATGTCTGGAGATTATACAGCTTAAGTAGTACATGGTGAAACATGCAAAGAATTAAATGTTAGCAGAATAAATGAAAAACCACTGCTGCCAAAATCTCTGATCACTGAATCCTTTAGTTAAGTCACGCACCCAATCCACTGATATCATGAGCTAAGGTGTAACCTCCCCCTTTATCTACATATTGGTCTTAGGCCTACTATGCAACAGAATTATCTGTGAAACTTTACATTTTTCTTACGAAACTCCATTCATTCCATTATACGTGTGGAATCAGTGTTTGCTTTTCCAACACCACAGTAAGTGCAGGTATTCTGTGGTCTACATTCTATTTCAGTAGACATATAATGGGCCTATTCATCTAGCTGCATACACCTAACATGACATGCCTCAAGTCCCCGCTCTGGACTTTGTGTGATATGACATACTACTAAAAATGTGCAATGTATCTATAAAAATGTGGCTGTATTTATGGGGTGAGACTGATGTCAGTGTTGTATGTCAATAAAAATAAACAAAAGAGGGCCAAAATTTGTCCCAGAGATTTATGGATCTGAGTTTACCCATCGCTTGGCAGATGAAATATTTGCAGTCCCGTGTAATACATATTCTTAGTGCTAATATCACCAAAGAATTTCTGTTTTTGTGATTGATAGCACATTTTAATCCTCCATTACATCCAATTAGCAAACAAACGACCGTTGTCTCCACTAAATGAGCCTGGGCGCTTTAGATTTCATGGAACAATACTGCGCGATGAACCTGCCGGCCACCGAGATTCCACCACTAGAGGGTAGTGTTTCCTCAAGGAAGTGCTGAGCAGCAGAAAGTGATTAAAACCGAGGGCCCTCCTGGAATCTTGCGCTGAGCGCCGATGCCTCACAAGGATGTTTCGACTCTGGAATTCTTCTTAGTTCGCACTCCCTCTGAACTAATGAGTCCAATCTGATGTGTGCTGACGTTTTGATGTAAAATTAGGGACTCGGACTCTCGGACTTGGACTCGGACTCTCTCTCTCTCTCTCTCTCTCTCTCTCTCTCTCTCACCCACACACACACACACACACACGGTTGCATAGCCATACTTGAAAGGTAAGGTCATTTTATTGACTTACATTCATTCTGTGCAGCCTTTCTCGACTCGTAACCTACATTCATTCTGTGCAGCCTTTCTCGACTCGTAACCGGTAAACAAATCATGTCTAACCCTAAACCTATAATTCTAACCCTAACTGAATCCTTACTGTTCTGTAATCGTGACCGTAAGTGTAACGAATTATTTTTAATTCTCTGAAATCTTCTGCAAGGATGACCTAATATGCCCACACAAATAGGTTCTCAATTAGATTTTGTCCTCACCAGCAAAGCTATATCCTTACACGCGCGCGCGCACTCGTTGGAGTATCGGAATATTGAAGTGTACGACTCGATATCCCTGCCACGATGGCGATAGCCTGGAGGCGGACCTACATTTATAAATTCCGAGCTCTGAAGTGTCTTGTCTTGTTTGCATCAATGTTTTCCCTTTTACCTCTGAACAAAAATACACTATCAACCTTATATGTCATCACATCACTGTGCTCTTCCTCGCATCCCACCCCATTGATTCTTCTCTCATCTCTTATTATATTGTTGTTACAATCACCAGCAAAAATGCCGGGGATGAACGAACTAGTCCAGGATTTGTTGAATCCTAGGTGTTGGTTAATAATATGTGACTGCCATGTGACTTTACAAGTAGAAACATGAGCTCCTGTGTGAAAAAAAAAAAAAATTTTCACTTGTGACATGACGTTTCAATAGGACCACCCTCAACCCCGGACTACACCTGCACTGCCCTATCATTAAAATCTTTAAGATGCCTAGAAAAAAAAAATAACACTGCCCACGTTGGTGGCTGGCATCATGCTTACTCTCCTTTAGGATCGCTGGGATTAAGGGATAATTAAGATGGAAGATTAGGAATGGGATTGAAGGGGATTATTTGGACGCATGAGATTTCCTCGGATTGGAATGAGTTCTGATGCTGAATGAAAGAGGCTATGGCCTTTTATAAACTTCATTCGTGAAACAGAAGTGCAAGACGCGTTATGGCGAGGAATATGAAGTTATCAACAACAGTAAACCACTAAGGTGAGTAACGCAGAAAATAATTGTCGAAAGGTTATTACAGTACAGCCCCAGAATATAGACCATAGCCTTAAAAGTAATTACTTCTGGTGGGGTTTTATATATGTAGCCAATAGTCTTGTCTACGCATTGAAGTGATTAGGGGCAAAAAATACAGGTGTATGCTATCTATTTCAAATTCTCGATACCCACATTAAAAATTGTCTTTATAAGATTGTAAGTTTATTCAGGCTCGACGTCCTTCCTGCTGCGTTATTCTAGCCTCCAAAATTTTCCGCTTTTCGTGTATAATATGCCTATCTGTGGATGGCAATATTTGCCCGCGCAAGTTTTTTTTTCTAATTACTTGCTTAAATCACCGGAGGACAAACAAATAGAAAATATCAGATGAGCATTTTCATATCACACCTTATATCAACCAAGGACCCCAGTATCAGCCTGAGAGCTTTAGTTCGAGGGCTGATACTGGTCGAGCTAAATCTCTCGGGCTGATACTGGGGTCTCGGGTTGATACAGGGTGTGATATGAAAATGGCCATAACATTTTCAATTTACCATATTCTCTGATACGGGATATTGTCCGCGGGCAGATACGGATGATGCAGAATTTTGCCCGAGAGCTGATGCAGCCTCGTGCCTCGCGCTTGTATCCCAGATGCAGATTCCCTGCCTTTGTAAGGTAGTATATGATAACGACAATTATTTCAGGTTGACTCACTATCCAGACCGCATCGTTCCTAAAATATATAGAATGGAAAGTAAAAGGGGTTGTCTCAGACGGGTCAAAATTTTGTCTTTTCATTTGTTCTTCCTCAGAAATTCAGCAGTTAGTTGATTCTCCCACTGTCCGAGCGAGCGATACGCCCCTGGCGTGCGATAGGAGCGTCGCTGAACCTCGTTCTGTGATGCGCAGCTCAGGAGAGGAGCGGCTTGCTCCGCGAGGTTGTCGGCGGTGCGAGAATAACGGACCGTTCTTACCTATCCTTCTGTTTCGGGCTGAAAGTATTTCGTTCACGAAGGCGAAAAGCAGCACGCGGTGTCATCGCAAAACTGCGAGGGATTGCCAAAAAGACATGTCTTTATCATCAGAAATTGAGAAGAATTCCATGGAGGATGACTGTGTAGACTCAGGAGCAGAGACTATGGGGTGAGTGCCGAAAAAAACAGCCGGCGAAAGTTATTTCACTCATTTTTGGTAACTATATGGCTGATATTCTACTAAGGCCAACGGTATTGATAAGTTTAGTATTAGTTCGACCACCAAATTTTGCATATAGGCCTAAGTTGGCCACGAATGGCATCATTTGGCGGACCCTAACCACTTGCCATCATTTTCCACGTCAGAGGAAAATCGACGTGATTGTTAGGATCTGCTTTGCCAAAGACATCTTCTGATTTTATAGATTACCAGATACTTGATTTTGTTAAATCTTCATATCCCTCTTAATGTTTATTTTGCCCATGCAAACATTGTTTATTAAATTCAGTTGCCTATTCAATGCTTAGATGGATACAACGCTTTTCATTAGAACTGATTGTTCAAATAAATAATTCAGTAATATATCAATTAATTAACTACCCGAATTGGCTACATGATAAATTAACTTCTAGAGGAAGCAGTTTGATCAAGTCAGTGCTTAGAATTCTCGTGATTCTTGTAACTGCCATAAAACTAACCTCATCTCAGCTCATACAGAGTAGGGCCTACCAATTTGACGTCAAGAGTCAATAGTAAATATGATGTGATAAGAGATAATGTGGCATGTCGAGGGATTCTTGTCATCCAAGTTACTGCCATGTGAATAGACTTATAACGAAACAGATAATGAATAAATAAATAACCCCCAGCTGCAGGGGTCCCAAATTGCTTGGAGTCCGCAAGCGGAGACGGGTGTAGGTAGCGTCAGGGCAGTGAATGCCTAATCCTAAAGAGTTCCATATGGACGGGAAATGGTAGCTTCAGATGCCTTCGTCCTTTTCACCTCCGCCACTTTCTGATCTGAACCAATTACTGTGCGATATTGTTGATAAATTGGTTCTTTGATTAGGCCACTGAATGAATGCATCATGTTGACCCCATAGCTCTCAGCTCTGAAAAGAATGGTTGCGCGCGCAAAATATGATAACACGATCGTGCCGTGTATTTGGGTGTCTGAGATGGGACTGACTACGAACCACAATGCCCTTATAATCTTAGGGTATCAGATTGTACCAGTGGGGGTATTTATTAGTTGAACATGATGACGCGTCTGCAGTGTTCCCACTGCGCCATCGTGCTGCTCAATTAGGCCAAGCCTTTCGGAAGCCATTGCATCTTCAGTATTCATTTCACTGCTGCAAGGATCATCTGGACTTCAACTCCAGAAGAAATTATCACCTCAACGTCTTGCTGTCAAGGCGGTTTTATACTTTGAAGGGGTTCGCTGGGTAAAAATTTCTTCTTTTTTTGGCCCAAAATTTCAATATTTTTGATTTTCACATGAAATAATAAAGGAATACAGTGAGATGCCAGTAAACACCAAGAATCTATATTTTACCTCAGCCTCAATTGTTACTGTGACTTTAAATGCAAATTTCCGAACATCACAATTTTGACCGATTTTCAACCTTGTGATATTCATATATTCATTAATATTCAGGATTGACTTGAAATTTGGACTGAAGTTGTATCTGTTGGAGATCTATGAAATGACGCAGGATTTTCTAGATAGGTGCATCCCTAGGGGGGTTAATTTTGAAATAAAGCAAGTTGATGATAGCGATTTTCGTTATGGTTACATAACAGAGCTCATTTAAATGTTCATAAATGTTCCAAACAAAAAAAAATCCTATGACATTTCAGAGAACTATTTTAAACCTTTCATGAGAGTAATTTCAGTAAAATCTGACATTGGGTTATTGAAATATCAGTGCCACAAAATAATTTCAGATTTTGTCATTAAAGTGCCATTTTCATGGTAACCATGTACATTTTTATTTCATGGACTTCACTTTCCAAGCAAATTCGGTTTCTGCTGTTGAAGTGGAGATTTTTTTTTACTGTTTGATTGATGCTGATCCTTCCAGTTTGTTTAAGCTCCATTATTGAGCAGGTCAGACAGAGTAATGAACTGTATAGCAGAACTAAACTCTCAACTTGACTCCATATCTCCTCTATACTTACATAGAAAAGGAGACAGAATATTAGCACTGGCAAGAGGGAACTAGGGAGGTCCTTTGACAACATGTTACTAATGGTCCAGGATGTTCTGCTGGATAGAAAATGACAGTAGATGAAGCCGGAGAAATATAAGGACTCAGCCTCCTGTGCTGCCCAACTTTAGGGATCTACCCAATTACAAATAATCCCAGTGCCCTCCATGGGCTCCAGTAAGCATCTCAGCATTAGCGTGCTGCTGGGCGTAACCTGCTGCTTCACAGGTGTGGAGACCCTGTGGTTTCGAGTCTGTGTAACAAGCTCAAGGGTTTGGAGGGAGATTGTTTTCTTAATCCAATCAGGGACGAGACCCCACCCTGTGCTGAGCAGATGGTGCACCTGGCACGGCCATTTAGGATAATGAGTTGCGTCCAGTCCTACCGGCAGCTAATTCATTTGAGTGACGGCGGTTTACGACTTCACAGCCAAGCATGGAAGTGTGTGACAGATCTCTGAGATTTGCTCTGTCGGCTTCAGTGAGGGTCTGGAAACAGCTGGGACCTTACATTCCTAAGGATTTTTCCCACGGGGCTCCAAGCTGCTGCCGTGGGCTACTTGTCGCAAACTGTGGTCACTCACTCACTCATGAGAGGTTAGTAGGGATTTTAAGTAGGACACATGCATTACTTACCATGGGTCTGCATGGTTTTGTGCTTGTTTGCAAACAGCAGAGTTTATGCACTGCGGTTAGGCAGTGGGCAGCACTGTCTGCCTCACTACAAGAAGATTACAGGTTTGAATCCTGTCTGGGTAGATTTGCTGATGCTGTTCCAGCATCCATGTTAGTTTCCTTAAGCTTTGTAGTCCCCCCTGCCCATGCTCCTGGGTAGGATGAGAACAAATCTGTCAGTAATTGTGTTTAATCGTGCCTCTATTAAAATGCCCATTGGTCAGATTTGAGGCACATCTGTTCACATCAGTTATGGGGATGACCTTCGATCAGCTCTAAGCCTCAGTTGATACTGTGTCTCCATCTTGGGATCTGTACCGTTTGACTCATGCAATCCCATTGTGGGCGCATTGTGGGCGTTCGTGGTGGAAAGTGACGCTGACGTTTTTTTAACCCTTGATTTAAAGTAGTGGTTCCAAACCCAGTCCTTAAGGACCCCCAACCCTGCTGATTTTTTCTCCAGCTCTATTCTTTCACACCTGATCCATTTAAGGGTTTTATCCTGATTGGTTGAAAAAGATCTACCTGAACAGGGTGTGCATGGAGGTGCACTGGGGCTTAAATGGATCAGGTGCGCAAAAGTAAAGCTGCAACAAAAACCTGCAGGACAGGGGGTCCTCAAGGACTGGGTTGGGAACCACTGGATCTGTCTGTGTTTAACCCTTTGTTGCAGGACTCTTTTCCTCTGTACCTCCTAAGGGTGGTGAGTGGGTTTGGGAACTTTACCTTTTCAAAACCGTGTGCACAAAAAAATTTACAATATGTTTCCAGTGGCAGTCAGGGAGCTCTCATTGGTGCGCCATCCCTGTATAATGTAACGGACTGGAGAGCCTGGCGAGTACTGGTCCAGCTGTTTTGGCTGCCGCGGTCGAGACAGCGGATCATCACAGAATTCCTGATGTTATCCCACCAGAGCAGAAGTTGGCTTCTGCTAAATTGCCTCTTAGGATGGTGGCAGAAATTTCCACTGGGGAACCGTGCAGCACCGCCAATTCTGCAAGCTTTTCCACAGGGTTGCAGCCTGCGGTCGGAGGATACGTTTCACACTGAATCTTCGATGAATTTATTCGACTTTGTTATCATGGGTGCTGTGCAGATGTGTGATTCAGACAGCAGATCCAGATGTTCCTTCACTGAAATGTGAGAATAAACCACCTCACCAGTTTAGCGGTCACAGAAAATAAGCCTCTCTCTCTCTCTCTCTCTCTGCAGCTCTGACTCCAGCCCCATGCCCACCGGCAGCTGTAAGTGCACATGCTCAGTTTGGGACGCTCCCAAAGTCCCTGCTGTAGTGTCTCCTACATTAGCCCCTGTATGTGTGCAGTCCTAGGGCAGTGCCCTGCTCTTACAGGCCTGCTGGTGTGTTTCTTCATACATTCTGTTTGTGTGTGTGTGTTCTTGTACTTTCTACAAAGTGAGAACCAAAAAGCGTTCTTGTCCTACGGATTGGGGACATTTTTGGGAAGTGAGGACATTTTGGCCGGTGCTCACAACTACAAAGGCTAATTGTCACTTATTGGTTAAGGTTAGGGGTAAGGTTAGAATTAGGGATAGGTTAAGGTTAGGGTAAGGGTTTGGGTTGGACATACATTGCTTATTGTTAAGATTAGGGAAAGGCTGTAGAGACACATGAAGTGGAAGTCAATATAATGTCCTCACAAAGTTATAAGTACAAGGATGTGTGAGTGTGTGTTTGTGTATGTATGTGATCACATGTATGTCAGCATATATGTGTGAGTGTATACTGAATGCTGTATATCTGGCATTATGATCTGGGATGCCCTCAGACCACAGGAAGCACAGAAACAGCGATCGGCCGACATGACCTGTTATCCCCTGTGTCCTGGTACAGATGCTCACTTCACCTCCTGCAGCTTCTCCTGGTGTTCAGTGCGTTGGGCAACAGCAGTGACCACATGCGTAACACATGTACTATACACACTCCACTCTTCTCTTCCCACCTCTGTGCTCTGTCGGGATGATTCAGTGAAGGTGGAATTGACAAACCTAAATTTCTCTCTTTTGCCAGAAAGTGAAATCAAAGTGACACTGTCGTTAACTATTGGAATAGCTGT